>CM034706.1:228333008-228370583 GCA_020142125.1 Phrynosoma platyrhinos
AGGAATTTGCTAGACCTTGAAGTTTTGGCTGAGTTTGACTTCCAGCAACCTGCAGTTGTTCCCTCTCAACTGTACATGCAGAGAATAGTATTATATGGGAGACAGTTCTATAAATTTGTAGGATATCCTGTAGTAGTCTTATGCTTTACTTTCATTTATAAAGCCTGATGCTTCTTGTTTGTAGAAGAACTGAGGTTTGAACACAGTTTTGGTCTTTGGGCTTTTTTGTTAGGTCTACCGACTTGGTGGTATTTCCAAGCTCATTGAACTTCTCCGTAGTCCTGATGAAAATGTGCAGCAGGCTTCAGCTGGAGCCCTCCGAAACTTAGTCTTCAGAAACCCAACAAACAAGTTAGAAACCCGACGGCAGAATGGGATTCGAGAGTGTGTAAGCCTTCTCAGGAGGACTGGAAACACAGAAATACAGAAACAGCTGACAGGTACCTTTACACCTTGCCGAAGAATACTGAAACAACTGGGGGAATAAATCACTGAATGTAAATCAGTACAGGAATGATATTTGGGCCATCTGAAGATATAGCCTTTAAAGACAGGAGGCTAATTATTAGAGCTGTCAACTGATTAAAGGATTGTTGAATTGTGTAATCATATGCCTTTCTGAAGATCAGTCAGTTATATTTGCATATTATGATTAAACAGCAATATGCTTTTGCATGTATTGAAGCAAGTGAATGATAACTTCAACTGATGAGTTGGTTCTTCTTGTAATTAAGAAAAGCCATAGCAGCTGCCTTCAAAATTCTCTTCCCATTAGCCTTTTTTCCCTTCTTTTTCCTTCTCTAGCTCCTTTTTGAAATGTAGGAACCAATTCTCTGATACCAAATTTCTGTTTAAAAAGTAATACCTAAGAACACATCTACTTTATTAACGGAGGGATATCTTACCTTTTCAACACACTAGAATTAATTCAAAGACTGAGCTCTCTTAGGATCTTATCACACAATTAATTAAATCACCTTACCTGATCTGGCTTAAATTTTAAATCAGGCTGCATCCAGAGCCTATCACAAGAATTTATCTGCTGAAATTACCACCTGGGTCCATCCCCATTCCCAGGGCTACTCCGGCGGCCATTTTCTCAAGCCAGAAAACTCTTGGCTTCCAAAAAAAAAAAAATGCATTGAGCACCCCTGGGAGTGGGGATGGACCTGGGCAGCAATTTTGGTGGCTAAATGCTTGTGATAGGCTCCATATGCAGCCCAATTTAAAATTTAAGCCAGATCAGATAAGGTGATTTAATTAACTGTGCGATAGTCTGGGAAATCAGTATGCAAAGGGATCTTGTAGCACCTTAGAGACTAACTGAAAGGGGGGGGAGGGAAGCTGGTAGCATAAACTTTCATAGACTTGAGATTACTTCCCCAGATGCATAAGGAAGTAGGCTCAAGTTTATGAAAGCTCATGCTAACAGCATCTTTCTTTCAGATAGTCTCAGAGGTGCTACAAGATCCCTTTACAATGGAATTAAAATACTCAGCCTCAGATTTAGAATAAGGAATAGAGGCTGTCAATATCAGCTTAACTTAAAGGTATGCAAGAAGTTATTTTTTTCATTACATATTTAGAGACTGACTTTCATTGTTTTTTATTGTTTCCTGTATCTTGATTTCCAATGAGACTGACAGGAATCTGCAGCAATTTGCCTTTTGTATGTCCGTTCTAGGTTTGCTCTGGAACCTGTCATCCACTGATGAACTGAAAGAAGATTTGATACATGATGCCCTCCCTGTTCTGACTGATCATGTGATTATTCCTTTTTCTGGTTGGTCTGATGGCATTAGTAACAGATCAAGAGAAATTATTGACCCAGAGGTTTTCTTCAATGCCACTGGCTGTTTGAGGTAAATCGGCAGATATTTTATTCTGAAAACATTGCTTATCTTGTAGGTACCTTCAAAAAATGTTCTTATGTTTTATTTATTTAAATGTTTATGGCTTGTCTTTTATATTTTATTTCAAGGTGGATTGTAGAAATAAAACAGGTAAAGGCTAGGAACACAATAAACAGTCCATGAAAATCCATAAGAGTTAGTGACCAGTTTTAAAAATACATTGAACATTGCAAATGTTTTGAAAAGCATATGTGACTATAGACATTTTGCCTGGCACCAAAGGACAACATGGTTGGAGCTAGGTAGACCACTCTTGGTAGGGCATTCCAAGAGTAGTCTACACCACATCCACAAGCTTATTAAAAAGTGAAGAAACATTTAGCAAATACAATGCAAACATTTTAAGTTAATTACAAAGGCAAGAATGTTGATATCATAAGCATTTTTGCAAGCTTCAAAAATGAAATTCACGTATGCAAAATGAATGTTGCACCCACGTACTAAATATGAGGCAAGATGTTCAACACCAGCTAAATTAAGACCACACCACAACTTTATTATTATTTTAGAAAAGAGATCAGTAGCATATCCTGGACTCCTATGTAGACTAGTTATGGGTAAAATGAGGAGCCATCTAGTAAACTGGAGCCCGGCAGGATTCACGTGTCATCTGCTGAGCTACAAATGCATCCATATTGGGACATAATACTTTTCTATCTAAAGACACAGTCTTTAGTCTGTGAAATAAGGAGCAGTATTCCCTTCAAATCAGTGATATGTGAATCTGTAGAATTCATTGAATTCAACATTTTCCCAGTCACTATTCTCAAAAATTGCTCTAGAATCTTCATCTTCGTATTTGGCTTTTAAAGAAAAATCATACCAACAGGTGACTTTTATTTTGTGTGGATATATTTTGAGGGGTTGTTCTATGATATACTGTGTGCTCTCTCTGTATAGACAGACTTTACCCTGAGACTCTTATAACAGTCCATAGATATATCTAGCTGAATTCAGAAAAATAATCACTTTGCTGTTTATTCCTCTTTCTGATTTATAAAACGGCTCATAGAAACCTGAGTTCTGCAGATGTTGGACGCCAAACCATGAGAAACTACCCTGGACTGATTGACTCTGTAATGACTTATTCCCAGAACTGTGTGGCTGCCAATCGACCAGATGATAAGGTACCAGGCAGTCACAGAATGATACAACATTGGTTGATGTTGCCAGAATAGTAAACTCACTTTAAATTTTTTAATAGCAATAGGTTGTATTCAGTTCAAATGTTGTTACATGAGCTTATGTACAGTAACTATTTTTTCCTGTTCCATTCTGATTGCTGCAGTCCTTTGCACTTAATAAAAACACATTCCAGAGGGCTGGAAGACACTATTGAGCATTATGTGTAATTCATATGGGTCTCCATTGTGATGGGAGAAATCAACAGAAATTGGTGGATGGATTGTTTCCCAAAGGGAGTGATTCTACTATTGCATTTCTGAAAATTTCCCTTCTCCTACTATAACCCTATATGGTAAAAGTACATAATGTCTGGTGCGTTTCTTTGACCTTTCAGAGATGGTTTTATGGGGTGGGTATGTGGGATGAACAAGAGAGGGAAGGTTAAGATTGTTAAGAGAGCTGCCTTCCACACATGCAATCACTGGATACAATCCAGTGCCCTCAATAGTTTCAACAGTTATTGAAGTCTTACATAGCTATGGGTCACAAATCTCCTTAAACACAATTTACAATTGGTCAACACAGCTATTAAGGCTAGCTAAAAGGTCACAGGATAATAAGCAAGTTTTCAATTTCTGAATAACTCTTCTTTAGGCTGGATCACATATTTTGTTGACAAAGTAGACATATAGTATACATACTATAGCCTAGCTTGAATTTTATTAATTTGAAACAGCATGTTGTGGAGAAGTTGATGACGTTATTCTTCAGAATTGAAGAACTGATTTTCCTGAGACACATCAAGTTTAACGGGTGTAAAAATGTAGACTTCAAAGGGAATGTCCATTAGGATTAAATTCCATTATTATTAGCATCTTCCATTGAGCCATTTAGAATAAAGGTTTAGTGCTAAACAGTATTAGTATTAGGCTTAGTGCTAAATACATATCACTTATATACTTTATGCACCTGAAAACATGATCATATGTAGTCTCAGAACTGGAATACAGTTTCTTTGGTTGGAGTGGAGTGCTTTAGTCTTCTTGCTACTGTTACCTTCCTCTCATTTGGTGCTGCCTTTTCATATGGAAATTACATGAAAGTTTCACAGCAAATCTTTTATGGCAAATTCCAACTGTTTGGGACATCTCCAGAAATAACAATACTAAAGGACTTCTCCCCCTCTCAAACATCAGCATTCATCTGCCCCATGGAATGCATGTATGCATGTATTAATTGTGAGTTAATATAAATCTAGCATTCATACTGATATATCTGAGAAATGACTGTTGCATTTTATTCTAGTCTGTGGAAAACTGTATCTGTATCCTGCACAATCTGTCTTACCGTCTGGATGCTGAGGTGCCTAATAAATACACACAACTTAACCACATGGTCAGGAGCACTTACACAGACAAAAGCTTGACAGGCTGCTTCAATAACAGAGGAGGAAAAATGGAGGTAAGGTCCAATACACAGAACTACTTTATTCACAGATTCAGGATATTGTATTCAGGAGTAGACTCCCTTCCCAACTTCTTGCTACGTTATCAAGTCCTATAATTAAAGATACATTTGTGTGTGTATGTGTGTGTGTGTTTTCAAGTTGCCTGTCAATGTAAAGTGAGCCCATGAATTTCATAGGGTTATCGTAGGCAAGAAATACTCAGAGGTGGTTTTGCTAGTTCCTTCCTCTGTAATATAGCCCACAACACTTGGTATTCATTGACGGTCTCCCATCCAAGTACTAACCAGGGCTGACCCTGCATAGCTTTGAAGATCAGAAGGATCTGGTGCCTTTAGAGTATTTTGACCCCATAGCCCAGCATAATAATTAAAACAGTAGGGACATCTAGGCATGCATAGCTAGGCAATATGTGTAAATAAAAAAGTTCCCAGGATATACAAAAAGTGCCAATACATATCTCAAACCACTGGAATATATATCTGCCATGTATATATCTTTGCACTCCACATGTTTGTACCATTAGGGCACAAGCATATAGGCTGTTTTAATATCTTGTTTAATCAACAAAGGGGGCTGGGCTTATTTTATATACCCTCTGCGTCTTAAGATTTTCCCACTTATTTATGCTTAGTATGATGAATATGATCTACCTCTACCTGAAGAAGACTATAAACCCAGAGGGTCCAGCTGGTTGTACCACTCAGATGCCATTCGCACATATTTGTCTCTAATGGATCAGAGCAAGAAAGATGCCACCCTGGAGGCTTGTGCTGGAGCATTGCAAAATCTGACTGCAAGCAGAGGACTGGTAAACAATGTTTTTCTTTCCACATTGGTTATATGTCAGTGAAAACAAACTGGTTTTTCCCCAGAGGCAAAAAAGAGAAGAATGTATGGCTAACAGCTGGAGTGTGATACAAGCTGAAGGAAAATATGAAAGACATGTTGGCCTTAACATCAGTTCAGTTGACACGTTGATAGAAATTTAGATATTTACTAATTTTGACTCAGACATATTGCAAAAACAATATTGTAGAAAAAATATTACAAAAATAATACAGTCTACCTGCCCCGTACACGGGCTTGCCATATGCAGACTTTAGATCACACGGACGGCAAGCCCCAGGGGGGGAAATGGTGTGCATGGCCACAGTGTACATGCAACAGCGCATGTGGAAGCGCATTGCCTTTAGAATCAACAGGACATGAGATCCCACCTTTTTTCCACATGTGGGGTGTCCAGAACCTGTAAATACAATGGGCCCACTGTATATCAGCCAAATAGTCTATTGGTGATTTCCATTATGTGTTTTTTTAAGTTTCTTTTATTTCCTAGAGTATATACTGTGCATAGTATGTATACATGTAAGAAAAGATAACATGGCTAATATAGATAATATGATTTTCTAATTAATAAGGAAATGCTAAATATTCTGTGTTTTGTCCTTATTCAAGATGAGACATGTCTTCACTGTTTTATCATTTTGTTTTATCAAAAACAAAAACTTCAGAAATTGTAATAAGTACCACATCATTTTGTCTTCTAGATGTCAAATGCAATGAGTCAGCTGATTGCTTTAAAGGAAAAAGGTCTGCCCCGCATAGCTCGACTCCTCCAATCCACCAATTCTGATGTTGTCCGATCTGGAACATCTTTGTTGAGCAATATGTCCCGACACCCCATTCTCCACAAAACTATGGGTATGCACTCCTTAGTATTACATGGCTTTATCTTTTTGTTGTTGTTCTTTCTCTTTTTTTTTTCTTCACACATACACACTTTTTTCCATAATAATTTTAAAAGTGTAACAATGGTGTTTACAAGCCTCTAGAATATTTTTAGTTATCAATCTTATTGGCCCTTTTCTCCTTATTTTTTTTAAGCACCTGTCACTTCAAAAGCAGCTGTGCTGTCCAGTGCTCTGAAATGCAACAGAAAATAATTGAAGCATTAGTTACCTATGTCTGGATCATACTATCTTGACTCACATAAAATGTTGCTGCCTGCTTTTTGGAGAGTTCAGACATAAAGTATGTCTCACAATTTGTCTGGCTTTATTTTCTTGGAAAAGTTGCATGTTCTTTATCACTGTTTCTGAGGCATTTTCAACATGATCACTTTGCCATACAGCAAAAGTGGGTTCTGTTCTTACAACTCTGAGGATGACTAATATTTGCCATAGGAGTTGACTCTAGACTTTATTTAGTTTCAGTCACAACTTTTCATTCTGTTTCACATTTTAGCTCACCAGGTGCTCCCAGATGTGACTCGTCTTCTAGCCCTCCTGTCTCCCAGTTCCAGCAACTATGGAGACACTATGACATCTGCTTGCTACACCCTGAGGAACCTAATGATAGCTAACCCCCAGATGGCCAAGCCCTACTTGACAGGCAGTTTGATAAATAATGTAGTGGGCCTGTGCCGAAATGGGTGAGTAATGGTGAGGAAGAATGAACACGAGAGAGGCTTGATGCCTTTTTTTTTTTTTTAGCATACCCAGCCCTGTTTATATAATGTATACATATTCTTGGCATAGCGCTTTCAAATTTCAAATATGCTGCGGATCAGTAATACATCAAAATAAGCATGTTTAAATGAGTAGCCAACTGTTGGGGGGTAATGAGCTTACAGTTGTATACCGCTTAGACATCCCATAGCGCGATATGAATCAGTATATAAATTAAGCTGCTTTGCTTTGCTTTGCTTTAAATCTGTGATCACAATGATTGCACACTTTTGAAGTCGTGTCCCTACTAATTTGTTTGGAGATTTATGAATAACATGAAGACTTTTCATGAGAAAACCATCAAATAGTGACTGCTGATTTTTGTTAGAGTACTTTACAGTATCAATGAGTCCTAGACTCTGGCTTTCCATGGGTTTTGGACTTGAGCTCCCAGAATCCTAGACCATTGACCAAGATGGATGAGGCTTCTGGGAACTGAAATTCAAAACACGTGGAGGACCAGAGTTTGGGAATCACTGCAGTAGGCTATTGGGAAATCTTGTAAACTAAATTCATATTCCAAGGTGTTGCAAACTGCATCCACACCCTGTCATAATACTAGATTTAGGCATATGCACTGTGGATGAGGAAAAGAGACTGCAATTCCTCCCTCAGTAGCACTTCTGATGTTAGAGAAATGTTACATAGGAAACTTGGGAGATATTCAATCAATCAATTTTTTATTATGACCATTTGGCCAGCACACTTGGGTGATATTGCTAAAAAGAAGAGGCTGAAGGGGGTGATCTTCCCATGTTCATTGAACCTGGGAAATTGGTAGTGTTAACAAAGGAGAGACCATCCAAGCTCTCTTTTGAAAAATTTAATGAAATCTTACAGTTTGTATGATGTGCAATGTTAATGCTTTCTGATCTTTTTTACTGAAATTTACATGCCTTTATTGTTTCCAGATCCTATCCCAAAGCAGCTGAAGCTGCTCGCTTGCTACTGTCTGACCTGTGGTCAAACAGGGAGCTTCAGTCTATACTAAAACAGGTGAGAGAACAATGTGTTAGCTTTTCCTTGTTTCAAATAAAACAACATGGTAGTTGGACAACAGCAAACACTTTTTTAAAAAAAGATACTAATAAAAATTTGATTAATGGAAATGACAACGATATAGAAAAGAGGGAGTGATTGTTGGAACATGGAAGGAAAATGATGTTATGGGTTTCTTTTTCTATATAGAATGTTTGCTTTGTGGACATTTATTTTTGATGTTCATTTTAATACCTCCTTGGAATTACCAGTATTCATTTTATATCTAATATATTGCATTAGACACTGTTGCAATATATTGTGTGATTTGTATACTTAGTGAGATGTATCATCTTTTAGTGGAGAAGTGTGTTTAACACAGTACCTTTTCTAGAACCATGTATGCTAAGCTTCTTTTAATTGCAGATGGACTAAAAAGAGGTGTTTCTGTTGATAAGGAACTCAGGAGGTCTGGGAACAGCCAGTATGGAAATAGAGATGTTTAAGAATGCTGTGTTCCCTGAACTCCACAGAGAGAAAAATGAAATATAATTCTAGCAACAAGTGAAACAATAATTTAAAAGCTCTGTGAGTTCAAAAGATTCACAAAGGGATTGTGCATTTAGATATGAAATGTGCAGTGGAGCAGCTAGAAAGATTTTGATTCAAACTATGAATGTACCAAATGGCATAGTTGTTAAATTCATTCTCATGTTTCACCTTTTCCCCAATACTGGGACTCAAGGCAGCTTACAAAAGTACAGATTAAAATACATGTAAAAACTTAGGTAAAAGTATATAAGTAAACATATGAAGGTTATTGTAATATTCAGTTAAACAATCTATAAAATTAAAACATGCATCTAAAGAAGTAGGATCAAGTCTAGGAAAGCTCATACTACCAGCTTCTTTCTTTCAGTTAGTTTCAAAGGTGCTACAAGATCCCTTTGAATATAAAATTAAAACAGTTTAAAATTGTTTTAAAATCCATTAAAAGACATAAGGTTAAAAAGCAACAAAACAGCACACAATTTAAAGTTCATTCAGATCAATTCCTAAAAACTTATTGCAACAGAAAAGTTCTATTGCAGCAGGTATAGAAAAGAGAGAGCCACGTCAGCCTTCCTAGAGAAGTAGTTCCAAAGCTTGGGAGCAACCACCAGTATGAAAAACAGAGAGGAAAATATATATCGTTTGTGAATCCATCCAATTATTTAATTTCCTGGGAAACAGTTGACTCCTCTTAATGATATTAATTATTTTTTACTTGATCCCTCTTTATCTGTCTCCTGTTGCTGGTACCTCCCACAGCAAGGATATGACAAGAACATGATGGGATCCTTAACAGGAAGCACATTTAGGACCTTGTCTTCCAGATTCTAAGGAAGCATCTCCATTGCATATTTGGATTGCAGGTAAATAACTGAATCAGAATTAAACCTGGTGGGGGAAGCTCAATCACAATTATTTCTGCTTCAAACCATAGTTGAGACCAGGGTTCAACTCTCTGCTCAGTTATGGAAACCCACTGGGTGACTTTGGGCAAGTCACACACTCAGCCTCAGAGGAAGGCAAGGGCAATCCCCTCTGAACAAATCTTGTCAAGAAAACCCTTAAAGTTTGCCTTAAGGTTGCCACAGATTGAAAATGATTTGAAGGCACATAACAACAAAGAAAACTCCAATAATCTTGTGCTGCTGACCCTCCTAGCACAGGGGACAACCTCACATGAATAGGCGCACAGTGACATTTCTTGATGTAAACTGAACTTTGCACTTGGAAATGATTAATTTTGCAAAGATTCTCCTTTTCTTTCAGAGTTTGTAACTGGTTCCTGTCTGGAGACCCCAATCTTCAAGGAATTAGTTAAGACATTAAAAGACATGCACAGTGTTTTCAGAGTTAAGGTCATTGTAAAGCTAGGTATGGAAACTGTATACCTGATTATAGGTACCTAAAAATGTTATAACTGATTTTTATTTCTTTTGGGGAAGGTTGGGTTGTGTTTGACAGTCTGAGGTTAATGTTGTTTGATGTCTGTTTTTATTCTTGTAAAAAGGGGAATTTATAATTTTGAGAGGTATGGCAACTGTAGGCATTGATTTCTCCTCCTGGTATCAGACTCTTGTCTTAGGAAATTTTGAGAGGGATAGTACTTCCTTCTAAATGTTTGGATATAGTCAGCATATGCAAGGGACAGGCTTCTCAAACCTTGCATTCCCAGATTTTGTTGAACTGTGGTCCAAAACGCACTGCAGAAATAATCCAGTTTAAGACCATTTTAACTCTGGCTCAGTTCTAGGGAATTCTGGGAACTGTAGTTTTGTAAGATGTTTAGCCTTCTCTGTCAGACAGCTCTGGTGCCACAATAAACTATAATTCCCAGGATTCCCTAGCACTGAGTCAGGGCAGTTAAAGAGGTCTCAAAACGGATTGTTTCTGCAGTGTGCTTTGGACCTATGATTCCCAATCTTCAACTATTGGTCATGCAATAGTTGCATGGGGATAACAGAAGTTTTATATGTTGTTTTAAAATGCTCTGATTTAATAATTTTTTAAGGGGGGAGGGGGAAAATAGTTTTTAATTGTTATATGATGATTTTATTGTAAGCTACCCCGATTGATCCCAGAGGGGTGGGATATTAAATAAATATTATTATTATTATTATTTAGTTCAGCATCCTTGGGGGACCCAATGTTGAAAGAGTTTGATGTAGGCAAGGAGAATCAGAATTCCAATGTCTTTGGGTGCCAAATGTGTGTCTGCAAGTTCAGTCCAAAGGTCATTTACTTGGAAATAAGTCCCATTGGATTCAGTGGGCTTTACACATCTGCGTGTGTGTACAGTAATAGAAGCCTATGGCTGCAGTGCTATGCACACTAATCTGCAAGTAAGTCCTACTGAATACAGTGATGCTTGCATCTGAATAAATATATATAATCATGTGCTTTAAGTTCTTTTCATTCCTCATTTTCAAGCAATTGTATAAAATTACTAACATTCTAGGGGTTGTTTCATTGTCAGTGGCCATTATACAAAAATATTTAGCATACTGTTCTTATTTTAGGTTACTGAGATTTCCGCCCCACTAAACATTATTAGTACCATGGTTTTCTTTCTGCATTAATTTCTTCATAAGGTTTACTTTCATATTCCACTTTATTGCTAAGCATTTTTGTTATAGATTTTAGTTTCTAAATCCCCAAGAAGCAAATTCATGTCAAGGAAATATCTCTTGAATAGGTTCTTGATAATTTTTTTTAAAAAAAAACTTTATTTTTTTACTATATATAAGAAAATGATTGTGTGGAACATAGGGACTCCTAAAGTTAGGTTTTATTGAGAATATAAACTATCAAAGGGTTCTACGGGGGGTTGCAGACTGTCAAAAATAGTGTGAATTCAGTCCACTTTTAGGGTTAGGGTTAGTGCTAGGGAATCATGGGAATTGTTATTTTTCTGAGACATTGAACCTTCTTTGTCAGAGAACTCTAGTGCCACAATAAAATACAGTCCCCATGATTCCCTGACCCTAACCCTAACCCTAAAAGCGGACTGAATTCACACTATTTCTGATAGTCTGCAACCCCCCTACATCACTCTAATAAAGTTCTTAAAAGTTGCTATCATATATATATATCTCACAGCTGGACAACTCTATCATCATAAGCTCAGAATGAAGATAAATGGGCATAACCTATTTTTCCTATTTTTTAGTGTCTTTTTCTAAAGGTTATCAGTAGGAACCATAATGAAATAGTATTAACAAAGAACTAAAAGAATAGAGGTACTTATTGTTGAATAATTTTAAATGCTTGCTACATAACAAGATTTATTTCACTTTATTCTGACCCATAAATGGGAGAAAAAGGCAGGTGACTTTTTCAACCAATCAGTTTCTTCTTGAGCCGTTAAAACTTACTTGCCCTAATGCTTTCCAAATACCATGTCAGCCTTTATTCCTCATGTCACATTTAAAAATATATATATATAATCTAGTGGCATGTAATGATTCTCTTATGGCTGATATGGCATTTTTGCATAGGAGTTATTATTTGGGAAAAGATGTGCCTTTTAAAATGATAAAATGTTTATGATAATAGATTAGGCAGGTGTGTGGTTGAAATTCAAATAAAAGTCCAGGACTTGGATGCATAGTAGACAGCTTAACTTCACATTTCTTTTTATTATTATATGATAAATACACAGTCCTAATGCAGATTTTGACCACTGCAAGACAGTAGCCTGAATCTCATTGTAGCCTAAATCCAATTGCTAATCTGAACTAGATAAGACCCATTGAATTAGATGATGATGATGATGATGATGATGATGATTCATATCCCACTTTCCCCCCAAAACTGGGACTCAGACTGTCTTACAATTTAAAAGAATACAAAGGTGAGGCATTACAATAGAATTTAATTATTACAATATTAAAACAGATTACTCATTAAAAGAATAAAATACAATTTAAAAGACAAAAGTGTTTAAAGACAGCACACTTTAAAACAATACAACACCCCAGCCTGTTCTTTAAAAACTTTCTGTTTTTAAGCCTGATAAGTGAACACTTATTTATTTCCCATTGATTCAGGAGGTCTATTCTAGTGTGGACTAGCAATTGGATTTTGGCCACATTATTTCACATAGTAAACCAGTCAGTGATTTAATTTAGATAAGGTTAAGGAGGGAAAGGTGCTCATCCTCTTCTTTCCTCTGGCAACCATTTATGTCATCTGGAGACACTTCTCAGAGAGGTTGGGGACATTCTTCTGAAGAATGTAAGGTGAGGCACAGAAGGTTGCTGGGGAAGTAGGAATTGGCCCATATCAGACATACCTGAGTAAATATACCCTGAATAAGCAGAAAGTGACTAAGTAGGTGACTAGGAAAGGAATAGCTATGGACTTGAAAAAGCACAAACCTTGGAAAGCAGTTGGGCATGAGAAAAGGGTGGAGCAGGGAGAGGTCCAGAATAAGGAGGAGTTGAGAAAGATGAGTCTGAGAGGTAAAAGGAGAGTGAGAGAGGATGGATGGCTAAGCAGGAGAATTGTACATTGCCAAAAACCATAAAAGTGAAGAAAAACAAAATTTATATATTGATTTAAAGTAATCAACCAAAGCTTTCAAAAGTAGGTGTCCCGACTCCAGCTCCTAATTAGATAAATCTATCTAATTTAGATCTACTTTTTATTGTAATAAACAAGGCTGGCAAAAATGCCTTCTGTCCCTGTCCCTTAGTTCACTGGGGTTGGAGTGTAACTTTCAGAACATCAGAAGCTCTCAAATGGTACTGCCATAGTAAGTCCTCACAATACCCCAGTATAAATATCATTCTCCAGCATTTTTGGAAGTTGCCTGGAGGTGGGTGAGAGAAGTAAGTGATAAGGTTTTCTAAAGAGAGGAGGGCTAGCCCAAGGGTAGTCATCGGTGCTAGGGAAGTGGGACTCAGATAACTGCCTGAGAATTCTGTTTTGTGATACCAGGTGTGGTAATAATTAATATATTTAACATGAGATGCTTCATAATAATAAGGTGATAATAGTCCTATTGGCATAATCTTATGTATTAACATGTATATACACATACATTGTATTGGCTATGTTGACAAAATTCTTAGGTATAACAACAGTGGTGTCAAATATATCTTTAACTTGCTAAGTTAACAGCAGGCTTTGGTGCAACTAGTCAATTATCAAATAATCAAGATCCACCATATATGCTTCCCCTCTATAATCCAGTTTCATAAACGTTTGGTATGTAGCAAGGGCACCAACTACAGCTTTGCTATTTAGAATATCAGTGGGTTTTGAAGAATTACAATATATACAAGCAATTATGTCAAAGGCTCTATGATGGTACATGTTCTCTGATCATCTCATTAAGTCCTTTTCTTACACATTCAGATAAGAAATAGATCTAGTTTATATACCATTTGCCAATGTGTATTGGATGGACAGAATGTGTCAGTCTGGAATATTATTTGGAAGAATGGGCTAAACTTGTCTTTGAGCTCTGCCACAAAAGAAGCAAATTGGAAGAACGGTGATATTGTGTAGGACATGACTCATGTAAATAAATGGTGCAGCTAATTGTGATCACAGCAAAAGCATGTTCACCTTATAAAATACTAGTGAAAAGATGTCATGTGTGTCCAGTATATCATTTCAGAAGACTCACAGCAGAATAAAAATAATGAACTTTTGCCAGCTTTAATCTTCTGTTGCATTACTTACTACCTTTTTATTACCACCATAGCCACTAATCCTTTTATGCAGTTATATAAAGTATTCTGTAAGATATATGTGTGAGAATCCTATGTCAGCATTGTTTTTCCTGTACTGTATGTGTATTTGCTTCATTGGAACATCTAAAATCAATAAAGTGCTGGAAGCTCTAAGTTTTCACCTTGGCTATTTGTGGTTTCTTTGTTTCTGAAATAAAGCTTATTGTTTAATTCAATTTTCTCCTTCAAGAGTCATTTTTAATGTAAACAGCAAGATGGATGGACTTTATTAAAGAGACCATGAACATGAATTTACAGGAGATAGGTAGAGCAGTAGAGGACAGGTGGGCCTGGACATGTCTCATCCATAGGGTCACCGTGGGTCAAGACCGATGTGAAGAACAACACAATTCCACTTATGGTCTGCTCCTATGACAAATAGGTATACTGAATCCTTCAGTTCTGGCTCTCACATAAGCTACACCTCAGCCCTATAATAATGATTATGAATCATGATACTATATACTTATGAACCAACTTAAATGAAATTCTTGTAGGGCCTTTACAGATGGCCTGTTTGGGGAGTCTCTAGTGGCAGATCAGGGCCACAGCAACCCCATGCCGTGGCCCCGATCTTCCCTTTTTCTGCACCCAAAAGAGTGGCAAAATGCCACTACTTTTAGGGGTGGCAAAAGGCCTCCCTAAGAGCCAGTGCCATGGCTCTTCCATGCCCTTTCGGTGCAGTGTATCTACACGCTGTGCAGGGAGGGCATCCTGATGCCACGCACCATGCAAATGGTATGTGGCATTAGGACAGCGTCAAGACAATGTCTGGATGGAGTTGGGGCAGCCGGTGTGCGGCTGCCCCGCCCCAACTCCACCCCAGGCCAGCCCTTTAGGCCGGTCTGAAACACCCTGTAGTTTCCCTAGATCAAGATAATAGTTCTGCATGCTCCCTTTAGTTAAAAGTCACTCTTTCTGCAGTATTAACTAGTCAGTTATTCACAAATGGCACTCCAAATGAAACCACACGAATTATAGGAGAAACTATTGATTCCAAAGAGAACAGGGAAGCAAAACAGTCCAGTAGTAATGGTTTCTTCTGTTCCTTACAGTTTTGCACAATATTTTGAAAAGAAGGGGGGAATTGCTACATAGAATCATAGAATCATAGAAACATAGAGTTGAAAGAGACCACAAGGGCCATCCAGTCCAACCCCCTGCCATGCAGGAACTCCCAATCAAAGCATCCCTGACAGATGGCCATCCAGCCTCTGCTTAAAGACCTCCAAGGAAGGAGACTCCACCAAAATCTCCGAGGGAGTGTGTTCCACTGTCGAACTCAGAAGATTTAGCCTCTGTTATTACCCCATGAGTGAACTGGGCCTACGCATGGGTGCAGGTGGCTTAATTATTAATTACCCTGAATGTAATTATTAATTGAATGCTGCTGCTGATATCACCTGCCATTGTCCAGATGGCCAGTTAGGGTTCCATAGGCCATGAGGCCATGAGCTTTAGCCCTAAGGAACAGCCTGAGCTGTGCAATTGGGCTTAAGACAGAACAGCTCAAACTGTCCCCTTTCATTTGTGGTTCCACACTTAAAGTTACGTCAATAGAGTAGCAAGCAAGCATGATTCAAGTTTCTATGCATGAAATTAAAATAGCAACCACTGTAATTTATTATTTTTTTTGGTTCCCAGCCTGGACCATTTTCTTGTAAGCAGCAGATTTTTCTTGAACTTGGCTTCATCAAAGAAATGAAGGGACAAGTTTGTACTCTTAGGCCACTCAAGGGAAACCTAAATAATAATCTTGGGGAATAACAGGTAGTAGCTTGTACCTCAGCCTGCAATTCTTTTGGTTAACATTGGTTGCCTGGGGGCTGCCTCAAAAAACAAGCAATTAATTTGCCATGAAATATACTAGTGAAGAGGAACATAGAGTACCTTCTATGCATTTCTATGCATTATATTACCCACCCACCATTCATCTTTGTCTGCTATAGAACAGACAAATGCCCCTTATGGCAGAAGGAGGGCCAACAAAACTCAGTGAGGATGATATATTCACAGATATCTCATTACACACTTGATATGTGCACTTGTTCCTCCAAGTTGCAATATGTCAGCCATAGCCAGCAGAATGCCTCACATTTCAAGAAGCTGTATGGTGATATGGTGTGTCTGGTGATGACAGGAGGCAATTAATTCCTGCCACATTGTGATCTTTAAACACAGTTTTAGTAGCACTGCTGGGACTATTAAGTTGAAGGACTATCCTGTGACGCATAGCAGCTGCTCAGAGAAAGGGAAAATTCTACATACAAATAACTTCTAAATGTTAAGCATTCATATTCATTTGAGCAGGGAGTGGTGGAAAGAATTCAGATATGCTACAATAAGAAATTGTAGCATCAGCATCTTTTGAAAAGGTTTCTTCTTCTCCTCCTCCTCCTCCTCCTCCTCCTCCTCAAACTGGCTTACAGACACCAGCTGCTTGTGGAAACATGTCTAGGTGAAACAATGGCAATGAAAACATTTCATTAGTGTAAGAAATGAAGAGTTCTCAGTTCCTATTGGCTATCTTGCTTGTGCTCCAGATTGCATCTGGTTTCAGTCAAAGGACAGGAGGAGATAATAGGGCTGATGCTACACCAAAGCTTGGAACCTGTAGCTGCATGCCTATTGTGGTAATGGCTGATGCCATGAGGATATCCTAAGCTGAGAGGATGGCATAAGTGTGTAACCACAGCACAAAATACCTGGGAGCCAGGTTTTGATTCACGCCTGATCTAACCACTCTTTCTTAGGCTTCCCTCTTAATAATAATTGAGCTCCTCTTCCATGTTGTTCTCTCATTCTATGTAGAGCAGTTAAAAGATATTTGCTGATGAATCCATAGCTTTGCAGGCCTATTGTTCTGTGGATACAATCCAATAAGCAATTTCCCCCTCCCTGTGCAGGGAAGTCCCAAATTAACCCTGTGGTCCCCCAACCATGTTTCTAATTTATTATTATTATTATTATTATTATTATTATTATTATTTATACCCTGCCCCTCTGTCCTATTGATGCCCAAAAACCTTGAAACAGAGATGCAACTTCAGTGGGCTAAGTCCCTGAGTTCTCCAATACATTGGTTATGGAAGTACCAGTCTTTGGTACCATGTCAACTGTTCCTCAAGAGCAGGGGTAGACAACCTTTTTGAGCCGGGGGCCGGGTTGCTGTCCCTCATACAATTGGGGGGCCGAAGCACCAAAAATAAATAAATAAATAAATAAATAAATAAATAAATAAATTTTAAAAATTTAAAAATTTTAAAAAAATGCATACAAACTCTCTCAGCCCCAGAAAAGCCATGGCAAAACCCCTGTGGAGATTTTGCCAAGAAAACCCCAAGAACAAGTAATAACAACAATAATTAATTTCATCATGGTGGGCGGCGGTGGCTGCGGCGGCAGGACCAGCCTGGGGCCGGTCCAAAGGCCTCAGGGGCCGCATCAGGCCCCTGGTCCTTAGGTTGCCTACCCCTGCTCAAGAGCTACCAACAATCAAAAATCTAATTTGTTACCACTACCCTGTGTGCTGGTGTCTTTCTGAGATGGAGAGGCAAGCAGGAGATTGGAGCACTGGTAGGGCCCTCTCTAAAGTTAGCACTGAGACTGATGCTCACATTACATCCTCCTTCAATTATAGGGGAAGGTGAAATAACTAGGGAGGACATATAGCTGGAACACTTTTCAGAGGCATTTCACTTGTCATCCTCAGCTGGGATGGGAGTTCTAAACTCTTGTATCAGAAGTAAGAGACTAAATAACTCCTAAGTGCATCTATACACATACATCTATATATCTGCATCCACCTGAATGTGTGTTCACACACACACTTCTACATTGAACCGCCACTGATGCAACATTGCTGTTGCTGTTTTTGTGGGAGTAAATCAAAGGTAGCAGCTATTGAAAGCCTATGCCAGAAATTTCTTTCTCTCAGTCTCAAAGAAGTTGCAGGATTTATTCAGGTCTTTGTATGCTGATACAGACTAATATGGCTATGTCTTTGAATACAGCCAAAATTCTGAATTAGCATAAAAGTACAAATATCTACAAAAGAAAATGGAATGTTGGAGATGGGGTGTAATGCTAATACTCAGTACAAAAGCCAAAGAGGGCCTATCCCAAGGGAGTCTGTAACCAGGGCTCAGACTGCAGTTTGAAAACCAGGTCTATGTACTCAAGTGGCCTGCTTGGGCCCAATGGAACCTATAAGACCTCTTTGAGCCAAATGGGCCTATGAGGCCTGTGGAAGCCCAACTGGGGTCTACAAGGCTTGTGAAGACCTATGGAGGTGGATTTATGAGGTCAGTGTAAGTCTAATAGCCTACAAGGCCTGTGGAGGTTTAATTGGTGCCTATGGAGCCCATGGCAGCTTAACAGAGCCTGTAAGATCTGCAGAGACCTACTCGGGGCTGAAGTGGCCTGTGGGCCCAGTTCTACACAGCTACCAAAATAGGGTCTAGGAATCCAACTGCCACTCCAGAGGTCCAAAGGAAAGGTCGCACCCACACTTGCCCCAACTACTACAGACTACAGGCCTCCCCAATAATTTTTTTTAAAATTAAGAACATGGATAAGCCCATCCCACTGCAATCCCAGCATTCACTTTCTTGTTCTCTATATCAATAGTTGGATCCAAAAAGGATGTGGAGGGAATAGACAAAGCTTAATAAATCCTGTAGTTGTACCCCTTCATACTTAGGGGCAGTGATGCTTTTACTAGGTCTCCTCCACTTGGGCCCAACAAAATCCAATTCCTCTTCTAAGTGCTAAGTACCGGAGTTCTGGAACTCTTTTATTGCTTCATAGCAGTCACTCCTACTAGAAATTACAAATTTCTACTACTATATATTTGAAATTAAAGGACTACATGTTTTTAAATTGTTTCAAGGTAGCTAAAAGCACATTTTTAAATACTCTGTATGGTTTCCCAGGAAAGTATCAGTGGGCTGAAGCTTTCATATTTTGGAAAGGACTGGTTTCCATTTAAAGGATTGCTGCAAAATCTCCAAAAAGTGATTGAAAAACTGGAATCAAAATATTCAAGCAGAAAATATTCAGACTGGACAGAAATTACTGTGAAATTTTTCCTGCTAGCAACATCTTATGTGTAGGATAACTATTTCAACAAAGAGAATGTCATCCCCTTTCTTCTTAATCTTGCTGATGTATTTGTCACTGATAAAGCATAAATGTGAACAGTGCTGACTGTTGGCTCACATTTCAGTAGGACAATGAATCCATGCTAGTTTTAGAGCTATCCAAGGTACTTTGAATCTATTTTGGTGGTAGGGTTCAGCACCTTAGACTGCTCCCTTGAAATCTGAAATAAAGTCTAATCCAGAGTTACTATCAGCCTGAAATGGAAGCCACCAGCTACCATTGAGCTTGAAACTGGGCCTTTGAATTTTCCTCTGTGCTGCAGTTGGAGGTGTGCTGTTAGGGAATAAAGATATGCAGCTACATTGAGGTATCCCAAAATCAAATAGGACAACTATATAGAAAATTTTACCATATTAAAATATTAAGCTGCCTAGAGGGCAGCCATGTAAATAAGACTGTGCTGGGATTTTTGCAAACTGCTGATGTGTAGGCAAAGATTGCCAATCTTGGGCTGAAAAAATAACACATTAGCAGCAGATTTTGCCAGCATTGCTGGGAGATGTTAAATGCTTCAAGGTGCATAGTGACTAATACAACACATCTTACCAGACCAGCTTTAGCGAATAAATCAGTAGGGTGATTGTCTTTTCAGCACTCAAGGATCTGTTGTAGAACAATTCCCAGCAAATGCATTCACAGTTGCAGAGTTTCCTATGAAAAGAGGGTGGATCTGAGGTAAGAGGATATATAAGTGAGTCCCTTTGCTTGGTCAGCTGCAAACGGGCCACACACATGCTGCCTGGGGGTAAAGAGCCCCTAGGAATACCAGAAATAAAATGTTAAGGTTACATGGTTTTTACACCTTAATTATTTTTAATTTACTTTTTATTATATTTTTATTTATTTCATTTCTATGCTGCCTTTCTCCCAAAAAGAGACCCAAGACAACTCAGAAATAAAAACATTTTATAAATTTACAATAAAAAAATGAAAAACAATTAAAATCAACTAACTAAAAAAATTATAAAATGACATAAAGAGACAAAAGTTAAAAATATAACTAAAATACACACCCCATATAAAAGTGTTTTTATCATGTGAGCCACCTTGAGTGCCTTTCTGGGAGAAAGGTGGCATAAAAATGAAATTAAACAAATAAATAAATAAATAAATAAAATTTGTTGTATAATACTATAAAAGCCTCCCTGATACAGTTTTCAAGTAGTGTACACAATGAGAAGAAATGTGTTATGCAGTTTCCTCTGAGGTGTATAATAGACACATTAAATATTCATATCAGTGCAGGTGTGTGCATCATAAATACTAAGCAGTATGTTTGCATACAAACTTCACTGATTTGTTGCATGGTTTATAAACCTATTGGTTTATGTTTTGGCACAGAAAGTAATATAGCACTTACTACAGGAGCTTTTACTTTTTTTACTTGTGCTTTGAAGAAGAGCAAAGATGATCTCTTCAAATTTTCACAACTGTGAAACTTTTTTAAAAAGCCTAATGCCTAAGAAAATTAATACCTTAATTACAGACTCAATCCATTGTGAAGTTTGGGTCAAACAGAAATAGAGATGAAGAGGAACCACACACAAACAGTATATTCCTAATGCTGTCCAATCAATCTAATCCCTATTCCCAATCTGAATCAGGCCAGTTGTAACCAGTTTGTACTAAGTCTAGATCAAATTAAATTGACTCAGTCCAGGTACAGTCTGGAACAACACAGTCCAAAGAGATTCAGAAGACTCCAGTGATATGGACATTAAAAAAAAAAGGAAAAGGAAAAGCCACACCATGGTCTAAATCCTATTGCTAGTCCTAACTAGAGTAGAGTCACTGAATTAATTACTGGATGGGAAATTCTCACATAAGTAAATCAAACTGATTCAGTGGGTCTACTCTGGCTAGGACTAGCAATTGGAGTTAGACCCATATTGCTTCCAAATGTAAATAGCTGAGAGATCCCAATTGCACTGAAGCCACCAACACCTGCACTCAGCCTCACATATAGTCAGCTAGGTACAGAGTACAGTATATAAGGTGATGTGATGCAGATGAGGAGGAGGGAAGCAGAGCTTTGCTCATTAACAGCATTGATGTATAACCTGGAGCAAGAATTTCACTGCCACTTACCAGTAGCAATACTTGTGAGGAGGAATTATGTGAGCTCAAAAAAGTTTTATCCTAATTGATTTCTTGCCCCTCTCCTCCATTTAGCTGATAGCAATGAATTGTTGAAAGAATTGTTGTTAGGGTTTTGATTATTGTTGATTGTTGTCTGAGCTTGGTTGCTCTGAATATTAGCCTTTTCAATTACTGACCTCCTGCCTTGTTGAACAACCTAGTTTACTTTTCTCTCTGCCTCTCTTGTTAATTTGTTAATTTGAGGTGTAATCTAATATGAGCAAGCTTTTGTGAATGTTAGGTAGTGGCATTTATCCTTCTTCTACCAACCTATTTAGTACTAGATATTGTTAGATGGCTGATTTGCTTTTTACTATGATTCTTTTTTTTTCAAATATCTCTAGTTCTCTCTGTTTGCAGTTTTACACTCACCCAGTCTGCTAACAAGAACATTTGTTTTATTTCCAAAGCATATATATTGTTCTATTACACATTAAATCCATATTTTGAGGCAAAGCAACACTCTTAATGTCCATTTCATGCATGCCTGCAGTGAGCAAGCAATCAACTCAATTAAATTTCCACCATTTCATCAGTGAAATGTATGTATCAATCAGTTCTGATTGTTTTCTAAAATCATCATGAGGCTTATTTGCAACAGTAATGCAGATCCACATGGTGCCTTTAAGGCCAGAGGGAGGCAGATTAATTTGCCTCACCTTAGACTTATTTAGCCCAGTAATTTTGGTGGTAGTGGAAACAAACAAGCTTCATCCCCAGTGAGACTTGCAAGGACTTGTGGAGAAGGGGATGATAGCTGGAGCAGTGTTAGCTGTATTTTGTTTTAGACATTCTGTAAGCCATTTTAAATCACATGTTGAGTTAATGCTACCTTATGAATAAAAAAGAAATTAAAATGACATGAAATAAAGTATCTGTTTGCACTATTATCCATGTTAGGCTTCAGATAAGAGACAACTACCACCACCATGACAGAGGAAACCACTGAGATGGAAGGCAGGCAGGCAGAGTCAGCAGAGAAAAGACAGAGCATTGCCTAGGACAACTTTGAGGGAGGAGCAGATCCCTGTTTGTGATATCTGCTCTCACTGTAGGGAGCAAGTGATCATCCCCAGGGCTCAGTATTGAACTGCTCCACTGAAGAGTTGTGTTTTAATTTGGATTTTATCTTGTAAGCTGCCTTGAGTCATATCTTTGCGGAAAAGATAAGATACAAAAACAGTGTGAGGTTAGATAGATAGATAGATAGATAGATAGATAGATAGATAGACCATCTAATTATTCAGGGCTAACATCAAAACATTGAAACATTTGGTAACTGCTTGACATTAAAAATCCCATCTTGCTGTCTCATATTTGCACCACCCAGTCTCATCCATGATGTTGGATGATATGGTGCTATAATTTACTTGTAATCTATTCCTGTTTGTTTGCTGCCTACATAAGATCTGATTCAACAAAGCTTTTAATCACAAGGTTGTATGTTCCAAGCTAGATGGATTGTGCAGCCAGGATGGGGAATCTTAGGCATGCCAAATATTTGGGGCAATAGCTTCCATAATCCCTTATTGTTGGACGTAGTAACTAGGACTGATTTTTAGCATGACTATTGGCTTTTTCTGAATTGGCAGCAGCTCTTCCAATAAAGTTTGGGTCTCAGAGGCACTTTGACCTCCTTCCCAAAAAGCAGTGACCTTTTTGTCCTAGTGTAACAGTGAAACATTTAATCAGGAAGTTTATTGCCAGTCATGTATATGTGCATGATATTTTTTTTTCAAGGTATGACTTATCTAGGTTGAAGTGACTGCAAAATGACACACAAATTGCAAAATAATTTTTAATACAGTGTGAAATTGGGAGAAAAAGAAGGGTTAAGGAACTGCCCTGGGTGGAACAAATGATTATTACACCCCCTAAAGCTATGACATCATGGGGTGGGGTGTTGCAGAACAAAAGACACACCCATGTGGTTTTATGTCCCTGAAACTAGTCCTGTAGGAACTCTTAGAAGAAACTTTTATGTTCTTGCCATGGCTAACTGGCATGGGAAAAGGAAGGATAAAGAGAGCTCAGCTCACCTCAGCTCTTGGCACAGATCCAGATCTGGAGTGAATCACAGCTACACTTCAATCAAAAAGATTGTGGGAAAATGAGGTACACAGATAAAGCCAGGGCTTCAGCATTTGTTAAGTCAGCATTTACTCATCAGGGATTGTATTTGTTTACACATAGAATTAGAAATTTCCAAAACTGACAATACAAGGATCTCATTGGCATGACAATAGATGGCAGCAGATGTGTTCTTCCAGCTCCTTCTCAGTAATGATGGGATCCTACCAATGCCCAAACATGGTCAGATAACACAAACACCATTGTTATGGCACAAATATTTCACCTTCTCTATTCTTCTCTTTCTCTTCCCTCTGATTGCCAACACTGAAAATGAAGCTTCTTTTTCTGATAGTTCTTAGCAATTTGTCAACAGTTTACTTGACAGTACACTTTACATTTATTCTATAATGCTATGATCACTCTACACCTTTAGGATTCTTCACTTCTTCAGCCACCCCAGATGGTGGAATGACCTGCCAGAAGAGATTTGATAGCTGAATATATTGTCTGAATTTAAAAGAGCCTTGAAGACTAATATCTTCTGCCAGCCCTGTCCAGATGATTTTTAAAACTGTAAATTTTAAATGATGAATTTTAAATATAGATTTAATACTTATGTGTCTTCTTTGTTCTTTTGAATTGATGGATGTTTTAACTGATGTTGTGTTCTTAACTGATGTATATTTGTTGGTCTATTGTTATTTCCTACCTCAGTCCATGAGGAGAGGTGAGTAAAAAATATTATTATTATTATTATTATTATTATTATTATTATTATTATTATTATTATTATTCTGTCTATTCATTCATTGACAAGGGGTTGGACTAGATGATGTTTGAGGTTCCTTCCAACTCAATAATGCTATTGCTCTGTAATTCTTAAAATCAGCAATTTACACTTGAATGGTTCAGGAACCCTGTCATCCTTTCACTAATCTTTATACATTCCCTTTTATTATAAAAACTGTATGGGTGCCTTATTTGGGACTGAATATCTGTTTGGTTAAGAAGAAGTGAAACAGTGGGGAGTGCCACAAATGTTTTTTAGAAGGAGGATTGCATTCTGTTTGACATGTTGTGTTCTATTTGCATTCTGGTTAATGGACTGGCAATGTAACTCATGGTGTAACCCCTCCTCCATTGACCTCCTTCCATACCATATCATACAGAAAAATTTAGTAATGTCTTTTGTACTAATGTTACTCCTGGTTCAGCATTTTTGGGGGAGGAGTGTTTTTGTTTTTGTTTTTTTAACATATGCAATTTTATAGTTTTTATTTGATGTTTTTAATTATTTTAGAACTTTTATTTTAAAGCTTTTAAAATGTTTTTATTTGTGAGTCATCTTGGGTCCATTTCTGGGAGAAAGGCAGCATAAAAATGAAATAAATAAAATAAAAATAAAATAAACATCCAAACTACTCCCCCCTACACTGGCACAGTTTGTCTTGCCAAACTACAAATCTCAGGATTCCATAGTATGCAGTTATGGCAATTAAAGTGGAATGATAGTGACATAATTGTATAGTGTGAAAAGAGCTCAGATTCTAATTTCTATAGGCACTTACCAGTCTAATTGCCTGTGCCTAAATCTGAGATCCAGATCACAGGTTCATTTGCAGGTTTCGTTTTTGTTTTAGACAAATATTCTATTTGAAGCAAATTTGGAACATGCTACCACCACTTGGATCAAGATTTAGGTACAAGCAAATAAGTTTCTTGAAGCAGATTTCTACCACCTCTCCTCTTACTGCATGGTCTCCAGCTCTTCAAAACTACTATACTAAGGAATTTAGCACAATTAAAAAAAATGATTTACCCCTTTCATTTTACAGTCAATTACAGGATGCAGCCAGGAATTTTCCTGCCTAAAACCCAGCTCCTAGCCATGCTCAGCTGGTTGGTTTGCAAAGTCGGGAGCTGGGATTTAGGCAGGTGCAGTCAGGCAGCAGCATCAGTGGCATTTTCCATGCGATAATTCCTGGCTGCATCCCATAATCAACTGTAAAAAGGAAGGGATAAGTTGGGTTTTTTAATGCAATAAACTCCAAAGACTACACAAATACTTAGCAGCAGGGTGCGGCATGAGAAAAAGGCAAGGAATGCTTGAAAAATCAACTTCTTTGAACAGAGCCATTTTGTTCAAACAAAGAAGATCCTGGATCCAGTTCAGAATTCTCTCTCTCTCTCTCTCTCTCTCTGTGTGTGTGTGTGTGTGTGTGTGTGTGTGAAGGTGGATTGCCACAGCTTTAGTCTGCAACAATCCATGGGATAGGCATGGTGTTTTACATTGTAAGGGCTGCAGACACTGCACTGTCTCCAAAGAAAGCCCTTTGGCAAAGTAAAGCTATAAGATCAGCTCATTACATCAGGCCTGGAAGAAAATGTCACATTCACATGAGCTGAACTAGGTTTTCAATGGAACCTTCTTTCTTCAAGGCCACATATTCGCTACCTGTTTCCCTTAACTTCGACATTAATAAAACATAGCCCCAAAGCTGCACTGAAGCCAAGGAAAGTCTCTGTCTCGCATCACACCAGTTGAAGCAGTGACCAAGCCTTTCCTCTAGTTTTTATAAGAATCTTCAAAGGGCTATTTCAGGCAAGAATTAAGCTGTGTGCCACTTTGCTCAGCACTTAGTCATCTGCTTGAGCTGTGGCTGCTTTAATAGGTTTGTGCTTTTAGAACACTTTGAAGATGAAAAATGCTAAAGGAATGTGTGAGAAGGATGGTTGCCTCATATGTGTATCTATAATCTCTGGCAAAAATGCCTTTAAACAAAGCAAAATTACATTCAGCCTCCATTAACCATAGAAAACAGTGCCTTCACTTGAGCACCAAAGTCCTTGCTCTCTCTGGTTCCCACCCATCTCAGATATAAATTGAAAAAAATTGGTTTTGGGGGCTAAAATTTCTAGCCAGTATAATCAGTGTCAGTTGGATGAAGGTACTGGGAGCTGTAATCCAAAATGGTTACTTTTTCAACATCTGTTCTCACCATCAGAATCTGATGACAGATGGATGGATGAAGCAAGATCAGGTTAAGGATGCCATTCCAGATACCACTGGAGTACAACTCACATCAACCCTAGCAGGCATAGAAATGATGAGGAAAGTGGCGAAAATAACTGCGTGTGCCTTCAAGCTGTTTCTGACTTATGGCAGACCTATCCATAAGTGTGTTGCCATCCAGAGGGACAAAGAGGCAGGCTTGGGAGCCCAGGTACATTAAAGCCTCCCCTCCCGCTGAGACCAGATGAGCAATGGGTGATGGACAAAAAGAGAGGCTTCAATGCCATAGCCCAGGATCATCAGGGCCCAACCCAACAAGAAGACCAGAAGGCCACTGATGGAGACAAAGTGGGAGGTGTAGAGGAGAAGGAGAGGGTGGGGGAAAAGAGTGTAAAAAGGAAAGGGAAAAGAGAACTGAGGGAGGGAAGAAGGGAATAACAGGCATACAATATAGGAACAGCTGCTGGGCTGCAGCAGAAGTGGTGGGTGACATTGAAGTCAACTCTCCCAGAGACAACAGAAGTGTCACCATAGATGACACTTGTTCAATCTGCATGAAAGGAGGAAAAAGGTGTCCCTCCTTGCAAGACCATTTCACCAAGAAAACCCTTTAGGTGAGACAGCTCAAAAACCAACAACTGGAGAGGAGGCCAGACAGAAAACATGTCCAATAAAACTAGCATAGTTAGAAGCAACATGTAATTGGAACATGGAACATAAGAAGCATGAGCCAGGGAAAGCTAGACATATTAAAGAAGGAAATAAAGGAAATGGAAATAATAAAGAAGGAAAAAAGGAAATGGAATACATGAATATATCAATATGAGTGAGTGAGTGAGTTAAAATAGACAGGAATGGAGCACTTTGACTCAGACAACTATACAATAGTGTATTCAGGAAACGGGGAATAAAACAAGAAGAAATGGGGTGGCTTTCATACTAAGGAAAGATATAGCTAGAGCACTCAAAGGATAGAACTCAAAGTCAGACCGTATATTATCAATAAGGTTTCAGGGTAAACCTATAAACATCCCAATAATCCAAGTATATGCACCAACCACAGACGCAGATGAAGAGGAAATTGAGAGATTCTATGATGCAGTCTAGGAAGAAATTGACAGTATACCATCACAAGATTTCAAACTAATCATTGGAGACTTAATGCTAAAGTTGGCAACAAAGAAGAATCAAAAACAGTAGGAAGATTTGGATTAGCAACAATAAATAAAATAGGAGAGCATCTGATAGAATTATGTGAGGCCAATAATCTGTTCATTGCAAATATCTACTTCATACTACCAGATAGGAGATTATACACCTGGCTATCACCAGATGGTAAACACAAAATCCAGATATACTACATAATTGGAAGTAGAAGATTGAGAAACTCTATCTTTGTGGCCAAAACCAGACCAAGAGCTGATTGTGGCACAGACCACAAACTACTCATAACAAAAATCAGAATTAAGCTGAAGAAGGAAGCAAAAACTATCATTATACCAAAACATGGCCTGAATAACATTTCAGATGAATTCAAGGACAATATAAGAAACAGATTTGAACTATTGAGTATAATTGACTGCGAACCTGAAGAACTGTGGACAGAAGTCAAATACATAAGTAAGGATGAATGAAAGAAAACACTAACAGTGGCCAAATAGAAAGATAAGAAACAACGGATGACAGATGAAACACTTCATGCAATAAAAGAAAGAAGAAAAGCAAAAGCAAAGGGAGATAGGAATAAAACCAGAAGTATGAACACAACTGTCCAATGTCTGACATGCAGTGATAAGGAGAAATACTACAATGACCAATGCAGAAAAATAGAAGACAACAACAACAAGGGAAGAATTAGAGACCTCTAACAAAAGAAAAAAAATCCAAAAAATTAAAGCCATGTTCAAATTGAGGGCAGGGATGCTCTATGAGGGGGGGGGGAAGAACATAATACAGGAACAAGTAGAAATAAAAAGACATGGAGGCAATATACAGAAGAGTTATAAAAAAGAAATAAGAGAATGAAGGATATTTGGAATGAGAAGCCATATGAAGATGAACCTCAAATTCTAAGTGAAGTGGAATCTGCAATAAAGGAAATGGGGGAAAAATAAATCACTGGGAACAGATAATATCCCAATTGAACTGCTACAGTGCCTACAGACAGATGCAACTTTAGTGCTAACTGAAATATGCGAACAAATATGGAAAACAAATATGGCCAACAGACTGGAAATGCTCAATATACATACCAACCCACAAGAAAGGAGATATAAAAGACTGCAGTAACTACAGGACAATAGCACTAATCTCATATGCAAGCAAAATAATGATCAAAATTCTGCAGCATAGACTCCAACCATACATGAAGAGAGAAATTCTAGAGGTGCAAGCAGGATTCAGAAAAGGAAGGGGCTCTAGGGACCACACTGCAAACATACGATGGCTAATGAAGCACACTAGAGAATTCGAAAAAAGAATCAGCATGTGTTTCATAGACTACAGCAAAGCATTTGATTGTATAGATCACAAAAAACTATGGAATGCACTCAAAGACATGGGGTGCCACTACATCTGATAGTCCTGATGAGAAATCTGTGCCAAGGACAAGAGGCTACCATCAGAACAGAATTCAGGGAAACAGAGTGGTTCCCAAAAGGCAAAGGGGTCAGGCAAAGCTGCATAAGAAAAGCAGAATTATTAACAGAAAAGGGAGGAGTTAAGATAGGAGGAAGCAACATTAACAACCTAAGATATGCAGACAACTCCATGATATTAGCAGAAGATATTCAGGAATTGGAACAGTTAATAAGGAAAATCAAAGATGAAAGTCCAAAGGTAGGTCTGATGCTGAACATAAAACAAAAATAATGACCACAGAGGAAATACACAAATTCAATCTAAAGAATGAGGAAATTGAAATAGTTAAAGAATTCCCTTATCTAGGATCAAACATTGACCAGAATGGAGATTGCAGTCCAGAAATAAGAAGAAAACTAGGAATGGGAAGAGTAGCTATGAAAGAACTGGAAAAGATACAGAAGAGCAAAGACAGACAACTGAGCACTAAAGTAAGAATAGTTCATGCCATTTTATTCCCAATTACCATGTATGGATGTGAGAGCTGGACAGTGAAGGAAGCAGACAGAAAGAAAATCAACTCATTTGAAATGTAGTGCTGGAGAAGAGTACTTAGGATACCATGGACAGCCAAGAAAACAAACAAATGGGTTCTTGAACAGATCAGACCAGGGTTCTCCTTGGAAGCAAAGATGATCAAGTTGAAACTATTGTACTTTGGCCACATAATGAGAAAGCATGGATGACTAGAAAAAACAATAATGGTAGGAAAGGTAGAGGGTAAAAGAAAGAGAGGAAGATCACAAACCAGATGGATAGACTTGATCAAGGGGGGGGGGGGTTATGGGCAAAGGCTTGCAGGATCTGGGCAGGGCAGTCAAAAAAGGGATTCTTGGAGATGCCTCATCCACACAGTCACCATGAGTTGGAACTGACTCGTGGGCAGCTACCAACAGCAACAACAAGGTAGACCTATAATGATTTTCCCCTGCCCAGATTTGTTAAGAGGAGGTTTGCCATTGCTGGGAGAGTATGACTTGCTGAAGGTCATCTAGTGGGTTTCCATGGCTGAGCAAAGATTGAAATGATGGTCTCCCACAGTCCTAGTCCAACTTGAAACCACTGCATCAACCAAGCTCTGCAACAATATTTACAGAGTTACATATTGCCCACTGTTGGGGTAGAGGGTCCATTGGCAACTCTTAATCTCTGCCACTACATATCCTACTACTTGTCTACTATGTCCAAGATCCCTTGGGCTCACTAGTAGAGTGTAAATCTCTACAAGTATATTTACACCAGAATCTGAGAGGAAATTTTCTTTTTGTATAGACAAGGATAGTTGGACAACATCCATGGTCAGTTAGTGGTTAGAGATGAACCTGAAAAGCTTTGGTGAGGCAAAGGCATTGTGCAGAAAGGTATAGGCACTGACTACCTCCTTGCCCAACACCTTAAAAAGTATTTGTGCTAGAATAATCATGGTTTATGCCAGTGTAAGCTCTCAACAGGATTCTGGGCTTTATTCTGAGCTTACTGGAACAACAGGAAATTAAATGACAGTATGTAGGAAAAATCTGTTGCATGAAGTGCTTTTTCTAGAAGCACATATGGAGAAGAACTCCCACTGTGAGCTGAGAGAGTTTTTCCAAAGATATTACTATATGATTTGTGCACATGGTAGATCATTTCACAGATTCAGCATAAGTTGAAAAGCAAGTCTGATTTGTGGTGCCATGACTCAGCTCAAAGGAGGCCACTTAATATGTTATAGTTACAGAGAGACAAAATTAGTATTGAGAAATACACAACTTTTGAAAAAGCCTTTGCTGCATCATAGTGTAATCCAGTCTATATTATATATTGCTCAATGTGTCTTCTGTATTTTAAAAGAAACAAGAGTGAGAGATGGTACAAGCTGAATTTTATCTTTGACTGCAGATATATTCATGATGTACATAGTCATTCCTTTCCAGAAGTTGCTGATTCCTAGTTTAAATGTACAGAGTCATCTAATTGTGGAATTAAACTTTAAGGAAGCTTCATACCACAACTAGATTTTTCTAGTTTCACTTTTTTTCAATAATAACATCCTTACTGTTGTGTGTAGTATAGTTGTACATCTGTCAATAACACATTTTGAATAGCAGCTATGATATGAAACCAATGATACCCCATGCCAATTCAAAGAAAGACGGGATTACACTCCCTCTGAAATATTATTTGCAGCTAGGGATGCTTCTGGATTCATTGCTCCAAATGACAACTCAGATAGATGTGATGGCCAGGAGTGCTTACTGTAAGCTTTGGCTGTTACGTCATCTGAGCCCTCACCTAGAGCAGCAAGACCTAAAGATGGTAGTGCAAGGTAGTGCATCCAGGAGTGATCCTATCACACCAATAATAAAATGACTCAACTGGCTGCCAATTAGTTTCCAGGCAAGGTACACAATATTGGTTATTACCTTTAAAACCCTACATTGCTTGGTTCCAGGTTACCTATGGGATATCCTCATCCCATATATCTGCCCCATACACTCAGGTCCTCTGGCGGACATTTAGTTCAGTCAGTCAGAACTAGATTGGGAGCTGTCAGCAGGAGAACCTTTTGTTCAACTGCACCTAGACTGTGGAATGGCCTATAATAAGAGATTCAATAGCTGAATACACTGTCTAAATTAAAACAGACTTAAAGACGAGTCTCTTCCAGAAGGCCGATCCAGATGATTTTTAAATGATTAATTTTAAATTTGCGTTATTTTAATATATATGTGTCTAATTTGTCTTTTTAAACTGATGTGCTTTTAACTGATGTTATGTATCTGTTTCATCATTGAAAACTGGGGCTTGGGAAAATTACTTTTCTGGACTACACCTTCCAAAATCCCCCTTTCTACAATGACTACATGACCACTAGATATGACAGCTTGTAAAGGTTTTTTGAAGACCAACAAATTTGTTTTCTGTGTTCTGAAGAAAACATATATGTAAGCATTACTATTGTTCTGTGGTATTTCATTTTATTCAGAATGGCTTTATATGTACTTTGTTGTTGTTCATTGTGCATAGGGGTTCATGTCCATGCAGCAGGGGCCTAAACCTTACAGGTTACAGCAAAGCATTTGACTGGGTAGCTCATGAGAAATTATGGTTCACTCAAAAAAAAAAAAGGGGGGGGAGGAGTGCTACAACATTTGATTGTCTTGGTGTGTAGTTTATGCTCTGACAAGAGGCCACTGTCAGAACACAATGTAGAGAAACAAAATAATTTCCCATTGGTAAGGAGGTCAACAAGAGTGCATTTCATAACCCTATCTTTTTAATTTATATGCAAAACTTTCAATACAGAGAGCAGGATTAGACTCAAGGGAAGCAGGCATGAAAATCTGGGGAAGGAACCTTAGATTATACCATATTACTTATAAAAAATAGCAAAGGCTTAAAATAACAACTAACGAAAGTTAAGGAAGAAGGTGCAAAAGTAGAATTACTGTTGAATATTAAGACAAGAATAACTACCACAGATGATTTACATAATATAACTGAAATAGTTTGAGTTTGTATACCTTGACTCATTTATTAATGAAAATAGAGACTGTAGTTAAGAAAGCAGAAGAAGACTAAGGGGGCATAAAGACAGCCCCTAAGGGGCAGTTCTGTGCCACCCCTGGGAGCACTGGAACAGGGCCACGGCAACCACACACCGTGGCCCCAATCTGGCTTTTTGCTACTCCCAAAAGAGCTGGCAAATCCCACTCCTTTTTGGAGTGGCAAAAAGCTGCCCTTAGTGCTGCCACCATGGCTCTTTTGGCCCCTTTGGTGCAGCGTGTCTACCTGCTGTGGCAACGGAGCACCCTGTCACCACACACCATGCGGTGGGGCATGCAGCATGATGGCAGTGTCAGGGTGGCCAGTTTGCAGTCACCCCACCCCAACTCCACCCTCAGGCTGGCCCTTTTGGCCAGGCTGCACAGGTCCTAAGACTTGGAAAGACAACCATGAAGGAACTAGATAATATTGAGACATATCATTAAATACCAAAGAATCATCTAGGCCATAGTATTTCTGATTTCTATGTATAGTTGTGAAAACTGGACTGTGAAGAAAGCTGATAGGAAGAAAGTCAATTCATTTGAAATGTGATGGTGGAGAAGTGATCTGTGGCTGCCATAGACTCCCAAAAGGACAAATGAATGGGTTTAGAAGAAATCAAGCCTGAATTTTCATCAGAAGTGAAGATGGCTAAACTGATGCTGTTGTACTTTAAGCATAACACAAGATGATGTGGCTCACTGAAAAAGATTATAATATTTGGTAAAGCTGAAGGCAGTGGAAAATAGAGAGACTGCATTATAGAAGGCTTGATTCAATTAAGGAATACACAGCTTTGAGTTTACAAGACATGAGCAAGGCTTTTGATCACTGGGGATCTTTGAGCTTGGCCTCTCATTCATAGGGTCACCATAAATTGAAGTCAAATTGTCAGTTAATAGCAGCAACAAGTATATGTTTAATTTACTAGGAGCATGATGATGTGCAGACAATTTCTTGGCAGGCCACTCTGTCTGAGGGATTCTGGGAATCATAGTCCAAAAAAGTAACATTCAAGCACTGAGAATAACAGCATTTGGTATTTTGCATTTGGTATTGCTATTTGGGAAATGCTTGCTGACTAAAGTTTAGATTTAGATCATTATGACTTTACAAAATGATAGTAGCAACCTCATTAAGTCCTAGGAGGAGTTACCAGTGGGTTGGCCCTACCTAATTCCCAGGCTTTGCCTCAAGTCTGCAAGAATTCACACCACACCTTCTTCTGAAACAAAGGATCAAGGTAGACCAGTCTCCTGGTATCTCTTGTCATCCACAATGAAGACTTATGGGAAGATAGACATGACTCAGATACAGCCTAGAGGAACAAGTTGCATTCTCAAGGTTCTTCTTGTGAAGCAGAAGTTTTATTTGCTTTGTACAACTCAGGAACAGGCAAAACGTGCCTCCCATTCATCACAAAGAAATCACCAACCCTAGTGATTTCATAATGTTCCTTATTTGGATCTTTAATGCACTATTTGTGGCATTTCTGTGGTGGATCCCTGGAGACACATTGCATCTTCCTTCACCCATGAGAGCTTATAGACCCATTCATTCAGAAAATGTATAGAAAGTGACAGTGCATGATTTCTAGGCATATATGAACAACTAGGATTTTACAAACATTATCAGTTGTGTGCAGATAGATATTTATTTACAAACTGTATTTATAATCTCCTACCTCAATCCTTATTAAAAGTAGTTGTAACTACTGCAGTTCAGGCTGCTCATTTTCAATCAGAGAAAGTTCCTCTTCCTTTAAGAGCTACATAGATGAAATGTAATAATTAGGTCTTTTTCTAACTTGGAAATGCAGTTGTGGGGAATTACTGGTTTTCTCCTCTGTTGTGCAATTGTTAAAATTAATTAGTTCTGCCAGAAAAAACAGGGAAAGAATATTCCCATGACCAAACATGTGCACATATACCACAAGCAGAATGGAATTATACATGAACTATACAGCCAGTTATTTCTGGCATTATGCTGCTCACTGTGGTATTGACTTCTGTAAAGAATGAATTCTATTCCCATGTGTAGCAATACCTCCAAAACCAGCACCAGTCCACTCATACATTGGTGTTCTCTTGATCTCTTTCTTTGTCTCAAGAAGGAGAGACAGAGAGATACAAAAAGAGAAAGTTGTAACTAGCATTATTCTTGTTCCACCAATGTACCAGGACAAGACTTTGCACTGAGATGGAAGGTGTATCTCTATTAATGTGTACATGTGAAGTAGATATCATCTCCCCTCTGTAGGAATCTTCTCCTGAATTTTCAGCTCTTTATAACCACATATGGAATTGTGCCAATCAAAACTTACACACCCAGCCTCTTCAAGTTTAGACCTGATCCTGAAAGGCTACAGCAATCCAGTGATTCTCATGAAGGAGGAGGCATGAGTCTTATTTGACACCTACCAAAGGAACAAAAAGGTTGTACCTTTATCTGCCTTTTACTTATTTTATTAGCACCATTTATAACATCTCTGGGTTCCACTCTGGCTGTTGGTGTTTAGACAGAAGCACAGTTTTGAACATGATTGTGTCAAGTCTCTGTTCAAAGAGGAGTTTTAGTTCTCAGACTACCATTTCTTCCAAGGTTTTTCCATATTTTAACCTCCCCTCCATCTATGTAAATTTATCTGTCACAGTGCTGTTTCTTTACACATTTTCCCTCCTTTCCTATCACAATGGGCATGGTCCCCTGTGGGATGCACCAGAACCATTTTTGACTGCTGTCTCCACCTCTGGCAAAACTGGCAAGGTCAGGAGAAAAGCTTTGTTCATTCCACTTATCTCATAAAAAGAATAATTTCCCCATTTTGGGGTGTTGGGCACTCTCTACCAGCCATGGAATGACTGTTCGGAGGAACTATTATAGTGCAACAATGAGTTCTGGGAGTGGTGAATTGGAAGCTGTAGCAGCGTTCCATTTGCAGAATTCTTACACCATGCTGGGAAATGTAAGTTCTTTGGCATAATTTGTTAACCAAAGCAACCAAGCACTTAAAACACAGTAGTGAAATTGAGAGGTAAAATTAAGAAGTTTTTCCCAGTTTCAGTATTGTTGTTTCAGAAGAATGGACAAGTAAAAGAACAGCATGCATTTGACATGGTCCTTGACACCCCTTTTTATCTGTTTTACCAGCAGCCAGTTGAATCATAGGGCAGTAGGGCACTAAATGTTGGCCCAAACTGCCTTTTCCTGTTCTGCTTGGAATGTGGTAGTATCTAAAGTTGGAAAATGCAAACTATGGATAGTGATAATATGTGCTAATTAAAGAGGAAGAAGATTCTCAATCATGTGAAAATCCTTTTTTGTGTTCATTCATAAATATGGATGGCAGCTGAGGCAGAGATGGTTGTAGAAGGAATCCAATGTGTTTATAGCAACAACATCTTCTTATACAGAGGTTGGAATCATGCAGCCTTCAAGATGTTATTGGACTAAAAGTCTAAGCTGTATTAGCCAACATTGCCAATGATAGGGAATACTGGAACTTGCAGGCCAATAATCTCCGAAGGCCATATGACCCCCCCCCCCATGTCTAAAGAATAATAGGGTTGGTTTTTTTTAATTTGGTTCACAAGTTATCATTGTGTTGTGTATATATACAGGTGGTTATGTGCATATGCATGTTTGTGTGTGTGTTTCTGAGAAACTAGAAAATGTTACTTTTTGGAGACCATGACTTTGCTGGTTGGGAATTCTAGGGAGTTGGGTAAGGATAAATATGGGTTTTAAAAAAGAGTAAAGGAAAGGGTAAATATGAAATTTTCAAACTGCCAGTAAATCCTGACCCTTGATCTGCCTCTTCTAGGCAATCCTGAGCTAGCCACAAAAACTGCACTTCTTGCATTTAATATGTTTACACAGAACAGTGGCAAGAGACAACAGGCAAAGCATATGACTCAAGAGTTTTGTTCTATTGAGAAACTAATCACTTTTTCCTTTAAAATTGGCTTCAGGAAGGCCCCTTTATTTACATGCCAGTTGGCACTCATTAAACAAGATTAGGAAATACAGCAAAATGTCTGACATAAACAAAAAATGTGCATAAATGTACTGAACAAACATTACTTGTGTTACTGACTGAAGATTACTTAGTGAACAAAATTTGTGAACATTTACATGAAGAGCAAATCAAGTAGAAAACAAGGAAGTTTTATGTATGTATCTGTTTCTGTGCAATGCATTGTGCAGGTCACCTTGTATAAGATCAGAGATCTCTGTGTCTCATTTAGCAGATTAAATCTAACTGCTGGTCCCAACTACAGTAGTCCTATTGACTCATTTGAACTCTAGTAAGTCAGCATTCATGCATGCCTCATTGATGTGAGTCTTCTTTAATTGGGAGTAACAGTTGGGTTTTTGGTGTTCTGTCCCTTCATTTCCAATCCATGATAACCCTAGGGTGAACCTCTCATGGGGTTTTCTTGACAGGATTTGCTCAGAAGGGGGAGGGTGCCTTTGCACTGCTAAGGACTACACTAACTCCTAGGCAATGCTCCTAGGTTTGCACAGTCATTCATGTTAGTATCACAGGGTTTGTACAACTCTTAATAGAATGCTACCTTTGCACAATCTCTGGAAAAGTCCAACCACACATAAAGCCACAGCAAGATTTTAGCCATAGTCCCTTTCAAAGCTATAAGTTTCCCAAGCTCTGCCTTTAAGACTATATTAATAATAATAATAAAATGTATTTATATCCCGCCCATTGGTAATCCAA
>CM034706.1:228370683-228400343 GCA_020142125.1 Phrynosoma platyrhinos
TTCATTGAGAGAAGAGATGCCATTGGAATTTGAGGCCAACGAATGAGATATGGAGAAATAGACAAATAACTGTGTCTCACATGGACTGTGTGAGATACCTTTACCATTTTGCAGCCATTCTTCATTCTTCTTCTTTCATTATGTTACATTCTTGATCCAGAATAAGAAGACTGTGTTGGTGATTTGAGAATTGGGAAAATTTGCATTCAAGAACAAATTCTGTGCCTTATCATCATTGTTTCTTCCTTAGAGAGGAAGGTAGAAGGGAAATCCTCAGTGTGAATTAGAGGGCTGTTATCAGGCAAGCTGTGCCCAGTGCTGGTTTTGAGGCTTGGCAGTTTTGACTTCTCCACCTGCTGATTCAGCTCTCTGACTCAGCTACACTGGTGGTCTGAGAGGTAGAAAGGAAAATAACAGGTCTCTCTGGCTGAAATAACACCATGAACTTGGTGTGGCTAATAAAATGCAGACATTCAAAAGCAGGGTGTGGTCATGTGGCAAGACAAAGCCAGATGTCAGGGTGCCACCTTCTGTTAAACTAAGGAAAATATACAGCAGCAGATTTTTACCTCTGCATCAACATTCTTGGTTGCATAAGAAAGGCAACAGTATGGATAGCTATTGGACTCATTGTTGGTCCTTCATTGTTATATTTATTCCATAATTCCATTCCCTGCAAATTATCTTGATGGTTTGCTCATGAGCCTTGAGTCATTCCCCTTGTTGTCAGTATTCTTTCAGCAGCATGAGGTAGGTGTGGCCCTAAAGTCAGTGGTGACTACTGACTTGCATATCATCAGGGCAGTGAATGTGGTTTGGGAATGAATGTGGTTTGGGAGAAAATTTAAAGAAACTGTCCAAAGTGCTCATCTCTTATCACTAAAACAGGCTTCGCACTTTGGGTAACTCTTTTTAAAGTTTAGTCTAAAACCTGGAATGGGTTTCCCACTCTACTGACATGGAAACCACCATGTGCCACTACATGCTGATATTGGATGGTAACTCCCATAAGCCTTAGCCAGGAGAGCCAATGGTAAGTGATCGTGGGTGTTGCAGTCCAACATCTGGTCTCCATAGTTGTATTGTAGCACTCACACCTGTAATGCCATTTGACATCACTTTAAGTGCTGTAGCTCCATCCTATGGAATCCAGGGATTTGAAGTTTTACAAATCTTTAACTTCCTCTGCCAAAATGTGCTGGTGTTCCACAGAACTACAAATCCCAAGATTCTAAAGGATGGGGGACATGGTCGTTAAAGTGGTGACAAATTGCATTATTTCTACTGATTTTTTGAAAAAATGTCATCCCTAGATGCATTTTGGCAGAGGCTTTCCAGTTATCTCTAGAAAGTTCAAAATATTTTTGTTTACTTATGAAAGGTTTCCCTGACCTGGTTGCTTCATTTCACATATGCATATTGTTAATTTCTGGATGAAAATTTGGTGAATCTTGCTGAACTGTTCCTCTTTTTTGTGATACAGGAATCTATAGCTATTCTTTCCATGTTATTTCTTCCTCTGGTACCCTTAAAGAAGACATAGCCAGGAACACATCTGTTAACTGAGATAACTCACCCCAAATTTCTGGAGGGGTACCACGTTGCAGTGGGCACCTTGGGGAGCTGGCACCATGCTGCTTAAAATCCTCCATGTGACTGCACAGGGGGGGAACTGTCCTCGTGGGGCTGGAAGGTCTTGTGAGGCTGGCAGAGACAGTTGGAGCTGAAATATCACCCTAACTCTCAGGAGCTCTCACAAAGCTGCCTAGCCTTGTGAGGCTTCCTCAGTGGAGGCCCAGCCTTATATAGGCCGACTCCACATGGCTGCCACCATTTGAGGTCTGGCAGCCAATCGACCCAACCCGCCCATCCTATGCTGTAATTTGTAAGCCACAACCTTGGGTTTCAGCTGGTCACCTTTTCCCATGTTATTGGAGGGACTTTTCCTATGTTATTGGAGCATGGGTTTTTCACTCTCCTTGGGGTTTGTGGAAGGTAGTTTAGCAAGGTGTAATGTTACTAGTTGTGTTTTGTTTATTACCTTTGGCTACTGCATGTATTAGCTGTGTCCAGTGCTAGTTCTTGCTTATTATTAGCTTGTCATATATTTATGTTATGCTGTGTTGGATATTCTGTCACAACTGGTGTTATGTTTTGGACTAGGGTAAGTCATTCAACAGGAATGTAGCAAATCATGTATGGGGATTAATCAAATGATTTATGGCCTGTCAAAATGATTTATGATCCCACCTTCAATTATTTATTGATCAAATAGTGATTGATTTATGGAGCAAATTACTATTGATTACTCCTATGATTTATGAGTGATTTATGGCTAGTTATGATTGATTTATGATCATTTTATGATTGATTTATGAGCTGATATGCTTACCTGTTTTACAACTGCTACTTGTTTCCTATATTCCTCAACTGTTATCTTGTGCTACTACCTAATTGTGGTTTGTTGATGCTTGATTGTCACCCCTGGATATGCAATAAAGTTGTGGCCTATTTTAACCCAAATGAATGGTGTCTGGCTCATCAGTCCTGTTGTAAATAGCTGTATAGCAAAAGGATAGATGTTTAAGGAAAGCCTACTTCATTTCCACTCAAGGCTGAAAACCAATACTGTTAGGATTTATGGTAGGCAATGAGGCAAAGAAAGTTAGTGTTGCTTCATAATTTGCTTTATTTACAGGCACTGTATTGTTAACTTTGGTGACACAGTAATTTCCACACAGCAGCAGTGTGATTTCTCCAAGCCATGAGGGTGCTGCACACACAGCTATAATCATTCTATAGAGTGAGACCTTTGGAAAGTGGCCTGGAGTGAAACATCTAGAACAGTTGATGTATTTCTTCAGGCTGCAGCTACTGGGAAGTTGGATTAAAGGCTGAACAAAGCAGAAATATGCCACTCTGCCTTCTCCACAGGTTAGATGTGAACCATCTCTCACTTCCATCGGCCACCAACCACAGGCTTTCCACGGGTAGCCTTTGAGCTGTTGTGGAAGCAAACAAATTAGGTTTTCAGGTGCTGGTGAAGGCAAAACCTTGATTTTTCATGGGGCTGGCATGTGGGGTGAGGTTTCAGGGTTTACTTTTGCTTTGCACAAAATCTATGGGGTGCCTCAGCCCACGGATTATTTTAGATAAGTGAACTCATTCAACAGTACCCCACATAGAGCCTGGTTGCAAGACTAAACTGATTCCTTGATCAACATGGTTATGAAGTAAAATCCACAAGAGAAAAGTAGCAATGCAAATATAGTGTGGATGCCATGCAATACTGTTATATTTTTGGAGCCCAGAAACTGGAAACTGAAACAAACCACATTTTGTACCTTAAAGAAACAGCTACACCATGAATTTGTCTATGTGTGTGTGTTCAAGTTGCCTACTGATCTATGGCAACTCCATGAACTTCATAGGGTTTTCTTAGACAGAGATGGCTAGCCACTGATTTCCTCTGAAATATATAGCTTATATCACCTGGTATTGCTTGACAGTCCCCTTTTCAAGTACTAAGAAAGCCTGACTCTGCTTAACTTCCAAGAGCAGACAGGATCTGGTGCCTTCAGGGAATTTAGGCTCTTGCACACAATATTTTTACACTGAAATCAAGATGGTTCTTTATTTCCCACCACCCTCGCTTGGGAGCCCTGGAGACTGTAGTTTTGTGAGTAGGGAAAGGTTAGAGAGTTCTTATAGCGAATTCTCAGCATTTTCAGCAATCTACACCTCTGTTGTGGGTTTATTGTTAAACTGCTATAAAAACCAATAGGGCTTTGTAGATCTGGATCATCTTATATTAGCTAGAGTAGTCTTGCCATACCTGGTGCCATTCAGATGTTTTGGACTACAGTTCCAATTAGCTGGTTGAACCTACTGCGATAGGATTATGGGAGTTGTAATCCAACACATCTGAAGGGTGCCTGGTTGGAGAAGACTAGCAAGTAGAAAAATGGCCCATTGAAAATACAAGTCTTCTCATTTTTAGTCTAATTACATTTTAATGTGGTTGTTATGTTCATTCTAGCTATATTGTTGTCTGTTTTAATTTGTTGTCTGTTTTAATTTGTAAGACACCCTGAGTTCTGTTTGGGAGAAAAGGCAGGATAAAAAAATTAAGCAAATAGTAGCAGCCATAGTATTCATTTTAATATTTGTAGCAGTATCGCAATTTCATAGTTGTATAGTGGGCCCTTGGTATCCACTGGGGTTTGGTTCCAGGACACACATCCCCACCCCCCCATGGATACCAAAATTCGTGGATGCTCAAGTCTCATTAAATACAATAGCAAAGTGAAATGATGTCCCTTATATAATATGGCAAAAATCAAAGTTTCCTTTTAGGAATTTATATATATTTAAAATATTTTTAAGCTGTGGATATGAAGGGCTGGCTGTACTCTCATAGCTGTTGTAGCTGTGACAACAACAATAATAATTGCCAGAGATTGGGAATATGTGACCCTCCCAACTGATGATGTAGGACCACCATTTCCATCACCCCTTACCACTGTCTAAGGCTAAATGGAGCTGCAACCCAGGAACATCTGGAGGGATGACACATTCCTTGCCCTCATTTTGGGAATGTTTTTGCCCATGTAACTTTTACACTTAGCTTTACTAGGTGTTATGAGAGCCGGCATGGTGTAGTGGTCTGAGCACTGTAGTATGACCATGGAGAGCAGGGTTTGAATCCCTGCCCAGCCAAGGTAACCCAGTAGGTGACCTTGGGCAAGTCACTCTCTCTCGGCCCTGCAGGAAGGCAAAGACAAACCCCTCTCTGAGAAAAATTTGCAAAGAAAATTCCATGATAGGTTTGCCTTAGGATTGTCATATGTTGGAAATGGCTGAAAGGCACACAACAACAATAACAACAAACTCCTTTACTCCAGTAAGTCCTGTGAGGGGCCTGAAAATTGAGAATGTTGCCTTGGAGGCTGTCCATCTATGAGCCAGTTGGAAAGTATTTCAGAGATCAAGAATGCAGTGTCACTGAAACCAGTGATGTCACTCAGATTTACATTGGCTGAGGCTCTGGTGTCAACTGAAGTCATTGATGAGCCAGCCAGGCAATTTCTAAATATTTCCCTAATTCTCAGCCCTCAGTGGCTGCCTAGTGCATCTGCTTCTCAAAAAGGGAAGCAGCTGTTTCTAAATCTGAGTTTGTCTCACTGTCAGATTAAGGATAGTATTTATTGTACAAAGAAGAGACAGAGATTTCTGATGATACCCTCAGCTTTTAGTGTTTGCTTTCAGGGCATAGATAAGAATTTTAGATTGTTCATTTGTATGTGAGTTTTCAAAAATTAACACATCTCTTCATAATTTTTATTGTCTGTCTGTCTGTTTGTCTAATTCATCTCCTGTCTTTCTGCTGGTATGGGACCCAACAGATGTTCAATTTTGTTCTAAAATAAATGAACGTTAGAAAAAGAAACCGACAGATTTGGCCATTCTGGCAGAGAGGACTTAGTTGTTTGTTGTTCTGGGCTTTCAAATTTTCAATGTATGGTGTCCCTAAGATGAATCAGGGTTTTCTTGATAAGATTTGTTCAGATGGGGTGGCCTTTCCCTTCCTCTGAGGCTGAGTGTGTGTGACTTACACAAGGTTACCAAGTGGCTTTCCATGGCACAGCAGGGTTTTGAACCCTGGTTTCCAGAGTACAGGTCTTTAAAAGACTGCTTTTGATCTGTGTCTGCAGCCATGTTTTTGCTTGTGATTAGGGTTGCCAATTCTTTTCTTCTGGAAGCTTTAATCGATATTTTAAAAAGGGAGGTACTAGTGATAGAAAGAATATTTGAAGATTTGGGCAACTCCCACCAAAAGAGGGCTTTCAATGACCAGGAAATTCCAACAAGGTAAAGCCTATTGAAGCCCCTTTCTGTCCCCACTCATCTTCAAACAGATTTGAAGACTATGCTCCTCCAGCCTAGACTCACCTTTTTTCTGCTTCCCCAACATGGCCCTGTAACAGCCAGCCAGAGAGCGCAGAGGCAGCCAACCAAGCAGAATTGCTGCTAGCTATGTTCCAGTACCTTGCATGCAATGATGACATAATCTTCCAAAATCTGGAAATCTTGAGGTATGTCTACATTGTAAAACACTGGCTTGGCAAACCACAAGCAGTGGTCAGTTATCCTCCTAACTAGCCTTCCCTGTCCCCATCCTTCTCCTGCTGGCATAGTGGCCAGCAGGAGGGGGCAGCCAAGTAAGGATGCTCACCAGTGGCCAGCTATCGTAGCCAGTGATAGATAAGCCCTGCTCATCTACCCCCTAGCACATACACCCACTGGCCACTACAGGGCTGTGGAAGGGCAGGAAAAAGATAAAATGGGGAACACTTTCTCCCCTTCAAAAATGGCATTCTTTTTGGATATGTTCCTGCAGTGGGGAGAAAACTGTTTAAATTACTTGTTCTCCCATGTAAGAATGAATAATTAAACGAAGGACATCCTTAGCCCATTGCAACATAGTCCTCTCTGTGCTGAGAACAAAGTTTAGAAAAATTATTTTAATTTTTTTTAAAGTTTTATTTTAAAAAGTTACTGTTATGGGTCCAAGGCCCCCCAAAGTAGCTGATGACCATTAATGTTGCATTTTTGTTTCTCAAAAGTAACCTAAATAACTACATTTAGCCCATTTAAGAACACATCTGAATGATATAAGCCAGGGGTAGGCAACCTAAGGCCCTAATTATAAGAAAGTAATTATTTATTTCTAATTTGAGTTGTACCTATTAAATCTGGCCCATGCAAATGACAGAAAAAGTCATTTCATTCATTTTTAAAAATAAGAACTTATTGAAATTCACAATTTTCTTCATAAGTTTGATAAAAGAAGCTTGAGACTTTTTTAAAAATTCAAACATGGAAGACAACAAGTCTGTCAGATTCATCCATCCTTTTCCTTTTTCATGTTCTCTCTTCCATTACTTTCACCAAACTCTCCTTATCTCCACTAGCTACATGGCCTGTCTTCATGCTGATCATTCAAGATTTAGGTCCTTTACTATTTATGAAGTTCATCCCATGAAATAAAAGCAGAAAATTCAGACAAGTGACTTAAAAGAGAGAAGCTGCACACAACTAAAAAACACAAAATGAAACCAAACAAACTGATCCTAGTTCTCCCATGATGCACCTATGTACTTTTAAATGATTCATCATTTAAACACTGCACATTTTTACGAGTGCATCAAGCATCAAATGATCCAAAAGCAGCACAATCTTTTGGTGGTAATTCTGGACCATTTTTAGTTGCTGTTAGAGGTCATGGAGGTCCCATGCCTTTAAAATAACCCATTGTGCTGCAGAAATAGATTGACTGCTTGTATTAGGGAGTATCAGATACTATCTTATGAAAGCATATATAAATATGTCATCAGAATTTGATATTATGCCAGTATAGTGGGCCTACTATATAAGTAGCCTAGCCATCTGCACTTGAGCATCCATGAATTGCCCTGCCCTATTATTGTCAATGGTGCATGTGCATGTGGTCACAGCAATGTGGCCACACACACGTCATCACCCATTGATTACAATGGGGCTTGTGCATGCACATATTTTCTCATTTGCAGGTGCTCCAAACTGAATGTATAAACCCAACAGGATTATGGCCATATTCCTATCTGCACACATAAAATTATGCATGAAAGAGCTGATAGTCCAAGATATAAGAATCCTGTGAGTTTAAAAAATACCACTCTAACATCTCTGAAATTTAGTTGCCACTTGCTAAAGAAAGTATCTCTATTCAGCCTCAACCAGCAGGTTACTGATTAGGTATCTATCTGAATCATGTCCTCAGGTGTGCAAAGACATTTCCCCTCTCATTACTTGCACTGCAAACAATCACAGCACACCACTCATATCCCAAAGGGAAGACATGCTACTCACCCTTTGCTGAAGCAGATAAGGAGAGAACAAAAGAAGAAATAAGGTATAAATAGGACATAAAACTCCTGGCTAACCAACAGGTTTGATCTGATGCACCTAAAAAGTCACTAGGGTGCAGGACCAGCTCTACCATAAGTCAAACTGAAGCAGTCCCCTCAAGCAGAAGTTGCTGAGAGGAGGAAGGAAGAGAGAGATGTATTGCACTGGTAGCTTAAGGTACCCCTGTGTCCTTCATCAGGTGCAGTGGAAGATGTTGTTCCTATATGCTATGATTCACTTGCCCGTCCGGTTGGCTTTTGTACACACAGTGGAAAGGGGTTTCTACTTTCTACCTAAAGCACAAAATGTCTTGGTCTCACTCTGCAAAAGATGGAAACTTCCCAAATGTATGTTGCCTTTTGCTTCTGGACTGGTAAATTGTGAAACAATTCTACCAGTGCAACCACTCTGTGAAACAGGTATACTTTCTCCTGCAATGAACAGAAGCATCCTCCACATAGTGATCAGAACTGTTGTCAAAAGTCTAAGTGAGGTTCCATTCTCTACCCTGAAACAAGCTATGTGTAGAGTATCAAGCAGACTTCAGATCCCCTTTGTCTTTGTTCTTGAGGGAAAATCCCCTAAAGTTACCCTACAATTAATACAATGAGACAAGTCAAACCCAGAGGAAAAGTGGTGAGACATGAGAAAGAAGGCTGGATACTCTGTGTCTCAGTGATGGACTACATTATAGGTAGGAACTGCAGGTCACATTGTTGATACCTGAATATTGCATCAAAATCCACAATGGAGTAATGCAGTGAAGAAGTGAGGAAAGTGAAGAACAAAGGTTATAAGGAGATCACAGAGCTTGGTGGAAAAAGAGCTTGTTACAGAGCTTGGTGGGGAAGGGGTGCAAAAGGTATGTAAGTAAACAATGGAATGAAGAAAAACCTGGAACCTAGTGAAAAGTGTAGTTGAAAAAGTTAAATCAAGTTATAATTAAAGAAACAAATAAAGAAAGCACAGGAATAGAAGGAAACTAGAAAAAATGGACTGGGAACTTAATAGGTACATTTGGAGAAAGAGATAGAATTGGATTCATACTTCCAGGTGGTGGAGATCTGTCAGCACTGCACAAAGTGGGGAAGTGACCTTTGCTGATCCATCCTTCCTTCCCTGGTGGCGCAGTGGTTAAATGCCTGTACTGCAGCCACTCACTCATAGACCACAAGGTTGTGAGTTCAATACTAGCCAGGGCTCAGGCTAGACTAAGGCCTGCATCCTTCCGAGGTCACTAAAATGAGTACCCAACTGTTGGGGGGCAATGAGCTTACAGTTGTAAACCACTTAGACATCCCATAGTGCGATATGAAGCGGTATAAATGAAGCTGCTTTTGAAACTGCCACCCATGGCCCTTGAAATCCTGCTCAAGGGTTGGAGGATTCACCAAAGGAGCATGAAGGCAGCCAATGTTTAAAGGAGGAAGGAAGAAATGGTGGAAAATGTCCTTCCCCCTTTTCTCCACCAAGGATTATTCACTGGATTTATTCAATTCCATTTATGGAAAGAGTTTTCCCACTCACAGAACAGCTAGTCTTTACAACAAGCTCTCATATCTAATTTTTTTAAAAAGGCTATAACAGGTTTTTATAAAAAGTGGAACTCCTGGATCTCATATGTGAGAGCAGAAGGTAATGAAAATAGATATATAGCCTTAGTGGACTAACAATATGTCCTATATTTTTCATTTAGGATATAATTATAGGTATACTCCTTGCATAATATTGTCATAGTGTAACGTATTAGTGATATTGATAATACTTTAATCTGTGCTAACAATTTTTTATGTATGATGAAAGTTTCAAGATGGTAGTATTTGATATTATAGCAACCAAATACTTGATGTTGTTGTTTTTTCTAAATTATTTCCAGAACTATGATGGTATAAGAAGTCCATGGTGTAGACTTCTTATACCATCATAGTGTAGATGATTAGGGCATGATACATAAGATTCTATAGATTGTGATTTTATACCTTCGAGAAAGCAGAAGAGTTATCTTTGATTTGTAAAAGTAATATTGATCTTCCTATGCACTGTTTGAGAAGGTTAGTAATAGGGTTGTTATTTGTTCTGTGTACATACGTGACATATATGGTTTTTGTAAAAATGTGATATGTTTGTTTGTTTGTCAGTTTTAATGCCATTATTATTAATATTTTTTTTTAAAAAAAAGAACAGCTAGTCTGGATTAGAGATATAAACAGCATTCACAGATTTCCTCATCTTTGACTAGAAATGGTGTTTTGATACATCGACGCATTCTGTCAAACCAAGTGTTAGCTCCTACAAGTATTTCCTGCACAAGAGCGAAATGATTAATACTTTTTGGTCTGCAGGTGCTAACTTTTTATCTTTTGTTCAAATCCCAGTTATGCAAATAAAGTGCCAAGATGTGAAAATCGTCCAAACGTGAAGGATATTTCTCAAAGTTTCCCATATGGACAGAAAACTTTCAAAATGTCTTGATCTTGTGTGCAACAATGAAATAACCAAAGATGTACATCCCCCAACTGGATTCAACCCACTAAATAAAACAAGGAAGAAAAAATATTAAAATGTATTTTTAAAAAACTGACCAAGCAACAAAAAAGCAGGGGCAAACTAGATCTAGGATAAAAAGAAGAAAAGTGGTGGCAGGATGGGATGGGGGGGGGGGCAAAAGAGGCTAACAGCATTAAATTCATTGATAGCTAGACTTGCTTCAAGATATATGATCACATGATTACCAAGGCTCAAGATATGGCAACAAATTGCCATCATGGATCACTGAAGCAGAAAAGAAGGGAAGAAATTAAGAACAGAGGAGGAGAAGTTAGTAATGATGTGGGAAAGGAGGAGAAGAAAAGGAAGAACAGAAGAATCTAGAGACAAAGCAGCACCTATACAGAATTGTAAAAAGACCCCAGTGGGCAAGTATTTCACGTGCAAGAAAACAAGTGAGGGGAAAGGTGATTGTGGGAGATCTTCTGGGTGTATTTGGTGTCATGAAACAAAATAAGATGATATTTGTCCTAAGTACTTACACCTTTTGATGATCACTAATACGATTTCGTAGAACATTAATCTGCAAGAGAAATAGATAGGAGATGACACTTCATCATGTGGGAAACAGGAGGATTGTGTGTCAAGGCAACAAGGAAGACAAGAAAGAAGATTAAGTGACTATACACAGTAGTCAGCAGAGTATAACTGTAGATGTAAACAATTCCTCTGCTCAGTTGTCTGAAATTCCATTGTTTAGGACTGGGAACCAGAAAGGACAGTGGGTTTATTTCTGTATCTCTGTCCTAATCCCTAATCCTTTTTCTTATGTTAAATAAACTCTTGAGTAGATTTTTGCTGCACATGCAGCTCTCTGTCCACATGAAGGCATTCTAAATCCACCTGGTTTTAATTGAATTTGCCATGTTTGATGGAGGGATGAAAGCAAAGTCTTCTCTCCCTCATTTTGGTGTGTTTTTTAGGGTATTTCTCTGATCTGGCCAGGAAATTGATCTTCTATGCTATAGTCATAGTAGCTGCTTGGAAGCAAAATTGCACGATTTGTGGCATAGTCTTGGACTCCATATTTCTTGAAAAGCATCTCTCTCACTCTAATGCTCACCTGCTCAAACATGATGGAGTGCTGTCTATTACGTGGCCTATTCATGAAGTTGAAATGTTCATCATTAGAAATGCAGTTTTGATGAGTTTTACTGCTGGCTCACTCTTTCTTCTGCTGTAAGAACCAAAAGTGGAGAAGAACTGCTCCAAAAGCACTTCCATTGATTTACCTTTGTCAAAGGGCCTGGCTGAAAACATCCATTGCCTGGGTGGCCACAGTAAACTGAATCTTAGTTCCAGAAATCATAGCAAGCCAAGCAGGACAGCCATGCAAAATAGCAAAGGTTGAGAAGATATTGACAGCATCCAGACTTTACTGGGACATAAGAAAGCAATATTCCAAGCAAGTATTTTGCATACCTAGTTCCATGCTTCATTGTTTGCAAGGAACAGGCCATACTTACTACTTGCTTAACTCATCGCAGCGTGCAGTGAGTATCGAAATCTGATTAGAATTAGAGGAAGGAAAATATTAGATATGAAGTGGAACACTAACAGAAAGAAAGTGGTGATCATGAGAAAGCAGCTTTCAGTACTAAATATTTCACTGAATAAGGGTCATTATAAAGAATGAGTGTGCCTTATATACCAAGAGTGAGCAACTAATGTTCCTAAGATGTTGCTGAATTTCAACTCTCATCATTCCAATGATAGGGCTGATAAGAGCTGCTGTCCAATAAAATCTGGAAGGACAGAAGTTGCCCACTTAACCTAAATACAAATTACTCAGTTCTCTGAGAACCAGTACTAATATAGTCAAAATGGCACTAACCAAACAAAAGTGGTATCAGCAAGCCTGGGGAAAACCTAACATTTGTGAAGGCCATTCAAAGAAAATAAAGAGAAAATAGACCCCAAAAAGAATTATCCCAAGGTGGATTGTGCATGCTCAATAGTCAAAGAATACAGAGTTGGAGTTGGGGAGAAGTAGTGGGAGAAAGGAATGGAGTAGAGGGGTCTGGAATCATGAACAATAATGTGCCATGGTGCCACATTATATACTTACATTGATATTTGAAAGTAAACAAGGTAATAAATGGCAAAAAAATGCCACTCCTCCATGTCCATACATTTGAATTCTAGTAGCAATGTCTGAGGTAAAAGTCCTCACTCATTTAAATACAAGGAAATATAGCTTTACAAATAGGACTGGCTTGTATGATGCAGTGAGCCTACTGACAGGTTTCATCACACCTATAAGGGATGTCTAATGAAGAGAAGCTGAAATGCAGGAGAGCTTGAGTTATCTCTTGATTTCATGATGATGGATGAGTTAGGAAGGTAGCATTATCTTCAAAGCCTGTTTGTGGGACTAACTGCTTCATCAAAGGAAAATTCTAACAAAGGGCTTTCAGTGAAATCTTTGAAAGACCTCTGTCTCTCTTGTATTATCTGTGCTTGCCTTTAGAGACTGAATGCTTGAAATTGATGTGATAGCCAAATCTATGTGCTTATATTATAGCCAAGGCAAAACACCCCTATCATTTTATTGCTCTATTAATAGCAAAATAAGTGTAATTTCTGCCCATTTGGAGGATTTGATGGGAAGTGGGAATCAAATTACCTGCAGTAATTTGAGAGGAAACATTTCACCCCCTTCTGAATGCTTTGCATATATTTCTGCACTGGGGATTTAGAGGGAAAAGTATATGTTGGTGAGTGGATGTTTGCCTTTTTTTCCCAGGAAAGCTCAGGTAAATGTTCAGTGAGCCACTAAGAGACCCACAACTGTTAAAGAGAAAAGAAAGTTGCATCCCAAAGGAAAGATGGTGGGGAATGGTAGCTGCTGCAGTCACCCACTATTCCATAAACTGCCCTGGTTAACTTTTCAATTTTGCTTGCTGAAGAAGTCACACACACACACACCATTTTCATCTACCTTTCCACATACCCCCCAGAATTTCAAATGAAAGTTTTTTTTCCCACTTTTGGTTTGGCCTTAGCTTATATACTATGTTTAGTTAGTGAATAGGAAATTAGCATGGCTACTAAAAGTAATGCTATAGTTTAAGGCAGTTTTAGTGCATATTAATTAAAATGATGTGACAGTGTTTTACTACATTCATCAGTGACTGAACAGGTTGGTGGTTACAAGACAGGCACTTCCAAGCATGGTCTTCTGGATACAGAAATTTTCTGGTCATGGGTGAATCAAGCCAATCCAGCTTTGACAGAGGCTGTTCTGCAGCCTTCAGCATGATTTGCGGGGTCCTTCAACTTTTGGCTTGACAAAGATTGAAGCTGGATCTTCACAGGCTTGGACTAATGCTTTTATTGTTCACCCACAAACCTACATTCATTTAATGTGGGAAAGTGTCTGATTCCAGTTATTTAAGAAACTGTTCACCTCTGACTTCTGAAGTAAGATCCAAATATAAAGCTAGGCCCCCATCCAACTGAGACAGGTCAGATTAATCTTCTCCATCTGTACTTGTTCTGAGCTGGGAGGAAGAAGGGAGTTAACCTTGCAGTGATAATAAGGAAGAGCCTGGATACAACAAAGGTAGAAATGAATGCATGCCTCACTAAGTTTTGGGGTTGCTTTTAAAGACCCTTTTGAAAAGAGGGAAAATATTTCCCAGAATGATGAGCTAATGATGAGCATGTTCACATTTTTTCTCTGAATCATTTCATTAACACAATTTCCTCACTCTCCTGTTACTTCAGTGCCATTTTTTCTTTTAATTTATGGATCCAATAGGAGTAACTTGAATGATCCCAACCAATCAGGAACTGTATAGTACAAGAGCAGGCATATGCAGGTGGGGCATTTTGGCTTGTCTTCATCCTGTGAAGGCCACATCACTCCCATTTTCTGGAACTGTAAATTCCATCACTTCTGGTCCATCTTCAGGGTAATTTTGACTGTGGAAGGGGCAAACTGTACCTTCTAAAGTAATTTACAGCTAAAAATTTGGTTTTCAGATGGTTTTATCCTCTGAAATCAGTGCTTTGGAGGAGTCACTGGGAGCCGAAGGGCTGCATGGGAGCCCTCAAGGCAAAGCATCTTCAGTGCAAATGATAGTAATCAATCATGTGATTTTTATCAGTCTACAAGTGATTCCAGCCAATCAGGGTTCATATAGTGAAAAGGATGGTGACAGTCTGATTGACTCCACTGTCACCTCACTGAGATCAAGCAAAGCAGCTTTCAGAAGTCATTCTCCTCCTCTCACTGAATGAATTTGTTCATGATATTTTCTACACAGTGTCAAACAGACATCAAACATCTTTTAGCTGCTTTTTTACTTTATAAAAAGTACCTTCCTTATATCAGCTCAGTCTGTGAAGCCAGATTCAGCTGTTCACACTGAGAAAACCAGATTTTCAAACAGACATTCAGACTCACCTCATATTTTTGTCTCTTGAACTTTTCCTGCAAGTCGAATTTCTCAGCTTCTAGATCATGGATACTTTGCCACAATTCCTTGGCCTTTTCCCTGATATGAGAACATGAAGCATTAGTCAAGGTGGTAACCTATGTTTACAAATACAGCCAAACATACCTGAAGGATACCAAGCTGGAGCTTATATTCTTCTTGAATATCAAAGGCAGTTGTACATGGATATCAGAAAGATATATATACAACATAGTAGCCATGTGTGTGTGTGTGTGTGGTGTATGTTCCCCCACTGCCTGTACTGCAGCCGCTCACTCATAGACCAAAAGGTTGCGAGTTCAATACTAGCCAGGGTTCAGGCTAGACTCAGGCCTGCATCCTTCCGAGGTTGCTAAAATGAGTACCCAACTGTTGGGGGGCAATGAGCTTACAATTGTAAACTGCTTAGACATCCCATAGAGCAATATGAAGCAGTAAATAAATGAAGCTGCTTTGCTTCTTTATTAGTATGCATGGATTATATATGATCATCAGTGAGAAGTGTGAGTGCACACTGTGAGCATAGTACTTACATACATATATGACAGAATAGGCAATAGATTGTTCAGAGGCCAATTTTCTGGGACCCAATGCAGATTGCCAAAAATGTCACACAGTGACTGGCTTCCTGTTAATGACATATACAAGCGTAAGTGCACCTTATGCTTGCATGTGAATTTTTTAGACATAGTGGAGGCTGGTGTACTCTTCCTACCACTGCAAGGTCCAAATAACCCCCTCCACAGCTTACAGCAACAGCCCCCTCCTCACAAGGCCATTTAGTTGCCAGTGGAGAATGGATGGGCTATATTCCTATAGCCAGACACAGACTACAGGTCTTGGTGAAACATGCCCTTGGTCTTGATTGAGCTATAGGGACATAGCTGGATACATCCCTGATCTTCTCTGATAGAGTATTTTGGGGGAGTGTCTATTGCAAAGCAGGATGGTGGCAGGGGATCCATAGTGGTGTTCCACATGCAGAACTCTTACATTATGTTTGACCATTGTGTACATATTGGGGGGAGGGGGGGACTTTGAAATTATTCTAGTTTGGAAAAATAGGATTATTATTTTTTTAATAAATAAATAAATTATGCAGATAGACCCAAAGACATTTAAAAGGGGAATTGTTGCCCCTGGAAAGTTCTGCAAGAGTTGGCTCACTCTTTTTGCCAGAAAAAGGGACCCCATGATTGCCTCGGAGTGTTGGAGAATGCAAAAAACCAGCCTAGGGGATCCTTCTTTCCCCAACCCTGAAATACAAACATCTACATGCAGGAATAAACTTTTAGCACATGTGAGTGTGTGTGTATGTGTGTGTGGAGAGTGGGGGAAAACCTTGTGACACAACACAATGATAGCACTACGTTCCACTTAAATTGAATGGGTACATCCTATGGAATCCTGGGATTGTAGTTTTGCAAGGCACCAGAGGTCTCTGGCAGAAAATTCAAAGTATCCTTTACTAAACTGCAAATCTCAGGATCCCAAAAGACGTTGCCATAGCAGTTAAAGCAGACTCATAGAGCTATAACTGTGTAATGTGAAAGAGTCCTGGGTGTGAATGAATATTTTCAATGTGAATAAAGATGTGTTATTCAGCCTTTTTTTGTGGCCAGGTATACTTTGGAGGGCAATTTTCTGGTGTTACATGGGGCACTGAACCACCTGAGACCCACACTCCCTCCTGCTCTACCATTTGTCACCAAACTGCAGGGATTGTGCTAAAACACATGGTTTCCCAGTAGAATGGTGATCCCAGAAATTTGCTGGGGAGGCAGATCTGCTGAGAAACCAGAAAATACACATCCTAAACACATCCCAGCAGAATTTTGAGGGTTTGGCAGTAACTGTAATGGAAGTACCATCATTGACAGCAAAGCCCCGGATAGGGCTCCAACATGCCAAAGAACATATGTGACTGCAGGCTAAATTTCAGCTACCCCATATTTATATATATGATGAGTCGGCCTTCTGCAGACTATAACTAGAATGTCTGCAATGTTTTTTAAAGTCCCAAACACAAATTGCTCATCATTCAACCCATTTGTTTCCTTATCTTTAATATTTATCTTTATGTACACCATCTTTAGAATGATGCCAGCTTCACAAGTTTTGCTACTAGAACATGGTCTTTGCCAGAACAGAGCCTAGTAGTGAGTGTGGGAAAACCTGAGCAAAAAAGAGACAATATGCTTCAGTGTGGAGGTCTGCCTGAGGTTTGCTTGCTAATTAATGGGTTTGTGTGTGTTTATTGCACCCTCTAGTGGTCTACTAGAGCATCCTCTTACTGCCAACTATGGGCCTTTACAGACTGCCAGAAATAATGCATCTTGAGTCCACTCTAACTGCCCTGGCTCAGTGCTAGGAAATCATGGGAACTGTAGTTTATTATGGCACCAGAGCTCTCTGACAGAGAAGGCTCATTGTCTCAGAAAAAAAAAAACTACAGTTCCCATGACTCCCTAGAACTCAGCCAGGACAGTTAAAGTGGCCTCAAGTTGCATTATTTCTGGCAGTCTGTAAAGGCCCTATAGCTCCTTAAGCCTGAGTTCTTGTGGGCCTTCAAATTGCTTCCAACTTAGGACAATCCTAAGGTAACCCTATCAGAGAGTTTTCTGGGGCTGAGAGTATGTGACTCACCCAAGGTTACCCAACGGGTTTCCTTGGCCAAACGAGGAATTAAACTCCGGTCTCCAGAGTTGTAGTCTCCAGTATTACTGAATACCAGTAATAATACTGTGTAACAAGCAAGATAACTGTATGAACTAACATTATTAAGAAGAACCTTGCAGGGGCCATATATAATGCCACTCTGCTGTCATTTAAGGCATATATAATACCCCTCTGCTGTCATTTAAGGCAAACTTGTAAGGCTGGTTACACCCATTCCTTGGGACAGCTGACTTGGCCACAGTGATACATACTTTGGTAATACAGTCAGCCCTCCATATCCACAGATTTTTTTTATCCATGGATTCAAGCATCCACAACTTGAAAATATTTAAAATACATATCAGTTCCAATAAGCAAACCTTGATGTTGCCATTTTATATAAGGGAGACCATTTCACTGCTCCACTGTATTTAAAAGGACTTGAGCATCCATGGATTTTGGTATCTACGGCAGGTCCTGGAACCAAACTCCAGTGGATACCAAGAGCCCACTGTATCTTGTTTGGATTACTGTAACACACTCTACATGAAGCTGATTTTGGAAACTATTCATAGCCTCCACGGGTCAAAAATGCTATGATCAGAATGCTGAGGCTGCTTAAAAGGAACATATAGATCTTTATTGAAACAGCTTTACTGGCTACCAGTTCATTTCTGAATACAATTCAAAGGGTTGGTTATTACCTATAAAGCCCTATACAGCTAGGGCCTAGATTGCCGCTGCTGTTTGCTATTGTTTGCTATTGGCTGCCTGAGCTGTTGGAGTTGTTATTAATATGTTAATATGTTTTAATATACAATGTGTTTAATACCTTTTTAAGGGGTGGGTGGGTTCTGGGATTCTTAGGTTTTATGCAATGTTGCAATATATTTGTTGGATTTTAATGTTGTAAGCTGCCTTGATTGCTTGGCAGAGGGCGAAGTATAAATAAAACATCATTATTATTATTATTATTATTATTATTATTATTATTATTATTATTATCATCATTATCATTATGTCAGACTGTATCTCCCAATATGAGCTTGTCCAAGTTTTAAGATCTTCATGAGAGGGCTTTCTCCTAGTCCCACCTCCATGACAGGGACATTTCATGAAGTTGTGGGAGGGGGCCTTCTTAGTGGCTGGTTCCAGACTTGGAATTCCCTCCCATGCTAGGAAGCTAGGTTGGCCCCCTTTCTGCTCTCTTTCCATTGTTAAGTGTTAACTGTATGTTGCAGAAGATCTTTTGTTTGGGCTGTGTTGCATGTGTTTTAATTATATTTTAACTGCCTTTGCTTTAAATTAATATTTTAATGTGATTTTTGTTATTTATTTTTTAACTTTTGCATTATCCATAATTTTAACTAATTTTTGTTTTAAGTCAAATTGTGAGTTGTCATGGGACCCATATTGGGCTAAAGTTGAGATAAAAATTAAAGAAATAAAGAAATAAATATAGTGCCTCTGGTAATGGGCCACATACAGCCAACAGGGCTTCTTCATTGACTCTACTGCCACAGCCTCAAAGCACAGTTGTTGTGGTAAGTTCCCTCATATTTGAAGGACAGCTAATATTTTCAGCCAGTGATAAACAATGGGGAAGAGCACATTATTTCCAATATACCTCTGGTTTATATTAAATGTTAAGGAGACAACTTTTCTTTTACATTTTGTTGCAAAAAAAAAAAGATAGCATGCTGCACAAAACACAATATTCTTTGTGCAAACATTTTTTTTAATAAAGACCAGAAATGCCAAAAAATAATTGCAATGTAAAGAAAACATGCCAAGATACATTCAGATACCACATCTCATTAAACATGAGAAAATTCAGGATTATAGCTGAGATTCTACAACACACTGGTGGAATATAAGTCTCCAACAGTATGCATATAGGAGCTGGCAGAGACTGCTCCTTCTGTCCATTTGCTTGCCCAGTAAGGCACACTTCATCTCCCTGGCTTATATGTTGCTCTTAAGCATGGAGTAGCTTTTACCCTAGCGTAAGGTTATGACTTCCTCCCTCAGTGAGATATGCTTCCTTTCCATTCTTACTGGTAGTTGAACTTCTGTCAGCTGCCCAGTCTCTCTACCTTCTCACCTCAGCTTGTCTTCATTCAGGTGATCAATATTCAGAGGTTTTCGACGCTCACTGAGGATTTTCTTCTTCTTTTCCCGTTCTGTTTGCTTTTTCCCACTTTTCTTCTCTGTCTAAAGAAACAGTATATAAGTGGCTTAGTGGCTTTGAGTTTAACCTAACCCCAGATGCACACCTGCACAGTGAGTTTGAGAACTCTTTATTGGGGGCAGGAATTATAAAAATCTTATAGCACTTTAATAGGGATGGAAGAGGTAACAATAGGCCTTCGCAGACTGCCAGAAATAGTGCACATTAAATTGAGGCAATGCCCTGGCTCAGTGCTAGGGAATCGTGGGAACTGTAATTTATTGTGGCACCAGAGCTCTCTGACAGAGAAGGCTCAATGTCTCAGAAAAAAAATACAATTCCCATGATTCCCTAGCACTGAGCCAGGGCAGTGCCTCAATTTAATCTGCACTATTTCTGGCAGTCTGCAAAGGCCCTACGTTTTAATGCAAACACAGGCATCCTCAAGTACATGGACTGTAGATATAGAATGTTATGTGGAGTCATGGATTAAAGCACACACAAAAGGCCACAAAAGGCTTATGAAAGTACGACTTACACTCCACATAGCTTTACCAGCTTTTCCAAGAGCACAAGGGCTGGCATCCTATGAGAGACGAGGGCTGGCATAACTTTGGGATACAGTGGGAGTTGGTATTCCTCCCTCCTCAGTGCCCAAAGAGCACCCCCTCCCCAACTTACTGAACTGATTCTGAAGCCCACCTGTATAGTTATTCCATGCTTTGTGGGGAGTAGACAGGATTACAAAAGTGTCAGGCTATGTCCCCATAGCCAGACACAAAATGATGACATCAGCACATCCACAAAGGTCCTCTGGAGCTCTCAACATTGTAATCATTTTGTGGCTGGCCATGTGGACATAGCCAGTCACTTCTGTAATCCTGCCTGTGCTCAATGAAGCAGGGAATGGCTGTGGGAGGGGGGGACTTCAAAGGCTATTCAGTTCTAGCATGGGTCCACATGTGGACCTACCACACTATGGTGAGCCAAACAGAACAGCCAAGGTCTACCTCCCCAAATAGACTTCAGCAGAACTAGAGCAGAGGCAGGAATTATATAGTTGGGGCAGCATGCAGATCTGGATCTTCCATATGGCCTTTGATGCACTCCAAGGGACCCCTGAGCCCCTTGTTGGAATCTTTTCAGCTGAAAACTATGAGTTTTTCAGCTAAAAATGTCCTCAGTTGTAATTTTGATCCTAAAGGTTGTTTTGGATAACACTTCACCTTGAAACTGCATGAAAAAAAGTGAAAAATAAGGTCCCAAAGTTACTATATGTTGCCAAAAATGTCACTTCCAGATGCTACCAAGCACTCAGCCAAAAGTCCAGAGTAGCTGAAATTGCCTTCTGACTCTTGGCCCCATAGCCACCCTATAGCAGAGTGACAGAGGCCAGAATCCTATTGATAGTCCCAACAAGAATAGATACAGTGGAATAAATTGTTTTGTGGTATATGTAAATCCCACTTGTGTAAATCCCACTGATTTAACTGGATTAAGTCTAGTTGGGATCATGTGCCATACCAAAGCTGACTAAAGAAATTAAAAGGCTACTTGAAGTGAAGGGCAAAATAGATCCCCCATTTCATTTATAGAAACTGTATATATGTACATATGCATAATTTATGTCCAATTTATAAATATTAGAAGACAATCTTCTAACTGAAGTGTAAGCCAAGTTTGCAAAGACTAAAAGCTAGAAGAAGGAAAAGAAAAGGACTTGGAATTGTCCATCAGCACATCAGACACACAGATAACCTTGTCAGTATTCCCCATTGTGGTGGGATGAATTGCATTCTATTTAAATTATAATAATAATGATAATTTTAAAATATTCATTTCTGCATACAAATAAGCACATACATTTTCCTGCAAATTTCTCACATTTGTTCTCCTTCCTTTTGGGGGTGTTATGCTTTCTCCTTTGGGGCAATGAATATAAGCAGTCTGTCTCATATTAGGACACTCACATACCTTCTGTAGATAGCCTCCAAAATGAAGCATGTTGGAGAAAGCCTTCTTTTTCCTGGCATCCTCTTCTGCCTTCTTCCTAGCTTCTTCTTCCTCCTTCCGGGCTTTCTCTTCCTGCCAAGGAGAATCACATTAAAGTTTCAGAAAGGCAGAGAAGGAACAATGCCTGCTAGTTGCTTCCACATCAGTGGGAAAATGTGCCCTACCAGAGCTGACCCACAAATTCCCATTCTTGAAAAAGTGGCAGGAGAAGTCTGGGATGTAGATGGGCTTCCCGTGTGGATATGGGCTGTCTACAGCCTGTGCATGAGTAAATTCGATAAGACCCGTTTTTGTCTTTTGTCTCTCCCACCAATTTTTCTGGGTATGATAATCTCCTAAGAAATGATGATCATAGAATCAGCGAATCATAGAATCGTAGAGTTGGAAGAGACCACAAGGCCCAGCCAGTCCAACCCTCTGCCATGCAGGAACTCTCAATCAAAGCATACCCAATAGATAGCCATCCAGCTTCTGTTTAAAAACTTCCAAAGAAGGAGACTCCACCACACTCCGAAGGAGAGTTTTCCACTGTTGAACAGCCCTTACTATCAGGAAGTGCCTCCTAATGTTGAGGTGAAATCTCTTTTCCTGGAGCTTGCACCCATTGTTCTGTGTCCTATTCACTGGAGCAGCAGAAAACAAGCTTGCTCCCTCCTCAATATGGCATCCCTTCAAATACTTAAACAGGGCTATCACGGCTCTTCTCCAAGCTAAACAAATGCAGTGCCCTACGTCATTCCTCATAGGGCATGGTTTCCAGTCCCTTCACCATTTTAGTCACCCTCCTTTGGACACACTCCAGTTTCTCAAGTTTCTTTTTGAATTGTGGTGCCCAGAAATAGACACAGTATTCCAGGTGTGGCCTGCCCAGAGCAGAATACAATGGCACTATTACTTCCCTTGATTTAGATACTATACTTCTATTGATGCAGCCTAAAATCGCATTGGCCTTTTTAGCTGCCACATCACACTGTTGACTCATGTTCAACTTGTGGTCTACTAGGATTCCTAGAACCCTTTCACACATAGTCACAATAAGACAGGTGTCCCCCATCTATGCATTTCATGATGCAGGTGTGGTACCATGCATAGTATTCATGTAGGGTCTTTTCCCTTCTTCTCATCAGTTCATCAGATGATTCACTAGGAAAATAAGAATTCCATATTAGGGTTTGTTTGTTTATTTGTTTTTGCTTGTTTTTTCTGCACTTGGAAACAGGCAATACTTGGGGGAAATAAGCAACAGCTGGTTTCTGCTTTGACTATAGTCTCAACAATTGCAGTCTGGTTCTTTTATCTGTTGCACATAAACCCTTGGACAGTGATGTCACACATTTGCAAGGCTTCCAAGTCACTACAGTAGCACCCAGATTAAAAATTATGGGCTCATGCTTTCTAAGCATAAGCAGCAAGGTGAATAGTAGTTGGTGGGAGGAATTGGGGTGGAAGCACATTTCCTCTCAACAATTAAAAGCCTTGAAGTGAATATTCAGTCTGGAATATGGGTTTGGGGTAAACTCACAGCCAAGCGGGCCTGGCGCTCCTTCTCTCTCTCACTACGGATCCGTTGTTGCTCAGCCCGTTCTGCTCGCCTGTGCTCCTGTAAGAGGAAATCCCAATGCATCTGTTTAAGGGAGTTCTGGCCTTGCTTTCAACAAATAAGTGTCCTTCTGTTCTGAATTCCAACAATGTGACCTCAGGCTGCTAAGATAGCAACTAAAACACCAGTGCTGCCAAAAGGATTGGCCTAAGACATTTCGACAGGTAAACAAGGAAATCGAAATGGTGCCTCCCAACAGTAAAAACAGAATACTACAACTAAAATCCTAAACCTGCTTAATACATAGTAAGTCCTACTTCAGTCAATGGAAGATAAGTATTCATAGAAGTGCAATGTTAATAGGTAACTATGAAGAAGGGCTGAATTATTAGCTTCCATGACCTGAGTAAAGCCAGCCAATCACAGTCTTCAGAATAATGTATAGGCTGCTATGGGAGAAAATATAAAACCAGAGACCTGTCTGTTAAACAGTCAGATAGGGCCAGTCAGAAATAGAAATGAAGCTGTGGAGCTAAGAACTTCAATTTGACAGGAGCCAAGAGTGTGGAAAGAGTTCAGGGATAAGTGTTAGATTTGTTTTAACGCAAGTGCTGTGTTGTATGTGTGGAACCAGGATAATTCTGGATGTTTAACTTCCTTGTTATACAATAAAGCTTTACTGTTTTATTTACTACATCTCTGGCTGAATACATATTCAATTAAAAATTAAAGAGGTTCAGTTTGGTCACATATTACCAAAGTGAACCAAACAATGAAGAGTATAGTGGCCACCCTAGGGTCCAGAGTACCAGAAAGGGAGTATAAGTGTAAAGGGGCAATTTGAGTGATAGGTGTCCAAGAACTGACATGATGGGGTGAAGTTGGGGAGGGGATCCATCACAGCAACTGATCATTTGCTTCTCTTTTAGTGATCCACCCATTTTTGCTGCCTACAAACTTTGTCAAATGGGAGGACTAGCTCTAGCCATTCATAATTTCTCAGTTCTCACCCCTTAACAGAAATAAAGCAGTATTTGTGGAGCAGATTGATTTGGAAAATAAACATGAAGAGACACAAGATCAAAAAGAAGAGAAGAAGACATTTTTTCCAGAATTAAAAATCCACAGAAATTATGGTTTTTACACCTGGATTAAACAAGCATGCCACTTAAACATTCTCCTATTTTCACAAAGTGCATTTTCTTCAATAGACTAGAGAAATCATGCCAGCGAAGACAAAAACAATCACTAAAATTTAAATTTATCTGATGCAGAGTAAAATTCAAATTTATCTGATGCAGAGTATCCAAAATTGTATGCACATTTATGAAGGGAACAATTACTTGTCATAATTAAAATAGATTGATCAGGATCCAGACTTCTTCATGCTTTGAATAAACCCATTTAATAGGACAAGTAAATCATACTCAAACTCCATCAGTTTTCTTAAGGCTGCTGCTGATTGTACAATTAATGCAGTTTGACATTACATTAACTCCCATGCTCAATGCTATGGTATTCTGGGATTTGTAGTTTTGTGAGATATTTAGCCTTCTCTCTCAGAGAGCTGTGGTGACATAACAAACTATAACTCCTAGTATTTCATAGGATGGAGCCATGACAATTAAAGCAATGTGAAACCACATTAATCCTTCAGTGTGGCAGCAGCCTGCGTCTATTCTGTTTCACAGAATCTAGATTCGACCCACTGTAATTTTGCTTCGACAGAATACAAGCCTTCATGCACATGTACATGAAACAGAGCAATCTTTATATTTTACTAATATTTGTACTACTATAGTACATAATTATGAAAATTTTAGTTTTATAATGTGTGAAATCAGAAATGAACTCCAATAATCATTTCTTAAATTTGTTTAGGATTACAGTTTAGAATCGCACTACATGAATTTAGAATATATTTAGAAGAGGTTCGCCTTCAAATAGTGAAAGATATCCTTGTTGTAACAACATGATTTTCCTAACCTACCCATTTAGATTTAGTGCACTTTGCTTTGTGGTTTGAAGGTTAATTCATATTGCTTTTAAATATGTTGTTGGCCACTTGAGTCTCATTACTATGAGAAAGATAGGCTATATATGAATAAAATCAATCAATCATCAATCAGGTAAACACAGGCTTAAATTGAGAGTGACAGCTAAGGCACATATCTCCCATTGGTGGTAGTGATGGAATATATTCATCGCAGAGAAAACACATTCTGATTGATGCCTGATTTCATTCTTAGATTCTAATACTATAACCATAAGATTCATAGAGTCAACTTCCATGATGTCTCTGGAATCCAACCTTGACAGTTGTTTTTAAACTATAAACATTAATGGCTGCAAAACTGGCCACAGAGCTATTAAACTACTATTTCTTGTAGCAATATACCAGCCTATTGGGGGACTAGACCTATACCCTGATAGGAAAACTGGACCTTGCCATCATAAAAGTGCCTGAGTAAATAATGTGCAGAAATTTGACATACAATTCTGTCTTTGAGGAATATCAGCTCTTCCTCCTCTTTCTTCCTGTTTTCAAAATGGGCCTCAATCAGGGCTTGTAGTTCATTCAGATCCTTCTCCATTCGTTTGCGGTGAATGTCCTACAAGATGAAACAAACAAACAAACAAACAAACACATGGCCAAAGTACGGTATTATTGTACAGCATCAAAAGCAAAACAACCTACCTATGAATATGATACAATAAAGATCTGGTTTACTGAGATGGCAGCAGTTAATACTCACATCAAAGTCTACTCTCTCCCCATCAGGGATTTTTGGAGGCACCAGATTTGGCATAAATAGTCTGAAATTAATGAGGAAATAAAAAGGTAACACATCGGTATTACAGCACCTAATGTCTGTTTCAGCTCATCTCTTTTTATAAACCCAAGATTTGATTGACATTATCTTTGTTTTCACAGCAGACCCATGCACAAAGTCATCCTTAATCCAACTAATTTCCAAGGGGCTTGTTTCTAAGTTTCAGTCCAAAGTGTCCAAGACAATGGCGGGGATCCTGTTCAGCATTCTTGATGCCGTAAGCTAGACTTATGACCTTGTAAATTTTTCTATTCACATTTGCAATTGTGGTGCCACTTCTATGATTGCAAATGCTACTTGGATCCACCTTAAAAAGAAATTTTGTGGCCCTGGTGAGTTGGGTACTCATACAGCCTCCTAACAATAAGCCATGGTATAAGGAGCAATTGCAACAGGGCTTCTATGTTTTTATTTTGCTTAGCTAAAAAAAAATGAGAGCATTCAGTTACACAGTCTCTCAACTAGAATATCACAGGAACAGTTTTAGCATATAATTAGATATCTGTATAGGTCAAATTAGAGGAAGCCAGTATATCCATTAGCAGGGGAGCAACAAGTCTCTTGCTTCTATGGCCATTCCAACCAGGTGCTGGACCATATTCCCATATTTCAGCACTGGGGAAAGCTCCTATACAATCTGAAGCAGCTGCAGGAGGAGTCACTGTAAAACTGGGACTGGATTCACTGCTCCCATGGATTCACTGGTTGCCCCCAGTGAGAGCCTTTGTCTGCAATTAACACCTGTTCTTTCTAAATAAAGATGGGATCATTTTTTTAAAAAAAGACAAAAAACAAAAATATAATACTAATCTCATGAATTCTTGAATGCCTAGAGTAAACAATTTAACAACAACAACATTGAATATATATCTATATAGCCAATGATTGCACCATCAAGAGGTCATTATCTCATCCTTTTTAAAAAGTTGTAGCATTAGTGAATGCAATCTTTTTTAGGAAACAGAAGACAATCTATTACATATAACATGAAAAACATACTAAACACAAACACACAAAATTAAAATAGCAAGTCTCAAAACTCATGAGGCACATTTTATTTAAACTAGCTGTCAATGTGAATGTAACTCCAAGCCAAGGGAACAATTTATAGCTCATTGGAGGGCGCCATATGGAATGTCATCATGGTCACTGGGCTTTTAACAATGGCCACACCTGTCACTGTGGTCTTATTTTTCTTTACTCAGCTTATATGAGCCACTGAGCAGCTGTAACAACTTCATATCTGGGCATGCTGGAGTGGGAATGTTATGCTTGAGACAGCATCATATCTATTTTCTAGTTCCTACAGCCTGTCATGTTTCCCAGAGTCTTCCTAGTATTTTAAGATATTTTTGAAGACTGTATAAGAAGTGCAATACTAGCTAGCTAGCTAGATAGATAGTTTTGCTCATCCATATATATATGGATGAAGAGCTCTGGAATGCTCATTGTAACCTACGCCCAAGTAATTGCATGCAGCAGGGTTGGGAAACCTATGGCTTTCCAGATCTTGTTGTACTCCATATTCCACTAGCCTCAGCCAGCAGGGTCAGAGATGATGAGAACTAGAGTCCATGGACTTTGAGTTACAGCCTTACAGCACAATTTTGTATATATGCTCGGGAGTCTTTTAGAATTCAATGGGGCTTCTTCTCAGGTCAGCTAGTATAGGACTCTCTCTTTTCACTGTTGTTGCATTATTGCTAGAGATTTTTAAAATACTGGTAAAAAAAAAACGTTAACACACAGCAGTTTCAGTGAAATTGTGAAAAAAAAGGTGAACTGAAAACTGCATTTCAGGGAGCCTATGGTATATTACACTTTGCCTTCTCCTTAGATTATGGTTACCAAAGTCAGTTTGATGGGGGAGTTGGGTGTGTTTATGGGAAGCACAGACTGAAGCATCTGTTCAGCTTTCTGGGTAGCTTTAGGGCAAATCACAATTCCCCATGCTAATCCCACCTTGGGATAAATGTGGGATACAAATTCAATAAATAAATAAATAAATAAATAAATATTCTCCCAGAAGAGCTGTGAAACCAACTTTTTGCTTTGGCCTTTTTTTGACTTGGGAGATAGAATAGTATACTATAACAGTAAGCTTTTTATAGTGATTTTTTTTTTTTTTTTGTAATGAGATCTGAACATTTATGAGAGCTTAGAGTTTAAGTTATAGTCACCTATGACCCTTTAGACTGAACATGGTAAACAGTATAAACAATTGGTGTTTGCAGCTCTACAATCCAGTCCCCCCCCCCATCTAGTACCCATTTCTGCCTTTCCCAGAGCCAGACTGACCCTACTGATAGATTTGAAACAGGAAGTGATCTGGAAGAACTACTTTCTGTAAGCTGGATATTCAGTTTTTGTGTGTGCCTTCAAGTCATTTCTGACTTATGGTAACCATAAGGCAATGCTGTTGTAGGGTTTTCTTGGCAATATTTGTTCAGCAGGAATTTTTCCATTGCCTTCCTCTGAGGCTAAGAGAGCGTGACTTGCCCAATATCACCCAGTGGGTTTCAGTGATTAAGTGACGATTCAAACTCTGGTCTCCAGGGTACTAGTCCAACACCCAAGCCACTACTCCAGCACTCAAGCCACTACTCCAGTCTGACCCCACTGACCCTTCCTACTGGAGACAAATAAAAAGACAGGTGCCAAAGCTTGATAACTGATAACTGAGGTTTAAGGCAATTTGATAAATTCTCACTAGAGTCACTTTAAGTAGGAAATGACTTGAAGACACACAACAACAACATTTGCACTTACCATCTCTGCTTTTTCTTCCTCACAACAATTTGTAACTCAGCAGCTACGCTTACACTTTAACATAAAGTCAAAGGTATATATGTATACTTACTTGGGCTTGGGCTTAGACTCTCCTGGAAGAAATCAAAAGAACATTTCAAAAGATAAAGATGATTCTTTGTTTTCTCTGTAATTAAATTGTAGAGATAGCACCTCCCACTTTCCCATTGACTCCATTAAAGCCTATCCTGATTTTATGAGGGGAAATGGTTTTGGTTTCTGATTTACAGTGCAGTGTTAAAATTCTTTTTCATAACCTTTGAAATCAATTTTATAATGCATGCTTCTTTCTTCTGTTTATTATTCATCTTTCCCTTCATGAAAGATACTTCACTGAACAAAGGACAGGATATTCTTTGGTGTGGTTCTGGACCAAACTGTGTCTCCCAGGTTTCTTAAAGCAATGACATGTTGCTGTGATATGTGGAATCACTAGGGAAGTGTGGTGGGTGCAGACCATTCTGGGTATGTGGGGTGATACCCTGAATGGGACTCACACAGCTGTTGGGCAAGCAAGAGGGGGTGTCTTCTCCCTTTCTCATTTGCCCAGCAGCTACATGAGACCCAAAACAGCTGTCTGGAGCCACACCACTGCCCCTCACAACAGTGGGCACTGTTTGGAATCTGGCACAGATCCCAAATGGCCATCTGAAGACCATGGGACCACCACTCACTACCGGCTACTACTGGGGGGGGGG
>CM034706.1:228400443-228425989 GCA_020142125.1 Phrynosoma platyrhinos
GGGTTGGCCTGGATGGCCCTTGTGGTCTCTTCCAACTCTATGATTCTAAGAAGGGATTTGACGTTTCAAGTTAAATCAGATATTCCTGCAACCACTGATAAAACTGAGATGAGTAAAGTATTTGTACACCACAATTCAAAAAGGATGTTGAAAAACTGGAGCGTTTCCAGAGGAGGGTGACTAAAATGGTGAAGGGTCTGGAAACCATGCCTTATGAGGAAAGAATTAGGGAACTGGGTATGTTTAGCCTAGAGAAGGGACGGTTAAGAGGGGATATGATAGCCCTTTTTAAATATTTGAAGGGATGTCATATTGAGGAGGGAGCTAGCTTGTTTTCTGCTGCCCCAGAGAATAGGACTCGGAACAACGGATGCAAGCTACAGGAAAAGAGATTCCACCTCAACATTAGGAGGAACTGCCTGACAGTGAGAGCTGTTTGACAGTGGAACACACTCCCTCGGAGTGTGGTGGAGTCTCTTTCTTTGAAGGTCTTTAAACAGAGTCTGGATGGCCATCTGTTGGGGATGCTTTGATTTTGAGTTCCTGCATGGCAGGGGGGTTGGACTGGATGACCCTCGTGGTCTCTTCCAACTCTATGATTCTAACTCTATGATTCTATCATCCCTGTGAAATCTCTGTTAACAAACAATATGCTATTCTCTGCTGTAAAGTGTTTCTTTTCTGTAAAATAAGGAGATGTATGTCCCTTTTCAAAGGTGGCAAAACACAAGCATCTCTATCCTCTTTTTCAGCAGCAGTGGCTTACCATCAAAGAACCTTTCCTTATAGAATGTTTTTTAAATCTTGAGACTGGAATAGAGCTAGATAACTTTCCTTGCTGGATTTGAATGAAAGCACATGTGAGCTGTTTTTAAATGGGTAGAGAGAAGGCCTTTTACCTCCCAACAAGACTCTCCTTGTATTTCCATGCATACAATTAATCAACTGTGTTACTTCTGGAGAAGAAACAGTTCTGGAGCAGTTAGATGGGCAGGGATGATGGTGATGGTGGTGATGATGATGGAGGATGATGATGATCTACAACTAACTCACTGGTTGATGGTGGTGATGATGATGGAGGATGATGATGATCTACAACTAACTCACTGGTTGTTATACTACAAAAATATCACTGCTTTCAATGATTACACAACGTAGACACGCTATGTCTATTATCACCTCCAGTTCACAGAGAAAAAATCCCCACTTCAAAAAAAAGCTTTAGGGGTTTGACATCACTGGATCTTCAGATCTGAGATACGATAATTCAAAGTATACAAATGCTTTCCTAGCAAAGCACAACCCTTCAGATGGTTCTGAACTGCAACATCCATCAGCTGTAGCCACAAAGACCGTGGAGGGGAATGTTGGTACTTGCTGTTTAGCAACCTCCACTTTGATATAAATCCATGCCTGTGTGTGCAACTACTCTATAATGCTCTGTTCCATGTATATATTCAGGCATTTCCAGCCCTTCCAGTAGGGCAAGAATCTGGATTCATTTATTTTAGCAAAATTCACAAATTTCTTCATACTCAAGATGGGAGAGAAAAAAGAGATTTTTTTAAAAAAAAACTCATACGTGGAAGAAAATGAAACTGAGGTTTCTCCTTGTCTAGCTTTCATTTTCATTCACTTATTGAGGCTGCTAGTGGCAAATAACAAAAATTACTTTTTCTGAATCCTGACATCACTTTTTTCTTCTGCAATGGGCTTGTCTTCTTACTTCTTCTGCAATGGGCTTATCTGTTGTGCTTTCCAACCAGAACTTGCAGTAATTGCTTTTTGGACTACAAATTCCAGGATCCCTCAGTCAGCATTGTCACTGTTCATTCCAGTTAAGAGGGTTCTGGGAACTGTAGTCTACAAAATATCTCTCCAATAGTATCGCTTTGCAGGCCCACTCCTTTGTGTGATCTAATTGGTCACCCTGATGGTCAAGAATAGAATCAATCCAAAATGATTGCTCATATATTGGCCCTGATAGACATAGCATTCCCTTTTCTTTTACCTTCTTCTGGTTCTTTAGCTTGCTCTTCTTGTTCTATTTTAAAAGAAGTGCAAAGAAATTTGATTAGAGTTTTACCACATAGGCGAAGCTGTGTCTAGAATATTCACTCCCTCCTAATACATTTTATTTCCTCTAAGCTGTATCTGATATCATTCCTAGCATGCTTCATGGTTCACTCACTCATTGCTTGGGAGGTTTACATTACTATCATTCTGGTATCTGGCAACTAGAGAAAGTAGTGTCATCACACTCCTGATTTTTATTTTATTTTTTTACAACACCAGCATCTACAGGATAGAGGATGATGTGATCTCAGGGTTATGAACACCAGAGAACTTAGCTGCACCAAAGGAATGACTTTAATCAGTAAAATCAGCAAGCATGGGCAGATGATTTATAAAACATCACCTAATACTTGTTATTCACCAAATACACATTATCTTTGCATACCTCTTAGCCTCCCCAGGGCAGTGCTACTACACATTCAGGTAAGATGGAATGAAAGGGAACGCATAGAGGAGTAGGCAAACACATGTAGATGGAAATGTGAGACATGATTGTATAAAAAGTTACCCAAGAAACCTAGGCACTGTACAGATGATAAAGAAATATACTTTTTTTCTCATTTGCACTTATACTCACTGTCTTATATCAAACAAAACAAAACCTAAAACTCTACCCCTATAACTGCTTGACAAAAATAATTTTGTTGCTGAATGTTACAATATACTTTATTTATTGAATACAGAGTTCAACTTTTCCAAGGCCTGTACATTTCTGCATCCCAGAAAGGCCACACCATTATAATATGGCTGGCAACCTTCATTATTTACAATATTGTAAGCTAGACTTAAAGCTAAAGGTAAAGGTTTCCCTTGACATGAATGTCTAGTTATAACAGACTGTAGAGGGCAGTGCTCATCTTTGTTACTAAGCTGAAGAGCCAGCATTGCCCGAAGACAACTCTGTGGTCATGTGTCCAGCATGACAGCATAGAACATTGTTACCTTCCAACTGAAGTGATACCTATTTATTTACTTGTATTTGCATGCTTTTGAACTGCTAGGTTGGGAAAAGTTGGGACTAGTGACAGGAGCTCACCCCATCACAGAGCACGTGGGCCTCAAACTGCCAACCTTCCAGCCTTATGAACATCAGAACTGGTGTCTTAACCACTAAGCCATCATGTCCTCAAGCTAAACTTACAACCACATAAATGTTGTATTCACATTTATACTCATAGTGCCATTGTCATGACTGCAAATGCCACCCCCAAACCCACCTTAGAAGCAAGGCAGCCACACCAAAGAAGGATCTCTGAGACACTGGCAAGTAGGGTGCTGTAGGATAATGCATCCAGCCCATTCCCACAAGCAAGCTGCAGTGACAAGCTGGAGTCTTGTTGTAACTGCTCATCACATCATGGCATACTGATGAGGTAGGGCTGGTTGAACCAGTCTTCAGCAGCATCTCAGAACTCCTTCACTGGTGTGGCTGCCTGGCTTTTCAGGGTTTGGATTTGGGGATGGGTTTAAATGAGGAGATAGTAATAGCTACACCATCATCACTACGGGCCTAAGCAGACTGCCAGAAATAGTGCACATTAAATTGAGGCACTGCCCTGGCTCAGTGCTAGGGAATCATGAGAACTGTAAATTATTGTGGCACCAGAGCTCTCTGACAGAGAAGGCTCAATGTCTCAGAAAAAAAATACAGTTCTCATGATTCCCTAGCACTGAGCCAGGCAGTGCCTCAATTTAATGAGCACTATTTCTGGCAGTCTGCTTAGGCCCTTATCTCCCATATCTAGTCTTGGCCTATATTTTTATAAGCTATAGCTGGCTCTCTAGAACATCAATACATGCCTTCAGCTGTGACTTCCTCTGCATCTTCCTTGACTTCCTCTGCTTGTTCTTCTTGTTCTATGAGATAAAGTAACATGACATTAAGAACAGAGGATTTCACTTGTAGCACCAAAAAAACAACAACACCAAAAACTGAGATCATGAAACTGAGCCATTGAGATGCTACCCAAAGAAGAGAAGAAGATGGGGGAGATAGAATATAGCCAAAGAATTACAATACTGATTGTTCAGGACAGCCATTTTTAATTGAACACACTATGGTCAGTTTAATTATAGTTAATGATATTTCCAGGTATGTGGTCACACTCTGAAATAGGTTTCATCTGTTTTCAATATGACAGATATCAAATATAGAGGCAAGTAACTCCAGTTGCAACTGTTTAGGTCCATTTCAATAGCATTTAAATACAAGTGTTAAGGGTAACAAATAAAAAGGGGAGAAACAGAATGATCTGAATGTTACAGGGCATCCCCACTGGGAAATTGTAAGGCATTGCAATTTTCTTTTGTATGTGGAGAAAATATTTATTTATTTATTTATTTATGAGCTTACTTATTTCATTTAAGCACACACAGAATACTTGCGTGTTTTTTTCCCCTCATCCTTGATCTCCATTAAAAAAAAAAGCATGTCAAGGACCTGGAAAAGGTAGTGCTCTTTTGTCAGTAGAAGTAATAAAGGAAAAGGAGTTTGTTGTGCAAACAGGAGGTTTTGTATCAAGAAAAAGCTATGCAAAAATTTTGCCAAAGAAGTCTCAATATTTGAATTTTTAAAAAACGAACAAAATCTCTAACAATCTCATCTAGCCAAAAATTTATAACTCTAGCGGGGAAATTGATAATTTTTTCTACCTCTTTTTAAATACAAGAACTCAGGGTTACCCATAGAAGCTGAAGAAGTATTTTTTCATATACTATTACTGCACAGTTGACTTATCAAATATGAAGGCTACTAGATTTGACAACTTTAAGATGGAATTTTAAAAATATAGTGAAAAACTCTATAAAGATCCATTACCCAAGATGACTCAAAGTGGTCTCCAGAGTCATCATGGTACTACACACCAGTCACTGGGAAGGAATTTAGTGTGCCTCCCTGGGGCTTCTGGCAATGAGAAACAGGATGCTGTACTAAAGACCTTACTGGTTTCATGTAGTACATTTTATTTATGCAGGAATATGGTTCCCCTTACATTTGGTATACAAAAGCACACAGAACTTCCAGCTTTTGCAAAAGGAAAGGTCCTGTGAAATCAATACCAAAAGCAAGATCTTATCAGCCACAAAAGCTTTTAAGTTTAGGAGTGAAAAATGTTGAATGGGACTGGCAGCTTCAACAATGTTATGAAGATAATGTCTTCCACATATCCTGAGGACAGCAGGCTAGTTTATGGACAGGCTCTGTAGAACACACATCTCTGACTTCCAACAGACAGAAATTACCAGGAAGCTCAAGAGGATTCGCTGCGGGCTTCCACTGCTGTCCCACAACATCTGCTACCTGAGATGGCTGTCCCAATTTGCCTAATGATAGGGCCAGCCCACAGTTACCATTAAACAAAGCATATGGTGCTGAGCCTTCAACATTTCACAGATGAATACTGTGGCATATGTGGGCAAGCAATATCAGAGTGTGGTCAAGATGGTAAAGGGTATTAATGAAGAAGAACAGACAAGCTAGGAGAGACTGCAACAGTTTGTTTTTGCCAGAGTCTACTGGAAAGGGCATGCCTCTGGCCCCTGTTCTGCTCTCTCCCCTGCTGAGTTAATTGAATGCAGACTATTTTCCCACTTTAATCTCAGTTTGTAGGCATAGAAATCATCTGAGGGTGAAAGTGGGAGTGGTAGAAGGAGGAAAATAATGGGACATTTTAAAAGCTATTGAAAATGTGGTATGAAAAAGGATTAATTGGGACTATCCCTTGCAAATTGGGACAGCTGGAGGGTATGATGATGATGTTTCTTGTTCAAAGAAGCTTGGAAACCATTTTTGTGGCACACTGAGAATGATCTATTTGAGATCCCTAGTTCATCTTCCCAGGATTCTCTTAGAAGAGGGAATAACTTTCAACTTGTGTAGGCTGACATGCAGTACAAATATGTATCTGCATCTCATGCATAAAAGAGCGATGAATGTTCTAGCTGTGTATCATTGACAAGCAGTGGTAAAGTGAAATGAAAAGAAATGTTCTACTACCGTCTTCCACCTCTATCCATTCTTCTTCTTCTTAACCAGGCCAAACCAGGGGTAGTGAAAGGGAATAAGTAAAGAAGGTTAGCAAGGAATCACATAAAGCTGTGGTGTCAAGCTACTATAGCTACAGATAGCACTGCTTTCTCAGTCAGTGCTGATCTTTGCATCACATTTGTGCACACAGCTAGCTTTCTAGTGCTAAGCATTTGTGAAGCCAAGTATTAGCAAAGGCAGTAAGATATTAAGGCCTGGAGCATTCAAGAACAATCAAATCAGAAGTCACTAATTACGTCTTCATTCAAACACATAAGAGAAGTATGCATTTAAAAATGAAAGACATGCTGATTGGCTTCTAGCAATTCTATGCAAATAGCATCATTTACTTTCCATTCCAAACATTCAACTCATGACCCATACTCTCAGGACCTCTGGGGTCCAGACTTATTCTAGTCAGCCAAGGTTAGGTTGGCAACTGTCACCCAGAGGACTTTCTTCAGCCACCCCTACGCTGTGGAATGACCTGCCAGAAGAGATTTAACGGCTGAATACACTGTCTGAATTTTTAAAAAGTCTTAATGACATCCAGGTGCCTATCCAGATGATTTTTAAATTGTGAATTTAAAACTGTAGCTCAATCCATGGGGAGAGGTGGGTAACAAATTATTGTTATTGTTGCTGATGCAGACTGGCACAATACACCAGCTTCCCAGTGGCATGGCAACTTGGCATACGCACAATGCATGCCCCAATGCTGCCCCAAAGCCAATGTCCCACCACCCTGCTGCCTACATGGGGGCAACTTTTTGGTGCTCTGGTGGTGCATTATTTAGATGGCACACACTGTAGGAGCACCAAGAAGTTGTGGCAGCAGTGAAAAGGCAGCTTTTTTCTGGTGCAGAAAGGAATGACATTTTTGTGCCAGAAAAAAACTGCAGTGGGGCTGTAGCACGTCATTGCCATGGTGCCCACTCAGCTTTTTTAGGGACAGTATGATGCCGGCCCTTTGAGGTGGTCTGCTTTGCTCCTTATTTTCCCATGTGCTTTTAAAAATTCAGTTTCCACTGAAATAGTCCACTCAGATGCCTAAAATGCCTAAAATAATGGCTTAAGCATTCTTGGAACATCACGAACACATTTTCTTAGACATTTAGTATATTAAAATGGCATCCTCAAGAAATAAATTGTAATTACTCTTAAAGCTATTTGGGTGAATAAATTTGTATTTTACGTGTCCAAGTTTATTTTTTGTTTTGTTTTGTTTACTTATACTAAAATATATCATACACTTTTCCCTTCCAAACACTCAGCTCATAACAGCTAACATGCCTCATAAAACTACTACTGAAATAACTGTCCAAAAGTCAAATAAAAACAGTGATTAAGCATTTGACACAGCAGGAGGGTCAGGGGCACAGTAAAGGTTTCTGCAACATAAATGTTTATGCATCCTAACAGACCACAGGTAAATAAACCTAAACTCATGTGACCAGGAGTTCCACATCCTGGTGCCAATACTTCTCTCTCTTTACAAACAACCACAGCTTACATGGTCCCATTAGATGATGAATTCACTAGTAATTACACTGAATGCAGTGCATAGATACCAACTTGGGAGGTAATTTTTTAAACGGTGTGTTCTTCTGGTTGAATAAGACACACCACCAACCCCAGATATTATGGCTCTTATAATAAGCACAGAAGCCTACCTTCTTCAACACAGTCCTCTGCCACAAGCCGGAAAAGAGAAAAAGAAAGAAGACTGTCAGAAGCATGATGATTATTTGGATAAACTACTTGAATTGGATCATTTTTGTCTCCTTACCTTCCTGTTCCCTGAAAAGAGAAAGCAAAACAGCTTGGTTAGAACAATGATAGAATTCAAATATGATTTTAAAACAGAAATGTGTGGTCTGTGGACCCTCCTTTGTATTCTTTTAGGAACAATGCAGCTAGTATCAACTTACATATAGCTGGCATTTGCTAAAGGAAAGGTCCTGTCACATCAGTTTCAACAGCAATACCTTTTCTGCCACAAAAGCATATAGGTATAGGAGTGAAAAATGTTGAATAGAAATGGAATGTTATCCTTGACCCTATCAACAGCCAAGCCAAATGATTTCAGAAGGTAGGGGCCACAACGTCTGATATCACTGGGATGAGTCCCTTGCCAAAATATTCACTGAAACTGGGTGAAGGCAGCTTCACTGCTCATTCATCTTCTCTACATAAAAGTGAAGTAGACACAGGTGATGCTTCTGGGTACCATCCGAGTGCCAGCCTAGAAGAGCCAGTTGAGGCTGTGGGATAATTAGTCTCTTGTCCATTTTCCCTTCTGAGGGGAGAAGCTTCAAGTAGGCAGGTTTCAAAACCCCATGGACTGAGCTAGCCAGACAAGCCAAATTTAGCTCATGGGTCAATACTCTCTATTTCCATAGCTTGAAAAAGTAACTTTTTTGGCTATAGCTACAAGAGATTCTGGGAATTGCAGTTCTACCCTTGGTGGAAAGGGCATTATAAATAAACATTACTGCACAGGGGATTCTGGAGATTCTATTCCAAAAAATAGCTTTTACACCCTGTTCAGTCCCGAATTAGTGGTTGCAATGACATAAGGTTTTTTAACATCCTACATCCTTCCTTAATGTCAGTTTTATTTTTCCAAACCTAAAGTCCATTGTTTCCCCATTTCTGTTTTATATACTTAATAAAGGGGTTCCAAACTCTCTAGAACTTCTTAAGTGGTTTTTTTCCTGTAAGATATGAGTTAATTTATCACTATCCGTTAAATCATAGACTCTCATAATCCAATCATTAATTCCTGGAGTTCTTTTTTGTTTCCATTTCAATGCGTATGTCATTCTGGGTGCAGTGGTCAGATAAAAGATTAGTCTTCCATGTTTGTTTTCTATTATTTCTTCTTGATTTATGCAGGATCTTTACTTAGCTTAAGATTTACAATTGTTTCTATTGCCTTATGAACTTCATTCCAATATACTTTTGCAAATTTGCAGTTCCACCATATGTGATTAAAAAGTGTCCAATTCCTTCTCACATTTTCAGCATTTATTATTTTCATTTTTATAAATTTTAGCCAATTTGAATGGAGTGAGATACCATCTGAATTGCATTTTATAAAAAAAAATCTTTTAAGTTGTAGTTCAAAGTATATTTCAATCTTTTTATCCAAGTTTTTCCCACTGTTCCAAACTTATCGAATACTCAATGGGCCCATTTTATCATTTGGGGTTTAATCACTTCTTCCTCCATATTTAATCTCAGCAATAATTTGTAAAATTTTCTATTTCTATGATTGTCTTCTGATTTTATTATTTTTTCAAATTCTGGTTCTGTGTCCTTAATATTATTTAATTTTACATCTAGGAGGTTGAAGGATGCAATCTATGGACATAGGATGTGGCTTATCAAACATGTTAGCACATGACTTCACATTATACATCAGCTGGATGTAACTGGAACAGGTGTTGATAAAAATGGAGAGCTAATGCCAGAACAGAAGGAATGAAGCAGCCTCTGGAAGATTATTTTTCATTAGTCTGTATGGGGTGAGCCTCTAGTGTAGACAAGATCATGTGAGAAGCTGATGAATGGGAGTGGGTGTGGGTGTATGGGAAATTAAGAAAGTATGACAGAGACTAACATGGCATTTAAAAAAGCATAAAGAATTCTTCGATCTGCAAAAAATAAACAAGTCACAAACAACTTGTGTTTACAAGATATTTAGAACTTGTACAGATGTGCAATTTAATTATTACTTTTCTATTTTTTTCTTGTATTCCAGACTTTCAGATCACAGTGGCTTGTTATATTTTTGCTGTTGCTGTTTTTGCTTTGGTTTAGGGTGTATTCTAAAGTCTTTACCAAGTATGCCATCTAAAATTATTTCCAGCTTTCTCTGCTTCTGTTTTCCAAGTAGCAAAACATGCATGAAGTACATTGTGTATTTTGACTGAGGAACATGTGTTTTTATTACTAAAGCTGAATGATGATGATTATGATGATGATGATGATGATGATGCTTCAACCACTTCCTGTTTCTCCATCTCAGCAATTTAAGAGAAGTTTCAGGTGCAACCTAAAACCATCTCATTACTTGAAAATAAAACTAGTTTGTATGTCTGTACTACTTACTTTCCATACTTCATCTTCAGACTCTGAAAACAGCTTGGAAAAGTTGCCTTTTGGACTACCACTCCAAGCAACTAGCAACTATTGAAGTTGCAAAAGAAAAAGGACTTTTTCAAATTCTGGTACAGACACTGAGACTTCAGCATCAAATCTGAATCAATTTTTCTTCCCTACCCATTACTAATTCTGATTTTTGTAATGCTGTGCCTGATTAAGAGATCAAGAGCTTTCGGAAGCTGATATGTTTCTGTGACCACCAAATTAGCTAAATAAATATTATTCCAATATGGATTTTTGAATTCTTTTCTTACAGTCAACTTTTCTTTTTTAGTGACCATTAGCACAAATAGTTTCTTTTTCTTTTAAAGAATTGCACAAATTTATACATATTAGCTTTATGTATGTATTAATCATATATGCAGTAATTAAATAAAAATTTGAATTTTAATACTTAGAGAAGCAACATCATTTAGATAAAGTACAAGAGAGACCATTTCAGTGGTATTCAAATACTCCATTATTCTGGACTAATTCGTGGGCTTTACACACTGCAGAAGTGTTCCTCCACCAGTTGTTACCCAGTGCAGAGGGTGGGGCTTCCGGGGGTAGAACCAAAGACATGCTTCTTCCCTCCCTTCTGTATGCCATTTTACTTAGAGCACCCTCCCTCCCAGCCACACACCAGTTTACTCTGGAGTACAATAGCATGTGGGAGGGAGGGAAGATGCCAGAGCACCCTACCTCCCTGCTGTGTGCCAGTTTACTCTGGAGTACAATGGCATGATGGAAGGGTGGGAAAGCACCCTCTCTCCCTGCTGTCTGCTGCTTTACATCAGAATAAATGGGCACATGAAGGGGATGGGGATGTGCTTGGCTGGGTGTTGCCCCTTCTCTGGAGTGTCACCTGGTGCGGTCCGCACTCCTACACACCCCTGCACCCCCAGTGACACTACTGACAAACCAAGTTGTTATTTTGTAAGGTAAATATGGGTATTCAACCCCAGAAGCCACTTCAAAAACCCTCTTTTGCTAGCCCAGTCTTCTCTAGCTGTTTTTTTAAGCCAGTAGAAGTGACATTCTTTGAATTATCTAGAACTGAGTCCCATTCATTTCAATGAAACATACTCTCAGTTAGAGTAGATTTATAGCCCAAACTGGCCAATATGTTAGTAATGCAACCACATGGTGTGTGTCTGACAATTTGACCTAATTTTTTAAAAATGTTCTAGACAAAAAGAAAAGAACAACACATTTCACTCTACCATACAGTACTTCAAACAGAGTGCATCTTCAAACATGGGTGGTTATACTAACCAATGGTTGGCATTACCACACAATTGCTTCAATTCTTGCACCAATAAGAGGTCCCACAGCCAGCAACTTGGAGCCTGTTGTTTCTTCTCATTCCTGGTTGCTCACCTGCTCCTTCTGAGTAAGTGGGCTATGACGGGTGGGCAGAACATACTCTCCTGTCCTGATTTGGTAGGGACAGTCTCAATTAATCCTCTTTCATCCCACTTTTTCAGATGCTTTTAAATAGGCCTAGTTTCTATCTCCTCCTAACACATTCCTCCTTCATCCTCAGCTGACTTCAATTGGTGCAAACTGAGTTCAAAGTGCAAAGTATTTTGGACTAATTTAACACAGGGAGGGAAAGGACAGGGGTGGGTGGAATCTTTCCCTTCTCAGTAGGCTCAGGCAAAAGTAATCTGCTGCAGCCTCTCCTATCATGTTTTTTTTTTCTCCTCATTAATAACTTTCTCTATTTGACTGCATTCTGATGTCCCAGTTTTCATCTATAAAATGATGAAGTGCATGGAAAAAACTGTCACCCACCTGACCTTCTCTCTGTAGGAAGCAATGTGGATTGGATTTAGTATAAGAGGATATTGGCCAGCGACAATAAACAGAGGGAAGTGTGGTATACTTAGTGTGTATGTACAGTGGCATCTCTAGGGTTAGCATTACTCAGTGTGGTAACTCATGGTGTCATCTCCCCTCTCCCGATCTCCTCCCATTCCATACCATATAGAATCCTTTGTAATGTTTTTTGCATTAATTGTACTAATAAATCATAATTCTCATATATCACTTAATGTAATGGTAATAGTTGTGACATCAAAAGCTAGCAAGATTAAAAATTATTTTTAAAAAAAAAACTTAAGAGGCTCTCCTTTCTCTTCCCACTGAGCCTTGCTCCATTCACACCATCTCTTCAGCATTTTAAAGGGATGCAGGCAAATGTCACAGCTCATTTCTGCCAAAAGGCAAATGTTTGGGGAGCAATGGGTGTCACCTGGTGTGGTCTGAAATCCCTGCACCTCCCTAATGACACTCCTCAGTGCATGAGAGCTCACTAGGAGCAACTCAATCAGAATTTTTTTTGGGGGGGGGGATAACTCCCACACTTCCTCAACAAACATGGGCACTAGCTTTGTTGGCTGGGGATACTGAAAGTCATCAGTCAAAAAAATAGTTTTTTGTGCTCTAATCCCTCCTGAAGCCCCTCCCCAAGCTGGAACCAAAACTGCTGACAGAGACCTCTTTTCAAATATGGGTTTGAGAAAGCAAGGTTCACAGAGACTTTCAATAATGTCTTCCACAGGGATGTCCATCCTCCTACCATAAGAAATTTGCTATTAATAAACACCCATGTCATTCAGAATGATTTCATGGTAGGATTCCTATCATCCCTGGACCATGTTATTTAAAGATATGAATGGCATATCTGAGTGATCTCAGAACCACACCCATCAGTTGGAGTGACAGAAAATCAGCAACAAGATCATCTGTCAGCTGTTTGGATCAGGAACAGAATGAAAAGAAAATTGAACACTTACTCCTCATATTCTTCAATGATCTCTTCAGTGTCTGACATTTTCAGTTACCTGCCATCAAAAACAACAAAAGAGGGTCTGTTAGAAGCTGTAACACACCACAAAACAGTAAAACAGACCAAGATGCAATTGTCTATTTTGTTTTGTTCCATACTTGCAGTTTTAAAATCTCAAATTCTTTCTGTCCTGTCCATAAATGTACAAATTTTAATAAATTCTTCAAAAGCAACCTGCAACAAAAATGTTTCCCAAGTGAACAAGCCACATTTATTTATTTTATTTATTGTTAATATATATATTCCATGTTATTTTATTTGTTTTTAAAATTTATATTCCACCTTTTTCCTGATATGGGACCCAAAATTCAATAGGTACATCCATAGCCAACTGTAAACAACTATGGGTCTTTGCAGACTGCCAGAAATAGGTGCAAATTGAGTCCACTTTAAGGGTTAGGGTTAATGCTAGGGAAATCATGGGAACTGTTGTTTGTTTGTTTTCTGAGACATTGAACTTTCTCTGTCAGAGAGCTCTGGTGCCACAATAGAATACAGTTCCCATGATTCCCTAAACCTAACCCTTAAAGTGGACTCAATTTGCACTATTTCTGGCAGTCTGCAAAGGCCCTATTTTGTTCCTTCCTGCCATAGAGGTGTCAAAGAGTAGCTTCTCAGAAATAAGAGGTGGCTACTGCAGTTCAACACAGACAGTTTGAATTCATATACTTTTATACTTTAAGGCCTAGGGATAGACAGATCTTTTTGTTTAGATTTCTCTCACATGAAGTTTCAGGGAGAGGGTTGTCTTGTTTTTGTCTTTTGAATCCCTTAACATAGTTTTTAAAATTGCTCTTGTCATTTGCAAACACGGTGAACATGGTAAACATGGTAAATTCTTCATTTCAAAAATGGACTGAAACAAGCACTTGGCAATGGTGACACATGCCTTGATTTCTTCCAGTTGGATTATTGTAATGTATTCTATTTGGCACTGTTTGGAAACTTTTCAGAAACTTCAGCAAATCCAAATTGCTGCGGCCAGGTTACTGACCAGGGGAAGTTACAGGGAACATATGTGAACCTTGGTGGGGAAAAAATCACTGGCTGTTGGTCCACATCCAGGCAGAATTCAGCATGTGGTTTATGACCTATAAAGCCTTGCACAGTTTAGATCCAGACTATTTGCAAGACCAGTCTCCCTGCATGAGCCTGAATGAGCTTTAAGATCTTCAGGGGAGAGCATCATAGAAATATTTGGTGAGGACACATGTTTATGGTTGCTCCCAGGCTGTGGAACTCCTTTCCATAGGAGGTTTTGATGCCCCTCTTCTGCTTTCTTTCTGAGAACAGACAAATTTCTTTTATTTAGGTAGGCCTTTGGCTCATGTGGCAGAAGGGTGTTTTAATGTGACACTCTGTGCTTGTATCCTTTTTAGTTATGTTTTAATTATATTTTAAATTGTGTTATCTATTTGCTTTTAATAGAACTGTTTTGTTCTTTAGAAGTTTTTTTTAAAAAAAAATTGTAGAATAAGATGTTTACTATACTTTGTTTAATTTGATGTAAACTGTCTTGGGTCCCATACCAGGAGAAAGACAGGAGAAAAAAGTAAATAGATAAATAAATAAATTTCTCTTCCAGCTAGAGCATTCTTGCAATATCATCTAAAAGTGCTGGTACCATCAAGAGAGAGAATATCAGGGTGAGTTATATTACAAGACACCGGGAGGCACTGGTCACCTAATGACATTTGCTGCAATGACTAGTGCAGAACTTCCCCAGATCTAGTACTGAGAGGGATATGCAGTAAGTTAATACATACTTGCCAACATTTGTGAGATAAAAATAGCTACACGTGCTTTACATTAAATAAGAAAATACAACTAGTAGGAAGCTACAGCTACATGCAAGCTGTTGCTACTATGGGATCTATTTACAGACATACCTATTAAGGCAATTCAGCCACTGCCTACACTTCATAGAATCAAAGAGTTGGGTGGGACCCCATAGACCATCAAATCCAACTCCACACTCAATGCAGTAACTCCTGCTAGAGCATCCCCAGCAGGTAGCTTTCCAGCCTCTTTTTGGAAATGTCCAGAGAAAGACACCCCACCACCTCTTTAGCTAATTGTTTCCACTGCCAATCAGCTCTTACCATCAAAGTATTCTGTCTAATGTTCACTTGAAATCTACCCTCCTGTAACGTAAAACCTCATCCTATGCTCTCAGGCAGCAGTGAATAAACTTCTCTGTGATAGCCTTTTAAAGAGTGCAATCATATAAGCCCTCAGTCTTTTCTTCCCCAGGCTGAACATGTCCAGTTCCTTCAACTTTTCCTCATATGTTTTGTTTTCCATATCTCTTATCAACCTTGTTACCCTTCTCTGAACTTGCATCAACTTGTCTATACCCTTCCTAAAATGAGGTGCCCAGAATTGAACACAATATTCCAGACTATTCCAGGCCTGACTAAACACAGATGATGGTGGGATTATTACGTTCCGTGACTTGCCAACTATGTTTCTACTAATGCAGGCTAAAATATTATCTGCTTTCTTTGCTGCAGAATCACACTGCCGGGTCACGTTCATGTTATGACCCTTTCATACTTATTTTTTCTAAGCCATGTAGTCCCTATCCTATATCTCTTCATTTGGTTTTTGGTTTTTGTGGCCTAAATGTGGAATTTTGCATTTGTCTCTGTTGAATTTTGTTTTATTAATTTAATCCCAATTTTCTAGTTTATTAAGGTCATTTTGAATTCTATTCCTAGCTTCCAATGTGTTAGCAGCAGAATGAGAGATCTGGCCCTCTAGATACAGGGACCAGCAACCTATGGCCCGGGGGCCAGTTAAGACCCTGGGCCCCGGACTTACCGGCCCAGGCCGAAGGTTGCCGCCGCTCACCACCGCCATGCGCCACCGCCGCTCGCCACCGCTGACTTCCAAAATGGCGGCTGTGACATGCGCCGTGGCAGCTGCAGCCGTGCATGCTATGGCGGCTGCTACATGCACGGGGGGGTTGTGCGTGGCGGAGGAGGTTGTGCACGCGCGCATGATCGCGCGCGCCGCCATCCCCCCCTCGGCCCAGCGACGGCAGACTGGCCCAGGTCTGAAAAAGGCTGCCTGTCCCTGCTCTAGATAGTTGGACTGCAAATCCCATAATCCATTACCTTTGTTTATGCTGGATAGGGCCTTTAGGAATTGTAGATTAAAAAAATTGAGGGGTTAGAGGTGTAGTTATGGGGGTCATAATGAAGGCATTGCCCCCACTAAGAAAGTTGCCCTGTTCAAATGAAATTTTCCTTCAATCCCCAAATTTCTTGCATTGCAGAGAGTCAGACACTGAAAATCATTCACATCTAGAACTCTTATATTTGTTGTGTTTTCACTCCATTGATAGCTTTGTCTTCCCTTTTTCTTTAGATGCATAGACTCTATTTATAGATACTCAACTGAATTTTTAGGTCGCTGCAATGCTAGAAATCTGGGGACTGAAGGAAGTTTTCATTTTAGGAGGATATCATTTTTATTGGCCGGTGGGGGGGGCAATGTCCTCATTTCCCACTTACTTCCATAGTTATATCCTGAGCTGAGGCTCTGTCCTAGAGGACTCAATTAATATGTTTATGTCACAAATGTGTACATCTAAATGTACATGAAATGTGCTAATGCTCAGGCATGGCTTCTGTCCAAATGAACATAAAGTATGTCAAGTAGGATGCTCCATGTGATAAATTTAAAAATAAATAAATAAAAAAAAAACACCTCAATTTATCATCACATCCATACCAGATACAGAACATGCAGAGTTTGACTGAGCCATCCATACAGAACAGTCAGAGTGCCTGGCAGGAATTCTAGCAATGTCAACAACCTGGAAGAGTGCCACCATTGCTGCAAGAATACTAGTAGAGAAGCTATAGCCAGGAATGAGATGGGTTGCATGGTAATCCTCCATTTAATTGTGTCCTGAGGAAGGATTTCCCTGTAATCTCATAGTGATGGTTTTGACATTCAAAGTGGGCTGGCTCCTCAAAACTATACATTTGCTAGGCTTCAGTATTTAGTTCAGATCTGCAAAGTTATCTGAGACAAATAAGGAAAGCTGGTGTTCTGTCAATCAATACAAACCAGCATATTCAGGGAATCTGGGCTAGTTTAAATTCAAAAGCAGTTGATGCATAATGGACAAAGGTCCAAAACATACTGCAAAAAATAATCCAGTTTGAAGCAGCTTTAATGATTTAATGCTAGGGAATTCTGGGAACTGTATTTTTGTGAGACATTAAGCTTTCTCACTCAGAGAGTTCTGGTGCCACAATAAACTACAGGATTTCCTAGGACTGAGCCAGGGCAGGTAAAGCAGTCTCAAACTATTATTTCTGCAGTGTGTTTTGGACCAAAACTAGAGATAAACTGAAATTTCTCAACAAAGACTATTCAGAAAAATTCACTGAGAAACCTGTTGAGGAACTGCAGAAAACATTTGGTGGAATAAACTACTTCTAACCTTTTACCTCCCATAAAGAAAATTTCAGGTGTGACTGTGGAGCCAAACCAATTATTGTAATACATCAAAGCCAGTGGAATATATTCCACTGGCTTTGATGTATTACAATAATTGGTTTGGCTCCACAGTCACACCTGAAATTTTCTTTATGGGAAATTTTCTTCATTAACGGAAGCTGGGCATATATATATATATATATATATATACACACACACACACACACACACACACACACAGAGTATATATATGCCCAGCTTCCGTTAATGAAAAATGATGAGTCAATTCCATTTCATTGGCATGATAATGATGGGATAAGCATGATATCACATGGTAATTTTCAGGTGATCGCACGATAAGGACAGGAGTGATCACCTTTGCTCTTGTCTTTTTCCCCATGTGATAATCTTCATTGACTGAATATGTCTCCCTTTGTTTCCAAATGAAGGAGATGGAAGAAACAAAGCATGGCTTAGGACCCAGGTTATCTTGTAGAAAAGCTCCACTTTGTGCTTTTGCCAGGAACCTGATGATATCAGGAATGTCACCACACTTCTTGACTTCAAGCTGTTATTCTTGTTTCACTTGTTCAAAAGGTGAGGCTTGTGAGAGGAAGGAAGCTCTTCATGTACTGCTCTATATACAAATTCTCCATTGTCTATACCATTTCAGACAATGAGATTGCAAAAGGGCCAAGTTATAATTGCTACAGCTGAATGCACAATTGTGTAAGATTTACTAAAGATATTCTTAGTAAAAATATATTTTATTTCAATTTTGCACAAAAAGGATAAAAAGATACTCTGTAAAAAGGTGGGACTTAGCAAACAATCAACCAACACCAGCAAAGATGTAAATAAACCCAACTGCACAGAAAAATAAGAAGCAGTTCTAATTACAGGGGCAGAAAGGAGTAGACAATCAGATATAATTACCTTGTAGGCTAAACAGTGTACCAAAAGATAGTGAGTGAGCTGATACAGAATACAGAAATGTGCATTAAGAACTGGGGACATGGAGCTTTCTGAAAATCAGTTCCAAATTGTGTTTCAGCTGAGCAGTTGATATAGAAAGTATCCAATGTTAGTGCCACCTTTTTCAGTGACAAACATGTAGAAGAGCATTCTCCAATGTGGTACCCCTCAGGTAAGTTGGACTATTGGCAGCAACCAATAGTGTAATTTGATATTTTGGTAAGAGTGACGGGAACTGTAGTAAAAGGTCCAATCCACACTGCAGAAATAATCCAGTTTGACACCCCTTTAACTACCCTGGCTCAGTGCTAGGGAATCCTGGGAACTGTAGTGTATTTTGGCACCAGAGGTTTCTGACAGCCTAAATGTCTCACAAAACTACATTTCCCAAAATTCCCTAGCACTGAGCCAGAGCAGTTAAAGCAGTGTCAAACTGGATTATTTTTGCAGTGTGGATTGGACCTGAGCCAGCTGGAGGGCACTTGGTTGGAAAAATCTGATGTAGTTACTCAAAGACATCCAAGAGATCCAAGCTAATTCCACAAAAGAAATAAATTAGTACTTCTATTTTGTGTATTAGTACTTCTATTTTGCCTGCTTTTTCTCATATGTACCATGTGAAGATTAGTGTATTAGTACTTCTATTTTGTCTGCTTTTTCTCATATGTACCATGTGAAGATTCTCTGTGCTTCTTCCAAAGCACCTTTGTAATAAGCAGTATTAGAAATCAATTCAGAACAATGAGATTTTTAAAGCTCTGAATCATTTTTGGGGGGGGGGGGGGGATAAAAAAAACCCTATACAAGATTAATTTTTCTAAAGTCTAAACAGGAGCATGAGAAACCTCCAGCCCATAGGCTGAATTTTATCATGTAACTCATTGCCTATCTCTCCCTGAAGCCCTATCCCTCTAAGAAGACAGAAGAATTATTAGAGTGGTTGTGTCATAGTCTTGAGGAGTAGTCTTTGAAGCTAAGCTCCACCATCTTTCCTTCTCCACTTTCTTTCTCAATCAGAAAAGCTAAGGGGAACAAATTTGGTAGATAATCCAACTAGTACCGCCTGCTTCAGGTGCTGAATCTGCTTTGTTTCTTCTTTAACCTCATAGACTAAAGAAGCCACTCTTCCATTTAGCTGCCAAGTCTGCTCCATCCACCTCTTACCATTCTTGGAACAATGAGAAGTAGGTGAAATGGCTGCATGCTTAGCTGGTGCTTGGAGGAGAGATTCTTCAGGTGCATTTTGAGCCCTTTCTCCATTCAGAAAGAAGCCCAGGATGATATCTCATTCCCGCAGGTGCCAAACTCTCTCTGTACAGAGAATCAGGATGATGATATTAGGAGGAAGAACATTGTACAGGTCCTGGAAGTGTTCTGAGAGGCAATCCATCTTTCAAGATAAGCATGATTCTGCACCCCGGATCTAACAGCTTTTGCCTGGATACTGATATGATGGTCATTTAAGGAATCAGCAAGAGAGAAAGTGTACCTTAATTTTGGCTTAGACAGTCATTTATAAAGTGCTTTATAGACCACCACGATGGGAGGGAGGGAGGATTCTGATATAAGCTGGAGATGTTTCTTGGACCTCAGATAGTAGGTTCATTCAGGAACATTCTGTATATATACAATCAATGAGAGGCATATGTTGTCTTTAGAGGCAAGATAAAAGGTGCTGACGAGGAATGAAAGGCTCCTGCTTTTAGGATAACAACACTATTTTATCTGTCTGACACAATGTCTAGCTAGGAGCTGTTGACCTTGGCTTGGAGTCTGAACACATTAGCTTGCTGATATCATGAAGCCTGTTTTTTCTCCCACAGCTCTGTTCTTCAGCAGCATAGTTCTCCTAAAATAGGTGGCAGAAGATTAGCAACAGCATCCCAGGCACTGATAACTAATTGCTTGCTTGTTTAGTTTCCTTTTTTGTCCTGCTTTTCTCCATACTGTGGACCTAGGCAAGTTACAAATTACTGTTTTTAATGGAAAAACAAAAAATCCATGTGGTGAGTTAGGGATATTCTTTAGCGATTCCAAATATAATAACAGATGTAGAAGGATCAAACCAATGAAAAATTGTATTAGCCAGAGTCCAACCAAAGTTAAGCGCCTACAAGCAGTGATGGCTGATTTGGGGTTGGGCATGGTACATATACACATTTAGTGGTTTAAAAGAAGATAAGGGACATACCCCCTCTGCAGACCAGGGCGTTTGGGAAGCCCTGGTCCGGAGCGCCGCGGGGCTATGGCAGCCCCACCGTGGCGCTCCTAGAGCAACCCTGAAAGGAGCGCCAAAAAGGCACTCCTTTCATAAGTCAGAGAAAGGGCACCCTAAAAGCGGCGGGCACCCTTTCTCTGACTTATCCCCCACAGCGCGTCCGGACGCTGCGGGAGGAGGTCGCCCTGAACGCGCCGGGCGTCCGGTGGCCCGGAAGCGTTCAGGGCGACCTCAGGAAGAGGAAGGGCCGCCGCGCGTGCGGTGGCCCCTCCTCTTCCTGGCCTTGGAGACGACTCAATTAGTCGTCTGCCGAGGCCCATACTGAGAGCACTACAGCTGTAAACGAAATTTAAAAAAATGCTCTGGAGAATAGCTTTTATTTCTCTCTTCATTCTTCTATTGTTCCATGTATGAATAATGAATACCTTTGCTGCTCTATTCCTTCCAAATGTTTTAAAGGAAAACATTTGTTATAATCTCATAAATACCACCCAGTACAGTACCTCCCTGCCTGATGTCATCCCGATGTATAAGACAACTTCCACTATCTCAACCAGGATGGCCATATGAACAAGATTTAAACTTGCCAACAGTATTTATGCCCTTTTGGAATGGGGAAAGTGGAAACATCTAGCTGTTTCATTAAATTGCTCCAATTATAAAGATGAACAAATGAAGATGTCTGATTAACATTCATCACATCAATTTTACCAAAAAAAAAAAAAAAAGTGGCAGATCTGACAAATTCTGTCAGATCTGAATTGCACAGCTACAGCTGAGATGGTTATCTGTTGTGCATTGTCTAGAATTACCAGGTCTCAGGTCCTGGCGCCTCTACCCCAGTTCTCGGGACAAACAGAAGGAATCTCAGGAAGACAGTGTTGCCTTGAAGTGTGTGTGTGTGTGTGTGTGTGTATACATGTACATATATATTTATGATTTTTTTTAGACTTGCTGGGGGGGAAGTTAATGCCATACTCTGTGCAACAATGTTTAATGATTAAGGAATCATGCTAAACAGCATTACTGGGGCTTCCTCTTTTAACATAACTCTCATAGCATCACCAGGGTTCAGCCCTTTGGCATTGAAAGGGGTTGGGTCTAGGTCTAAGGCTTTGGCTCTGAAATCTCAGAACGTTCTATAGTCCTGACTGGCAGCCCTGCCTGTGTCAAAACATTGACAAAACAATAATACCTTAATAATTCTTATGGTTTTTATACTCTTTATAATGCTTTATCACACTTGTACTTTATGCTGTACCATATTCTATACCTTTTAAATGCATTCTGTATTTTAGCTCTGCTGGTCTATGACCAAAGTTAACATTGAATTGAATGGAAAACTTACTGGTGGCAAAGGGAGTTGTAGTACATTATATCTGAAGGGCACATAACTAGTAAAGCCTCTGGGAGGCAATACCATGGAGCATGGGAGCTATGAATATCCCCTACCATTTACTCTGGTTTTGAAAAAGAAAAACTAGTCCTGGATGGCCCCAAATGGCCTTTGATGGCTATTGCACCCCCTAAAATAGTTGGGGTAATTGGGAGAAGGGTGTGGGGCCTTGGGAGTTACCTGTGGCGCACAAGTGCATTTTGCCCACCCTGGCCTAATTGTTAACAAGTATCTATCTGTTTGTTTGTTTGTTTGTTTGTTTGCTTGCTTGTTTAGTTTCCTTTTTTGTCCTGCTTTTCTCCATACTGTGGACCTAGGCAAGTTACAAATTACTGTGTTTAATGGAAAAACAAGAAAAACATGTGGTGAGTTAGGGATATTCTTTAGCGATTCCAAGTATAATAACAGATGTAGAAGGATCTAACCAATGAAAAATTGTATTAGCCAGAGTCCAACCAAAGTTAAGAGCCTACTTTTCTGTTATATTGCTTTTTCTGTGGAAGAGATTTAAATTGAAGCTTAACTCTGACATTGTTAAGAAGACCAAAGTGTGAAGAACATTAGCCCAAACATATCCTTTGGATTTCCTCATGATTCAGACATTAGCAGCTAAAGCAATGAGAAACAAATTCATAACTAGGACACAAAATGTGCTATATTGATTTGTTAAAAGCCTGAGACTATCTGTTTAAAAACATGTTTCTGGTACTCATGTACTCATGTACATGATACTCATATCACAAAAAAGTCTGGTAATAATAATCCTGCCAGACTTTTTGTATGTGCTCAGATTTCTTTACACACTGTTACAGATTTGGTGCTGGCCTGAACTAACAGATTTGGAGTTGGCCTTACAGTTCAGAATCTCTGACTGCAAATATATGTCCAAATATGTAATTACTAACCATGAAGCCAGAATCCTGCCAGTGCCTTACACTGATTGCAGATACACCATATTGGTGGTGGCAGAAGCAGCAAAAAATCTGCTGATGCAGAGACTGTGTAGGAGGTATGCTGCCATTGCATACATGTAGCATTGCTGGGGGGGTGCAGGGAGTGTGGTCCAGGCCAGGTTACCCCCCAGAAGAGGGGTGACACCTGGTTGCCCCCCCAACTCAGTAATGTAGCCTCATTCTCCTCATGAAAACAGTATCATAAGGAGAATGAGGTGGCAGCACCGAGAGAGCTAAGTGCCCCCCCCAACTCAGTGCCATTGTCTTGGCACATTACATGGCAGGGAAGGAGCGTGCCCAGCCTGCCTCACTGCCCTGCCTGTTTTACTCATGTGTAGAGCAGCATGTAGCAGTAAAGTAGGTGGTACCCTTTTGGCCTGCTCCTGGAAGTCCTGCCCCCCACATCAAGTGACCCCCTGGGTGGCAATGCCACTGATTGTATAGTCAGCTCTCCACATTTGTACCTTTGACTTTTACGGATTTGATTATTCATTGCATTGAGTAATATACTCTCTCTAGAAATCTCTAGGTCCTCCAGAGTGACTGCACCAGAAGGTTGCCATAGGCTCATGGTGGAGGACCTAGAGATTCCTAAAGAAGTGTTTTGTTTTGTTTTTCAGAAAAAAATTGTTGTTGTTGTTTTTGCCATTTTCTCACTTTCACAGGGGTCCTGCACCACTAAACCCAGTGAATGTGATGGTGCACTGTAATTCATACTTCTGTCATTTCCAAGTACTGTTACATGACCAAAAGTCTCAAAAAATGGAGTGTCATGTGTGTAGAAGCCCACCTTTAAGAAGTCTCTTGCTTCTCTTCCCTTCTAGAACAGTTCACTAAGCCTGGATTCCAAGCTTTGTCCCCAGCTGTCATAAATAGGAACAAGAGGCCTGTATAATCCTCAGAAGCCTCCTGAGCCATTTTCCCTTGGAGTTTCATGTTTAAAGCCAGGTTTTTCCCAGGCTATGCCTTTCCACCTGGCATGATGCATCAGCTTGAGCCTTGCACAGACCTTGCCTCTCACCCTTGGCTCCTTGAAACATTTCTGAATTTCAGCAAAAGCTTTCAGCAAATCCAGCCTACACATTTCAGGTTGGAAGCAAATCCCCAAAATAGTGAAATTGGAGGGATTTGGTAGGGAGAGTCTGCTCAGATCTACAAATAACTCCCATTTGTCACACCATCTGCTTTCTACCATCACTCCCAGTTTCTTTTTTGCTTTGGGACAGAGCATCACAAAGTATTTGTTATTCCAGTCATGTCTAACAGCTGTATGACAACAGAATCAAGAATGCTGTAGATTCAAATCACAAAATTATTAGGAGAAAGATAAAGGGTGGAGTGGGGGATATTAGTATAATGTCCTAAACACACACAGGTAGTCTCATGCGTACCCCACGTCAGAATTTTAAATTTCATGAAACTTAATATATTTCTTGAGAAATTATATGAACTAGTGAGCCTGGAGAAAAGTATGGCTTTACAGATGATACAGTATAAAGTATATGTTATCATAAGAGACATTTGAAATGCTAGCTTGTTTATAGATTATTAAAACTTTTCCATAAACCAAAGACTAGACTGACTTTAACAACAGGGCCCTCCTTGCTATTAGGCAGAGTGATCAGGATGCTTCAGGCAACAGATGTCATGAAAGACCAGTAATTACTTTGTGATTGTTCACATTTCTTTGTTCTGTTACACCATTTATTTACCTTGTGATAAAATAAAATTGTCAGCAGTTTACTTAAAATTATTATTGCATTTATTTTACTCCTAATGTTGGGGAGAGGTGCTTATTGCTGGATGTTCTACCTCATGTGTCAGGCTTCAGGGTTAGTAATTACATATTCTTGCTTTGGATACTATTCTCCTTGACCTGTGGCTGTTGGAGGGGAAACAGTTTGCTGCTCTGTCTCAGGTATAAAAATGTCTTGGATTAGCCTTGTTTAATAATAAAGAACCACAATATAAAGCAAGCACTGTACATAGAGCAATGCTGGGAGTCACATGGAGCCCAGATGCTTTTAGACTGCAAGTCCCAACATCCCTGGCCACCATAACTGATTGTGAGAAATTCACAGAGTTGCAGGGCAACTCTTGTTTATAAAGAGGGAAGAATGCAATCAAGACAGTTATTCAGTGAAGATTATAGTTTGTGGCTCCGGCTGGCACAGTCTTATTCTGAGTCAGAGCTTAATTGCACAAATTATTATCATTAATTATGGCTCATCTTGGCTTATAACTCTTCAATAGTTCCAAGAATTTGAAACCTAGACAAGTGAAAATTAGCATTAAAGTAAAAAAATCCAGTCTGTGTCCAAGGGTTATTTTGTTTGCAAATAGGTTGATTAATAGCAATAGAAGCTTCATTTATATACCGCTTCATACCGTGCTAAGCAGTTTACAACTGTAAGCTAATTGTCCCCAACAAGCTGGGTAC
>CM034706.1:228426089-228457012 GCA_020142125.1 Phrynosoma platyrhinos
CTATGAAATTCATGGAGTCATCATAAGTCAACAGGCAACTTGAAGGCACATACTTGAAGAGATATTTGTACTCTATACTCATACTTTGTGCCAGGACTTTGTAATGCTCAAGTTTTGTTGGATTATGACTCACATCATCCTTTACCATAGGATATGCTGCCTGGGGCTGATGGGAACTGGAGGTCCCCAGGTTGCCCACCCTTGTTGTATTCTGTAATAATTGTAACTAAGTACTAACAAAGGAATCCAACATGGATTAGGCAGTGCAATACTATGCATATTTACTTAGATATAGTTTCCTTTGTGCTCAATGGACTTGTGTATCTATGTTTAGTATTGTACTCTTAAACCATTAGGAATTGGTTCCCACAGGTTCACGTACTTGATAAAAATACTAGGTAGATCTTTATTGTGAAATGTTTTCATAAAATGTCAGATTTCATTATGGACCCAGCTTTTTAACAAACTACTAGAAGCCCACAAATCTTCAAAAGCACTTTAAGGTTATTCCCTACAAATAATTAAATATGAGTGCTGAAACCATGAAACATTAGGCAAACACACATGGAGTCTGCATATACCTACACGCACACACACAACTGCAAGCTTCAGTTAAGAATTTTTCAGAAGAACAGCAATGTTTCATTGACTTGGAAGACATCAGTTGAGCTCAGAGTAGGAATGGCACACTTCTTAATAAAAACATCTAATTTTGTGCTATTGCAAGAAACATTCCTAGCATGGTTTTGTCCTAAGGAAAGGACTTCATGTAATGCTCTCTGCGTGCTTCATACTGGATATATATTTCTGTAGCTAATGTCTCTTGTTCGAGTTAAGTGCTGAATTGTTTACAAAATTTCATTGGGGTAGTTTTTCATAGTCTGGTCTTCAAGCAAGACAAAACAAAATCCTGTCTAGTGATTGTCCTAATGTCACATAAATACTCATCATAATTCTCCCCATCCCCATGGGGGGGGGGTATAAATATACCATTAGGCAAACAATTTGCTATAGATCCAGTGATTTAGCCTATACTCCCCTGTATATTTTGTGCATGATGGAAATATTGTCTCACATTCCTTAACATCACCTATACCATGGTACATTTTCCCTGCAAGACAACTTCAGTGGTATTTTCTTTGGGGGTGGGAGTGGAGAGTTCCCATCATTCTGATACAGAGCAAAATATAATCTCTCATCATTTATATATTTATAATGATTTAAACCCTTCATTGTTAAACCATGATTTACTATAGATTATTTCCAGCTATAGCATATTCCCAACAAAGCCTGAGAGCAAAGGACACAGTTTAAGATTGGAAGCTTACCTCTTGTGCAGAGAACAGGTGAAAGTCCTTTCAGTGGAAACCAGTGGAGGGTCTGAGAAAGGCAACTTGAAAGAGTGAGGCTTTAACAAGAGCCCTCCACCCCAGCTCACTCCCCTACCCCCCAGCCCAGGCTAGATGCCTGACTGGAAGAATGCCAGCTGGGAACAGCTTGGAATGCTAAGCTTCACTGCTATTTTGGCAGTGTCAGCCGAAACCTCTTGTGCAATTCTGCTTCTTCCCTGCCTCAGAGCCCCATATAAGCCCTTGCTATTGTATGGCTTCAGAGAATTGCTATTTTAAACCCAAGATACCCAAGAGCCCAAGAGTCTGACACAAGCCAGCCACCTGTCACTCTCAAGTGGCCTGGAACTCTGATCTGGAATGCTTTTGCTCTGAGATGGCTCTGGGTTGTAATCTAGAAGGCCAGTAAATGATGCCCAACACATGGCTTTGTTCTCCCCCTGATCGCCCCCACACCCAACCCTATCCCTTAATCTGGATCTCTACTGACCCCCTGCTGCCTAACCAGCTGCTTTGGGAAACAGGTCAAGACAACAGTGCAAAGTTAAGTGGGAAATGACATTTTAAAAACAAAACAAAATAAAATGAAATGGGAGAAGAATTCCTAAAATTGGATCCATATGAGCCGGTTCAGTCTTGGACAAGAGATTTGTTAGGGTTATCCCAAGACATTCTACTGCCTCAGGCAAAGATCAAAATGGCACTACCCCACCCCACATACATTTTAATCAGAAAAGCTGACTGGAATAGTAGTGGAATATTTCTTTTAGTATTCGTGATGGGAGAGACAGCATCCTCCGTTGCACCTGAATGTGACAGGTTAGCTTAAGGGGTGCAAAGTGAGCTACATGGCAACATCTCTACCTCTGTCTTTGAACATTTTGTTGATAATTCCCACCATCCGCAGCCTGAGATGACTATCTCAGTTTGTCTAATGGTAGGGCTAGCCCTTATTAACTAACATACTCCCATCTATCTCTCTTAAAGTTCACTTCTGTCAAGGACATAACTACACAAGCTTAAATTCATGTCTAAATTTCCACATTGGTCTTCTTGATTTCACTTATCTTTAAAATGTAGACAAGCATGCTTGTTGAGAGCACAGCTGTTCAACTGAAATATTCTTACTCTCTTTCTTCTGACCCCCATCTTTGATGAGTTGTTGGATGCTTAGTATTATTTCTCAGATTTCCTACCTTCAAAACAATTTTCACACAGATTTCTCTACTAAGAATCCCCCAGTATTGTAAAGTCAGATCTTCTGAAGCATATTCTAAGATTGCCTTTCACAACCTACCAGATATACTAGATGTCAACTTGCCTGATCTCAAGCTGGCATAGCTAATAAACACCCTTGTTGACCTGAGGTGATAGGAATTGCTATCCAACATATCCAGAGGGTATGAGGTTGGGAAAACATGTTCCATAGTCAATTCAGACCAAGCACAAGCTACATCTCTTGGTTGCCCAATGTAAATACATCCAGCATCTTCCTGGAGCTAAATGTTGGGGGTAGGCAGGGTCTGGAGATTGTGAACAAGCCATCTTTGAGGGAAGCTTGTCTGCCATCATTTACTGATGTTCTCACAGTTCTAGGTAATCTTCCAACCAATTTTCCTCTATGGCCATGTGCAGCCTTTCCCCACTAGAGTCAATCATAGATATTGACTCCTATTAAACCTAGTCCTTCGTTATTGTTATATATGTTAATGTTATACTATCATTTCAAAATTCCTTCATAGTTTCCTTGCCCACATATCAAGGCTGGTTCTATTATGAGACCCATTGAGACAATTCAGTCCTGTTTAAATATTTGAAAGGATGTCATACTGAAGATGGAGCAAGTTTGCTTTCTGCAGCTCCAGAGAACAGGACAGGGAGCAATGGATTCAAACTACAGGAAAAGAGATTCCAACTTGAAATTAGTAGGAACTTCCTGAGAATAATAGCTGTTTGACAGTGGAACACACTCCCTAGGAAAGTGGTGAAGTCTCCTTCTTTGGAGGTTTTTAAGGAGAGGCTGGATTAATATTTGTCAGGGGTACTTTGTATGTTTCTGCAAATCAAGGGGTTGGACAGGTCTCTTCTAACTCTGTGATTCTGTGATTCAATGTGCAGTTGGCCCTCCTTATCCATAGATTCAAACACCCATGGCTTGAAAATATTTTAAAAACATATAAATTCCAAATGGCAACCTTTGATTTTTCCATTAGATATAAGGGAAACCATTTCACTGTGCCATTGTATGTAATGGGACTTCACTGTAATTGCAGTGGTTGGCAGAATCCATGTTTGACACACATACCACCCTATCTGGCTCCACTCAAATTGCCACAGTGAATGGGCAAATAAACAAGGTCCTTCACCTGCCCACTGACAAAAGTGTGTGCCAAGCAGCATGTATACCAGTCCTCCTTCGTTCCAATCCAGGACTCTGGAATTCAGGACATTCCTCCCAGTGCTGCTCTTGAATGTGGGCATGGCTTCCTTGGTGAATAGCTTCAACTGTTCCCTGAGGAACATGGGTCATAAGGGTGGGAGGGCTCCTTTGTACCTTGCCCTTTAAGAAAGAAAGCAATTGTCTGCAGTTCTTGACAATGGAAACAAGCAAAAGCAACCAAGTGTTAATAAGAAGAGAATTCCCCCCTCCTCATGATGCTAGGAAATATGATAAAAATGAATTGTAGATGATGGCTCCTGCTACAGGTTGACACCAGTCAGACACTGAAAGAGTGTCCCGACTCTCTTTTTAAGCCACAAGTGACTACAAAGGAGAACCTGAGACATTATATAGCCACTTATATAGGTGTAAAGCCAATTGAATCCAATTATGATTACTCTGGAGTAGAGAAATGTAAGCAGTATAGAGGTATGGTGATTGATGTTTGTTGTTATGTACCTTCAGGTTGCTTCCAATTTATGGCAATTCTAAGACAAATCTATCACATAGTTTTCTTAGCCAGGTTTGTTCAAAGAGGGTTTTTTGCCTTGGTCTCCTTCTGAAGCTAAAAGAATGGAAGTTGCACAAGGGCACCTAGATGGTTTCCATGGCTGAAGGGGGATTTGAACCCTGGTCTCCCGGAGTATTAATCTCATGCTCAATTTACTACACCACACTTGCTCACAGAAATGTTGTATACAAGCCTAGAGGAAAATCAGGCCCAACTGGCAAAACATCTATCCTTGTTCCACACTCCTAGGCAGATTAGTTGTACATCTGCATCTTCCATATATTTTGCAGTACAATGTTCTGGAAGCAAGCTGGAACAATGGATGCAAGGTACAAGAAAAGAGATTCCACCTATTGTCAGTGCTTTGATTGTGAGTTTCTGCATGGCATTCTAGTGTTTGCAATGTGTTGGGCAAAATAATTAATAAGCTGTCTGCTTAGCTTAGGGTCCTTTCATACTTGGCAATTACTATATAGCACTTTGATGCCACTTTAACTTCCATGGCTGTATCTTGTGGAATCCTGGAGTCTGTAGTCTGGAAACTCTTTGGCAGAGAATTTTAAGTACACCTCTGTAAACTGAAAATCCCAGAATTCCATAGGATATTGCCACAGTAGTTAAAGTAGAATCATAATACTTTAATTATGTGGTATGAAAGGATCCTTAAACAATAAACAGAGAGGGGTACTTTCTCACAGAAGATGAAGCCAGGAAATGTGTTCCTGCCATGATCCGTCAACCCACACACACGGAAAATTGTTTGCTAAGAGGTCTGAAATATTAGTGGTAGTAAGCGTGCAAGAAGACTCCAGGATGCAAGTAATCTATACATGGCTGGGAGCTAACTGGCTGACATTAGGTAAAAATGAAGCAGCTGATTTAGGGCATCACAAGAAGACCAGCAAAAAGACTGTCTTGTTTGTAATGATTCTCCTAGGGAAAGGCACTTGTGGGATTGCCTTTCATATCAAAATAGTTGGAACAGCCTGCATGTTAACAGGGACCTCAGGTAGCAAAATACCTTCAGCCAGCCCCTGTATCCACTTCTTGTGAGACTACTGAAATACCTCCTCCAAGAGCCTGTTCCCATGATGGGTCATGCATATGGTAGATACAGAAGGAAAATAGCAGTTAATTTGTAACAAACATGATTTTTTCTGCAACTTCCTTTGGAGTTTGGTTTATTACTTCAGCAAACTACAACTCTGTAGAATTATCTTGACACTTTAAGCCAAGTGTAAGAGAGAAAACTGGGCTGTTCCATTAGAAGCTCCTTAAAGGTACATGCAGTATACCAAACAACTGAACAGCCATTTCAGGGAATAACATAAATCTGAATACCAGATGCTGAGACGAAGAAATGTTTTGCTTTGTACGTATCCTCCCTGGAAGCATTTGGCTAGCCTAGAGGTATGGAAAGATGGTCCTCCAGATATTGTTGAACAACAACTTCCATCAGCCCTAACCAGCATAACCAATGTTGAGGAATGCCCAATAGCATCTGAAGGTCCACTTGTTTCCTATCCCTAGTCAAGTCAATGCTGGAAACAGAGAACTGAGCTGAACTTTTGAGTTTAATCCAGCAAGATTATAGTTATGAATTCAGCACTCTCAGTAAAGGACAGTCAGGGACAAGAAGTAATTGAACAGAAGTGATGTTTATTATGAAATACAGTAAGAACCAAATTCACCCCTGAACCTACAGTTAGTTGCTTTTAGCCATATACACTAAACAACATATTGTCTGCTAATACTGGGTTGACCTTTAAACCACTGGATTATGTTACTGTAGGCAGAGTTCAAAGAAGAACCCATGCCCCCAATCCAGCTAAAATTAGGCTGCAATCCTTCATGCACCTACCTGGGAGTAAGCCCTATTGAATTCAATATGGAACTTGCTTCTAAGTAGAAATGCATAGACTTGTGCAGTAAGTGCTATTTTAATGGGATTTGAGACCCAGAACTACTCCATTGGTTTCAGTAGGTTTAAGCTACAATTTAGCTGAGCTGAAACAGAAAGGTGCATGGGGGGGATATTTCTCACTATTTTATCACACACCCCACCACTTGGTAATTTTTCAGGGGGCCTGTTTAGCATTATTTTTCCATGTGGGGTTGTTACAGAGAGAAAAACGTAAATACAATCTGCACTCTTCTCACCTTCAACAGCGCACCATCCCATTCCCATTATTTACACAGCAGCTTCTTGTGAACCTCTTCACAGCCCTCATCCATTATATATTCTCCCTTCAAACTAGCCTCCTTCATTCTACTGACATCTTTTTGTAGCAAACACCTGACTACATTATGACATCACTTGGCAAACAAATATCTGCTTTGTACAGCAAGTAACTTCTACTGAGAGGTGCAAGAACTCCACAATGGGCTTTATTATTGCGTTTGTTATGGCAGCGGCACACCCAGTGGAGGACGATATATATTTCATACATTAATGGCTACTGGTAGAACATAAGGTTTTAATATTTGGGGGCTAGGAGATACAGAATTAGAAAAAGACATAAGAATATTATGGAAATATACCTTCTATTTCATATGTATCAATTTTCCCATTCACCAATCAGAAGCAATTTTTTTTTATTAAAAACGTAATTGAGAAACCCCATCCTGGAAAGGCACCATAAGCAGGTTGATGGGCAGATATTCTGTCCCAGGCAAATGGCCCTGCAAAAGGGAAAAGTCTGAAACCAAGAGATGCAGAAGAATTTCAAATGGTCCAGGCCACCGATTTAAATGGAGATAAGTTGTCCCCAGAGCAGCTTGTACAGTTACATCTAAAAGATAGAAGATAAGCATTAGGCTAGTGCAGAGTTTTCCACAAGTGGAAAAGAATGTTGGACTAGACTTGACTGGACTATGTGAATGCTCAAAGCTCAAAATCTGCCTGAGCCTGGGGCCTAAATAAACATCACCTCACATAATGCCATACTAACATGCAGGCTTCTTTAATAATTAGTCCAGTAGGAAAAATAACTGAATTTGCTTTCTATCCAAAGCAGTGAGGAACTCATTACATACTGAGCAAATAATTTCATGTTCTGACTGACTTCCTTTTGCCCTTACCCTGGTTTTCCTTCAGGAATCATCAGACGGTTTCCTCCACTGACTCCGCTGTGTGGTATTCACAGTTCTCCGAATATCCTGCAGGATGACAAATTATCAGATCTCAAAAGGGCACAGAGCCAAAGTCAATGATATGTTTACCAACTTTGACCATTTTCAGAAGAAATGCTCCCACCAGTTGTGAAAAATGTCTATCCTAGCATGTGCATTTCTACTGTTCACACATTCAGTTGGTGTGGAAAGGGCTCAGCATGTATACATGTATGTATGCAGATCTCTTTATATATACACACCAATAATTATGTAAAGCTTTTCTCCACCCTGGCTATGTAGACTGCATGGAAATATTTCCATCATGGATTTTAGTGAGTGGTCTGCATCAGCGTGGAGGTGGGACTCATCCATACAGCCCCATGACCTGTCTCCCACATTCTTTCTCAGTTGTTTGCCAACTGGCAATTTCACTAATGTCCAGATGTTATTAGACACTTTGGTATATTGATTCCTCAAGATATTATTCAAATCAGTGAATTAAATCTGTCTGCATGGTCCACACAGATATGATGAGTGTATCAAGTAAGAATTTGGAATAAAGCTAATATACTCAGGATGAATTTTTTACCACAGATATTATATGTTCTTTGCGATATCTCATTGTACATCCCTCTGGTGTATTTTCAGAAGAGTAATACTGTTCTTAGGACATTTATACAGGGTAAGGGATCCTCACAACCCCATTTTGCACCCAGAAGGCACCAACTGACACTTTTGGAATGTGGATTTAATTTTCAATATTTGACTTTTAAGTTTTGTGTGTGTGTTATGTATGATTTGACATATTTTATGAAGCACACCTCCTGGTTCATAAAGTATGGCCCAATTTAGATACTTTTCCTTGGGCAATTTTAGAATCAACTTATTTAGAGCTCCTTGGATGGACTTGCTCTAAGTTCTATTCATTAAAGAAAGAAAGTAATGGTGAGTCCTATGATTCTACTACCTGGGAAGCTTGGCATATGATTTCTTGCCAATTACAAGAAATTAACCCAAATGGTCATACTAAACTAACTCTATTCAATAATCCTAAACTGAGAATTATGAGACAGTCCTCATGGAAGAAATGTAGGATTTATACTTTTGATCAATTTATAGGCAGATCAAGAATTCTTACCATTTTTAAGACTGAAGTCTACTTAACACTTACCCCTGTCTGTACTGCAGCAATATCTAAAAACTTTTAGTGTCTATATACAGACCATCAGCTTTGAGTGTTTCATCCATTCATGTTGGAAGCATTAATTATATCCTCAGAAACAATGAATCCGTCAAGTATAATTTATAAATGTGTTTTGAAAACTACTAACTTTGATTATGTAAAGGGATCTTGCAGCATCGTTGATACAAACTGGGCAAAAGGAGTTGTAGCATTAGCTTTCATAGACTTAGTTTACCTCCTCAGATGCAGACTAAATCTACGAAAGCTTGTGTTACAGCTTCTTTCACTCAGTTAGTCTCAAAGATGTCACAAAATCCTCAAAATATTCCAGACTAACACAAATATGTCTCTTATTAATTTGATGTTTATAAAATTAGAATTGAATGGAATGCAGAGTTAGACTGTACTATGCAAATCAAGTACAGTTGACCCTCTGTATCCACAGATTTTTTTATCCATAGATTCAAGCATCCACAGCTTGAAAAGATCCAAAAATAATATAAATTCCAAAAGCAAATCTTGTTTTTGCCATTTTATATAGGGGATATCATTTTACTATACCATTGTATTTGATGGCACTTGAGCATCCACAGATGTTGGTATTTACAGAGGGTCCTACAACCAAACCTCAGCAAATACCATGGGCCCACTGTAATGGAAATTGCTCTAGCTTCAATTTCTTCATTTTCTTTAGATTTAAAATTAGATTTTAAAGGAAGCAATAAGAGCAGCTATGTGTAAACAATTTGACTTATGGTAGCAAAAAAGCCTTTGACTGCTTAGATCAGTGGTAGGCAACCTTTCCCCTTTAAGGGCCGAGGGACTTCAGCTCTCAGAAGCCTCAGCCATGTTGGCCAATAGTCCCATGTTGGCCAATGGCTCCAGGGATTCTGGGAGCTGAAGTCCCTCGGCCCTTAAAGGGGAAAGGTTGCCTACCCCTGGCTTAGATCATGAAAAGCCATGGCTTGGACTTGGAGGAATCAGAGTGCCACAGTATCTGATTGTCCTGATGCGTAACTTGTACTCAGGACAAAGAGGCTGCTGTCAGAACAGAACATGGAGAAAAAAAATGGTTACCAATAGGAAAAGGGGTCAGGCAAAGATGCATTCTATCACCCTGTTTGTTCAATCTGTACGAAGAAAACATTGTATATAAAGCAGGCTTAGATTCAGAGGCAGAATGAGTGGAGATCAGAGGAAGGAACAATAACAACCCAAGATATGCAGATAACACAATACTACTAGCAGAAGCAAAGACAGACCTTCAGCAATTACTGAAGAAGGTCAAGCAGGAAAGTGCCAACATAGGCTTAATGCTGAACATTAAAAATGAGGAGGAGGAGGAGGAGGTTGTTCATGAAAGAATTCATTTTACATAACGGGTAAAATTGAAATAATCAAAGAGTTCCTATACCTTGGATCAAATATTGATCAAAGTAGAGACTGCAGTCAAGAAATCAGGAGGAGGAAGGGCAGCTATGAAAGAACTGGATAAGTGTAAAGACAGAACTCTGAACACTAAAGTGAGGATTGTTCAAGCCATCATTTTCCCAATCACCGTGTATGGATGCAACAGCTGCACAGTGAAGAAAACTAATAGAAAGAAAATAAACTAATTTGAGATGTTGTCCTGGAGAAGTGTTGAGAATACTGTGTATGGCCAAAAACACAAACAAATGGGTCCTAGAACAGATAAAGCCAGAACTCTTCCTATAAGGCAAGATGACTAAATTGATGCTGTTGTACTTTGCTGCACCATGAGAAGGAATGAATCATTAGAAAAGACAATGATGCTAAGAAAGGTAAAAGGCAGTAGAAAGAGAGGAAGACTACATGCCAGATGATTAGATCAAAGGCCTAAGCAGACTGCCAGAAATAGTGCACATTAAATTGAGGCACTGCCCTGGCTCAGTGCTAGGGAATCATGGGAACTGTATTTTTTTCTGGGACATTGAGCTTTCTCTGTCAGAGAACTCTGGTGCCACAATAAATTACAGTTCCCATGACTCCCTAGCACTGAGCCAGGGCAGTGCCTCTATTTAATGTGCACTATTTCTGGCAGTCTGCTTAGGCCCTTAATCAGAAAGGCCACAGGCATGAGCCTGCAGGATCTAAGTAGAGCAGGTGAGAACAAAGATTCTTGGAGATGTCTCATCTGCAGAGTTGGGATGAACTTGAAGGCAGTTAACAACAACAACAAAGCAAAAAAACACAAGTGCTTTAGAGTGACACATCAATACTTCTCATACCTTGGTTCCTTCATCCTTGCCAGGCTCCTGAGTTCGACTGATCCAGAGATTGATGCGAGATGTGACTCCACCTGGGATTTTTAGGCTCTCCTAAATCACAAGGAAATAGAGAGCATAAAATTGCACAGTGAAAGCAAATCATGCTAAAAACTGCAGAGTTGAAACAAATGATGTTTTTTCTATGCTGGCTAATCCTAGTTCCAATGTGACAGGGCGTTTAAAAAAAACTGTTCAGAGATGGTAACCAAAAATGAATGCAAAAATCCTCAACTCACCATTATTAGTCCCGCAGAATGGCCACACAAATGAAACAGAGATATCTGTTTCACTTGAAAAAGAACCACATGGTTTTAGGAAATGTTGCACCCATTAAACTCTCTTATCTAGGAAACACAGCACTCTCACTACTAATGTTGCCTATGCAGAGGAGCAGAATAAAAATATATTATTATTATTATTATTATTATCCCACCCACACCAATTCTGAAAAATTATTTTCCTTCTAGAGTAGGGATGGGCAACTGTTGTAGTACCTTGGAAGGCTTGCCCCCTTCTATCCCCACAGCTACTGGAAAGCGTCTTGAATTGTTTTGCCCTCAATGTTAAATGGAGGGGGGTTCACTACATTTGTGGGCTGTGTTGGGCCAAGCATAGGTCTTTTTCAACAGGAACTAACTTGGGGGGCAAAATTGCTCCTCACGCCTTCTAGGGAATATTTTAGGGAACAAAAATGCTCATAAACATTTTTGGCAAAAAATAAAAAATGGAGGGGTTCTGGGGAAGGCATCAGAATGGCTCTCTGACTTCATGCAGTCCAAAGACTATACTTTTTCCATCCCTTTTCTAGAGTTTGTGACTGAGGTATACAAATGGATGGCACAGACTACATTGTCAGTTATTACATGTTGAGAAGGTGTGGGTGGCAGGGCCCAGAAGTGAGGCTGAGGTGACCCTGAACACTTTTATTAAAAGAGGAGTCTCCCATGCCATATAACTAGTTTGACACTCAGCAAAAAAAGTTTAAAGCTGACATGAAAACAGTCTAGATCTTACCTGTCAGCCTGCAGGACTTCCCTACCTTTTGGCTGATCAGCTATGAAGTTTTAGAAATTAAGTCACAGCTGCCAGAATTCCAGAAATGAGCTTAGTGTTAATTGACTGTTTTATGTTTAATGTGTGATATCAGTGTAGTGCCAGCTTGAAGCAAACCTAGAGGGTTCCAAGGTGAGGCAGGGGGGGAAATGTGAGCTAGAATACTGACGGTGAAATATTGGCTAGGAAACATAGCATTCTCGCTACTAAAAAGCAAGAAGTGGTGCCTGGAAAGGGGAGGTGGGTGGGAGCAGGCCTCTTCAAAATAACAAGGGGAAAATTCATTAAAAGGCCTGACTGTACTAATTAGAAGGTGTAAGAAGAAGAAAAATAGCCCACAAGACTCATTAGAAGCTTAAAAAAAATGGAAATGATAGCTGTCAATATCTGCAGAGATAAAAGGACAGAATAGAAAGGACTGAAGATGACAGATACTCTAGGATAGAGGTAGGCAACTGCAGGGTGGGTATGGTGGTGACTCCCACTGACACCAACCCCATTCCTCTCCCCCAAGGGCTGCAGAGTCACTCCTACCATGATCAGAAAGGATGCAACATCACTTCTGGCCAATTTACTTTGTTTTAAGGGTCAGGTTTTGGTGGAGGTAGTGTGGGGCAAGATGATTTGTGGTGCTTTGGGCTGGAAAATGTTTTAAAAATTGGGAGGGTTGACTTTGGGGTGCTCCTGAGGGTTCTAGGAGCCACAAAATGGGGACTGGAGGCCACATGCTGCCCATAGGTAGTACTTTCTCCATCTTGCTCTAGAATCTAGCTTCCAGCACATTGAAAGAATATAAAAGCTCTGGTCAAGTGTTACAAAATCCGATAGCATTAAAACACACAAGTTCATTAAAACACATCAATTCCATAGCCTTTCACACCTTCTAAAAAGAACACCATCCTTTACCTCTGGTATCTATGGCAGAGAGCAGGGAGGAACAAAATGTGACTTTCTAGATTTTTTTTACTGTAGCTCCTAGCATTCCTCACTATTGGAGGTGCTACCTAGTGCTGATAGGTGTTGCAACCCAACAACATCTTGTTGGTTCCACGATATTATAAGCCCATTCCTGGCACAGAGGATCTCCACATAATCCAAAAAACTGAACCATGTGGAGAAACTCCACAAACAGGGAGGACCCACTTTTTCTCAGAAAATACCCCACCATGTATGACTGGTGATGGAACCAATGGCATAAAGTGTGTTTAGGCTTACTCAGTTAAATAGGGCTGAAGCCTTGCCATTGCTGATTGTTAGGATTACCTTTCCTTTAAACAAGGAAAAAGTGCCCAGACTTATCATACAAGTGAGACAATATCTCTGGGAATATTTTAACTGGGAAAGACTAATTCAGTTGGATAGCTCAGAATGGATGTGGCAGATTTTGGGTCTTCAGATGTTGCTGGACTATTTCTTTCTTTGAATATTTATGTTGTGCCCTATATCATGAGAACTAAGTGTGGCATATAAGTAAAATAAACATTTAAACAGATTAAAACAGCAAAATAAATAAATATACTAAAACTATTTAAGCATGTTAAGTTAAAAATGTTTAAAAGGTTAAACCATTTTAAAAACACATGCATAAACATTTTGAGTGAATCATTTTGGCCCCGATGTCTTTAATAAACAGCCATGTGTTTACTTGGTGCCTAAATGAAGCTAGTATTGGTGCAAATCCAACATCCAAAGGAGTTCGTTCCACAGCTGAAAAAGCCCTCTCCACACTGCATCCCAGCAGATATTAATCTTTGGGCAGGCATATATAGAGAAAAGTGTTCCCTCACAACTATCAAGGTTCCCAGCCTAGGCTATGCTGGCTAGGGCTCATAGGAGATGGGGTCCAATACCACCTGGAGTCCACTGACTGCCTACCACCATTTTAAGCTATCCAAAAGCTTTTCCAAGTTTATCAAAGCCCTCCCCAACTAAAATCTCCCCAGAGTTATTGCTTGCACTACTATCATACGTATCTATGTATAGCACTGTGTGTCATGATATGGTGCTATGACAGCTTGGAAACTGTATAGATTCCCATAGGATATCTTCCTTCAAAATGTAAAGTTGCAAAACAGGCTCAAGCAACTGTAATAGGTTATGGCCTGCAGCTTCATGGTAGCATCTGCCTACACACACACACACACACACACACACACACACACACACACTATCTCTCTTTCTACTATCGTTCATGGGTTTCTGTCACTTGGAGACCTTACCTTCCGGACAAGGGTGACAGGCTCGGCCTGGCTAGGAACATTGGCTTCAAAGATGCTTCGTTTGCTGGCCACCCCCTCTGAAAGTGGCTGGAAATTTCTCCGAGCTGATGGAGGCAACTTTATTGATCCTGCTCTCTAAGGGAAAGAAGGCAAGCAGACAATAGGAACAGTTCAGATTTTATAACTGCAAGCAAAGGCAGTTTAGCATCTTCTTAATGAATGCCTGGTGGAGAACAGGGATGTCACTCTTCACTTATCTCATTCCCACATGAAGAATGAAAAATGCCAAATGTTTCTCCACACTGAGGAAGATTCTGAAAGACTGTGTATATTTTTTTTAAATGATTTATTTATATATTTTGAGATTCTTTGGCAAACATATCCCAAGGGTTTTTGTACACAAAAATGTACATCTTTGGTCAAAAAAGAAAATGCTTTGTGAAATTTGGATTTAAAAAACTCTCCAAATCAGAAAACATCATATTATAGGAGGTGACAGTTATTTGACAGGTGGACTTGACATTTTGAGACACTCGTTCTCACCCAGATTTAGAAAATTTGAAAACATTCTTTACATTCACATTTCAGAAACTACTTTCCCCTCTTGTTGTTTGCTTGTTTAATGTATTAATTAAATTGATATCCCATTATCTTCCTCCCCGATTTATCCTCTGTAAGGTAGGTCAGGCTAATTGAAATTGACAAACCTTTCTCAAAAAGCTCTGATTTTTCTCACATACACATACACACACACACACACTAATTTCTTCTTTCCATTGTATCAGGATGCCTTCGTCACTTCCCCAAAACCACATATATCCCACTTTCAAACCCAATAGTGTAAGGAGGAAGCCCTGAAAACAATTTAAAAGGTGAACTGTTGTTCCTCCTAGTGGCTTCCAAGAATGTATATCCTCCTCTAGTTTGGCAGATACAGCCCTGGTTAACCCTCTGCTGTCCCACTTTGTCATATGCTTTTTAAATGTCTCAGTTTCTTTCTGCTCCTTCCACTCACCTCCTTCATCCTGGGCTTACTTCAATTGCTGCAAACAGAGTTCAAAGTGCAAGAGGTAGAGTCTTGCCTTTCCCAACAGGTTCAGGCAAAAGCAAGCTGCTCTGGCCTCTCATAACTTTGGAATAGAATATCCTGTACTGTGTGGTTCCAAATTATTTCTTGAGGCAAGCATAAAGGAATCAATACACCTTGTAAAAATCAGGGGAAGAGAAGAGCCCTGAGAGTAAAGAAGGGTTTTCCTTAAAGAGATCCTCTCTGAATTATAGCATCCTTGGAACTGTGCACACATGCATTTATTTTCACCCCTGCAATGTTGGCAGGTATGGGAAAGGCAAATTGTCTTATTGCCAGAGAGAGAAAAAAAGGAGTCCAGAAAAAAAGAAGGGGGTGGGGGGGGGGAGAAGCATTAGCTTATGCTGCAAAGACACCATGGCCATCTCTATCTGTCCCATGTTTACCTGCACAGCAGATGTATATTTCTCTAGCTTCTCCTCAAGTTTAGCTGTGCTTGCTGGAAGTCTCATGCTGGCACTAGTGAAGCAGAAAAGACAAGAATGTGAACACATTACAGGGAAAAGAAGTTTCAGGATTATGTGAGTAACAATGATCTTTACAACATGCACAATGAATGGAACTGCTCCATTGAGTGCCTGCATTTCAACATTTACCACTACATCACTGGGGATGGGGATATTTATTGATATCCTGCTTTTTTCCAGTCCAAGCCTCAGATGGCTTAGAAAGGTTAAAAGAGATAAAGTTTTTAAAAATCACATCATACAAATGTTAGAAGTATAACTAAACAATAAAACTGAAATCCGTTAAAAGCATGACCATTAGAAAAAATGACAAACTACTCTGAAAGTCTCTTTCCCCCTGAGCAATCAGCTCTCAAAGTCCTGTTGAAACAAAAAGGTTTCCACCTGCCAAGGGAGATTTGAAAGGAGAACACCAACCTAACTTCTCCAGTAAGGATGTTCGAGCCTGGATGCAGCCATCAAGATGGCCCTCTCCCATGTGCCTACCAGATGTACCTTCAAAGGTGGTGGGACAAAGAGATGGACCTCCCCAGAAGATCTCAAAGCATAGGCAGGCTCATACAGAAGAATATGGTCCTTCAGATAACCTTGACCTGAGCCATAAAGGGCCATATAGGGCTTTATAGGTCACAACCAGCACTTTTGAGTTTTGCCCAGAAACAGACTTGTAGCTAGCAGGTTTCAGTAAAGGCAAGCTGCTGGTGGACTTGAGTTTCCAGATGATCAGGGAATTCAAAGGTATAGCCTCAAAGGGATCTTATAGCACCTTTACACAATGATCAGGGATTCTGGATGTTGAAGTCCATCAACATGCAGAGCTTCCCTGGTTAAGAACCATTATTCTCTGGCTCACCATTACCGAATAAACCTTTCTTTAAGCAAAAAGAAAAAGGGGGGGCCAGAAGAAACATGTTTAATATTTTGCCTGTTTCTCCACAGAATGCTGATGTACAATATATGAAGAACTGAAACACAGAGATAAGTGGGCACCCTCCCACAGTTAAGCTCATTTCAATCCTCTTGGTTTTAAATGGAGGAGATGAGTGCATGCTTAATCCTCAGATTGAAACCAACATTATCCAAGTTTGGCTGAGCCATATTCATTTTGAAACCCTGACTGGATTCTGAATAGTCCACAAAGAGCCTTCATTACCAAATATGAACTGATTCTAAATCACTGTCTTCATATTACTGGCAGATGAACTACTGTCTGTATGCGACAATTAAAAAATAAGCAAAAAATTAAAAAATAAGCAACCAAAGCTACCTTCAAAGTAAAAACAAAACAGCCATTTGTTACCCTTCCCTGCCTCTGTCACTGTTTTCCAGTGAGAGTGAGAGGTTTTATGTGAGTTAAACATTTACAACCTTTATTTAGACCAGTAGTGATTCAAATAACTGGCACTATTTGTTTTCAGTTTTTTCTGTGGCATAAAGCAGAGATAAAGTTTGCCATACATGTTGCAGCAAATGCTGCCTCCTGTGGCCAATGTCAGAACTGCGCCTTTAAAACACACACACACACACACACACACACCAACCACACACTTCTGTTAAAATGCATTTAAGAAACCAAAATAATTCTGGTAATTACACCAATTTTAAAGGTGAAGAAAAGCAATATAGTTTTATCAACCCCAAAAATCTTCCATTTCTTATTACCAATGTAATTCAGATCATCATCCTCCCCTTACACAGCATAAAGCAAACAAGGACACAAAAAAGGTGAATTGGCTTGTCTCAGGCCAGCAGAGGATCAGGAGATCCAGAAAAGGTTGTGTTCCCCCCCCCCCCGAAGCGTTCCCTCTACCTCATCTAGCACTTTTTACACAGAACTCCAATCTTCATAAAATATCTGAATGTCCACAATAAAAAAACATAAACAAATGAGGTGCCATGATCACCTTAATAGACATAAAGGTGTGCTATTATCCATTCATTATTGATTAATTTGATTTGATTTTCTTTATTTTCTCCCACTTTTCTTGTAGGGTTGGCATGCATGGTGGCTTTCAACATAATTCAAAAGGTTCCAATGAAAACATGTTAAATTATATATATTAAAATACTATTCAAACATTAATAAGAATAACATCACCTTAAGAACAATATACTACCTTCTGCTTAATGCATCATCCTGCTTGTCCTTCCTGGAGACCACCTAGAAGCACAAGAAACTGAGATGAGAAACTTGAGCTCTCTATTAGAAAGTTACTCTATTAGGGTTGGCAGAAAACACTTTTCTGGTGTAGAAAGTTAAATATGGATACCATCAACCAGGTAAAATGTTCCCAAGCAACTAATAAACTCTGATCTGCCTTCAAGAATTTTGACAACCTGCTTAGAGAGGGGATGTCAAGGTAGTCCTATATTAAATTAAAAATTGATTTTAAAGGGATTATCAATCTGTACATAAAGGGTATCATTTGTGAATATTATGGAAGAACAGAAAGAAAACCCAGAGCTCATTGTTCAGGAATTGGGCTCTTTCCTCTTACCCTCAACTTTGTCTCCTTCTCTTTCTCATTCCACCTATTAGTTCTCCACTCAGCTGTTCCCTCCATATCAAAGGTTCTGCTCCGAAGCACAGCAAGGAAGACAATGCAGGCTGATCCTCTCCCACTTTATCAAATTGGCTGGATTGCAACAGCAGGCATTCTTGTCTGACCATCCCAGTGGAAGTTCTGCCCCACTGGCCAACGTTAAAAGGGGCTCTAGTTGGAGGCATCACTAGTCTTGAATGGTGCTCAGCCAGGTATCCTCCCATTTCCCTGACCACTTGTCATGTAAGCTGCATCTGTGCTGAAATACCTTCTTCTCTTCCCTCTTAAAGACACAGGAGCCTTATCATTGTTTACCTCTGGCTACCCTATTCATCCTGAGTGTCACCTTTTGATACAACTTGTATACCTTTCATGTATACTGCATTGGGTTGTTTGTTTGTTTTAAGGCAGATCAAAGGGTGCAAATCACATCTTTTCTTGTCAAAATATTTACAAGATGGGTCTCAATACTTTCATACTCATTGCTTGCACACATTTAGAGGAATATACACACAGGATGAAAAGTCATGAAAAATGTAATAAAGTAGCCAGATGATTTGTTGAATATGATTCTTTTTAAAGAAATTGTAGAAGAGAAGGAGACTATCTGTTCAATGATGATACATGACACATATGAAAATAAAGGGTTCCAACCGAAACAAGACTCTTTCTAGGATTGCAGAATGCACAGAATTCTACAAATGATTTGTATAATCATATCTGGATTCTGGAAGTTTGAACAATAACATATTCAGTCTGTACATATCCTGATAGGTAATTCTATCATCAGCTACTTGCCTTCTTTCATAACAGACAAAAGAACTACAGTATGAAAGTTTGAATATCCACTGCTAAAATTTTCAAATAATATGGAATTGGACACCCAGGGAGGTTTCTCACCTATGCACGTTTCCTTGTTTAACATCTGTGGCCCCTTCTATGAACAGAGCCCCCTACACATAAATACTGCAGGAATTGACTATTTTGTACTTTTCAAATTAAGATCTTTTTCCTATGCTTACCCGGAATGAGATTGTTCTTGGAGTGATCCGTTTGAATGAGCTACTGTAGGTAATCACTGGCTGAGAGCCTAGTAAGGGAACCTCAGATCCAGCTTGGCCAGAAACAGAGCTTTCAGCCTCATTATCCAATTTTGGATTATTTCTTTCTGTGGTCTAGAAGACAAATATGAATTAGGGAACAATAGGGCAGGGTAGAAATAAGAGTCTGGGGTTTGTTTTGTTGCACACAATACATTGATATATATTTATGTACACTAAAGATAAAGGTTTCCCCTTTGATATGATTGTCTAGTTGTGTCTGACTGTATGGGGCGGTGTTCGTCTACATTACTAAATTGAGGAAGCCAGCATTGTCAGAGATGACTCTGTGGTCATGTGGACAGCATGACTCCACAGAATGCTGTTACCTTCCCACCAAAGTGATACCTATTCATCTACTTGCATTTGCATGCTTTCAAATTGCTAGGCTGGTAGAAGCTGGGACTAGTGATGGGACCTCATTCTGTCAGGCAGCTCTTGGGTCTTGAACTGCTGATCTGCTGACCTTGTGACAGTCAGAGTCAGTGTCTTAACTGCTGAGCCACCGTATATACATTATAATGTATATAATTATAATATATACACACACACATATATAGTACACATTATATACATTTACATTTGTTTCACACAATACATTTATAGCACTTTAATACATCTTTCACTGTCATGGGTTCACACTATGGAATCCTGGGTTCTGCAATGTTTGGAGAGGCATTTAGAATTCTCTGTCAGAGAGCTCTTGTGCCTTGCCAAACGACAAATCCCAAAATTCTATGAGATGCAGCCATGGCAGTTACTGAGGTATTAACATGCTATAATTGTGTGGTGGGAAATACACCTAAACTAATAGTGCAATATACACTTTAATAGTGTCAAGAATTCCTAGACTGAAATTCAATCCAATTTACTCACAGGTAAACTCCATTAATTCAATGAGATTTACTTCTGAGTAGAAATGAATTGGATTGCACTGTATATGTGGCAAGTTCTGTCTTGTTAAACTGTCTAATTTCTGAGCATTTGTACACATTACATCTAGGGTGGCCAGAGGCACAAAAGAAGAGTGTGGGCAACTTGGCTGGGCCATTCAACATTGCATTTTCCAATGCTATAACCATCTACTCAGATTTATTCATAGTAGAATGATGACATGATGGGATGCTGCCATAGTGGCATGGCAGTCCCCACATAACTCACTGCATTTATGTCCCCACCACCAGCAGTACCTTCACCACCAGCACTACAGGCATGATCCACTGAAAGCAGGACATACATTAAAAAGCAGAAGTCAAAAACAGGTTTTAAGTATTATGAATCAAATGCTAAAATGGGATTCTTTCAATATGGTAGAACAGGGGTAGGCAACCTTTCCCCTTTAAGGGCCGAGGGACTTCAGCTCCCAGAATCCCAGGAGCTATTGGCCAACATGGGACTATTGGCCAACATGGCTGAGGCTTCTGGGAGCTGAAGTCCCTTGGCCCTTAAAGGGGAAAGGTTGCCTACCCCTGTGGTAGAAGTACAGAACAGAACAATGGCTGCCCCTAAATATTGAAGTTAAACACTATGTGGTAGTGGAATGAAATCATGGGAAGAAAGACAAATGCAATGCAAGATGTTTTAATAACTGGTCGGGGAAACTCTGGACCCACCAAAGTAGCAAAAGTAGCAAAAATGTGAGAGATTGTCAAAGTACTGTTTTCTATATAATGGCATTTGGCCGTTTTGTCTCTCCATGTTTGTTCTCTCCTGCCCTTCTGTTGATTTGTAATTTCCCCATTCTTTTGTCCAAGGATGCCTTTACCTCTTCATAAGCAGGAAATGGGTGAAGGAGAAGGTGGAGGAAAGTGTTGCACTGAGCAAGAGGACAACAATTGGGCTGGGAAGAAGGTAGGCGATATTTATTGGAGAGTGGGGAAGTCATCAAGCAGTGTTGATTATCAAATGGCAATATCTTTGGGTGCATCATCTACACTGTCAGCTAAATCTGGGGCCACTCCAGAGCAATATGTCTTGGACTAGCCCTGGACCAACCATGATGGTTATCACACACACCAGGTCAGATGAGGTGTGACACCATGTTGCTGTGCACATGGGTCAGCCAGGCCAACTCTGCATCAGCTCCTCCGGTCTATTCCCTTGTTCCCAGTGCTGCTGCCACTGCTGCACCACCACCCAAGCAGCTCCCTACAAGAGTCTGGCTGGCACCATTGTTTTTGCTGAGGTTAGAATGGGGCACCCAGACATATGGTGAACAAGAAGGGCATCACTCTACTCCCTCCTTTTGGACATCATAGGTGATCCATTCTGACCTCAGAGGAAGTTAAGGCTCCAGTCAGGCTTGGCTGGTGAGGTGGCAGGGTAAAGGAAATGGCACTGTGTTTGCTTTCTGGACAACTGGATCAGGTTGAATCAGTTCCAAAGTACACCATGGGTTCTCTTAAAATTGGCACAGCTTAAAACAGTGATTTTGCTGTGGATGTGGCCATACATCATCTGGTCAGATCACACTGGGCAGGAATGAGTCTGGTATATATCCTTAGTGTAGGCAAGCTCTTTGTCTCCACCTGTTTGGAATGCAATGTCTGAAAGAAGCTCTTGCTCATAAATATTTATTTATTTATTTAATATGCTGCCTTTCTCCTGGAAAGGGACCCAAGGCAGCTCACAGATAAAATAGTTTTAAAACTTTACAGTATTTTTTTAAAACAATTAAAATTATCATACTAGCTAAGCCATATAAAATCACATAAAACATACAAAAGTTGAAAACTTATATAAGTTTAGGAAGTTTAGGAAGTTACAAGATATGTGTGTTTTGTTATATGTATATTTATTTGTTTGTAATTATATGCTTGTAGGTGGTTTCTGTTTAATGTTTAGGTACGTCTGTTTATGTATGTACAATGTATTTTTAAAGATAATAAACTTTACTTTAAAAAAAAAGTTGAAAACATAAATAGGGCACACACCCTGTATAAAAACCTCTCTGACAACAATTATATATTAAAAGCTTATTTGAATAAAAGGGTCTTTGCCTGCATGCAAAAAGAAAGCAGGGAGGGAGCCAGCCTAGCTTCCTATGCAAAGGAGTTTCTGAGGGTGGGAGCAGCCACTGAGAAGGCCCTCTCTTGTGTCCTCACCAAGGAAGCCTCGGAGAAAACCTTCCCCTGTAGATCTTAGGACCCTTGCAGGTTGGTATGGGAAGATATTGTCTTTCAGATAGTCTGGACCTATGACATATAGGCCTTTATAGGTCATGACCAGCACTTTGAATTGTGCCTGGAAACAAGCCAGTGAAACTATTTCAACAAGGGAATTATATGCTTCCTATAATTGGCATTCTGGCCACCGTGTTTTGAACCTGTAAACTATAGGCAACACAGTAACAACTGCCCACCCCCTTCCCTCCCACCCAAAAAAATCTGGTTTCCCCCTGAGCTTCTCAGCCCTTTCCTGCTAAAACAACTCTGCTTTCATAGCTGAGATATGCTGCCATCTTTGAAGAGTGGAACAGATCATAATTCCATCTCTTCTCTTCACCTTACCCCAAGCTTGCCCCACCTCATGCTTGTCTGAACATGATTTTTTTTCCCTCTCAGCACCCTCCTCCCCTCTAAACTACCAAAATTGAACACCAGGTACCTGCGGTCCAGAGGCAGAGGTAGTTACAGAAGCTTCAATGAAATTCCTCACTCTTGGTTGAATTTTCACCTCAAGCCGGCTGATGCTCTTACGCTCCCAGGAAGCTCGCTGAGGCTGCTTTGTAGTCACCTCATTCTGGAATGAAGCTAGTCTCGGAGACACGTGTGAATTCAAAGTTTTCTGCTCCTCTCTAAATACTTCATCCTTGCCTATATGGGATTCCTTCTCTTCCTGATCCAAGTTTCCATGTTTCTCCAAAACTGTGTCTTCTTCCTGATCCAGGTTTTTATGCACCTCCAAAGTTGTCCCTTTTTTTTCCTGAGCCATGTTTTGCTTCGTTTCTTCTAAAGTGTCTTTTTGTTGAATGTGGCTTTCACATTTCTCCACTATTGGACATTTCTGCTCTTGGATTGACTCTGAAGAAGGCTTCACTTTCAGCTCAGTAGTTTTCTTTTCTAACTTCTTGACACTCACTGTCTCCTTCTTGTCCTGATTTGCATTATTGAACATTTCTACTCTCCTCCTTACCCTATTGTCTTCTTGTTTATTTATCACATCTATCAGTGTCCTGTCATTTTCCAAGTTTGAGCTCCGCAGCTTTAATGGCTTTGTCTCCAGTGAATTACAGAATCTAGAGTAAAAAGAGAAGATAGTGATCTTCCAATGTGGTAGTCTTCTGCAGGCTAAGCAGGGCAAATATGCTACATAGGAGAAACAGTCCCTATAACATTGTAGAGCTCATCCTTAGAAGGATCAAAATATTCTTGTTTACTTAAGCAAGTCTTCCCTGACCAGGTTGTTTCATTTCACATGTACATATTATTCAGTTTTGAATAAAATGTTTGCTAAAACATGTTAAACTGCTTTTCCTTTTGTAGTGTAAACCTATCCCTATTTTTTCCATATGCAAAGGAACCTTGTAGCAACTTTGAGACTAGCTAATATTCTGGATTAATACAGCTATATCTCTGATTTCTATTTTTCCCATGCTATTTTTCCTCTAGTACCAAATTTTCTGTTAAAGAAATAAAGCCCAGGAACACATCTACTTTGTAGAGTCAACCTGCACAACTACACAAGATTTTGTATATTCCTCCATTCCACATAAAATTCACATATACCTGTTTGGTGTTTGACTGATTGAATTCTGGTCCTTCACTGCTTGCACCGTGTTGGTCATTTCCTCCTTTACTTCAGAGACAGAGCTTAGCTGCCTATGTCTTCGCCTGCGTTCCCTCTCTTGTTCTTCCTCATCTTCAGCACTCCATTGCTGGGCTAGGCTGGAGCAGAAAGCATGCAAGAAAGAGAAATGCATTTTGGTTTTTATCTAAACTTTGGTTTTGGAATAATGAAGGCCACAAGAACAAAATTCTTTAATACAATCTAGGCAATCCATTGCCAGCCCAATACTTTAGACCAAAATTCTCAAAACAGAATGGCCAGTGGTAAGGGGTCGTGGAGGTTGTCATCCAAAACCTCTGGAGGGAAACATTTTTCCTGCCTTTTGTTTGTGACCAGTATAACACTAAACTTGTCTGACATGAACATCATATTCTGAGGCATTTCTTTAGCTTGCACAAGTACCTGAAGTATGATGGATGGTGGTTTAAGGCAGGACCATTTCAGCAGCAGTACCTCATCATCCAATTTTATATATATATATATATATATATATATATATATATATATATATATATATATATATATATATATATATTAAATGCAGCCACCCTGAGCCAAAGCACACCTTGCCTCTGAAATCTGCACATTTTTGAGAGATGAATATATTATAATATATAATATATAATGAATATATTATAATAAGTCATAGAAATGTGTACAAAAAGTATACATTAAGGCATGCATATATCAATGCAAAAACACACTGTTTCTCTTGCAAGAACCCCTCCCACACACACACACACACACAGTCTTCCAATCTGGTATGAACAAATAATGGGAGGAGAATGCAAGTTTGATTCAGAGAAACACAGTAAGAGAGTTGTTCACATCCATATCTGCAATATCTTATCAGCATTCAGTACTACAGTTACAGGGAGGATTCAATAGCCAAACCTACTTGGTGTTTGTTTGTTTTTTATTGTGAGACAAAACCAATCAAAAAGACCAGAGCCACAAAGAACTAAGTACGAAAGTATAAATGGTCTATTTATCTTGAGACTGTTCATTACATGATGCATCAGTAACACCCTATTCAGAATTCATGATTCCTGCTAGACTATCCAACCATAGCAAGTGCTTATTTATTTATTCAAAGAGGCCCACCCAGATCCTAGTCTCAGAAATATCTTTAGGTATACTCCCATATGACAGTTTTCTATATGTGGAGATGTCCCTGGGCCTCATAATACAGGTGTGTCTTTACAAGCATTTCCTGCTCTCCTTGTTTGTTGATTAGCTCACAAACCAGTCAAGTTGTAGAAAGCCAGTCCTAGAGAAACTGCAACATGATGTGACACAGAATATCTCACAGCAACATGGTGCCTCCTTGCAGCACTGAGCACTGCCCTTAACTCCAGACACCTGCAAAGGGCCAAGAGGAAGCAGAGAAAGACATCATGTGCCTTAAGAAGCATAATTGAAGCCTATGGAAAACCCTGTGTGAAAGAATCCTCAGGTTTTAATCCATCCCAGTAACTCCGTAAGCACTACTGAATCTCTTTTGACTGATGGGGTTCCAGCTAGAGAATGAAGCATTGAAGGTGCCCAGTCTCCTGACATTCATGAACATTGCCACTCTAGTAAGTGGGTCCTGGTTAATCATTATTATGGATTTCGTTGCATTTTTCCTTTCACTTTAAAAAAAGTTAAGCTGTGCTGTTTTGAACTAAGAGAGGACCGTGTGAGCAGAGGAGAAAAACAACACAAAAGACTAAAGGGGGGGAAACAAGGGGAAAGCATGTGGAAAAACTTTTGTAGTTAACTTTTAAATCATCTTGGAGCAATCAACTATTTGTAGCCAGCAGTGAACTAAGAAATAGCACAAGGCTTGTTAAACGATGAACTTCTGTGCCATTCATGACTCACAACCTTTTCCCTTTCGGTTCCAGCAAATCAGTGCCACCTTCTTCTATAGTGATCTGAGTTTTTTTTAAATAATAATAATAATAATCCTGCAGTGCCTGCAACATAGTAACATTATTTTAAATTGAGTTTTAAATTATAATGAGCTGAATCTCATGATGATTGAACAACAGAGGTTGGTCAATGTTTATCTTTCCAACCATGAAGATTAAGAGCCTTATTGCATGAAAAAACAAAGTGGAAACGGAGCTGAAGAGTAGCAGCTTTCTCCATGCCTGATGTCGTAGCACTTCAGTCCTTTTCCTGTGGAAAATGGTTTTAAAAGTATGTCTTTTTTCTAACTGCAAAAATCTATTTGACATCCATTCAGATGCGTCTGAGGAAATAGACTCAAGTCTATGAACACTCATGCTACCAATTTCTCTCTTTCAGTTAGTCTCAAAAGTGCTACAATATTCTTTTGCATATTTCTGTTTTATTCAGTTACACGAAACTAGCTTCACATTGTCCCTACATGTACATCCTAGTATCCAAACTCCTCCCTCCTTAGCATCCATCCCTTGGATCAGAGGTAGGCAACCTTTCCCCTTTAAGGGCCAAGGGATTTCAGCTCCCAGAAGCCTCAGCCAGGTTGGCCTATAGTCCCATGTTGGTCAATAGCTCCTGGGATTCTGGGAGCTGAAGTCCTTCGGCCCTTAAAGGGGAAAGGCTGCCTACCCCTGCCTGGATAATAAGAAACCCAAAATCAGGCCCATGTTGAAAACCCCGGCCAGACAGCTACATAAAAGAAACCTGTTATGTTAATAATACCAATGGGAAGTCCAAATGAGAAATCAAGGATGAACAGATAACACAGTAGTGTTATATCAGTTCAGTTTGTTTACCAGGGTTAGGCAACCTTTCCCCTTTAAGGGCTGAGGGACTTCAACTCCCAGAATCCCAGGAGCTATTGGCCAACATGGGACTATTGGCCAACATGGCTGAGGCTTCTGGGAGCTGAAGTCCCTCGGTCCCTAAAGGGGAAAGGTTGCCTACCCCTGGACTACGCCTACTGATTTTAGAATTGCATACTATTTTGTTTTTTGTTTGTTTGGTAGCTGAGGAGGTTTGGGAGTGCCCCAGCATGAGCAATACACATTGAACTTCACATTCTAGCTTCTAAGTGGCATTCCTAGTGAATTACATTGGCCCCTTGGTGTCTGCTGGGATTTGGTTCCAGGCCCACCAATGGTGGAAAGCAAAATTCATGGATGCTCGAGTCCTATTATATCCAGTGGCATAATAATATGATATATAAAATGGCAAAATCAAGCTGTGGAAATGGACAGTCGGCTGTTCCATATCCTCCAACATTTCTCACAGGTGAAACCAGGACATGTAACCAAACAACATCAGAATATGGTCAACATAACAAAAGTTATTAATGAGGGGGAAAAACAGGCTAGAAAAAGCTGCAGTTTGCTTTTGCCTGAGCCTGTTGGAAAGAGCAAAATTTTTCATTCTTGAATGAGAGAACTCCAAGTCACCCTATCCTCAACAGCTCTGATCAGGTCTTGCAAACTCAGGGTTGTAGTTTCTTTGACTGAGGGCCGATGCAGATGGCCCCTAAGGGGCGGCTCTGTGCCACCCCTGGGAGCACCAGATCGGGGCCGCAGCAACGACACACTGCAGCCCTGATCCGGCTTTTTGCTGCTCTGAAAAGAGCTGGCAAATGCCATTGCTTTTGGGGGTGGCAAAAAAGCGCCCTTAGAACCACCACTGTGGCTCTTTTACACCCCTTTGGTGCACTGTGCCAATGGGGCACCCTGATGCCATGCGCCATGCGGTCAGGCACATGGCGTGACAGCAGCGTCGGGACAGCCGCCGTGTGGTCACCCCATCCCAACTCCACCCCCAGGCTAGTCTCTACCCCCTTTTGGCCAGTCTGCATCAGCCCTGAGTCTATCCATCTGTAATATGTCTTCCTCTTTTCCTACTGCCTTCTACTTTACCAAGCATTATTGTCTTTTCTAATGAGATATGACTTCTCATAATGCATCTTAAGCGTGACATTCTCATTTTAATCATCTTGGCTTCTAAGAAGAGTTCAAGTTTAACTTCCTCTACGACCTATTTGTCTTTTTAGCAGGACCTGTAGAACTCTTCTCTGACACCACATTTCAACTGAATCAATAGGAACCTGGTAAGTCAAAATGTATATAAATTCAATTGATTCAACAGATCAATCAGTTAGACAGGACTAGCAACTGTGAATTTAGGCCAAAGGTGTTTGTGCAGATCAGTTCCACTAGACTCCATGGGTGGAATATTTGCTCACAAATAGTTCACAATGAATAGCTTTCTTGATAATTATTGCAAAACTTTATTATTTATAAACATCAAAACATATTAAAATAAAACCATGAGAACGTCTAGCCCTCCTTATTGCCTAGGCAAATTTGCAAATTGAAACACATTAGGAATCCATGATATCAGAAACAAATAGTTACATAATGAACCATAAACCACAATCCTGTGTGGTCTAAAGATCAAAGACCAATTAAGCTTTGGACTCTCATAGGTGGCCTCAGGCAACTGGATCATTTCTCACCCTCAGCTCCCAGTTTATAATTCTGAAGAAGAGGATTCATGGACAGAAAAATACAATGGATAATAAGCATAGTTCTTTGATCTACTGGGGATTGTTTAGCCCTATATATGTGGTGGATTCACAGTTGGCCAGAAGTGATGGAGAAGCAAATGAATGATTCACTAAATGCACAGTACGTCTACTAGAAGCCACAGGCAGTGTGGCCACTGGCCACACTGGCTGGAGTATTCTGGAAACTAATACAAATAAGTAACTTTTCAAATCTCTGAGCAGGAATATGGCCCACTCTAGGGGGAAGGCCAGGTGATGGCATTTTTGGAGAGAGTAAGAAACAGCTCTCTTTGATGCCATTCATCTTAAAATTGCAGGGCCTTTTGAAGCACACCAAGCCTTATTGGTTCCTTACAAACGAAGACGTGGGAAAGAAGTGCAGACTGAGATTGCCATGGAACCAGTCAGGACACACAGCAGAGAATATGATGGATGATTACTCCTAAAAATCTGAATTCATCGAACCATTGATTTGTAGAGCAGCCATGTATGTATCACAAAATACAGAAACATGCCACCAAAACCAGGAGAAAATAAGTCACAATTTGCATGTGCAGATCTATATGAATTACTATAATGTAAAGGGAGAAATATTTCATCCTATTGGGGTAGACTCATGACGAGTGTGTGTGCTCTGTCCACATACAAATTGTTCAGGTCTCTGACACTCTCCCTTCTTTCTCTTTGAACTGTCTACTTTAAAGAGTGCCTTGGACTGGTCTGTCCTTCAAAGAATGATGTGTCTCCTGTTTTTGAGAAACATATCTCCAACCCTATGACATTTTCTTCCTGTCTCCTTCGCCATGTACTTTCTAACTTTACTGTTAGAAAATCAAATATACTTAAACATACTTGGAGGAGACCCAATAAAATCAATGAGACTTAACTTCTAACACTAAGGTGAGCCTATCATGGAGTCTTCTTGGAAAAATTAGTTCAAAGGGAGTTTGCTTTTGCCTTCCTCTAAGATTGAGAGAGTGTGACCAAGGTTACTCAGTGGGCTTCGATGTCTGAACAGGGATTTGAACTCTGGTCTCCAGAGTCATAGTCCAGTGCTCATACCACTACCCCATGCTTACTCCAACCTACCTAAAAATATTATTGGGTGGATACAAAAATTGATGTTTATCTCCATGAATGCCTGCATTTAAAAAATAATTAAAAAAAGAGTAGGAAAGCATTTTGTATATTAAGAATTACATATAAATGAATGATATGATTTGTATGGTGAAAAAAAAGTACTTTTGTTGGGGAAATATTTGCCTACACAGATGTAAACCAGAGATCTTCTGCAAGCAAATTGCAAATTTCATAAGAGTGTCTTAAGAGAAAAATCTTTGGTGTACAAGCCAATCTATACATTTTTGATAAGGACTTTGCTGTTGCACAAGTGTATTAATTAAAAAACAAAAAGATTATCAGTCTGATGTGACCAATGTCAGAACTGGATGGGCAGGAAACCAACAATTTACTATTTCAATTGGAGTGATTCATCTGAGCTAGTAAGAATGGAAGATCTACAGAAGGGCTTTCCTCTTGAAAATGTGTTTGAGATCTGTTGTCAAAACAAGATTCCACAGGAAAACAAGATGCAACAGGAAAACACACACACACACGAACAACTCCAAGCACAGGACTGAGTCTTCTAAAATATCTCCACTTCTTCCTGTTTTGAAAAGAGACAATGCATAGCTTTTCCTTTCCTTTATCATAAATGTAAAAGGAAGGAAGCTGAGGTTGAACTGTCTCTGTTAAGGGGTTCACGCAGTGAATGGGGTACCCTTTTTATGTTACAGCTATCATCAGACAGCCTCTCTTCTGTGGCTTCATCACAGAATGGTTTTATTTAGGTCAGATATCTGCAGTACTGGAGGGTTGGTGTTCATAATTCCTAGTGGACTCAGAAACTTAATTTTGAGAAAGCAGTTTTCAGACTTTCCTGTCATTATTACCACTGCTCATGCTGGCTGGGAGGCTCTGGATACTTTACTCCAAAAAGTAACTTTTCCAGTCTCCTATTCCTTCTTGCCCTTGCAGCCATCCCTGTGACACCACCTGAAGAGCTGCCGTAGTTGTTTGGGGGTCTCTCTGGTGCACCTAGAGATACTGTATTTTCTGGTGTATAAGACAACTGGACGTATAAGACGACCCCCAACTTTTCCAGTTAAAATATAGAGCTTGGGATATATTCGCCGTATAAGATATATTTGCCGTATACTCTTCCAACGTACACCAAATAAAATTTTTTAAAAATCAGATTTGATTTCAATATGGTAA
>CM034706.1:228457112-228467704 GCA_020142125.1 Phrynosoma platyrhinos
GATGCATTCTGGGGTATCTACAATTTGTGGCCAAGTAAGTGACCCTGGACATGTCACAAACTCTCAGACTCAGAGGATGGTAATAGCAACCCCCATTTCAAGAAACATGCCAAGAAAACTTCATGAGAAGGTTGCCTTAGGGTCACCATAAGTCAGAAAGGACTTGGAAGACACACACGAACAACAAAAAAGTCTGCAATTGTTTCACAGGTATTGTTTCATGGGAATAGGAGCCAACATGGTGTAGTGGTTTGAGTGTTGGACTACCACTCTGGAGACCTGGATTTGATTCCCCACTCTGCCATGAAACCCACTGGGTGAACTTGAACAAATCACACACTCTCAGTCTCATGGGAAGGCAAACCTCCTCTGAACCAGTCTTGCCAAGAAAATCCCAGGAGATGATCGCTTTAGGGTTCTCGTCCTCCTCCTCCCGCCTCGCCACCCGTCCTCCTCCTCCTCGTCCTCTCTCCTGGCTTTTTCTTGCCTCGCCACCCCCATCCTCCTTGTCCTCCACATGCTCTTGCCTGGCTTCTTCCCTCCTTTCTCCTGGCTTCTTCCTTCTTCTCTCCTGGCTTCTTCCTGCCTCGCCAACCCCATCTCCTTGTTGTCCCCGTCCTCCTCCTCTTGCCTGGTTTCTTCCCTCCTCTCGCCTCTGTCCTCCTCCTCGTCTTTATATCCAGTGTATAAGATGACCCCCGATTTTCTTGGGTTTAAACGTCGCCTTATATGCCGGAAAATATGGCACTATATGAGGGGAAGGAGAGATCATCAAATCATGCTTCTCTGCTCTCTACTTTAAAGAGTGCCTGTGTCTTTAAGGAATGTCCTCAGAATCTCAGTGCTTCTGCGAATACAGGGAGTCCATCAGAGAAACTTAACATGTGCATGTCCCATTGAAGCAGGGCTGGGAAATGTTATTTTTGGATGACACCTCCCAAAATCCCCCAGCCAGCATAACATCTCCTAGCTCTACAATGAAAATACACTTACTTCTGTGTTTTTAGTTCCATCATTGTTGATTTGGAAAAGAGAGGCTGCATACAATCATGTCATTTTCTTAAAACAAAAGAACATCTAGTTTTTTTAGAGATGCTAAGCCTGAATAGGTGCATAATCATGTACCTGGTCACCTGGCTGCATATCTAGCAGTCCTCTTTGCTCAGAAAAAGGTCAGCTTGACTATCACTCTCATTCTCAGTCCATTCTGCCCCCCCCCCCCAATGGGGTAGAAGCATAAGCTGCTCCTCTTGTACCTTAATTCCCTTCTTCCTCTGTCCTCTTTATTCTGTTTGGTGTAAAAAAAAAAAAAGACCAATAATGTTATTAAGGGGGGAAGAAAACAGGCCAATGGGCCTCGGCAGACGGCTAATAGGGCCGTCTCCGAGACCCGGAAGAGGAGGGGCAGCCACATGCGCGGCGTCCCTTCCTCTTCCTGAGGTCGCCCTGGAAGCTGCCGGCCCTCCGCACGGCCGGCGCTTCAAAGGCAACCTCCCGCCGCAGCGACCACATGCGCTGCGGCAGAAAAGACAGCGAAAGTGCACCCTACGCGTTTAGGGCGCACTTTCGCTGTCTTGAGGAAGGAGCGATGATTTAGCACTCCTTCCAGGGACACCGCAGGAGCGCCGCGGTGCGGCTGCCATGGCCCCGCGGCGCTCCGGACCAGGGCGTCCTGGACGCCCTGGTCTGCATCCCCCCAATGCCACTGTATCTCCTCTTTACATCATTCTGCCTAGGATTCTCACTTATCCCGTAAGTCCCACACATCATATTACCCTGCTGTATTGCAGATTAACACAAACCTCATAATTGTAACAGGTGCAATGACTTAATGTGGGGGTGGTCTGGGCCATCTCTTAATTTAAATTGTATAGTGTTCCATGTTACATCATTCTGTCATTTCACCACCAATAAGAAAGAAAAAGGTGTGGAACTACAGGGACATAGGGCTTTCAGATGCCAGTCTTAAAACAGTGACAGCTGGAGGCTCCCAAGGTTAGTGGAGTAATGAATCTCCTCTGAGCTTCAGTCTATTTTAGTGATAATGTTCAGTACTTTGGATATCTCCTCTAAAGTCTGTAACCTAGAACAGATTCACTGCCCTCCTGACAGGAAGGCCATCACTGACTTCATGCAGTCACATCCGTCCTGATCGTTCATATGGGTTGTATGTCGTGGCAAGCAGCAAGAAGAGGTTAAATACACTCATTTCCTCCAGACTACAGCAAAAGAAAAAAATGTAACTGGATTGCACTCCAGCTCATTTTCTCCACCATCACACCTTAGGTACACTGGTTGTAGAGAAAAACATAATCTGGAAGTAGATTTAAAATCTTGACCAAAAAAAATGTGAATGTTTTCAACATTGGCAGTTTAGCCAAAATTAAACACTACAAGTCCACTGAAAATCAGCAAGGTAAGCACTCCACAAGCTTGCTAATTCTTATTAAGAAAACACATTAATTACCAATTGACATTTTCTAACAGCTGGTTGACATTTTCAGCATGCAATTGAGTTTTATACATGCACATTAATTTTCTATCCTTTTGGTCTGATCTTTCTTATAAAGCCACTCTCTCAACTAAAGGAGAAGAGTTTTTGGAATGGCAGAATCGTTCTTCCCAGGATGCATATTTGTGAATACTTAAAAACTAAATGCTGGACAGAAAACCATAGAATCAGAGTTAATATCCTGTTTACAAGTGGCATGCTTGTTACAATTCCACCCATGTTCTCAGTCAAGAAATTTACTAACCAAATTGGGATATCTCATCTCACTCACCTGGTCACTGGGGAGCACCATACTTATTGTTCTCTCAGTCATTGATGGTGGAACTGTGGGCCTAAGCAGACTGCCAGAAATAGTGCACTTTAAATTGAGGCACTACCCTGGCTCAGTGCTAGGGAATCATGGGAATTGTAATTTATTGTGGCACCAGAGCTCTCTGACAGAGAAGGCTCAATGTCTCAGAAAAAAATACAATTCCCATGATTCCCTAGCACTGAGCCAGGGTAGTGCCTCAATTTAATGTGCACTATTTCTGGCAGTCTGCTTAGGCCCTGTGTTAACTACAGAATAAATGTGCATATGTGATTCTTGTACATGGTTTGTGCTAAAAACTCATCCGATTACACTGGACCTTTGTCCCAGCTCTTTATCAATAACTCGCTATGCTCTAGACCAGGGACCGGCAACCTACGGCCCGGGGGCCGGTTAAGGCCCCGGGCCCTGGACTTACCGGCCCAGGCCGAAGGTTGCCACCGTCGCCACTGCCGCACGCCATTGCTGCTGCCACACGCCGCCGTCGGGGCGCGTTTTTGGCCACGATTCATTTGCGCATGCGCAGTACTCTTTCGCATGCGCAAACATGTCGTGGCTGCCATTTTGACTTACAAGATGGCGGCTGTGACATGCGGCGTGGTGGCGGTGGCTGTGCACGCTACAGCGGCGGCCGCAGTAGCGGCCGCAGCGGCAGCATGCGCGGGGGGTCACACGCAGAGGAGGAGGGTGCGCATGTGCACGGGAGTGTGCGCGCTGTCATTCCCCCCTCCCCTCGGCCCAGCCAAGAGGCAACCCTTTTGAGACCAGCCCAGGTCTCAAAAAGGTTGCCTGTCCCTGCTCTAGACCAGTAGTTCTGAATATTTTATCCTCCAGATGTTCTGGACTCCCAGAATTCCTGAGCATTAGCCATACTGTCTGGGACTTCTGCAAGATGAAGTCCAAAACATCTGGATTACCAAAGGTTGAGAACCACTGCATAAGGCAAAATAAATGGCACACAAACAACACTGGACGGGGGAGGTTGTTACATGATAACAGTTGCTCTGCATCTTGGTCCCTTCAGAGTCCCAGGGGTAGGCAACCTTTCCCCTTTAAGGGCCGAGGGACTTCAGCTCCCAGAATCCCAGGAGCTATTGGCCAACATGGGACTATTGGCCAACATGGCTGAGACTTCTGGGAGCTGAAGTCCCTCGGCCCTTAAAGGGGAAAGGTTGCCTACCCCTGCTTCAGACCTTTGACTTCCAAGCACAAAATAAGAGCCAATTATTTATCCACTATCCATATCAGCACTTGACTTTTATTTTGCAAGTGAGAGATTAGTTTTATAGGAAAGATCATGCTGCAAGCACAGAGACCAAATCTGGGTGTGAAATTCAGTTTTGTCCTGGAAATCTCAACTACTTGAATTCAGATGATTATTAATGGCTGAGAGCCAGTAGGGTTCAATTTTCTGCTCAGCTATAGAAACACACTGGGTGACCTTGGGCAAGTCACAAACTCTCAGCCCTAGGAAAACCCATGATAGGTTCACTTTAGGGTTGCCATAAATTTGAAATTACTTGAAGGCACACAACAACAAATAATAACAGCAGTTTGCTACTCTCATGCCAGTTTCTCAGAAAGAACTTTCGTATCACATGCTGATGCTTTGTCTTCACCAGCACATCATATTTACTGGAAGACACACCTTTGCAGAAATCCCATATTCCCTGAGACAACGGAGCAAAGCACGTTCTACTATGTTCATAATCTAGTATTACACCTTAGTCCTATAACAAATATTTTATGAGTTTCACTTCACATCCTGTCCTAAGTTACACTTGTACAGTATTTCTGAAATGTGGAATGTAGTCAAAGAGAGAGAATAAGACATAGTCCAAACAGGGTGGAAAAGATCTATGATTCAAGTGGTGTTGATAGTGTCATCCATTTTCATGACAGTCCTTAGCAGGTCTGCATTAATCATTGCAATTATCAGGACAATGAAATGACTTCCTTAAGAACTGGTTCAAAAACATAGGTTTTTAATTAGATTTTAATCAGAGCTGTTTCATTCAAAAGGGCGTTCAGTGCCATTGACTTTAGTCTCAGTTCAGAATAGACACAATGACTCAATGGGAATTTGGTAAGTAAGAATTTACACACAGTCCGTTCATTCAGTGAATCTAGTCTAGTTGGGTGAGAGCCAGCTTGGTCTAGTGGTTTGAGCATCGGACTACAACTCTAGAGACCAAAGTTTGAATCCCCATTCAGCCATGGAAACCCACTGCTGACCTTAGGCAAGTCATACACTACCTTTCAGGAAAGCAAAGGAAACCCCCCTCTGAACAAATCTTTCCAGGAAACCATGCACCCCTACTCATGATAGGTTTGCCTTAGAGTCATCAAAAGTCAAAAATGACTTCAAGACACACAACAACAGTCTAGTTGGGATTAGCAATTGGATTAGGCCATTATTGTGAACAACATATATCTGGGATAAGCAATTTACATTACCTTGAGGTCCAAAATAAGTTAAAATAGAACTAGTAAAGGGTTCTGAAAATCCATTATCTGCAAGAAGAATGGGCTACTGCTTCCTGCCTCTTGAAAGTAATGTGTTACACCAGCAGTACTACTTGGCAGTATCATTGGCACTACTGCCTGGGTGTGATGGAGGTTCTAGATTAGATTAAATCTTGGTCTGATCCCGCCAGGCTGTTCCCAGAAAAGAGGGACTAAAACAGTCAAAAGTGGATAATGCCTGTCTGTAACTTGCCTAAATGTTTATTTGTTTTGTATACTTATTTGTTTATTTGATTTTTATGCCATTGTTTAGGCCAATATTTTATATTTCTATACCATCTTTTATATAAAACAAATATAAATAAAATATAAAATGTAACATATTGTTGTTGCTGCTGCTGTTATTGTGTGCCTTCAAGCCATTTCCAACTTGTGGTGATCGTAAGGGTCCCTCTACAGCTCACCATAAGTATCATGGGGTTTTCTGGGCAAGATTTTTTTCAGAGGTAGTTTGCTTTTGCTTTCCTCTGAAACTAAAAGCCTTTGCAGACTGCCAGAAATAGTGCACATTAAATTGAGGTACTGCCCTGGCACAGTGCTAGGGAATCATGGGATCTGTAATTTATTGTGGCACCAGAGCTCTCTGACAGAGAAGGCTCAATGTCTCAGAAAAAAATACAATTCCCATGACTCCCTAGCACTGAGCCAGGGCAGTGCCTCAATTTAAAGTGCACTATTTCTGACAGTCTGCAAAGGCCCTAAGATAGTGGAACTTGCCCAAGGTCACCAAGTGGGTTTCCATAGCCAAGTGGGGTTTTGAACCCTGGTCCAGCACTCAAACCACTATACCACACTGGCTCTCATAACACACAAATTGCAGTAAGATATTCAGCAAAATAAAATAATTTAAGACAGTATTTTAAAACATTTTGCAAATTCACAAATGCATACATATTTAATTAATATGAACAGAGAAAAACATTTAAATGCAGCAGCAATTGAGATAAATAAATACTTAGAGACACAGTTGAGAGGAAATCAACTTAAATGTGTTTTCAAGGTCAGTTTAAAACCAAATGTGATTGAACCAGCTATATCTTGCTTGAAATTACAAGATGATTTTATTTAAAGAGTACACCATGATTATTTGTAGTATTCAGTCACAAAAATGATTAATCTTCCTCACATAATCTGAAGTTGTCACATGTACTGAGATACTCTCATATTCATTATGGCTGAACTACCAATTAAAACTGAGATTGCTAACTACTTGAACACCCATGATCAGTGGATGCAAAAAACAACAACATCAACCCTATGATCAGTGGACACTACTTTCAAAACTGTTGATTTATTCCAAGCAAAACTTGGAAATTTTACTGTTTTGGACTATAGCTCCCATAAGTTCCCATAAGTGAACATTGCTAGTGTCCATGGTCAGGTCATAGTACAAAAAAGTAATTTTTCTAAGCTCTGTGCCAAAGCATAGTTTCTGAGAGTGAAAAAGACAATCCATCAGAGTGCTGGACTTAGCCCAAAAAAGTCTATAGTATCAAATCATGCTTTGACAATGATTTCACCAAGGGTGTGTCAGCTGTGAGGTGCTTTCCTTGGGAATCAGTTCTGCTCATTCATTGCCTTTGAACACCATTGAAGAGTTGTGGGTGGAAACTGAGCCAAAATAAGGTCTACTGTCTGCACAGTTCACAGTATGATTTTAACAATTGCTTATCCCATCATATTACATTTTACTGCTGTGGGGCGGTATTCTCCCAAGCTTCTAGCCTGGTGAAAATGCTGAAGACAGGAAAATACAAAACACCCCTTTGCAGATATGCCTTGAGGTGACTATAAACAAGTTGCTATTCCTCTGCCTCAGTTCTCAACCAACACAATGAGAAAAGGAGCAAGGAGGGCTGAAAAGAGCCAGTAGAAGGGATCTAAGAAGGATGCCACATTAGCATCCTTTGCTTGATTGCAAGTGTTTCTCAGATGTACATCTGTGGTTGTTTGCTGCATCCCTGGCCTCCTTGTGACAAAAGTTGAATGGCTACTTTTTAAACATGATCACTCAAATGTTTGTGCAGCACTGGATAAGACATTCAAACAAAAGTCCATCAGTGATACCTTTATTGGCCAACCAAAATGCACAATATACTTGTTGCAAGCTTTTGAAGCTCCATGGGCTTCTTCCTCAGGCAAGATGTTCCAAACCAAACAGGAGAAAAGCAATTGGAGATGTTAGTCAGATGCCTATATGTTGTTTCAGTCTTTAGTTAAAATGGTTTATGGTGGTGAAGATATTTTTTTGCAGGCAAGCTCCTACTTCTGGCCCTGTGGCTGTAGGGAGATTTGCAAAGTCCAGGTAATTTAAAATCTATTTGCATCTCAACAGGGACCCCTCTTTTGCAATCCAATAGGTCTCCATTCCAGTGAGGTCACTGAACGATGGATTCCTCAAGAAATCTCATGTGTTTGCATCAGGATTATCCATCAAAATATTCCTGATGCAAACACATGGAGACTTCTTGAGGAATTGTTTTTCTCTTGTTTGGTTTGTAACATCTTGCCTGATGAAGAAGGCCATGGAGCTTTGAAAGCTTGCAACAAGTATACTGTGCATTTTGATTGGCCAATAAAGGTATCACTGATGGATGTTTGTTTGAATTTGCTAAATGGGCAACACCAGAATGTTTTCTGGATAAGACATGGTTCACACAGGGATGATTATCACTTGTTGACTGTAGGACCAACAAGTGATGTGTTGAACATGTAAACAAGCCATCACAGATATTAACACCAGACATCACTTTCATGTCAACCCATAGTATAATGTTTTTAAATCCAGTTGGTTCGTACATTCAATTAGCCATTAAGGATGATAACCACTTGGCAGTTGCAACATCAAGTGAAGGCTTTTATAGAATATCAGAGTTGAAAAGGACAATAAGGGCCATCCAATCCAACTTCTTAACACTTACACAACTAAAGCCCTCCTGAAAAATGTCCATCCATCTATCTGAAGACCTGCTTAAAAGATTACTCTCCAAGACAATCTATTCCACAGTTGAACAGCTATTATAAGGAGGAGGAGGAGGAGGAGGAGGAGGAGGAGGAGGAGGAGGAGGAGGATTATTCTCTTTCCTTGTACACTGAATCCATGTAATCCATACTACTAGAAGAAAACATCACAGATGTCCTCCTGCAGAGGAACGTCAAAGATGAAAGTGCAAAGGCAGGCCTAATGCTGAACATAAAGAAAAGTAATGACATGGGAAAAATACATGATTTCAACCTAAACAATGAGGAAACTGAAATAGTTAAAGTGTCCCCATACCTTGGATCAAACATTAATCAGAATGGAGAGTGCAGTCAAGAAATCAGAAGAAGACTAGGAATGGGAAGGGCAGCTATGAAGGAACTAGATAGGATCCTAAAGAGTAAAGATATACAAATGAACACTAAAATTAGAATCATCCAAGCCATTGTATTCCCCATGACCATGTAGGGATGCAAAAGCTGTGAAGGAAGCAGGTAAGAAGAACATCACCTTGTTTGACATGTGGTGCTGGGAAGAATGCTGGTGATACTGTGGATGGCCAAAGAGACAAACAAATCTCCTTGGAAGCCAAGATGATCAAACCGAGGCTGTTGTACTTTGGCCACATCATAAGAAGGCACAGTTCACTAGGAAAGGCAGTGATGCTGGGAAAGATGGAGGGATGTAAAAGGAGAGGAAGACCACAAACCAGATGGATAGACTGAATCAGAGAGGTCACAGACCTGAATTTACAGGACCTAAGCAGAGAAATGGAGGACAGGGGATCTTGGAGATGTCTCATCCATAGGGTTGCCATGAGTCAGGGTCAGCATGAGGGCAGTTAACAACAACAACAACAACAACAACAACAACAACATTCTGAATGATGGGTTAGGTGGGCCATGAGAGAGATATAAAACTGCACACAGAATTTTCAGATATCTTCACATCACTTCAGACTAGGACAGCCACCTAAAAAAAAACAAATCTTGAACTATCCACCCTGTGAGCTTCAGGCTGCTATCCTGAGAGCCAGCTCCACTTGGAGTCAATGTGAGTACACTGCATGGTCACTTAATTGGTCACTGAAACCTGAATCCATTTGAGGAATGACATCATTCTAAAAAGGTGGAAGAAAGTGGACCTTTTCACCTGGCCTCTTCCCAGGAATTACACACTCTCTACCCATGGCTTAGGAAAAAAATGTTGTTGTGTGCCTTCAAGTGGTTTCCAACTTAGGGCAACCCGAATGCAAAGCTATCATGGGGTTTTCTTGGGGGGAGGGGTGCCACTGTCCCCCTCTGAGGTTGAGAGAGTGTGACTTGTCCACAGTCACCCAGTGGGTTTACATGGATTTGAAGCCTGGTCTTCAGATTCCTAGCCCAATGCTCAAACCACTACTTATTGTATAGGACTGCACTTCCCAGAATCTCCCACCCAGCATGCTGACTGGAGGATTCTGGGAATTACAATCTCAAAAGTGACTTTCTTGAAGTCTTCAAAGATATAGCCATGTTAGTCTGTAGAATCAGCATGTAGAGAGATCTTGTAGCACCTTTGAGACTAACTGAAAGAAAGCAGTTGGCAGCATGAGCTTTCGTAGACTAAAGTCTACAAATGCATCTGAGGAAGTAGACTTAAAGTCTACGAAATCTCTTGCGGCCAACTTCTTTCTTTCAGTTAGTCTCAAAGTTGCTACAATATCTACATACTTTCTCAAAGTCTGTTCCTGACAAGCCAGGAGAAGAAAATGCCTCACCTACCCATTTGAACTTTTTAATAAGGTTTCCAAATCCCTCCCAAAAAATAACTCCCGGTTTAAGTAGAAGCACAGCTGTAACCAACAGATTTGTTTTATATAATCCGTTATTCTGCTCCACAGGGCAGCTCTCCTTCACCCCCCCCATCGATAATGATGATGATGATGATGATGATATTTATTACCAACTACAGTTCCCAGAATTCCATAGCATGGAGCCAGGGCAGTGTAAAGCGGTGTCAAAAGCCGGGATCATTGCTGCAGTGCGGGTACAGCCCCGGTTGTGCCCGCTGTGGATGTTTTGGACCACAACCCCCATCCACCGCCCACAGCCAGGGATGATGGGATATTTAGTCCTCCCTGGAAAACTGTGGGTAAGGAGGCATCTCTCTTCTAGCATTCAGCAGAGAGGACCCACCTGGACAGCGCCGACCAGCTCTTCCGACTGAGAGCCATGCTGGGCGATCTCTCTCTCTCTCTCTCTCTCTCTCCTCCCTGGCTTTGG
>CM034706.1:228526374-228552583 GCA_020142125.1 Phrynosoma platyrhinos
TTCCACTTTATTATCACTTTCTGGCCCATGTGTGATAACGTCCTAAGGGATAGTGACTAGACCCATATGAACTTCAGGGCGCTGGAGAGATTTGAATTTGGTATTCCCAGTCCTTGTCTGGATTTAGTTACTACCCCACACTGCCTCTCAGATGGTGGCATTTTCTTAATATTGTTGTTCTTTCCATTTCATCAAACTCCAGCCATCTAGATCTCAAATCAGGGGTGGGCTGCTGCTTCCAGTCTTTAGCCCCTGGAAACCTCTGGGGACTGCCAAAAACAACAACAAGAATAGCCCAAACCATTGGTGGTAGAATATCAGACAATGCAGGGGGTCCCTGCAACTCTTGTAAAAGATGAATCATGGGTACTTCTAAGAGTTGCAATTCACCCACATTTTTGCTATAAAAAAAAGGATGGTCTGGGGAATCTGGAGAGAATAAGCTGCAAAAACACCCTTGGAGACTACGTGTGGCCCTAGGGCTACACTTTGACCAACCTGACAAATAGTGTGGTATTAATGCAGTTAGCCTCCAGGTCAGCCCTAACATTAGACTAGGAGTGGAGAAAGAGCAACTCATGGGCTTCATGCAGGTAAAGTGCAGGCCACCATTCCCCAGCTCAGGAGAAATTGCTGGCTGTAGCCAAAACTCCTTCTGATTAAAAAGTTCCTCATGGACATGTGTTTGCACATGGGTGCCTTGTTATGAGGAGGATTTCTTCCATAAGCCTTTGGTCAACTACAGCTGAATCTTGGAGGAGGAGCTGTATATAGGCAACTCCTATGTAAAAGCCCTAGTTAGAGGTTGGGAATAAAACAATGGAACAATGTCTCTGCACCAAGTTTGGAGCCAGCATGCTTCACCTTTGCCTACCTAGTGCTGCCTTGCATGGGATGCTAGTATGTAACTATGGATTCCCTCTGATCACACCTGGAGGCTCTTGTGTCAGTGGGATGAGGAAGCTACTCCAGGTTTCTGACAAAACTTTAAAGATGCCTTCCAAGATGCTGCACCCTTTCTCCAAAACAGATCCAGCATTTTGGATCACTCCTTTCAAGTTCAGATTAAAACCTGGAACAGACTCATCACCACAATGACATGGGAACTACCACCACCCCTATGTTTGCTTCTGCCCTGTGGGACTTTTCTGGCTTTGATCCCTGATAGCATTGAGAGTCCACTGCTGGACTCTGAGAAATCTGATGGATTTGATCTCCAATAACTACTTACCACTTGAGAAACTGCCAAGCTTACCTGCCCTCCTGAAAACAGAACAAAACCCTGCTCACAAGATATACCAAATAGCATCCTAATGTTAAACACATTTCTGGAGCTTAGGTGTGTACATATTATGGTTTTTCTGTACTGTACCCTGCTTAATGTAATCAAATCCCAAAGAAGGTACAGTTTAAAGCATATATAATGTGTATTTTAAAAATGCAAAATTAACAGCAATTTGAATACAGTTTCTTGTTGTTGTGTGCCTTCAAGTCATTTCCTACTTATGGTAACTGTAAAGCAAAACTATAATGAGGTTTTCTTAGGAAGATTTGTTCAAAAAAGGTTTGCCATTGCCTTCTCTTGAGGCTGAAAACATGTGACTTGCCCAAGGTCACCCAGTGGGTTTCATGGCTGAGCGGGGAATCAAACCAACCCTGGTCTCTAAAGTCATAGTCCAACCTTCAAACCACTATACCACACTGGTTCTCTTGAAAACAATACATCTATTTAATTTGCTCTGTTTTTGTTTTTGTTTTGTTTTGTTTTTTAAAAAAAATCATCAGTACAGTGGACTTTTGGTATCCACTGAGGTTAGGTTCCAGGATACCCCATGGATATCAAAATCCATGGATACTCATTATATACAACGGCACAGTACGATGGTGTCCCGTGTACAAAATGGCAAGATCAAGAATTGCTTTTTGGAATTTATCTATTTTTAAAATATTTTCAAACTGTGGGTGCTTAAACCCATGGATAAAAAAAAATCAATGGATATGGAGGGCTGATTGTATACAGTGAGGTAAATAACTGAAGGAAAATAACAGTTACTAGCCAGGGAAGGCCAATATATATAAGTACCATAAATCTTTTGGAGGTTTTTAATTAATTTGGGAGCCTCTGAGATTACTTAGTGGATACCATTCCAATGAGGAGTTCATCACCATGAAGTCTTGCCTTCACAATGTGAATGGTTATTATTCTCTTCACTGTGGGACTAGCAATACTGTCTCTAGTTATTATTTCAGTGACAATTTCTGTGAAGATACACTTGGGACTTTCTACTTAAAGATATGTTCACATATACTTCTTAAACGTAGGAGTGATTAATGTTGACTCTGATCCCATCCAAATTTCTTATTAACAAGTTTGTATCTGTGCTGCCCAGTTATATCTCTCATAAGCAGTGCTGTCATTTTCTTTCTCCATTTCCCCCTCTCCAAACCTTCACCCGTCCCACTCCACCCACCCACTACAGTGGGTTAAGGATTGGGAACAAAAGAAAAACAATTTGCTGAAAGAACACTTGCTTGTACAGAAACCTGCACAAACCTGCCAGGGTTAGGGAACATTAAGCTCTAAATATAACTATGCCTACTAACAATACAAGGGCTAGTGTTAACCTGATGAATAAAAGAGAGAGATGTGGAGACTATATATATATATATATATATGTGTGTGTGTGTGTGGTTGTTCATACTTTCTGGAAGAAGCTGGCTTTGGGGACCAGAGGGTGGTTTATACGATGACACAAGGATGCAGTTCTAAATGGCTCCCTAGAGCAGCTTTCTCCAAGAAGGGGTTTGTTTTGATAGATAACAGCATGTGGCTGCATCCAGCGAGTTGCTTCATGCCATTCTTCTTGAAAAGTTAGAAGAAAAATGTCCCCTAATTGGATGTCAAAGCTGTTTGATCAACATAGTAGACATAGATAACAAAGACTTAGAAGGCCTTTCTTGTTCACATGGTCATGATGCAGCAGCCAACTGCTTCACAGTTAGCAGATGATGGTCAGAAGAGATGAAAAGGGTATTTTATCAAAGCCCTTCTTAAAGAAAACATATTCTGTGAAGTCTTTGGCAAAATGTTTGATTTTCATGCCCCTTGGGGACAGGAAGGAGAGGCTTAGAGATATAGAAAAGCTGTTTAATTGGTCGATCAGGGTTTTCTGCAGCTGCCTTCTCATACCTATTGACATCCAGATGTGTTGCACTATGATGCCCACCACCCACAGTCAGAGATCAGTGGCCATGCTACTTGGGGATGATGAGTTTATGGCTCAAAATATCTGGAGGGTACCAGGTTAGGGAGGTTTAGTCTTCACTGACAGACAGCAGCTCTCCAAGATTTGAGATATCTTACATACAGGGATAAATGGGGAATTAAACCTTGGACCTTTTGCATTAAAGCATGTTTTCTTCCTCTGAGCTACAGCTGGTGCACTTGAGAGGCAGGTGCTCATTGTAATCCATTGTTTCCTTTACTTCTCCCTTTCTACCTCTTTCTCTGTTGTTCATGGCTCTTTTCCACCCCATTCTCTGTTGCAATCTTATTAATCGTGAATTCTCAGTTTTTAATCCTTTTTGTTTCTGTTGTTCTACAAAGTGCTGCTCACACTGTTATTGCATTTTTATCACTGATACATTATTTACAACAATAGCAACACCAACATTTTACCCAAAGACAAATTGAGTTAATGATTTAATATGTTTTTAAGGGGGGATTCGTTGTTGACTGTATGGGTGTTATTCTTTTTAACTTGTAAGCCGCCTTAACAGCCTCGGCTAAAGACGGGGTATAAATAAAGTTATTATTATTATTATTATTATTATTATTATTATTATTATTTAGGATATGCTATTACAATGAAAATTTTCTTGAGTGCTTTCAGTGATTGGAGAGAACAGTATAAGAAAGTAACATCATTACAGCTTGAGATATTTATTCCTATCAGGTTTGATCAGCACAAAGTGCATGCATGTTGTTGATGTTGTTTTGTGCCTTCAAGTAATTTCTGACTTATAGCAACCCTAACACAAACCTATCACAGCATTTTCTTCACAAAGTTTGTTTAGAATCAGAGGTGGGCTGCCTTTGCCTTCCTCTGAGGCTGAGAGAGCATGACTTGCCCAAGGTCAATCGGTCGATTTTCATAACTATGTGGGAATTTCAGCTCTGTTCTCCAGAGTAGTAGCCCAACACTGAAATCAGTACATCACACTGGCTCTTATACATACTGTCAGTCCTCCATTTTTTCAGGAGATCTGTTCAAGACTACCCCCCCCCCACGAAAATGGAGACTCGCTGATATTCAAGCCCATTGGCTTGCATGGAAGCACGCGCCCCTTCCATTTCCCACCCACAGATAGGCACAGGACGCAGATTTGGCATCCGGCGAAAAATGAGGGACGACTGTATTATACTATGGAAATATTATCATAATAGTTACTTTTTAAAAATCTGATGTGTTCTAATTGACCACAAGAGGTCACTATTGATATTTATCACAGAGATCAGCAAGCAGATAGACAACATGGAAAATAAAACCACTGCATTATCATGGAGCAATAAAATGATGTCAATAAAGCAAGCTGTCATAATTATATAGCAACATTTAGAAAGTTTTGCTACAACAGTTTATTGGAGGACATTCCTTTGGAATATTCACAGAGGTAATAATAATGCATCTCTGCTTGCCTGCAAAACTGTCTCCCTGAACTGTCAAATCATCAAACAGTAGTATTTAAAAAAAATAAACTACTAGACAACAAAGAAACATAAACTGGGTGACCTATATGTGAATTCAAAGTGCAGAGTTTTTAACCTTATCTGTCTACCTAACTATCTAGATTTTTATTCCTTCAGAACGCTTAATCAAGTGTCAAAATACATGATACAAAGGGAGGAGAAGAAACATTCAAATACTTTTCTAGTTAAGGTAAAGGTAAAAGTATTCCCCATTGACAAGGTTGTCAAGTCGTGTTTGACAGTCAGGGTGGTGCTCATCTCCATTACTAAGCCAAAGAGCCAGAGTTGTCAGAGACTACTCTGTGATCACGTGGCAGCATGACTGCACAGAACACTGTTTACCTTCCCACGAAAGTGGTCCCTATTTATCTACTTGCATTTGCATGCTTTCAAACTACTAGATTGGCAGAAGCTGGGACTAGTGACAGGAGCTCACCCCGTCATGCAGCAGCCAGGCCTCGAACTGCCAACCTGCCAATCTTGCAATCAACAGAGTCAGCATCTTAACCACTTGGGAATCTTCAAGTACTACTGTTCTCATATAAAACCCATATGGTTCACTAGTGACATACAAACATGTGTGGATTTGACCACAGATAGATATAAAGAATAAAACATGAATATAATCAAATTGGAAAGTAGGTTTATTTTTTTAAAAATGCCATATCCCATAGTATACAAAGAACAACAAAAAATAAGAGTTTAAAATATAGCAGAGAAACAAACATGTCCTGAAAGATTAAAGCAAGGGTAGGAATTGTGCAGCCCTCCACATGTTGTTGTACTACAGATCCCATGTCCTCTCACCATAAGTGACCCTGGCTGGGAATGATGAAGGATGCTGTCCAAAAATGCCTGAGGACTACTTGCAAAAGGATCATACATTTGAAATTACAGGATTCTAGGGAGTTAAATGTCCATTTCTGAAAACATGAGCTAAGTTCTTACCTGTTCATATAATCTGGTCACAGGACATGTACTTCAGAAGAAAATAAACCATACAACTTTCCCTGTGTATCAGATGAAACACCTGTTCATGCACTGACACTGATGTGAAAATGTGAACTAGATTGATAGATAGATATCCATAACACATGAGTAATACATTATAGATGCTCTAAAACACAGGTAAGTCAGATGTTTTTAACTCCAGAATGCCAACCAGAACAGCCAACAGTAAGAAGTTATGAGAGTTGTATCCAAAACATATGGAGAGCCAAAGATTCACAGGACTTCACTGAGTAGGGGAAGCATCATATGGATTTTCTTTTTCTTTGGGTATAAGTAACTACCAGGTCTCCATAGGTCAGAAATGACACAACAACAATGTATTTTATAACTTTGGTGAAAAATGTTGTTAACTATGCAGTTCAATAGGATGATGAGCCTGAGGAATTTAGGTCACAAGAAGGGAGTTATGAGAATACAGTGGCCATAGGTTCACCTCCATTGATATTTTATGCCAATGATAATGACAATGTCTACATTCAGTTCAAGGTCATGGAAGTGGAGTTGCATATGTGGTACCACTGTGCATGCAGAGCCACATTCTCTGATGACCATCTGCCCCTGCTGAAATTGGTACTAGCACTCCTTCATTTGTGAATTCTGTTGTCCATTAGTTTGCACATCTAGTCGCCTGTTAAACTGCACAACATTGGTCAGTTTTTATGGGATCATTTTAAGTTATTGAGGCCTAATGATGTGGACAAGAGACTTGAAGCTGTTCAGCCCACTACAGGTTGTCCTTGTCCTTCTTGGCTAATAAAATCTAGCAAGGGTGGACTGAACAGGTAGATCCAGGGGGTGGTAAATACCTCCCTATGGACCTGCTGCCTTGGAAGGAGGCAGTGGTGCACCCTATCTGAAGAGGACCTCCCAGCACCCAGAGGTATATGGAGACTACTTGTTTCCTCCAAGAATGCCTGAAGTTGCCCAGTGTGTGGTGGCTGGGTAACTTCAGGCATTTTTTTGAAGGAAACATATTATCTGGCTCATTTCAGTCTGTTTTCAGGCCAGGATATGGCAGTGAAATTGCCTTAATTGCTTTAATTGATGACCACTCCAGGGAAAGATGTAAGGAGTGCTACCCCATTGATCTTCGTGGATCTCTCAGTGGCTTTTGATACCACTGATCATGGTATCTTAATGGACTGGCTCTGTGGGATGAGAGTAGGCACTATTTTACAGTAGCCCTGCTCCTACCTGGAGGACTGGTTCCAGAGAGTAATACTGGGGAATTCCTTTTCAGCTTCATAGTGATTAAGCTCCAGGGTGCTATAGGATTTTATCTTATCCCCCATGTTCAATATCTATATGTGGCCACTGGGGAGGTCATAAGGGGGCTTGAGGTAGGGTGCCATCTGTATGCTGATGACACTGAGCTCTATTTCCCTTATCATCAGAGTCAGCTGGGACTGCACATGTGCTGGACCTAGATATAGCCTAGATCAGGGGAAGGCAACCTAAGGCCTGGGGGCCAGATGCAGCCCCCTGAGGCCTTTGGACCGGCCCCAGGCCGGTCCTGCCACCGCTGCCACCCACCATGATGATATTGATTATTGTTATTATTACTTGTTCTTGGGGTTTTCTTGGCAAAATCTCCACAGGGGTTTTGCCATGGCTTTTCTGAGGCTGAGAGAGTGTGCATGCATTTTTTTAATTTTTAATTTAAAAAAAATAGTTTTGTTTGTTTGTTTGTTTGTTTGTTTTTTGTGCTTCAGCCCCCCAATTGTCTGAGGGACAGCAACCTGGCCTCCGGCCCAAAAAGGTTGCCTACCCCTGGCTTAGATACTATAATGGCTTGGATGAGGGTTTACTCAGGGCCTTTACAGACTGCCAGAAAGAGTGCAAATTGAGTCCACTTTAACTGCCCTGATTCAGTGCTAAGGAATCATGGGGACTGTAGTTTATTGTGGCACCAGAGCTCTCTGGCAGAGAAGGCTCAATGTCTCAGAAAAAAATACAATTCCCATGATTCCCTAGCACTGAGCCAGGCCAGTTAAAGTGGACTCAATTTGCACTATTTCTAGCAGTCTGCAAAGGCCCTCAGTCAGTAAACTGAAGCTGAATCCCAGAGGCTCTCTGGGCTGGTAGTTCTGGGGTCTGTGAACTGGGTAAACAGGCTGTTCCAGATGGAGTTGCACTTTCTCTGAAAGAGCAGATACACATTTTGGGAGTGCTCCTAGATCCAGCAGATATTAATCCTTGAACAGGTACATATGGGGAGAGATCTTCTCAGCTATGTATCTTCTCGAGTATTGAGGTCCCAAGCCTGATAGGACTTTAAATGCTGAATTCAAGTGGGGTATAAATATTTTAATAAGTACCGTATATAAATAAATAAAATGTAACTCAAGGTTCAAGCAGCATAATAAACACATAACTTCTTTTACTCAGATTCAGGCTACTTAATTCTGATGCTGGATTTTGGCCAATATGTTACATGACACTTTAATTGTGAAGACAGAAATTTTAATATTCCTGTTTTTAATGTTCCACATGTGAAAAATATTTCCAAATGTATTCATATGGAGTCAGTTAAATGTTTTCTTACAGCATGTAAAAACATATATGGGGTGGAGGTTTATCACAAGTCAACATCCTGTTGAGTTCTTCCAAAAATGATTATAAAATCTTTCTGAAGAAAATCAAATTTCATTCTCATCCTTCATTTGGGATTAGCATGTTCCTCTACTTTGTTATGATATTGCAGAAACCTTTCAGAAGTGGAATATTTTGCCAGCTCCTTCCCCCTTTGGCATTTCCGTAATAACATTCTGTCCTTTCTTTCAAAAGATTTTCCTGGTTTGATATATTATTCACAAGCAGGTCTTTGGTTAATTTATTGATTCTTTTGTAATCACAGGCAAGTTTTAACATTTCCCTGAGAGTTTTCCATCTTAGGTGTTTATTAACAGATCTTTAAACTTCGGGCTCACCTGGTGGGAATTCAGTTGGCTGACAACAGAAAAACGATACTGGAACTTGGTGCCACTCAATGAATGTGATTGATAATAGTATCAGGATGTTTAGGATATCTTCACGGTTCACAAAACATATAAGTAACTTGTGGAATTCATTACCACAAGTTTTGGTGATCCTGGCCCAAACTTAGATAGTGTCTTTAAAAATGGAATTAGACAATTTTATAAAAGTTGCTGTACATTTTCTGAGGGCTATTAGCCATGATTCATTTTATTTAATGTATGCTTCATTTCCTTGTGGCTGAAGGAGTCCTGGAGAAATTGAAAGAAAAAAAGCATACTAAAATCCATAAGAACAAGCAAAAATATAAACAATATAATCACAACCGATATAAAAAGTAATTCAGCTATACATAAACAGTTAACAAAATGCTCTTTAGTGCAGGAGTGGGAATTATGCAGCAATTTCCAGCAGACCTAGCCAGCATAGTCAGTGGTGAGGAATGTTGGAAGTTAAAGTCTAACAATATCTGGAGGGCCACATGATTCCCAACCCAGCTTTAAAACAACAACATTTAAAATAACATCCGGATGTTCAGAGATGACAGATTGGTAGATGGTAAGGACAAGGATGAGCTGGTCATTTGACTATGTTATATTTGGCTAGGCTATGGAATTCCATGCCTCAAAGGGCCCATTTGACCCAATCCCAATGAGTCAAGATGGTATTGTTTTATATGTCCTTTGTTTGAGGGGCCACCATTAATGCCATAGACATTGTTGCCCCAGGAAATCTGCCTAACTCATTGTAGACTTTCAGAGTCTCCTAGTGCTTCTCATGATCTTTGCGGTTGCTGTTGATTTGCTTGTACTCTCCAAACACACAAGAGAAAGAAAAAGAAGGAGCTACAATCTCCCTTTGCCTAGCCTTGTCATGTGGTTCATGGTATGGACTAGGCCCTTGGGGAAAAGGAAAGGGAATGGGCAATAGTGGCAGTATCAAGTAGGGAAGGGGCCTTTGGGGAGGAATACACTGAGAACATACCTTCCCAGCAATATTTATATTAAATATTTATATTGAAGCAATCACCAGATCCATGATCCACCCATTTAGAATATCTGTGCTGCATTGTGATTACGATTTCCTTGTCTGCTTGTTCAGTTTTTAAATGAATTAATGGTAATCTTTGAATGCATTTTGATAGACTAGTAATGATAAAATATATAGATTTAAATAAAACCATTTTAAACATTCATTTGTGCCCTCCTTGTGATCTTCTCACAGGCATCCCTGCAGTGCAGACAGAATACTTGAATTGAGTGAATGGGTTGAACTGCACTGAATGGCTTTGAACTGAGTTGAATGGCTTGAATTGAGTTGAACTGGAAGAGTTCTTCTTATGTCTTAAAGAAACATCTCCAAGAAAACATTGCTCAAAATATTGGCCCAGCGCAGATAGTCCTATTGCTAGGGAGAGTGGCACAAGTGTCCTAATAACAGATGCTGGGAGATAAAGGTGACAGCCCCTCGGGTATGCTTTTTGGGTTGTACAGGTGGTGTCTTCCATTGGAATGCCAAGCAATGTATGCCACATGGTCTATCCTGAATCATCTAAGCTAGTCTTTTGCATCAAGTCCATTAGAAGCAACTGCAAGTCCAGTTAGCTTCTGCATGTGGAGTGGGATGGCACCTTGCCCTTTGCCTCAAGCAACAAAAATGTCTTGGATGAGTCCTCTTTGGTATCCTAGTAAGGCAAAGATTTTATTTTGCAATGACTGCTTTGTTGACATTCCCAGCTGAAAGATCCCTTCAATTATCTCTTTGGGCTTACTCACAACTTCTTTTTTAGGGAGCAGAAGATGTGCCTATCTTGCATACTATGTTGGTTCCCACTCCAGTCATCTGTGCCACCTCTAGCGAAGTATTTCAGGGACCACTGTCTCTATAATGTTCCCACTTTAGCTCCTGAGTAATTAGCAATCTGTATCATACAGAAATTTGCTTACCAATATTTTGGGAATTTGAAAGGAATATAGCAACCCAAAGAATGTGGGTATCGCAATGCAATGGTCATATCCTATGTTAAGGACCCAGTTTTTACACCAATACCCTGTTTTTACACCCTGCTATGTTAGAGACCCAGTTTTTACACCCCCACCTCACAATTGTTCTGCCTCAGAATTACAGGAAACTTCTATGTTTCTACAATTATCATTTCTCAAAATTGTAGTTTATCCATGAAAGGCTTTTGTGAACTGAACCTCAAACACCCAGCCATAGAGATGGCTGCCTACTGTACCTCTGCATGACTCCCTGGACTTTTTTCTGATCAATAATTTCTGCAGAAGCCAAGTATTCTTATTGCATTCCTCTGTGAGATGTGATTAGCTCATTCACCTCCGATGCAGGCACTGCCCACCCTCAGTGGTAGCCCTACTCTTTGGGGCATAGATCCTTCCAGCTGGGAGATACATTTAGAGTGTGAGGGTAGGAGATTCTTAACATTTAACATTCTCGGGCAAGTTCAAATGTGGTGGGAAACCAAAGATCCCTGCTATGAGAATTACTCATCATAGCAAGCTTGGGACATTCCTCCTCTTTTCTTGTTTGGTGGGCCTGAGGGTGAGACAGAAAACATCTTCTTTTGGTTTTAAACGAAACCCACTTTCCAATGCCCTAAATATGAGGAACAATGGTTTGGTTTAAATCATGTTTGGGCAGAGAGTAGATGGGGATTTAAAAGGTAGATCTCTCAGTGATTTGCAGCAAATTTCAGTGGGACATGTGAGCTATGTAGTGGACCTCTGAAGCAAAGGAATCAAATTGTCAAGGCAGAGGCGGAACAACAATCAGTCTCACATCTGCCCATTTACCTGCCCATAGAGTCTAGCTGAGAATTATAAACTTGTCTTTTTTGTGTGTGGGAATGTATATTTTTTACAATTTTGTTGTTGTTGTTGTTGTTGTGTGCCTTCAAGACATTTCCAACATATGGCAACCCTAAAGTGAACCTTCTCCTGAATCTGAAAGCATATAATTTGCCCAAGGTCACCCAGTTCATAATAAAATATATGTCTGATAGAGGAGAGAAAGAACTCAGAAAATAGCTGCAGAAGTGATGCAAGAAGAGAGGTGTGGAATAGAAATATACAAGAAATCTTCAAACATGCAAACAAGTACAGTAATTACTGAGTATGCACATAAACATGATAAGATTGGCAATAAATTGCTGACCCCTGGGTGCCTAACAACACCAATGAGTATGTGTCCCCCCCTAAAAAAAAATGTAGGTCGCTAAAAATGTTTGTGAAAACACAAGAAGTGTATTTCTCTGAGAAATAATTACTGAATTTGATTCTCAAAGGGATCATGTAGTACCTTTGAGGCAAACAGAAAGATGAAAGCTGGTGGCATGAGCTTTCCAAGACTTGAGGAAGTAGGGTCAAGTCTACGAAAGCTCATGTTACCAACTTTAATCTTTCAAGGTGCTGCAAAATCCCTTTGCATACTAATTTACCAGTCCAACACAGCTGTTTTTGAATTCTGAATTTGGTTTTAGTACTAATCACAAGTTCCTGGGCTAACCAAGTGCTCATAGATCCCTGAATTCTTAGCATAGATCCACCAGCCTTACAGCACTCCATTGGAGGTAGAGGCTTTATAGCTTCTCTTCTGGTGTGCAAAGGAGAAGTAGGAAGTAGTGCAAAATTACAACACTTCCCACAGCTGTAGTGGGAAACCATGATTTTACATTACATCTAAACGAAGCCTATATAAATAAAATCTGCTCAGCCATAAGAAAGAAGTGAGCATCCAGTACAGAAAAGAGTCTTGCTTCAGCTCAGAATCCTCAAAGTGCTTGAGTGAAGTTTCTTCCAGCCATTCAAATTACCCCTGTACCATTTTGTACATCTGATCATTTTCAGGCCATTGGCAAAACATACTGAAAGGTCAGTGGGAAGGATTTATCCTTCAAATACAAAGACAAAATGAGTCAGAGTTGCTTTTGCAAAACAGAACATCTTTTTCTCTCCCAAACAACTTACAGTTCCAGAAATTATACAACACTGCCGTCTTGCTATTTTACCCACCCACTTTAATATGCATGTTCCTGACCCAAGGATACCCATCCCTCCTGCAGAAATCTGGCATGAGCTCAGACCTGTCATCTGGACTGTCTCCTAATTTTCTGTGCTACCATAAGGCCCTTGCACCTTTCACATGTACTGAAAATCAAAGGAAAGGACATCACTGATTTTCTTTTTTCTTCTGTAACACTAGGTTCAAATCTATGAGCCTGACAGCAAGAGGCATGGTACATGAATCTGTTTGGGTGAGAGATTTACAATCTAACAGATGAATCAGGAATAGATTTCTTCAGGAAGGAGGGAAGAGAAGAGGGAGTGTGTCTATTTGTGCATATATGTGTATGTGTGGTGTGGCAGGAAAGATTCCTTCAGGGAGGCAAAAGTTTATCCTTGTTTTCCTTGGGCAGAATCCCATAAGCCCTACAGCAAAGTTATTAAAATAATAAATAAAACTGGAATACTCTGGTTCCAGAACAAAGTCAGTGGCTTCAATTCAACTTCAGTGAGTTATTTGCTCAAGCACACTCTATATTACAAGTAAAAGTTCTGCGGCACCTGAAAAACTAACCATGAATTAGATCCTGCTTAATTAAATATAGTTGATTAAACAGGTTCTGCCTCCCTAAAAGCTTAGGTCACAATAAATAATACAATGATTATAAAGACATAAAGGAATGCAGTAGCACCTATGAACTAAGTGCAAAGATTAAATTCACCTGACAAAGTGAACAGTGTTCACAAAAACTTATGCTTGAAATTTCTTCTTCCAGTGGCTCTCACAGATGTTACTGTATTCATGTCTCTTTGGCTGCGGCTGCAGCTGCAGCTGCCCTGCAAAAATAATCCAGTTTGACACCACTTTGACTACCATGGCTCAATGCTATGGAATTCTGGGAATTGTAGTTTTGTGAAACTTTTAGCCTTCTCTGTCAGAGAGCTCTGGTGCCACAACAAGCTACAATTCTCAGAATTCCAAAGCCACTGAGCCATGAGGGGCAAAGTGGTGTCAAACTAGATTATTTCTGCAATGCAGATCCAGCTTTAGTAGTAAAACAGACTCGTATAACTATCTCTTTGAATATTACTTCAGATATGATAGAATGGGAGCAGGAATTAAACATCAGAAGCTGAGATTAATACATTTCAAAAAGAATGACTACTGTTACTGTATATCACCAGTTACTCTCTGCAATGGATCCAAAACAATTGATTCAAATTACAAGAAATGTCATGCTGACTAAACATGAGAAAGAATGTCCTCCTGGTAAAAGAGCTATTTTGATAGTAATATGGCTTTCCTTAGGCGGTGGTAAACTCTCCTTCACTGGAGGTTCTTAAACACAGGCTAGGTTTCCTCCTCTTGAGTTGCTTAAACAATAGATTCCTTCAAGGCAAGGGGTGGAGTAGATGGTCTTGTATTCCCTTCCAGCCCTATGGTTCTATATTATTAATATATGAAGGCCCTGCACCTTTTAATATTGGTGACATAAATATTGGTGACATAAAGTTATGATTTCTTTCAATTACACAAAACTTTCCATTATCAGGCAAGCTGTCCTGCCTATGCAATGGTCTATGTTACTCAAAAGCCTAGTTTTTTAAATTAGCCTCTTCAACTATCTTTTATCTCCATATTTATGCTTTATTTATATTTTGCAGGGTAGAAATGGCTGTTTGTGTCTACATGTGTATGTGCACACAGCTGTGATGGGGGCAGTAAATCTGCTGACTTGATGGCAAAGCCACATGTGCCCAGAAACTAATGTCCTGTTTATTTCCTCTAGCAAGAGGCTCAGTGACTTTGGCCTTTGTTGCTTTAATTTCAAATACAGCCCCTGGAGGCAGAGAGAAAAGTGATATGAACCATCCACCCCCACAGTCTTTCAGTTCAGAAGGCATGATAGAAATATGAAACTCCAGTGTCACAGAGAAGGGCCCAGAAGAAAGAAACAAGCTCTGGATTATAGTCAGAGAGCACTAGGGATGACTATATAAGCTTCAGCGTTCCTAGAGAAGCAAGAAGCAGAGGGAACTAGATACCTCCCAAGACCACACCTTGGAAATGTTACTTCTTGGACTGTAGTTCCCACAATTCTCCACCCAGCAAAGATCTGTGACCATGCTGGCTGGGGATTCTGGTAATTATAATTTTAAAAACACAACAAAAAATTCCACTGTATGCCTAAGACTGGCTGAGAAGACTGAACTGCTCCCATCATGAACATGGAAACAAAAGAGGCAGCAGTATTACTCAATCAAGACTTATTGGTAAAGACCAATTAATCAATGTTAATCAAGATTAATTGGTAAAGAGAAAGAAGTGCTGCCCACATTCTCTAGAACTCAGCAACTGACCACCTTGGGTGTTGTCTGCATGGGCAAAATAAAACATCTCCCCCCCCCCATCATCTCAGCAGGGGATCCAGATGACACAAGACCCAATCCTCAGTTCTGGTGCAAAGAGTCCAGACAATGTCTGGCCAGTTTTTTGTGGGTTTTTCAGGTTGTGTGGCCATGTTCTAGAAGAGTTTCTTTCTGATGTTTTGCCAGCATCTGTGCCAGCCACAGCCCAAAAAACCCACAAAAAAACTATGGATGCTGGCCATGAAAGCCTACAACTTCACAATGTCTGGCCAGTTCAGCACTGATTCTATTGTATACTCCCCCCTCCTTAAAATATTTTTTAAAACTCATGTTTAGCTCCAGGTCTTCTGTTGCAACCCTAGGTGGCTGTTTACAGTGTGTCCTGCCGTGCCATCCAGTGTGACCACCACTATGGCAAGTTGCTCACTCTGAGGTCAGAATGAAGCGCCCAGCCATGTGATTGATGTTGGTTGGACAGCTAAGTCTAACCTCAGAGGGAGCAATGCACTGGGACAGTGACCACAGTGGGTGGCACAGTGGGACACACATGTGAACAGCTGCCCAGCATCGCAACAGAGTGTGCCCGGCAATGGGGGCATGTTGGGGCAGTTCTGGATCCAGAATACCTTAGGGCAAAGGGACACACTGATGACATTGCAGGGGTCTCCAGAGACCCTTTTATTTTAGCCTTCCAGATGTTTATTAAATCCCACCCTCTTCAAACCTTACCAATGGCCAGGTTGCCTAGGGCTGCTGGGCAGTGGAGTTCAGCAGTTGGATGGCCATGTGTACCCTGTCCTTGGTTTAAAAGAGATCACAAGGGAAGGGACTAAATTGATTCACACTGCAATATGAAACCACAAGGAAAAGAAGAACTGTTTACATAGGTTCCTTCACTAATACTACTTCTTTTCCTCCTGCCCAACCTCATAGATTACTTGAATGAGATGTGATGCAAGCTGGATTAAGAAATAAAAAGTACATTATACCATGCTTACCTAAAATACCTGGGTGTGAGTCATTTTGATCAATACCTAGTCAAATATGTAGCACATCCTCATACTTTGATTGTTGACTGAGCCTTCTAACAGTGAGAGTTTTGACAAAAACTTCCTTTTTGAGTTCAAGTGTCTAGATTTATTATATTTTTTTTTAATAAAGAAATGTCTCTGTGTTATAAACAAATGCCAAACACAACCCTGTAAGTTACAGGATTGAATGTAATTAACATACAATGATGAACAGAACTAGAAAATAATTATAAAAGCAGTTTTATAAAGGCAGTTTTATAAAGATAAACATGTGCATTATTTTCATGAAATGTTAATAATAAAGGATGATTGTAGTGGATTTTCTACATTAGCAGGAGGTTGAACCAGATGCCTTTAGAGATCCCTTCCAGTTCTACAATACAAAAGCCCTACCTGTAGGTTTGGCACAGAAGTATCTGTGCTGGTTCTGCCCTGTATGCTCTCATACACACCCCACATTGATATTGTTAGGTTGCCAATATTCTTGTATTGAGTGGGAAAGGATTGAACATTAATTCACTTGAATTAAAATAAAACCCTCTATGTGATCAGGAACCCAATTAAAGCAGAGTTCCTGACTATGCAGAAGCTTCTGTTCTGGTCCATCCAAAGAAGTGTTGCAGAAGTGACTCTCTTTGGAGTCATCTGGCCAGTCTGGAAAGGTCCAAAACAAGGAGAGTGGGATACTGGGGTTAAGGATGGCACACATAGCCCCATGATACCTACACATGTAACTCTGTAATGACCTGTGAATTGTTCTGCTCTCAGAGAGCCTTTTTTTTTTTTTTAATGACATGAAATATCTTTTTACTGGAAAGTCTGAGGGTAATATTCCCAGTCACATTCTTGATGGATGAAGATGCTTCAGCAAAGCACTGGGAATGCCTTCCTCTGCCTGCCTCTCTTTTCCATGCCCCATACTGGGCCTTGGAGTAAGCAAACAGAGAAGAAGTGGCAGTTGTATTCACTGTGTCAAGGTGAGGCAGGGACTACTGCACCTTGACCTAGCTGGGAGGCATTCAAAACTATAAAAATAATTCTAACAACATCCCTGCCTGTAATAACAATATCTAATTCAATGCATTAACACCTGTACACTTTTGCACAACATAAGGCACTGGAGTGATTCAGGTTGTCATTCTCCCTGTTCTTTAGATAGAAGGCCTCAAGGAACAATTATTACAGAGGGAACTTATTTTAGAAAGTCTCAGAACTCCACCATGTCACATGAGCTCCTTGTGAAGGTGCTTAAATTTGTATTCAGTCTATCTAATTAATCCTGCAGGCATATTCCTAATAACGCAAGGCTTCTCAGGCAAGGAAACAGGAAGGCAAATGGAATGGTTTACAATTGCCTCTTCCAAGATCACCACTTGGTTCACTATGGAAGGATGTCCTCTTGCAATTACTGTGAGAAGGCATCTTGCATGTTCAGCTCAAACAGTTCTCTTCAATTATCTCACTTCAGTTGCTTCCAACATTGCCCATCCAGCACTAGGCTGGTGGGAGACCCAACAATGGAATGATCCTCTTTATCAAACTTGCTGCATCCGTGACTTGAATCTATCCCACTAAGTTCACCACAGAAAAGGCCATTGAGGATAGATAGTCAATCTATCTGCCCACAACACTTTGCCTGTGCCTTGCCAAGGGATCAAAAGTAGCAGCCCATTTTTTCTATAACTTGCTATCCAAGTTTTGCTGGATGCTTCTGGCATCACTTTCTCTTGCATTGCCAATGTCACAGAAGAGAGTTAACAGGTCTACATTCAGTTGCAGGTGGAAATTGCCTTCTGTCCATTGGCAGGTGAATTCACAGCCATCAGCTCCTCTACTCTCTCTATGTTCAACTTAGGATCTGGCTCCTTTGATCCATTCATGAGAACCTGGCTGTTTGGAGCTGCCTCCTGTTGCAGTGCTGGGAAAGGAAGGAAAAATCATTAGACCAGAAATGAAATGAAACAGTAACCAGACAACTACAAGCACCAGACAGAGTTATGAAAAAGTTCCTATTAAAGTACAAGTGCTCAGTTTTCACAGGTTTGTTGCAATTTTGTAAAGCACTTAACATACCAAGAAATGTAACTGTAACACACCAGTAACAACAATAACAAATATAAATTGAGCATTTCCTGTCTCCAGGAATACACTTCTTCAGTGTTCTTCAATGTTATATACAGTACAATTTCATCTGAAATTATAAAGTACTCTGGTCTCCAGAGTTGTAGTCCAACACTGAAAACAGTACACCATGGGAGTATCTCCGCTGTAGAAATAATGCAGTTTGACACCACTTAAAGTGCTATAGCTCCATTTTATGGAATCATAGGACCTGTAGTTTTATAGGATCTTTAGCCTTCTCTGTCAAAGAGTGCTGGTGCCTCACAACACAACAAATCCCGGGATTCTGTAGTATTGAGCTACAGCACTTAGTGATGTTAAACTGCATATTTCTACAGTAGAGATGCACCATCAGTTAAAAAGAGGATTTAAAAAAAAAAGATTGCTTAATTGATTATGGGTGATGTGTATGAATCTGGAGGTTTCAAGAGGCACCTGCCTATTCATCATGACACACAATAGAGATTTGATACATATTAGTCAAGTGTTCTCACTTTATCCTAGCATAAAGTGGTATCTGTGTCATGAGAGCTACTTGGTCACCTCTGTTCAGTGCTACCCCTTTGTATCAGAAAAGTTGGAAGAGCTCCTATATGAAAGTACTTCTGCAAAATGCTACCCAAGGGGGGGGGGGCGGAATGGCTAAAGCCATATAGATCGAGTGGGTTTCCATTCCTCCCTGCCAAGGACTTAGAACCACCTTGAGTTGCACAGCTCTACTGGAGTGCTCAATTTTTTTTAACCCCCCCCCCCAAAAAAAACCATCTTTCTATCAGTCTTGCTGGATGGAACAAGCTATCCCCAATGCACTGGTCTGGGCATGCACTGAACAATAGCCTCACATTTATTACAGTTACTGATTGATGAGGATTTGCAGCATGGCATGTCAGAGCAGGATAGGCAAAACAAAAACAGGGCAAGAACACTTGAAAGAGGAGGAAGAAAGAAGGGGAAATCACACTGTCTCTGATGGCGAAGTCCAGTAAGTAGGTTTTCTTTTGAGAGATGGGCAACACTGGATACATTTACAAGGCTCGGGCTTAGACCTCACAATAGAAGTTCCTGGTGTTTCAACACCAAATGGCACCATTCCGGGGGGGGGGGGGGGAACACACATGTTTTTAAGAACAAATGGGAGATGAAGGCAAGGAGTACTGACTCCACTCCCTGACATTCAGCTTGCTTCCCTACAATTCTACTATCAAGGGCCACGTTTACCATTAAGCAAACTGTTCCAACAGTGGTAGAATTCAAAGATATAGCCATGTTAGTCTGTAGAATCAATATGTAGAGAGATCTTGTAGCACCTTTGAGACTAATTGAAAGAAAGAATTTGGCAGCATGAACTTTTGTAGAGTTCAGTCTACTTCCAACAGCTTCAGGCAACAGAGGTGGGGAGTCAGCATTCCTGCCTCCCATGCCCTTCCTAATTCCCCTCATCGCTCTACTCTCCTGGAGAACAGGGCTGTACCTGCCTGTCCTGCACCCCCTAAATTATCATGTAGCCCTCAGGTGTGGTGGTAGATTCTACTCCCATCTCCAGAGTTCAAGTAATTTCCATCTGCCAGTTCAGTTAGCCTTTTTACATGAAATGGGGATGAGGTGCCTTCTTGTTCTAAGAATGAAGACTCTTGAAAGGGCAGCATGTACAAAATCTTAGGAGTGAAATAGTACGAGCTTTAGGGTGGAAGCCACAGCTTGGCAATGTAACTTTGTGGACTAAAGATAAAGGTTGACAAGATTGTCAAGTCATGTCCAAGTGTAGGGGGAGGTGCTCATCTCTGTTACTAAGCCAAAGAGCCAGCGTTGTCGAAGACGACTCCTTGGTCATGTGGCCAACATGACTGCACAGATTGCTGTTACCTTCCCACCAAAGTGACACCTATTTATCTACTTTCACTTTTACATGCTTTTGAATTGCTAGGGACTAGTGATGAGAGCTCACTCTGTCACGTGGTACCTGGGCCTCAAACTGCTGATCTGCCAATCTTGCAACCATCAGAGTCAGCATCTGAACTGCTGACCCATCACATCCCTATTTTGTGGACTACAATTCCAAATATCTTCCAGCTAGAATAGTCACCACATTGGCTTGGGGATGGCCTATCCCATTGCAGGATTTAAGTAAGATCCATCAACTAGTTCAGTCTCATGCTTATATGGAATGGAGAGGAAGTGACCTCTTGTTCATTCCTCAGGCAGCACAAGGTCTTGAAGTCAGTCTCTGTCCTCTGTCCAAATGTTTTGCTCCAAGTGCAATTCTCACATATTGGAACTCAAATGAGGGAAAACCTTAGCTCCTCTTTCAGCTTTTCCTTCTGCTTGATTGGACCAACTCAATGTTTAAACACACACACAAAAAAAGATGTCATCAAATCTAGTTTGGCTATCAGGGATCTCTAGGCTAGCAAATTATAGTTTAACAGCAATGGGTAAATTAACTGTTGAACAGGGGGCAACTATGATTTATAATAATATTCAACAACAGATAATGGCCATGTTTGACTGACTGGCTATGTCAATCTGAAGTGAACGTTATCAAAGCAAAAGAAGATGTATTTACTATTCTTTCACCAACCTTTTGTCAGACATTTTTAATCCACTATTTAAATATTACTTAAAGGAGTAAGATACCTTTGAGTCATGAGTGAAACTTCTTTTGCAATGAGTGTGCAGCATCACTCAAACTAGTTAAACATTAGGAAAATGTGAAAATAATGTTCTACACTTTCTTTTTGTGTGTGTGTTATTACTTATGGTGCCCTAATCCTTCCTTTAAAAACATTCTCTATTCTTGACCCCAAAACCATAAATAAGAGCAATGAAGAAGCCATAAAGTATTTGACCATTTTGCATTCCTTCACTGAGGCTGATAAACTGCATATAATTCTACAAATATGAAACTACTTCACCTATTTGCTAAACAATGAGAATTTGCCACCATGTCTTTGCCAAACAAACTTTTATGAAATTTATGGGGTCACCATAAGAAGACAGGCAACCTGAAGGCACCACACTTCTTGCTAGGTGAAGGAGGAAGCAGGAGGAAGGAAATCCATTCACATGCAGAGAGGAAAAACACTCTTTTGCTATGGTTCAGTCAGTTCAGTGTTACCTTTTTGGACTACAACTCCCAGAACTTTCTCAGACACTGGCCACACTGACAAGGGGAATCTGGACGTTATGATCCCCAAAGTAACATTTCCAAGAGAGTACAGTATTCCTCATGTCCCAAGACTGAATGAACATATTCGCACACTTTTAGATATAGCCATATTAGTCTGTGAAATCAGTATGTGAAGAGATCTTGCAGCACCTTTGAGATTAAGAAAAAAAATGGTAGCATGAGCTTTCGTAGACTTAAGTCTGCTTCCTCAGATGCATCTACTTAAGTCTATCCACCAAATGCATCTGAAGAAGTAGACTTAAGTCTATAAAAGCTCATGCTGCCAATGTCTTTCTTTCAATTAGTCTCAAAGGTGCTACAAGATCTCTTCACATACAGATATTCACACTCAGGCAGTCTCCATCTGTTGAGCTGCTGTGATGTAAGGGTTGATTCACATCCACCAAGACTTCCCTAGACTGCCTTTTATATTCAGATTTCAGGTTACCATTCCAAAGCAGCTAAGCATTCAAAGTTCTAGTTTTCAGATGGGAAGGGGAGTGTCATTGGATCTTTGCCCTGACATGCCCATTTTCTCTTTGGGCCCTCTCTCTCTGCAAGACTGCTGGAATGGTTTTCCATGGCCAAAGATCTTCGTAGGGCCTAAATTCAGGAACTCTAAGGCTTTGTGCTCAATGCAGACCAATTAGCCATCTTCAGTTTGATCTCATGTCTTCACTGTCCAGGATAGTTAAAACAACCTTTGAAAACTGATTTCAATCTGCTTTTAAAGATTTTTTTTTTAATGTAGTTGCTTTGGGACTGCTGGTCAGCAAAGAAGTGATAATTATTTTTAATAAATAAATGAGAGCCAACATGGCGTAATGGTTTGAGTGTTGGACTAGGACTCTGGAGACCAGGGTTCAAATCTCAGCTCGGCCATGGAAACCCAGTGGGTGACTCTCTCAGCCTCAGAGGAAGGCAATGGCAAACTTCCTCTGAACAACTCTTGCCAAGAAAACCCCATGCTAGGTTCCCTCTTAGGGTGGCCATAAGTCAGATATGACTTGAAGGCCCACAACAACAACAAATTAGTATATTAGTACATTATTTTACCATTTTAGCATTATAGGGTGTGGTGTTTTATCATTCGTTTTTGATTGTGTATGTTCTGATGCACTGCCCTTTGATTGAAAGGGTGTGGAACTCCCTTCCACAGGAGGTTAGGTTGGACCCCTCCCTGCTCTCTTTTCGCTGGCAGCGGAAGACAGTTTCATTTAGGCAGGCGTTTGGTGAGTGAATTTTACTTGTGTAGTGTGGTGTGCTGTCTTAATGGTTTTACTGGTTTCAACTATGCTATTTCTAATTTATGTTTTAATATTGGTAAGATTTAATTATTTTTTAAACTTTTGTAATCAGTGTTTTATCTTTTGTGACCCACCTTGAATCCCATTTGTGCGAGAAAGGCAGGATATAAATCCTTGAATTAATTAATTAATTAATTGAACATCATAGTTGTCGACACCATCATCATCATTATTGATAGAAAGTGAAAACTGAAAGAAGGTGCCATTGATGGGAGTGAAGATGCTGCACACCATGACATAAATCACAACCCAAATAAAATATTTGAAAAGCAAAGATCAAACGCAAGGACAGCTGGTCTGTTGCTCCCTCCTTTATGAAGAAAGCCCTAGGAAATCATATTGCTGGAAGGGTCCACAAGGGGTCATCTAAATGGAACCCATCCTCCCAAGAGGGAAGACACAACTAACACACTCCAGAGAGATGGCCATCTATCCTGTTTTTAAAGACCTCCAAAGCATCACTAGGAATATACCTGATTATTTGTACTGACTATTTTTTAATTCTGCATTGCATGTGTGTGTGTGTGTGTGTGTGTGTGTGTGTGTGATATTTTTATTTTTTAATGTATTTTAGTGTCGTATTTTACATTATTGGAATACCTATAAGTGTTTTATTCTGTAATTGTAAAGCGCCATGTACATGGATTGCACTATATACTTGTTCCTCCACATTTGTGGCTTTGACTTGTGCAGATGTGATTATTCATGGATTTTATTAATATGTCTTCTCTAGCAATATCTAGGTCCTCCAGCGCAACTGTGTGGTCAACTTTAACCAAAAATTGCACTGAAGGACCTAGAGATTCCTAGAGAGAATGCTCCACTAGGCATTTGTAGCTCCTCCAGCACAATTCTATGGTCAATGTTGACCACAGAGTTGCACTGGGGGGCCTAGGGACTCCTAGAGGGGTGTTCTCTCGGGTAAAAACATAGTGGTATAATTCAGAGATATAGCCATGTTAGTCTGTAGAATCAGTATGTAGAGAGATCTTGTAGCACCTTTGAGACTACTGTAACTGAAAGAAAGAAGTTGGCACACTGCTTTCTTTCAGTTAGTCTCAAAGATACTACAAGATCTCTCTACAGTAAAAATAAATAGTGATTTTGTTATTAGCACAGTGTTTTCCCACATTCATGGGGGTCCTGTGCCCCTTTTGTTGTTGATGTTAACTGCCCTCGAGCTGATCTCAACTCATGGCGACCCTATGGATGAGACATCTCCAAGACCTTCTGTCTTCCTCTGCTCCACTAAATTCCTGCAACCCCTTAATACCCAAAGTGACCTCCTTAATAGAGACCATCCATTTGGCATGTGGCCTTCCTCTCTTCCTACTTCCCTCCACCTTTCCCAGCATTATTTTTTTTAAAGAGTCCTCTCTTCTTGTGATGTGTCCAAAGTACGACAACCTCAGTTTGGTCATCTTGGCTTCCAGGGAGGTTTCTGGTTTGATCTGTTCTAGGACTCATTCATTTGTCCTTTTGGCTGTCCATGGGGTCCTCAGCACTCTTCTCCAGCACATTATCTCAATGCACTGATTTTCTTCCTATCATCCTTCTTAACTGTCCGGCTCTCACATCCATACATGGTAATAGGGAATATGATGGCTTGTATGATTCTAACTTTTGTACTGAGTTGTATTATATCTTTGCATTTTAGAATCTTTTCTAGTTCTTTCATAACCTCCCCATTCTTAGTCTGTGCCCCTAACCCCAGCGAATGTGGAAGGATGAGTATATAAATAAACAAATAAATGATGATGAGGCCCCACCTGGAATACTGTGTCCAGTTTTGGCACCACAATTCAAAAAGGATGTTGAAAAACTGGACCGTGTCCAGAGGAGGGCAACTAAAATGGTGAAGGGTCTGGAAACCGTGCCCTACAAGGAATGACTTAGGGAACTGGGTATGTTTAGCCTAGAGAAGAGGCAGTTAGGAGGGGATCATAGAATCATAGAATCATAGAATCACAGAGTTGGAAGAGACCACAAGGGCCATCCAGTCCAACCCCCTGCTATGCAGGAACTCCCAATCAAAGTATCCCTGACAGATGGATATGATAGCCATGTTTAAATATTTAAATGGATGTCATATTAAGGATGGAGCAAGCTTGTTTTCTGCTGCCCCGAGAACAGGACCTGGAACAACGGATGCAAGCTGCAGGAAAAGAGATTCCACCTCAACATTAGGAGAAACTTCCTGACAGTAAGGGCAGTTCGACAGTGGAACACACTTCCTCAGAGAGTAGTGGAGTCTCCTCCTTAAGCAGAGGCTGGATGGCTATCTGTCACAAGGGGTGCTTGGATGGTGAGTTCCTGCATGGCAGGATGGGGCTGGACTGGATGTCCTTTGTGGTCTCTTCCAACTCTATGATGCTGATGATGACGGAAACGGCGGCCCTGTCCTCCCAAAGGAGACCCTGCGGTGCCTGGCCCTTTCCCGGGCGTCCTGCCCCGGAGGCGAGCTTACCTGTCCCGGTGCAGGTGTGCCTGGCGCGGACGAGCTGGAGGGCCTGCTGGTTCTTGAAGCGGACGAGGGCGAGGGCGATGTCGGCGTTCCAGGGGGGCTCCTCCTGGGGGCAGCGGAAGTCGATCTCGGCGCCCTGCTGGGTGACCAGCGTGAAGTAGACGCGGCCGCGCTTGCCCTCCACGCACTCCACGGCCTTGACGCCGGCGAAGGGCAGCTCCTTGCAGCGGCCGGAGCCCCGCGGTCCGGCCTCGAAGAGCCTCAGGCCCCGCTCGCTCAGGAGGCAGCGCTTGCGCTTCCACAGCTGGAGCAGGCCCCCGCTCCGCTTCTCCAGCAGCCCTTCCCGCAGCACCTTCTCCGACGCCATGCCCCGGCTTCTGCTGCTGCTGCTGCTGCTCACCGCTCGCAGCGCCGGATGGGAGGGGATGGGCCCTCACCTGCCCTCACCTGCCCTGCCCTGCCCTCCCTCGGCCCACGCCGTTCCTCGCGGCCTCTTCTGCCTCAGCCGCGCCCAGACCAAGGCCCTGCCCTCCGTCCCTCCCTCCCTCCCTCGCCTTCTTCGGCTGCCTGGCCCAGGAGAGGCGGCTCAAGGGGGCCACGACCAAGACGCTTCCTAGAAATGCTGCCGGTCCAGGCTTCTTGGCCATGCTCCTTTTGGCATTCCTCCTGGTTGAAACGGAGGACATGTCCTGGAAAAGGAGGAGGAGGAGGAGGACCTCTGGTCACCCTGGACCCAGGATGACCACGTGTCAGAAGCATAAATGGAGGAGATGATAAGAAAAAAAAAGTTCAAAACACTTCCTAGAAATGTTTGTTGATCCAGGCTTCTTGGCCATGCTCCTTTTGGCATTCCTCCTGGTTGAAATGGAGGACATGTGCTGGAAAAGGAGGAGGACCTCTGGTCACCCTGGACCCAGGATGACCATGTGTCAGAAGCACAAATGGAGGACACGACCAAAGGAAAGCTCAATACACTTTCTAGAAATCTCGA
>CM034706.1:228553983-228569308 GCA_020142125.1 Phrynosoma platyrhinos
AGTCCTACACACAGGAATGCAAATGGCCCTCCCTAAACTGAAAATCCCAAGGTTCCATGGGATGGGACGCAGCTTTCTTATCTTCTCCTGTTCAGATTTTGAAAGTCGTAGTCTGGAGTGGGGATTACTATAGACAGGACAGCTGCAACAGACAGACTTGCAAGAACTCTCAAGGGGCCCTTTCACACTACAGAGTTATCGGGCTATGATTCTTCCCTAATTGCCATGGATGCATCCTAGGGAGTCTTAGGATTTGTAGTTTGGTGAGGCACTAGAGGACCTCTGCTTGAGCCTTCTAAAAGCCCCTAGAAAACCTCAGGATTCCATAGGATGCAAAGGGACCTTGTAGCACCTTTGAGATGAACTGAAAGAGAGAAGTTGACAGCATGAGCTTTTGTAGATTTGAGTCTACTTCCTGAGATGCATGGTTCTTGGGGCCCCAACCCATTGTTTGGGAACCACTGCTCTTGATCCACATGGAAGAGCCAGAAATGTGGATGTCCCAAGTGCCCCACTATCCAGCCTGCTGCTGAGTGGCTAGACTTAACCCTGGCCAGATGTGGAGCTGAGGGAACAACATCACCAGATCCTGGGATGCCAGCAAGCCTCCTGGTAAAGAAAGACTGGTGGAACACATTTATACATGTAAACATTTTGGCCACCAAAAAAGGTTTGTTATTTTGAATGACAGCACTGCTCCCTCAGTCTACATTTATTTTGAGAACCTAAACTCAGGGATGAGAAGTCATACAGCCATCCAAATGTTGGACTGCAGTTTCTAGCATTCACCACCATTGGCTATCTTAGCTAGATCTGCTGGGTGTTAAAGCCAAAAACATTTAGAGGGCTGCATAATTCCTATCCTGGTCCAACTGCACATTTCACAGTGGTCCAATATGTGTAACTTGCTCAGTCTTGTGGCTAGCGGTTGCAGAAAATTGCTATTGTGATCAAAGGAAAGGAGGATGAGGAAGAGGTGCATAGTCCTTTCCCCTGTAGTAGTACATAATCTGAGTATAAGAGGGAACCACATCTCATTATTGCTCAGACTATGGGCTACTGGTGCATTTGCCTAGCAGTCAGTTTTTCTCTTACAATCAGTTTTCATCTTCCATCTTGTAGGGGACCTGCATCTTTTTCCTCTTAGGAAAAAAACTGCTTTATGGTGGATACATGGGGGTGGAAAAAAAATATCATTCCTCTCCTTTCCCAGTTTTCCTTCTGCTTCTGGTTGCAATTTACAGCCACTTTTTCCCATTGTGTTTTTGGTGGGAGGGTCTCTATGTATATCCTCCCCCAACATACACACACACACACACACACACACACACTTGCAATTTAGGATGATAAACTCGAGGTGATATAATGTTAGTTCTAAATTCTGTCTTTGCATAGCACATGACGTTTAGTAACACAGGAGCGAAACAAAGATGTGTACCTTCTGATAGCTTATTAGATAGCACTCTCATTAAACTGTTGCTTCTAAGTGCACAGAGATGTGGTAAGCAAAATAAGTTGGGAGCATTCTGTGAGTTGGGAGCTTCAACTCCCAATAAGTTGGGAGCTTCATTTATATACTGCTTCATATTGTGCTATGGGATGTCTAAGTGGTTTACAACTGTAAGCTCATTGCCCCCCAAGAGCTGGTTACTCATTTTAGCGACCTCAGAAGGATGCAGGCCTGAGTCTAGCCTGAGCCCTGGCTAGTATTGAACTTGCAACCTTGTGGTTTATGAGTGAGTGGCTGCAGTACAGGCATTTAACCACTGTGCCACCAGGGCTCCTGGTGAAGATAATTACTCTTCCCTAAGTCTAGATCAGGGGTAGCCAACCTAAGGCCCGGGGGCTGGATGCGGACTCCCGAGGCCTTTGGACCAGCCCCAAGACAGTCCTGCCGCTGCTGCCGCCACCCGCCACCTGCCACCCGCCGCCACCGCCCACCATGATGATATTGATTATTGTTGTTATTACTTGTTCTTGGGGTTTTCTTGGCAAAATCTCCACAGGGGTTTTGCCATGGCTTTTCTGGGGCTGAGAGAGTGTGCATGCATATTTTTTAATGTTATTTATTTATTTATTTATTTATTTATTTATTTATTTTTGGTGCTTCGCCCCCCCAATTGTCTGAGGGACAGCAACCCGGCCCCCGGCTCAAAAAGCTTGCCTACCCCTGGTCTAGATGGTCCACATAAGTCCTCCAGGTGCCAGGAGCTTAAAATGAAATGGCTCTTACCTTTTGGCTGCCACCATAGGTCTGCCTTACAGAATGCCAACCTAGGTGAACCAACCCAGACTTCCAATGAGATAAAACACTCCATCCACTCCTCAACCTAAAAGCTGGCCATTCTAGATCTACCCAGTGTGCACTTTACATTTATGTCCAGACTTAAACATCATGTGATTTAAGTCTCATGTAAAAAAAAGACCATTTGCTTACCCCACAGTGTTTAAAACAGTAAATACATATTTTCTCTGGGGTGAAGTTGTCAAGGAAAGAAAATGACGGCATTCCAACATTTTCATTGGCTTAAAATTATACACCAAAAAATAAGAATATTAAAAGGAAATAGACAAAGTGTGTATTGTGTTCCTAATACTAGCTGAAAGCTATGAAGAAAGTGCCACTGAACTGAGTAAACCTATATCTGTGTAAACATATATATGTGGTATCAGAATCCTTCTATATTCAGTCCATAGCATTGCCAGTGGCAGCTAGTGCCTTACATACCAATGGAGTGAATATGCACTGGATTTTTGTTTGAAATTGGCTCTTAAAATGTTAAACTGTATCCCTGTAATAGATTCAGCACCTTAGACGGTTCCTTTAACATTTAGAGAAAAACTGGAGCAGATTTACTCTCTCACTGAAAAAGAAGCCAACTGCACGTAAGCATAGCTGTTCAGCTATGCTGCTCCTGAATTGCATCTCAATATATATGTATTTCATATGAATAGCATATTGCAATTCCTCTGGTGACTGAATTGCTTGACTCACCAGTTTTGTTTGCACTTCAATTGGTAAAGCTTTGTCAGCTGCACAGGTCTAGGATGAAAGCTGGCTTATGTTAGAGGTATTCCCTGTACATACAAATGAATCTTTCTAGTAATGTTCCTTTTTAGAAAATCTTTTTCTAAGTCATTCAATGAAGAAACTGTTTGGAAAATTGCTTAAGCATGGAGAAAAGCCAAACCTCTATGATGGGGAGGACATGCACAAGTATGCCAAATTAAGGGGATGAATAAAGAGGCAAGGAATAATTGAGGGCATTGACATTGTAGTAAAGACAAGGACAAGATCAAGTACCGAGGTAATGGAATTCCAGTATTACTCTCCAGTTTTGACAATTAAATCCTAAATGCATGGCATTCAGTGGGACTTACGTACTGTGAATTTCCTGGCTGCATAGAAGGGAAACAAATCTTGCTAGTGAACCAGGAATTTTAAATAATGATGAATAAACTATTTCCAGGTATCAGAGATATGTGGCTCTCCAGATGTTAGTGAACTGCAACTCCCATCTGTCCTAGCTAACATAGCCAATGGTGAGGAACCAGCTTGTTTTATTATTATTATTATTATTCAGTGCCTATATACATAACTAAACATCCCCACAATTGTCACGATCAATACTGTCAAAGGACATAAACTAAAAACCATACATACTAAATTCTTCTTATCACATACATTACACTATCCATAAATTACCCCATCTTTGAATCTCATCTCTCCTTCTCCACTCCTCTCCTTCCATAGCAATAGCACTTCTCCTTCCCCAATCTTTCTACCTTCTTCAAATCTTCTCCTGTCCCTCAACATCACTTCCCCTCACCTTCTCACTTTCCTCTTATTTTCTTATACGTTCATTCAGACTTCTTTCTTTGTCACTACCCATCCTTATCACTTTATATTAATGATTTCTTTATGACATAACAAATCTTTGGCACCCCATCTACATTCCTTTCATTTTCTTCATCTCTTTATAACATTACACTTATATCATCATTTGAGCAAAACGATTATTCTTTTTATTGTGCTACATTTGTCAGGAAATCTATTACAGCTATTGTTTCCCATTCTCCTTTTATGACACTTATTACTAATTCCCATTCTTTATAAAAAAAATTCTAACAAATTATTTTTTTCTAACCAGGTTAACTTGTTTCTATTGTCTCATGTAATTAAAAAAATCCTCTTTACTTGGGAGATCCTTTTCCTTCCATTTTTGAGCACAGGCAATTCTAGTTATTGTAACCACATAAAACAGTATTTCACCAAATTTCCCCTCTAATTTTTCTTCAGAAATACCTAATAGATAACATTCTGGCTTCTTTTGTATCTTAATATCCAAAATATTACTTATTATATCATTTATTCTCTTCAAATATTTATTTATGAATTGACATGTCCAGTAACAGTGGTAAAACATTCCTGGAACCTCTCTATGTTTCCAGCACTTATTGGCTATGCTTTTGTATATTTTTTTAAAAAATTATCCAGGATTAGATACTAGCAAAAAAAAATTTACAGTTATTTTCTCTTAGACCTTGGGAAACTATATTTGATTCCTTTGGTCCATGTTCTTTCTCATTGCAGCAGTTGCATTGGATGTCCTATATTCTTGGCTCAGGTAATCATGGAGTCTTTAACCATCTCTTCTTCCATCTCTATTTTCAGCAATTTTATTTTTAATTTTTAAAAAAAAATGTTTGATTCTTTATACAGTATCTTTTTGAATTTTGTTCTTATCTTTGAATTCCTTAATTTTTTCATCCATTTTATAGATTTACCTATACAAATACCACTGCATGTTTATCCCTTCTTTGCCTAGTTCTTCTTGATATTTAATTATAAATTGGTCATGGAAATCCACTGGGTGACCTTAGGCAAGTTATGCTCTCTTAGGCAACAGCAAATGTCCTCTGAATAAATCTTACCAAGAAATCCCTATGATAGGCTCAGAGAAAGTCAGAGTTGATTTGAAGGCACATAACAAGTCTCAGTCATAGATTGGAAGAGGGAAGGGAATGCTACAGACATTCAAATGTGACTCAAATAGTGATACGATGATATTAGGGTTCACCTGGAGTATTTTCTAGGAATGACAGAAACAAAAAAGCCAGAAAGTTTTATCTTGAAAATATAAAGAACCAACTGAATGGAGACCATGCAGACAGTATGACTTTTCCTCACTCCCCCCCTCCCACACACAACTTTTTCTAACATCTTGCCTGATTAAGGGTTATGGAAACCGCAAAGAGTTGCCACAGATTCCTGTGTCCTTTTAGCTGGCTCAATAATTGTACAACATAAATGTGGATTTGTAATTTATTTTTAATGGATAACATGGATTGTCAAGGGAAAATTTCTTCCCCCCCCCCAATTCATTCATTTCTGTGTGTGCTGCTGAGGAAGTCATTTGTCTTTCAAGAAGGAACTTTGGCTCTTTAACTTAAGGAAGATCTAAAGGCAAGCCACAACTATGGAACCTGGAAAACAGGCAAATCTTGCAAATGCCTCTTAAGAAGAACCAACTGAGACTCCTGGGGGAAAGTTAGCTGGAGAAACAGTGAGTCAGAACATGTATGTTTTTTATAATAAAGGGGTGTTAATGTTATGGTTGTCATATTATTGCTAGTCTAGAAACTGTCTGAGTATCTTAAAGAAAGACAAGATTAAATCTTAGAATATAAAATAGATGCAAATTGTTATGCCTGTACTCTGAAGTTATAATAGAGCTCCAGCAAGTTATCTTGGACCCATCTTTGTAGCTGGAGTAGAAATTGGATGGTTAATTAGTTCTGGTTGGGATTGCTTTAGTGTCATCAATTATTATTATGTTGTTTCTTCAGTCTGGACAGTCATTTGTGTACTCTGTACATATGGTTATATTGTCTCTGAAGATTCAGTTTTACAGTTGAATTGTACTCATGGATTCAGTTGGATGCCCGGTTACCAGTGCCATGAGTGTTTTTGCACAGCTCAGACTAGTGTATCAACTGTACCAATATGTAGTGATGTCTAATGTGGCCAGGCTGAAGCCTGTTGCATGCTATCTGGAGTATTGTAACTAGTATGTTGTAGTAGTTTGAGTATTGGACTATGACTCTGGAAACCAGGGTTGGATTCTCCACTTGGCCATGAAACCCACTGGGTGAACTTAGGTAAGTCACATGCTCCCAGTCACAGGAGAAGGCAATGGCAAACCTATCTGAACAAATCTTGCCAAGAAAACCCCATGGCAGGTTTCCCTTAGGGTCACCTTAAATTGGAAATGACTTAAAGGCACACAATAAGAAAATTTGCTCTACATGGCAGTCCCCTTTCAAATATATTTTGAAATTTCAGCTGGTCCTGAATGTGGTAGCTAGCATGTTGTTATTACAGGGAATGAATGTGCAAATCCCTTATTATATCAGCTTCTCTGGATGTTGTTGTTAGTGTGGTTACACAGTGCGTGATGATCCACGTCAGCGTGCAGCACCAGGATCACAATCTTCTCAGATGCAGGCAGTAGCTTGTGAGCTGAAGGAGCACCTCTCCCCTTCCAGATAGAGTAAAGAGACTCTACAGACAGACGACTCTCAGATGAGGCTTTAATCTTGGTTCTTCTATGTACAAGGCTATATACACGATCCACAGCAACAACTCCCAATGATATCAACAACCCACGCTAGCAACAACCAACACATGTGTCCTGAGGCAACTCCCTTATATACCCAGGGTTCCATGTGGCCTTCTGGCCCTGTTCTTCTTCTGGACACCTGTCACTCAACCATGGTGACTCTGCAGTTCTGCAGCCATTTCGGTGCTTTCCAACACCTTGTGACCATCAGCCAATGTCACTTCCTATGACACGGCACCTGGTGAAAAGTGCTTTGTCATTATGGCTGCCAGTGACCCTTTCATGCCTGGTCACTTGTGTATTAACCCACATTGGACATTTTCCTTGAGACACTGTCTCCACAGTTGTTATTTTCCTAACACTGGTTCAAAGTGCTGTTTCTGACTTCTGCTTATAAAGCCCTCAGGATGAAGGACTACATTATTCCATAGGAGCCTGGTCAGCCTTTGAGGCCTTCAGGAAAGACACTTTTCTTGGTTCCTACCACTTTCAGTGGTATGCTTGTTAGGAACATGTTTGTGTGGCATCTTGGTAATTGCTTCTGGACTCTGGGACACCCTGCTAGGTGGGCTCACTTGTTGTTTTTATATAGTCAACAATCTTATTATTCAGACAAACCTTTAGCAATTATACCAGGTTGCTACACCAGAAGAGCCTTTTGACCATCTGGGTTCAATTTTCCTTTTTATGGATGTTTTAAAATTGCTTTAATATTTCTGTGTTAAGTAGTCTATTTTAATTGTACATCTTATAATCTTTTCATAGTACATCTGGTATTTGATGTTATTAGCTGCCTTGAGTTAATTTTGGGTGAGAAAAGTTGGGTGCAGATCTCATGTGCATGCAAATATACATTCACACTTGAAGGCTAATAAGTTGCCCAGTAAAGAACTCTGTTGTAATAGCACTTGCAGCATGGAGGTATTTCAGTGCTGTGTGAGGAGCCAATTTTCCTTCATCTTTTCAGATCACAAAGTAGAATAACATGGATAGTGAAAGACATCTTCCACAAGGAACAACTGCTAATCAAAGTAATTTTCAGTTGACCAGACAGAGAAAGAATTGTTTGGGAATAAAGCGGTTTTCTATATTAAAATAGGAAGGACAGCTTGGGAAGGAGCTGAAACCCACCATGGCAGAAAGATAGGAATAGAATATATGCAAAGAATAGTAAAACAGGGACAGGAGGGAAGAGCAAATGTGCTCAAGGTAAAGACTGTGAGCAGCACTGTGTAGGCAGACCAACTAAAAAAAGACTGCAGAAAGTCATACTGCTTAAACCTTATAAATGATGTGTGATAGAAGTACAGATTTGGGGAAATGGTTCAAGGACAAAAAGGATTTATGTTGTTGCCAGGAGAGACATGGATAAGTAAGGGGGATTTGGAAGCTGAAAGGATCCAAGAGAGCTTGTGGTGTACAAAATCAAGCCCTCAGAGTATTTTTGTAAGAGTTGCATTGAGGTGTAAATCCCAGTAAATGCATCTTCTTCAGTCATTACAGGACCTAAGTAGGAAAAGCTTTCCATTGTTTTATGCATTCTTGAGATGTTCAGGTCTCCTTACTGTCTGGAAACATAAAAATAACAATGCTTATGAGGCCAACACATCAGTCATACAAGTACAAACTGATATGAACAGACTTGCTCATCAGACAAAAGAGTTAAATCCAGATTGAAGTCATTCCAAGCAATAGAGAGTGCTGTTTCCCATATCAACATGGTGATGAATGTGCCCTGAATTATAATCCAGATTTTAAAGGGCTTAAACCAAAGTGCTGAACCTATTTTGGAAATATGATTCACTAGCTTGTTCCTTAAAAATTGCGACTAAAACACAGAGCAGATTTACTGCCCTATAAGCAGTTAAATACTACTGACGCTAACTACATATAAGCAGTTAAATACCACTGACTCCTTCAACAAAGCACAAGAAATTTAAATCTGCTGATGCAATGATCACAAGGGGCTTGTGGTTTTTCTGCCCCTTCCTCCAAGCAGGAATAATGTTCTTACTAGGTGAGTTCAGAAAGAGAGGGAGAGCTGGCAAGGGAGAGGAATTGCAGTTGCCAATGATAAGGAGTAAGCCCTTTCATTTTGAATAAAGTGATAGTATTTTCAGTTGTGTATTTAGGAGGGAACAAAGGACTAAATTCCTTGTTGTGGCTGTGTGTGTTTATATCTATATACCCTACATTTATTTTCTACTCTGCCTTTATCTCAGCATTTGCTTTTATTTATTTTTTAATTTTCATAGGATAGGAAGTGACCGCTTTTAAATCACACTGACCAAGGGAGCATAGAAGGATAAACAAGACAGGCAATCAAGGCAGTTCTTTATCTACTCCCAATGATCATACAGACAAAAATTGATGCAAACTTCACTTCCAACACGTGCTAGTCTCTGGAGCAGCAGAAAACAGGCTTGCTCCATCCTTAATATAACATCCCTTCAAATATTTCAACATCATGTTACCTCTTAATCTTCTCTTCCCAAGGCTAAACTTACTCTGTTCTCTAAGCTGCCCCTCATAGGACATGGTTTCCAGACCTTTCACCAATTTAGTCGCCCTCCTCTGGATATGCTCCAAGTTGGCAATATCCCTCTTGAATTGTGGTGCCCAGAAGTGGACACAGTGTTCCAGGTGAGGTCTGACCAAAACAAAATAGAGTGGTACTATTACTTTATTTGAGCTAGACACTACATTCCTATTGATGCAGCCTAGGATCATATTTGCTTTTTTAGCTGCTGCATCACATTGTTAACTTATGTTCAGCTTGTGATCTTCTAAGACTTCCAGATCCCTTTGGCATGTACTGCTGTAAATCCAGGTGTCTCCCATCTGATACTTGACTCTTTTTCCCCCCTGCCTAAGTGGAGTACCTGTAGTACATTTCTTCCTGTTGAAATTCATGTTGTTAGTTTTGGCTCAACTCTTATCTGTTAAGGTCATTTTGCATTCTGATCCTGTGCTCTGGGATATTAGCTACCCCTCCTAATCAATCCATATTCAATTCTAATTGGCCCCATAGAACCTGAGAGTGGTGCAGTGCCACCATTGAAAAAATAATACCTAAAGAAATAACAGAGGCACCCACCCATTCCTCCCTCTAGGTGATACACCAAAAAGCAGTGCAATTTATGGCCATAGGTTTATGTAGAGGCAGGCTGATAACAGGCCAGAGACCAAAGAGGAAAACCTAGAATGAGATTGGGAGACATTCAGCTCTCCAGATGTTGGGCTTGTTAGGTAGGATCTAATTAGGAGAATTTATAATTAGCTCAAATGTGCAAGAGCGGGGCCTAACAACACCCCACAGGACCAGGTACCATTATGTATACCAGAGGACTAAGGAATCCCGCAATGGATGACACTGAGGCAGGCTTCTCCAATTAAAGTCTAAATACTTATTATGAGGGGAAAGCTGCACACACATAAATATATAACGCACACACATCACACTTAGGAATAAAAGAGTGAAAACGGGGATAGCTTGAGATGGGTCAGACTGAGGGAGCTACTCACTTCCGAAGGCTTCTCTGAGATCCACTGTGGATGTTGATAGTAATGATGATGAAACACGGCTACCGAAATTGGGGGGGGGGGTAAGATGGTCAAGGCAGTTATGATCAGAGTTCAGACCCACGTGGAGTCAGCATGCACTCTCAAGATAGCACACAGAGCCTAGAAATCCAAGGGTTCTTATAGGAAATTTCTGACTTCTGGCTATAAGCTTAATGGATTAGCCTGAGTTTGAACAAAGGTGTTGATAGTCTTAGCTTTGTTAACCTAGGTGTGAGCATAGTCTAAACAATGCATTTGGTTTTGAGACTATCAAGGAAGGGAGGCTAGAGAAAAGGGTGCAGTCAAATTTGCTCACTGCCCCATCAAGTGTGAGACTCAAGACAAACAAGCACTATTATGTGTCTTTTCCAGTATAATGGTTTTTCCCTTTTGGCAACTCCCAAACCTGTCTGGTAGGGAATTTCCCATCTTTTCTGGGCAGATCTCTCAGTGCCTACATGCCCTGCCATTTAGGGGATTATGGCTGACATCCCTCAAATGTCAGTCTGGGGTCATGGAGGGAACTCCACGTGTCCATAATTTTATGAAAAATCACATATGCTAACAGGCTCCAACTCCCTGCATTCTTCATTGTAGCTTATGCTGCTGAGAGGTGCACCCTAGCAAATCTGAAGGATAACATGATTCCCATCTCTAGAAAGAAACAGAAAATGTAGCATGAGAGATAATGAGAAAAATTGCTAGGAAATAAAAGAACAAAGTAGCTATAAAAAGATTTTAAAACTATAAAATAAGTATTTTAAAAGTCTGAATTGGGTGATACCTACATTAGGATCATGAGACATTATAAAGTGACCACTTATGTGCCACTTTCTTCATTTTTTAGTGTCCTAATGAAAGTATTGCCCAATTCTGATAGAGACATTTACTTTATAGAACAAGCTATCGAAGATGAGACATTCATATAGAACTTGACATGATTATTTCCTTATTTAAATTATAGCATCTTTCTAGAATCTTTCTAGTATATAATTTACCTAGCTACCTTCTTGTCCAAAAGGAATGGACCACAAGCATGCCTAGGAATGATAGCATAGAGCCACCTGGTGAGAATAATGTGGAATTGTCCAAAAGTAATTTTAAAAAGCACTTTGGGGCCATAATGTGTTTTTCTGTATTAGCAATATTAGTTCAAGACAGATGCTTCTGAGCCTAATCACCACTTGCACCCTCTCTCACACCTTCATTGTAATTTCTAAATAGTTTTATCATATATAATTTTAGCCCAAAGAGACACAAAGGTAGCTCACAATTGCAAGCCAACAACACAATAGAACAATATATTTTTAAATGTAGAATAGGGAAAGAGATTGAGAAATGAAAAGAGAGTTAAGAACCAGAGCAAACTAAATTAGCATGGAAATAAAGCCTTTATTCCTATCTGTGAGTCTTGGCCTCTGGACTTAATTAACTTCTATCTGCTGATAGACTCATTGTCACACAGCTCAGGATATTCAGGGTTTGCCTTATTCATTAGGTAGAGGAATGGTGCTGCCTTGGGCAGCAAATATTGAGGGATGGGGAGTGGCAGTGTTGGAGGACAAGAGTTGTGTGTCCTATGCCCCATAAGCCTCCTTCCCTCAAAATGAAGATAGGAACTGAATTCAAAAGAATTTTGATAAACTAGAAAAAATGTCTTTATCTTTCCACACAAGCCGTTGTACTGTTGCATTCATAATTCTTAGCTTGTTCCTATCTCCCTTTTGTTTTTCTTCTCTTCTTTTCTTTATTGTTTGTAGTGTTTTTTTTCTGTCATCTATGGTTTTTTAACTTTCTTTTTGATTATTGAAAGTGTCTGTCCCTGGCTTCAGACCATAGTTCCTCTGGTTCTCAGTCTGTTATGCTTAGTAATGCGAATTTGTCCCTACACTTTAAAAAAGTAAAGGTTTCCCATTTGACAATATTGTTAAGTTTTGTCCATCCATAGGAGGTGGTGCTCATCTCTATTACTAAGCCAAAGAGCCAGCATTATCAAAGGTGACTCTGTGGTCATGTGGCCAACGTGACAGCATAAAATGCTGTTACCTTCCCACCGAAGTGGTACCTATTCATCTATTTGGACTTTTACATGTTTTCAAACTGCTAGGTTGGCAGAAGCTGGGACTAGTGATAGGAGCTCACTCCAACACACAACACGTGCATCTCAACATCCCACTTGTCGATCTTGCAATCGTCAGAGTCAGCATCTTAACCCAGTGGTTCAAAAGCATGTAAAAGCCAGCGTGTGCAGGATGAAGCAGGAAAAAAATCCTTCATGGATTGCTACTTTTGATGTTACAACTTCAATAAAGGATCTGTATGTAGAAAACTGTCAATGATACAGCCATCATTTTGGAGAACTGTAATTTACACTGCTTCTGTAGTTTGTCGGGTTTTTTTAATCCTGCATTTTTGCTTGTTTTTACTATGAATTTGAATATTGCCATTGAATATTAAATGATTTTGACCATAGTTTCCTTTCCCCTCCTGCAGGCAGGTGATCTGGCCCTTGTGGTCTCTTCCAACTCTATGATTCTATGATCTGCACATTAAATAAATAGACACAGATGTCACCCAGTCCTCAGTGAAATGAGATCTGAAATCTCAATGAATGGATTTTGCAACTACTTATTCCCCTGCCTGCATTTCATTCCTTTTGTTGTGATGGTTTTGCTTTGATATTCTTTCTGTTTATATAACAGTGGCCTACTGCTGGTAGGAATAACTCCCATCACTCTGAAGAGCTTTAATATTTTCATTAATTGAGGAAGGCCTTGTTGCTATGCTGAACACAGATATCATGTTCGTTAATTTAACCTTAGTACTTTATCTCATTCTTTGTTAATCTCCCATTCTTCTCCCCTGAGCACATTTTCTTCCCTCTCTGCAAAACTTTTCTCAGAAATTTTCTCTTTATATTCTTTGCTTTTGTACCCTGTAATATAATACACGCTTTCCAATGCTACAAGTCTGCAACTTCCTTTTTTTGTTGTTGTTGCTATTTTTCAAGTTGCAGACCAACTTGATGGGTTCCCCCACACTTTTGTCTTCCTTCTTTGTGTTTGTGTATACATACATGTACACTTCCTATAGTTGCTTTAGTAGTGTTTAAAAAGTCATCCTGCTTCATGTTAAATTGATATGGATATTCACATTACATCTCAGAAAATCCCCTTTTCTGGGCTCTAATCTTTTGTATACTTTTCCGCTTTGTATTGGTTACCTCAACTCCTAGTGGGAGTGGTTGAGGGTGAGACTAATGCTGTATGATGGCCTTAGGTGTGTGCCCACTCCATTCCAAATCATCATGACATGCAAGCTGTATGATGCCTTACTAGCCTGATGTCTGTCAGATGTGGCTAGGAGGCAGGACTTTGCTAATGAGGCAGAATGTTACCAATATGGGATAGAAGCAAAAGGAGCAGGATGGCAAAATATATGCCTCAAAGAAACAATGTGAAGTCACTTCATATTTAAATTGTTCCTTTTATCACACAAAGGAAAAGGTGTTCCTGGTAGTGCATCATATGAATTGCAAATTTAAATGCCATATCTCAGGCACAGATACTGTTAACTTTTACCTCCTTTGGATTCCTCCTGTCTCTCCATTACACATTATCTGAGGTCCTTGGTGAGTATGGCAACAAATATTGGCTTCCATTTGGCCTTATGTTGCACAAATCTGTCCTAGAGAAATAGTCAGAAGACTGTTGCATGTAAGTGGAATTTGACCAAACACAACTTGAAGCAAACTTTGCGAATCTTTATTTTGCAGAGTACTTATCTTCAACCTGCATCCCCCCCCATAATCCAATGAATAAATTTACCAAGTTCTCTTTAAAGTACTTATCATTCTTCATAACACACTGGTGGTTTGCTAGTAAGTTCCCTTCCAAATGGAAGGAAATGATAACAAATCTGGCACTCAAACTTCACAGCTTTATATTGCTAAATACTAGGAGTCCCAATAGGCCTGCAGTGGAGAACTGTTCAATGCCATAATGTTCAGAACACTGCCAGCAGAGGTCAGCAGACATTTTGCATACTCAGATTGTAGACAGAACAAGATCAAGAGTATAATGTTGTAATTTAGTTCATCTGCATGGAGGTTTCTCTCATTCCTGCTTCAGCATTCCAACATGAAATCAAGACATTTTTGGCATCAATTTCCATGCAGCAAGATAATCCTTCCCCAAAAACTTGGTTGTGAGAATCCCTTCTCACCATGAAAACTGAATAAATGGAAGGTATGGATGGATAGGGCTGATTGAGAGCTGGTGTAGTAGTTTGAGTGTTGGACTGTGACTCTGGAAAACAGGGTGCAATTACCAGCTTAGCCATGAAACCCACTTATGTTTCTGACTTATGGCAACCCTGAGGCAACTCTCATAGAATTTTCTTGACAAGATTTGTTCAGAGGTTTGCCATTGCCTTCCCCTGAGGCTGAGAGCATGTGACTTGCCCAAGGTCACTACCTCAATATTTTCAGGTCTGAGAGCAGCTTTAGCAGCACATTGCTTACCGAAGGAAAGTGTGGAAATACATAATGTTTACAAGAAAGTAGTATGAGGGAGGATGTATAGACTGTAATGTCACTGTGTTGTGAATGTAAACAACCACATATATAGTTTTGGACAGCTAGAAGATTCCCTGCTCATGGGGGAACTATATGTGGGAGATTGGATCACCAGCTACAAGAATGCCAACTCTATGAGAATGAGCTCACCTTATACAAATATGTATCGGGAAGCTAATGAAAGTTGGAAATGGTTTTAGTTTCCAACTGATATAGGCAGAAAACTGACTCACCATTGATCTACAGCAGGGGTTGACAATCTTTGGCCCGCGGGCCGCACCTGACCTGCCGACCCCCACCAAGGCCGCCATTTTGTTTGCCAAAATTGGCGGCCGTGATTTGTTTGCGCATGCGGAGTACTGTGCATGCGCAAATGAGTTGTGGCTGCCATTTTGGCAAACAAAATGGTGACTGCGCATGCAGCAACTGGTGGCACATGCAGAGGCCGCCACACGCACGCGCCGCCATCCCCTCCCAGCCTGGCGGAAGACCTGGGGACTAGAGACCGGCCCCAGGTATGTTAATGTTGGGGAGATAAAAGATATCTCTGGTCCTGCACTAC
>CM034706.1:228569408-228580841 GCA_020142125.1 Phrynosoma platyrhinos
AGCTGCAGGAAAAGAGATTCCACCTCAATATTAAGAGGAACTTCCTGAGAGTGAGAGCTGTTCAACAGTGGAACACATTCCCACGGAGAGTGGTGGCGTCTCCTTCTTTGGAGGTCTTTAAACAGAGGATGGGTGGCCATCTGTCAGGGATGCTTTGATTTTGAGTTCCTGCATGGCAGAGGGTTGGACTGGATGGCCCTTGTGGTCTCTTCCAAGTCTACGATTCTATGAGTCTAACTCTAGAGCAAGGATGGGCAATTTGCAATCCACAGGCTTGTTTTTTCAGCAGCTCTCTGCAAATGATCAGTTCAGACCTCTGGCAAGAGCTATCTGGTGCTGTCCCAGCAACCTATTGGGTAAGAAGGTTGGAGAGAAAAAGAAGCGGCAGATGGCATAATGAGAGGGAAAAGTCTTTGGCCTGGGTATTTTGGGCTCAGGTCCTACTAGCCAGTGGCTTCAACTCTGCTTATCACTAGAAAGCATCTCCTGACAGAATTCTACCCCCACCCCAAAAGATTTCCCAACTTTCTTCTAGAGAATACAAATACATATACTTTCCCACACAAACAGGTTTACAGCTGGTACTTTTAGTTTATTACCAAATCAGACACATGTATTCCTTTTGACAGCTTTATTAAAGCATAGAAAATGTCTATGAACACAGATCTTGTATGTACTAAACATTGCAAATCATTATTACTACATTCTCTCTCACATGCTTGTTAACAGGTGTGTATAGAACAAGGAAATTTAATGCAATTCCATTCTAATAATCTACAAAGCAGACTAAAACATTGCTCAGGCTGTATCCTAAAGGAAGAGATATGGATGTTTAGCTATATTGGTGTAAGATGGCCCTACTAAACTGGCAAACATAGACTTTAATTTCCCTGTTAAGATGCTGAAAACCCACTGAAAGCTCATAATTTGAACTCTTAGCTTTAGAAAAGGGAGAAGTGTCAACTTTATGTTCCATATTTGGATCTCTATGGGACTTACCACTTCAGTAGTTGAAAAGGAAGATTTAAATCCAGTTTACTAATGTTAATTATACTAATGACTTCTTTATATAAAAACAGGCATGGAAATCATCTGGCCCTCCCCGTATTGTTGAGAGGCAGTTCCTATCATTCCTCACCATTAGCTATCTTGTTAAGTGTTTCTAGGACTTAACAGCCTAATAACACTTGGATGGCTATATGTTACCACTCCTCCATTAAGAACCTGCTTGAAGTGCTTTGAATATGGTGATTCCTATTTGAATGCTTGGTTTGGACAAAGATACTCAGGATTTCTCCTATAGAAATAGGGCTTCTTTGGAATTTTCTATACTGTACTAAAACATATGATGGGACGATAGACTCAGAAGTGGAAACAACCTCATCCAGTTCTTCCTTTATTCAAGGAGGAAGTGATACAGAGTGGAATGACAACAACAAGCAACAGAGGCATGCTGGATTTTTAGACCTTCTGCTTTTGTTGGTCTCAGTTGCTGTACATACTGGAATTAATGAAAGATGGGGTCAAGGAAAGCTGTTGCATATTTTAGGAATGATAGAAGTGCTGACCAGTATCACTAGAACACCCAGCTATGTATCAATCTCTGAAAGCTTATTTGTATACAATGCAATTACAGTAGCCCCTCCTAATTTGCAGGAGATCCATTCCGGACCCCTTTGTGAAAATGGTGACTCAGACATATTCGAGTCCCACGGGAAATAATGGGGCGCACACCCATGGCGGATGTGTGCAGCAGTGCGCAGGCACATGCTGCCATTATAATAATAGGCGCTTGTCCCTCCCATGAAGAGCAAGACCACGGATTCCAAGTCCACAAAAAGGGAGGGACAACTGTATATGTAAATATATGAAAAGATGTCTGAATCAGTGGTCACTGCTGAATATATTAAACTATGAGTAATTCTACTGATAATGAAAAATCCGTTTAAATTTAGGAGAACTAAGACATTGCTCCATAAGCCCTCTTAAAAAATTAGGAATGTGATTTACACACTGTACATGTTTACAAATTCCTTCTCCTTCTTTACAGCCTGTATGTCTCAGTAGATTCCATCTCTTTGTATTTGTAATCAATTCACAATCACTTTGCTATTTTGTATGCCAAGATTTTATATCACAATGTATGACCTGTTTTCATAAAAATAACCTAACCGATTCAGGGGAGAAGTGCTGAAGAAAATGGTGTTTCAATGTATACAGAAATAAGTATGCTCTCTCCTTGCTGTAGTTTCAATTATGACTGAAAGCATGTGTGTGTGTTAATGGATGCCATTATGTTAATGTGAGCCTTGGCATATTACCCACAGCAAATACATGGGAATTTTTAGTGTCTTTAAGGACCCCTGGAATAAGGCTGTGGTTGGCTGTCCAGCTAGCAAGCAAGTGATACACCAGTAAGCATCTGATTTTGTTACTGTGTTATTAATACTTTTACAAGAATTGGTGAAGTGGCCTTATTCTTTGAGGGTCATGCTGGATGAGCTCAACATTGGCATTCAGTGTTGGAAACGAGATCTCAAAGCATGCTTCACTGGGAATGGACCAGTGCTCCAGCTCCTTGCCCAAAGCCAAAGCCCTTGGGTCCAAAGTTCTTGGCATAGCAGCCTGCAAGAAAGGATAGGACAAGAAAAACCATTATAGTAAATAACTCAAAGAAGATAGGTTATCTAGAGTTTTGATCTAGGAGGGAATCAAAAACAGTCTAGAAAGGGCTCAGCCAGTTTTTGAAAGTTACTTTTTGGACTATAAATCCCATCATCTCTAGCTATCATGGCTGTTGGCCATGCTGGCTAAAGAGTTCTAGGGGCTGAAATCCATAAAAGAACTTTTCCTAACTGTGGTCTCAAATAGTAATAATGTTACACCAAGGTCAGGCTTCTTGGTCACATGCTGAGTCAAAGGCAATTCTCCCACCCTAATATTTTCTTTTTCCAAAATTGAGCAACAGAGGCAGTGATCTGAATCATTTAGTTGTGGGTGAGAGAAATGTAGTTGAAAACACACCAGTAGCAAAATGATAAGCTTCTTCCCACTCCCACCATCCCGGTATTCTGTGTCTGATTTTGTAAAAACAAATAACAACAAAGATCATTGTCAGGGGGGAAAACTGCATGGGGCAGAGCTTCAAATGTGATTTGGCTGTCAGCATGTCTGGTGAAAAGCAGATATGAAAACAATTTACAAGCAGACAGTTATCATTAGAAATGATCTGTATTTAGGCAACAAACTAAGGCAGAGAAAGGAAGGTGGAGAGGAATCTAGGTTCTCTACTTGCAGCTGTACAGAATTCCCAAATGATGGTATTTTGCAATAATCTTGCAGAGCTTATGTTTCAGACTACAACTCTTGTTAAGCACCCCACACTGTATTTTGGGGGTCCTCCTATTTTCATATCTCCTATCTAGAAATAGCATGTTTTTGAGAAATCGATGACCTTTCAGGAATACTAGGTCAGATTCTCGGGGGGGGGGGAAGGAACGCTTTCCCCAAGGCATGTGGACATCCCGGTAAACAAAACCATCACATCTAAAGAGTGCCTTCCTTTCCCCAAGTAATCAGCATTTTGTCTTGAAACTTGTGACAAAGGACCTCTTTGCACCTAAAGCAGAAACCCATTCTCTCTGCCTATCCCCTGTTGTTTCCTTAGTCAAACTTCTCTATCCATCTATCTCACAGCTATCCCAATGTGATCACTAAAATTAAAACCATCAACCACTCCAGAATATCCCATTGTTGATTCCTAGGAAAAGACATTCAGTCTTTGTTATCAGACAGCCCATTGCTTGCAGTTAATTTTAAGGTATAAATATGGTTTCAAAACCTAACCTCTGCACATACAGCTGCCATACACACACTCTCTCTGTGTATGTTCTGTGTTGCCCTCAGACTTTCCAATCTGACCCACTCCAGTTTTCCATGGTCTTCTCATTGGACAGGTAATTATAATCTCACTGCAAACTGCTGAAAACTACGCTATCCCCTCTCCATATTTCCATTTTGGTTAGCTCTGTATGCTGTATCTGTCTGAATTGCTATCTTGTATATGTAACTGCACTCTACATTTTTCTAAATAAAACCTTAATTCACCCAAGACCTGGAGTCCTCCTCAGTTTGTACTGGTATAGACAGATGCAAACAATTCAAAGGTTACCCAAGCCTCTTGCATAAGCTAATTTCTGCAACATTTGAAGTAATGCTGACAGTTGGTGGGGACCCCCCCCCAATCCCTCCCACTTGTTGTTTAGGTAACACTGCAACTTGAAACATATTCCCATAACCTATCTATCAGTAATAGCTGAACCAATGAAAACAGTACAATCAGAACTTTGATACTTACGCAACAATGGAAATATTTCAGACATTTTTGGTCACTGGTGATCATTTTATAAGTCTTACAAGAGCTTACAAGTTGCCTTTTGAACTACAGCTCACAGAATCTCCAAACAGCATGGCTACTGGCCATGCATACTGTGAGATTCTTGGAGCTGTAGTACAAAAAATATTTTTTCCAAACTGCAATTGTATGTTTTAGCTATCCAAGACCATTTGGAGAAAGATAAAACACTCTGGTAAGAACCATTGTGGTGCAGTGGTTTGAACATTGGACTACAACTCTGAAGGTAAGAGGTCAAATCCCTGCTTGCCCATGGAAACCCACTGGGTAGCCTTGGGCAAATCACACTTTCGTAGCCTCAGAGGAAGGCAAAGGAAAACCCTCCTCTGAACAAATTGGGTCAAGAAAACCCTTTTATCTGACAATTGATTGGCAACTCTAACCATCAAATGCCACTAACTACCCAGCATAAATGAGACATTTTCAAATAGCTCCTTACCTTTGCAGTAGATTTCACCATCTTTATCAGCCAAAGTAGTGGACTCTAGGCCTTTGCCACATTTTGCACATCGGAAACAGGATTTGTGCCATGACTGAGGAAAACACAAGCCAGATTATAAGAGCCCAGCAAAAAGGGACACATGAGTATTTGATGTTAGGTTATTCTCAGGTACTTAGTTTTACTAGGACAGAATTTTCAATGGCAATACATAAACTAGCAGCTCAGCTTCCAATTCCCAAAACTGAATTGTAATTTAGAGTACTGTAATACTCCAAATACGAGTATTCTCCTCTCAGAAAAGAAGAGTTTAATATATTAGCCTGTACATATTCACTGTATTGAGAAAATTTTCTCTCAGGGTAGAAATTCTGTGGATAAATTACAATGGCATGTGCCAGTCATAAATGGTTACTTTCAGGTTGTGGCTCAACTCCGCTCCCTAAGGGACTCCCTACCACAGTGCAGACCCTTGGTTGCTTTGGGAAAATCAGCCCTCCATTGTCCTCCTCCTTTGTCCAGACCCTGTGTGCTGGCTGCGGCCTGTGAGACAAACCCAGCACAGAGAGGATCTCCTTCTGCATCTCCCTTTTCTCATGGGACTTGAGGCGCTGGTAAAGGAAGTCCATCGGGGAGGAGGAAGAGGAGGAGGAGGAGGAAGAGGAGGAGGAGGAGATGGGAAGCTCCTTGCCCACTTCTCTGGGAGGGCTCTGGACCCCTGAGATGGACAAGGGGTTTGTTCCAGGTGGTGGAGGGGAGGAAGGGCCCTGGCAAAGGTGAAGTTGTTATGGGGTTTTCTTAGTAAAGTTGGTTCAGAGTGGGGCTTGCCTTTGGTTCCCCCTGAGGCTGAGAGTGTGTGCTCATCAGGGCAGGGCGCGCACTCCCCTCCACACTGAGTGGTTTGCCCAGCCCTCCTGGGTATGTGTCTGGAGCCATGAGGTGGAGGCAGTGGTGGCTGCCCAACAAGTGCTCCTCCTGAGAGGAAGGCTCTACCTTCCTGCTCCTGCCTGGATCCTCCATCGCTGGTGATCTGAACCCTCTGTATTCCTCTACCTCAGGAGGCTCCGCTTCCAGCAGCTGAGCCCCCTCCTTGTGGGAATTACATGGAATAAGGACAAAATTCGCTTCCATAGTGGTAATTACCCATCAGCCTCATAACCCCATGTCAGGGCGATTCACAAACCAGTTTAAACGCAAGTGGGAATGAGCCCAAAGATTGTGTCACTGTGTCAATTCATATGGATATTCTGCTATTCTGACAGAAGACAAGGTGTGAAAAGTTTTTTAAAGTACCATTTGTGGCACAACCATAACTTCCAGGTAACACAACTAGCATAAACTATAATGTATGATAACTGTGTTCTTGTCTGTTTACACAAAATATTAGTTGTCTTCAGTCTCATCTATAGTTTTTAGTTTACTTCCAAATCAATGTATGACTAAAACTCCAAAGTTTTAAATACTGCTGTTCCCCGCTCCGATTGCCATGCAGAGGGGCGGGCTATAAATAAAAATTTATTATTATTATTATTGTTATTGTTATTGTTATTGTTATTGCTATCTGCCAACAACAGGCTCTTACCTTTCCAGCTCCAACCACCTTCTCAGCTGCATACACAGCCTGTCCACAGCGGGGACAACCATCAGCACCTCCTACCTTCTGCGCCATTCTGGAAGCATTGGGATTATTGGTGGGCTGATGGGGCTGAGGCCTGGGGAGTTCAGACAAGAGAAAATGCAATTTTAGATTATTACTCTCAGAATCACCCAGTGGCCAGGCTGGCTGGCTGCTCTTGGTGGGGTTATGGGAGTTGTAGTCCAAAAATAATTTTTCCAAGCTCTAACTACAGAGGAACATTTTTGAGAAAATCAACTCAGGTTGTGGTTATGGATGGAATGGAGGCGAAAAAAGATGTTCCATCAGTATTTTAGGGACAGATAAGTTTGATAAAGTATTTGCACGCACTCCTGAGAAAAACCCCAGAAGGGATACAAACTAGCAATTTCCTGTTAAAATAGCATATAGCCCTTTCACCTAAATTATAGATCAAACAGATATGTGTACCAGTGTTCAATAAAAAATATTTTAGAATTACAGAAGATTCCAACTTCTGCTGTGGCAGGCTGTGAAAACACACAGATGTGTGTATGGTGGTGCTAAGGAAAAAAAGGCATAAATACACACAGGAGATACAATCCTTGACCGCTACCAACAACATTCTTCTATTTGCTTTCTAAAGGCACAATGAGTCAAACTCACCCTTCATGTTTGATCCCCAGTCCTTCTCCTTTGTCCATACTCAAAGTCCCAGCTCCCTGTCCAAAGCCATAGCCTTTGGGTCCATACTTTTTCCCATAGCATGATTTGCAGTAGATCTCTTCTCCATGCACTGCCACTGTAGTGCTGTCCAAGTTCTTTTTACAAACCACTGCAAAAATTGGAGAGAGGAGGAAAATCCACAAATCAGAAGCTTACATATTCAACCTGGTTTCTAAAAATAGCAACTTGAGCAGCTTTTTGGGGAAGTAATTCAATATAATACATAGTTAAGTATGAAACAAGGTATGATGTGGAACAGCTGTAGATAAGTGGTGTCTGCCCTCCAGATGCTTTCACAATCCCTCATCACTGGCATGCTGGCTGGATGTTATGGGACTTGTAGTCTCAGGTGGCTGACTGTCATCTTCTTTGGGTTGTTTTTTAACTACAATAATAACAAAAACAGCTCTGATGGTGGCTTTGAGGCTACAGTTTTTTATTGGTTTTAACTATGCTGTTTTTAACTTATATTTTAATGTTTGTAATATTTATTTATCTTTTAACTTTTGTAATCAGTGTTTTAGTTCTGTCTTTTAAAATTATTGTAACCTGTCTTGAATCCCATTGTGGGAGAAATCCTTGAAATAAATAAATAAATAAATAAATAAGTTCTTGGGAAGAAAATCAGTTTCTTCTCCCATACCATTTCCATAATATCTTACCCCACAGGTTTAATGGAGGCCCGTTCAGAGTGGGAGATTTGATTAGGGAAACTACAAAGGAAGAAAAAGGTGCCACAACTCAGTCTTCAAAAAGGAACCATGGAGGTGGTGGTTGGTATTAACTTATTAAAGAAAAATTATTCTGTGGATGAAACCTGTCATGGTTCTTCTGTGCTATATCTAGTTAAAATAACTGGCTCTCGATGATTAATGATTAACATTATTATTAACCCGAGGAAATGAAGACCAATATGTTCTCCCTGCCCCACCCCACCCCCAGTTTAGACAAAGAAATGAAGAATTTCAGCAACACTATCAGTGATTCTGGGCAAGTCATCCACTCTCAACTCGGAGGATGGCAATAGGATGAATAAACTTGCCAAGAAAACTCTTTGATAGGTTCACTTTAGGATCACCACAAGTTAGAAATGACTTGAAGTCACACAACAACAACAACAACAACAACAACAACAACAACAATCAGAATTCAAAAAACCCCAAGGGGCATAGAGGAATCTGTAAAGGAAAAGTCCATATTGATCGATTCGCCCGTAGGTGTAATACTCTGTACTAGTACAACCTGAGTCAGACTTCAAACTATGTAACTTGCTTCCAGACTTCTGTTCATAAAACCATGTCACAATATAAGAAGTAAAGAAGAGAGGGAAGTGAAATATTTCTATAACTAGGATAATGGACCTTGATCACCATCAGACATGAACTTTAGAGGAGATTTAGGGCCCATATGAAATCTGGAGATTGAGTTGTGAAGGAGAAATAGCAAACCAATCAAATCATCTTTAAAAGGGTTGTTTTTGGCTGGCGAGACCCTGAATTATCTGGTCAATGGTGCCATCACTATCATATCCTTCCATACACACAGTATCTAGAATATTGGTCACCCCAGTCTCAGTTATTAACCCTTGTTTTGGATTCTAATCAAAGAACTGCAGAGGTTGAGGAAGAAAGAAAAATGACAAGGATGGAAGAAAGTAAAGAGTTGAGACTAATTATAGTACTTAACTAGCTAAGAGGAACAATCTAACATTAAGCTGCTTCCAGTTTCAAAGGAATTAGACCTTTAAGTCCAATAGTATTCTTAAGGGAGAGACCTTGATGTGACTGCCAACAACCATCAGCTTGTCTAAAATAAATGGTCTTACTCTCAAAGAATGCAGAAACAAAACCAAACATTCCCCAAGGAATGCCACAGTAGCAACAGTAGCCATAGCTTTTATACCTCACTACTAAATATGGCACTGCAGAACTGGATTCCCCATCCTCATTACCAAATATGGTGCTTTTCTTTCCCAACTGATTTTGGATGAGTGAAGTTACAGGAGAAAGAGGAGGAGGAGCAAGCACCAGATGTGCAACCATGAAAGGAGGATTGTTAGGAAACTCCTTCTTAGCAAAAATAGCTCATGCTTATGTAACTGGCTTGGAATGGAGTCCTGTGCTTGGCACAGATGATCTACAAATCAATATAATTTTAGGCATAACTGTTTCAGTGTCTTAATTGGATTATTAGGCGAGCACACAACCACCTTCATCTGTTATTATCAGAGATACTTTATTTTTTTTCCATATGCCAAAATAAAAGAAAGGCCTTAACATGTAAAACAGAAAAAAATATAGCTTGTTGGTCCCAAAATAATGTTGAATGCTAAAAATGAGATACAGGCTCTGACCTCTGTGCAGAAAGACAAATTCTTTAACCAAATCAATCCTCTGCCACTGATTATGACAGGAAGGCAACACAGGGCCTCAATAGCAGGAAACAGAAGTATAAATAAGCAGTGGGATTGAGTTACATTAATACAAACAGCAGATTTGTCCTGAAATGTGTGGATACCCTAAACAGCTGCAGTTAGCAAAACAAAACAAAATCCTCACACCAAATCTAGACCTTTTGAACTTTTCTGAGCTCATAGTTTTGGAATCTCCATATCGAAACATTACAGCTGAAAGCTTTATCTCAAAATAGTGGATTAGCATTTTAGTAAGGAATTTAGCAATGGTGTCTCAAAGATTTGCACAAACAGTTAGATGAATCATTTATTTTTCACAAAGAGGGAAAGGCTAAAATGGAAGGAAAAAGGAAGACACAAATACACTTAGAAAAACAGAAATATAAAAAAATAAAATGTTGATTTGCTTGTTATTGTTTATTTCACTATGTTATCTTATAGTGCTATGCACTTGAACTAGAAAGATATTGTAAAAGGTTTCATAAATAAATGACATGAGAGTTTTGTCTCACACTTCATATTGGTAGCATGGGTTTCCAATACAGCTCAGACAACCTTCCTATGAAGTCTTTCGCTCTCTATGGCATATATATGATCTTTGATTCTCCTGCTTTCTGAGTCTGAAACCACTACTCTAAGGGGTAAACAGGTATTTCCATGATATAAAGACACATATTCCAGTGTTTGCACCTTATTATAGTTAAAATATCATACCTGGTTGCTCAGATACCTTTCCATCCACACTGGCTCACTTTGATGTAAGAACAAAATCTCTATCTTCAGATTATTATACAGTGGCCCTATAGGTATTTTCCCCTTTAAAACTCCCACCAGTCCATGTCTGTTTAGCCAATGACCATGAGAATTGCACTCCAGAAAACATCTAGATCAATGGTTCTCAAACAGTTGGTGAAAGGAGCCATAGGTGCTTGTGTGTGAGAGATTTGCTCAAGGAGAGGAAGAGACAAGAAGGTCCTGATCCCTCTTCCTCCTCCTCTTTCCAAACTTTTTTATGTCTAAAATTTATACATGTGTTGATTTGAATATTGAATTTACTTAAACAAAACTGTTCTAATTTGAATGATGTTATTTCCTTATAAAATGTTAAAATATGAATATACATGAATATGCAAATGAAAATACGCACATTAAATAAAATATTGTTATTCATATACTATGTCGAGTGGGTTTGCGACATCCACATGTAGATGTAAAGAGGGTCCCAAAGGTAAAAAGTTTGAGTACCATTGATTTAGTACATAGTTGCTCATGTCTGTTATAAAGCAGGAACATAGAGATAACAACAGATAAGGTTGTCCTGGTCATCTTCTCTTTGTTCCTTAGTTACTGTCTGAGTGGTTAATGTGAACACAAGTACCAGAGTTGAGCATAAATTAAAAACTTGGAATGCACTAAGAGGGCAACGTAACTTACTTTCAGACATCTATGTCTGCACTAAAACCCACAAGCAACAAAACAGCTGTTGCTCTAAGGAGAGAAATTCCTTCACTGCTTTGAGAAATTGGCAAACCACCACAAGCTATCAGTTTTTCCTTTTCTCACTAACTTTGGTTTTAGCTTATTTAAAACAAAAGGAAAGCTTTTCATATATGCGTACTTGTGCTTTGGGAATCACATGTATAGGCAATACAGAATATAAGACACAAGAGATCAGTAGAACTATATTGTATAAACAGAGACAAGATAGCATTAGTAAGTACCACACTGGAGACGGTACTGAGCAATGGACAAGTACAGTACATTAAAAAAGAGAAGTAAAGAAAGGAGGGAAAACTAAGCATCAGCTTGCGTAAGAGGCTGTTTATTTGATTCTCACTCAACAGATA
>CM034706.1:228580941-228600061 GCA_020142125.1 Phrynosoma platyrhinos
TTTTACCAACTTGCTTGCAAGAATGTCATGGGGAACCTTGTCAAATACATAATTGTCAAATACATAATTGTTGTTGGTTTTATTTATGAAAATATTTATATCCATCCTATATCAAAAGATTTCCAGATGATATGCAATAAAATTAATTTAAATAAATTTAAACATTTTTAAAACTTCAGAACAATAGAAGGTTGTTTAAAAAGTCAAAACCAACAAGTAATTTAAAACCATGTACATGAACAAAATGGATAAAATCGTCGGGCCTCAAAAGCTTTATTTTGGGCAATGGAATTAAGCTGGCAATAATCAAGCCTGTAAAGGCATTCATAGTGCTATGGGGCATTCCATAGCCATGGTGCTACAGCAGAGGAGGACCTTTGTACTTTTTGCGTTTAATTTTTCTCTTTCACCACAACCTCAATCTCCACAATCTGCAACCTAGGAAAGACGTCATGCATATTATAGCAAAATAAATGTTTTGGTTTTAAGGTGGCAAAAGATTCTGCTCTTTTTTCCTCTGGAAATAGGCACAAATGTTTAAATTTTATGCATATTTAAAGGCTATGCAAATAAGTTATCTATACATGAAACAAATTAAATTCATCAATGTTTATACTCTCATTCAGTTTCAACCCAAAAGTCATACAACCCATGAATCCTACAATCCAGATATTTCAAGGATTTGGAAGGTAAACTATTGGTTTGGATATATTTTCCCCCAAAATTGCTGTGAAGCCTCAAATAATTCTAGAATCTTTCAAGGAGATTGTACTCAACAAAATCTTTTCCCAGCTTCTCTTCTTTTTGTACCTTTTACAAAGGACTTTGCAGGAAGGCAAGAGCTAAGTCAAATTTTATCTTGTTCTCCACAACAGCACCTGCAGAAATTCCAGGATTTATTTATCTTGCTGGCAAGAGTAAGTAAACCAAGGCTTGTATGTGTGCTACTATACTCACTGCACAAGAAGCATGATTTGTGGAAACTGTTGCCTTCACACTGCACCTCCTCAGCAAAGTACACTGTTTTCTGGCATACACCACATTTCTTTCCTCCGCCCCAATTCGGCATTCTGTAAAGGGTAAATGGAACAAATGTAATTGCCAGAAGATAAACTAAGACAAGACAGATAACAGAATAACATTGAATCTATGTACCCATTGCTAAACAGACATTTAAAGCACTTGCTAAAGGCCATTAGTCATCTTACAATAGCTTGAGGAAATATAAAACTTTGCATGTCTAATTGATTAACCACAAACTTGTATGTTAGAGGTTTGGTATTTGGAGACTAACAGTTCACACTTAAGTTGTTTAAATACCACTGGCCCGCATTCCTTCTATATTGTTTTGTTTTCTTGTGCATCTTTATTCCTGTACTGTTTGTTTTGTGCAAAATCAGCACAGGACTAAGAAGGATTTAATGACAGTTCACAACTTATTTTATTAGATATGTTTTAGTGCAATGCATAAGTACTGTTTTGTTGCCTGGATTCTAGGAGTGACCCTAAAAAGGCATTTGGCATGGGGTTGTCACTAGGTTAGCTAACTCTTTGAACTTAAATTACCCTCACTCATTTTGTGTCATTTAGCACTTCAGGAATGCAACCTGCCATGTCTGAAGCCAGGAAAGAGGCCAGTTATTCTACAGAAAGCCTATTTACATAAAATGCTTTGCATATATTGGACAAAATGATTGCCAGATTATTGTTAACAATAATCTTGTCTAGTCGCAATAAATCAGGGGCACAAAACCTATGAATTGTGTCTGGCCTCAGGTGTGGGTTATGCATTCCCACATCCACTATTAGTAGTCCCAGGATCCAGGCTGAAGTCACAGAGGATGATCTGTTTAGCTGCAAACAGAAAAAAACAAATGCTTATCTACAGCCAAGGGCTGTTCTTTGTATCTATGAAAGTTGTTTGACTAAGGCTTGCATCTGAATAAGCATACATAAAATTGAGCTGTGAAATGTGTTCCGAAAATCTGTTGTACTAGGGCTCACTTTTGAACAGACATGCTAGAATCTGCAGTATAGATGCATATTTCTTAAGCCTTTCTAGTAGATGGTAGAACACTCAAAGTACAAGTCCTTTCTGTGCTAGTGATCATCTATGGATGATGGAATATGTAGATCCTCTCTACTGACATATACCTAAGGAAGCAAGGTGGATAATCCATAGACCCCCAACTAGTACAACTTGTTCCTCTAAAAGAGAAGGAGGGAAGGAGGGAGGGAGGGATGGTAGAAGGGAAGAGAGTTCATAAACTGGACCTCTATCTAGAATACCCAGCTCACAAAATGAAACAATATATATATATATATATATATATATATATATATATATATATATATATATATATATATATATATATATATATATATATGCAAAAACAATTGTGGTAGTACTATACAAATTAATGAAATCAACGTGATCTAGGTATGGTGATTGGAGACAACAGAAGATAGGATCTTACTTTATGGACAGCTATGCAAACAAGGGAATTTCCATAAGTATAATGTTCCCCAATCCTGCATATCAAGACTTACCTACTGAAATTCCCTCTTCTACACAACTATTATCTCAAAATCCCCCATCCTACATGGATGAATCAGCCCAAGAATGAAGTGATTTTCAGATATGAGTTGTATCACTTTTTCAAGCCAGTAGAAATATATATGAAGTAGTACTGTTCCACTAACAGTATGTAGAGAGATCTTGTAATACCTTTGAGGCTAACTGAAAGAAAAAAGTTGGCAGCATGAGCTTTCGTAGGCTAAAGTCTACTTCCTCAGATGCATTTGCATATTCCACTAACAGGTACAGACACATTAGCAGAAGAACTAGTGCAAAGCAACAAAATATTGAATTGTAAGACAGCCAGTATGTTATAGTGGTTTGAGAGTTGTAGCAGGACTCTGGATTCAAATCTCCACTGAGCCACGGAAAGTTGGGTGACCTTGGGCAAGTGACATTATCTGCACCTTAGAGCAGGGGTAGGCAACCTTTTTGAGCCAGGGGCCGGGTTGCTGTCCTTCAGAAAATTGGGGGGCCGAACCACCATAAATAAATAAATAAATAAATAAATAAATAAATAAATATTTTTTTTAAAAAAAATAAAAACAATATGCATGCACACTCTCTCAGCCCCAGAAAAGCCATGGCAAAACCCCTGTGGAGATTTTGCCAAGAAAATTCCAAGAACAAGTAATAACAACAATAATCAATATCGTCATGGTGGGCAGGGGCGGTGGCGGCGGCCACGGCGGTGGTGGCAGGACCAGCCTGGGGCCAGTCCAAAGGCCTCGGGGGGCGCATTTGGCCCCCGGGCCTTAGATTGCCTACCCCTGCCTTAGAGGAAGACAATGGCAAGTCTTCCTTCAATAAATCTTAATCTTCCTTCAATAAATCTTACCAAGAAAATGCTATGAATGGTTGCCTTAACTCATAGTCAACTTGAAAGCACACAACAATAATGAATTATACAGTGGCCTTTGCAATGCCTTATTCAAGTAGAAAAAACCCTACTGAATACGACAATTGTGCAAGAATGGAAATGGGGTTTCTATATGTGGCAAAAACTTTTCAGTAAATGTATGACACTAAAAGGTAAAGGTGAAGGTAGTCCCTTGACATGATGTCTATTCATAACTGACTGTAGGGGGCAGTGCTCATCTCCATTACTAAGCCAAAGAACCAGCATTGTCCAAGGACTACTGTGGTGTCATGTGGCCAGCATGACTGCACCGAACACTGTTATGACACTACTGGACACAATTCTATTTGTCCCCAGGCACAGCTGCCAACAGACCGGTCAATGTAAACTGATGTATACTGACTGAGTGTTACGTTATTATTGTCACAGTTAATGCTGCTGTTGAAGGTGGGAACTGCAAACCTTGCCTGAGCAGATTATTTAGTTTTTTAAAAAAGATTTCAATTCAAAATGAATGGCATGGAGTTAATAAAGAACAAGTAATAAAAAAAAAAACAAGCAGCAGTTTTGCAGTCACAGGGATACCTCCCTCTCATTAAATAAATATTTACCTCTGTTGTCTGTTTCAACATAGGATTTATCCATGACACCCTGCAACCTAGCCTTCTGTGTTCTCCAGCCCTCCCTCTCAGCTAGCTCATTCCAGCCTGAGGAATGCTTAGATTGCCTTAAAAGGAGATATGGCTCAGACCTTTCATTTCCTTCTGCTAGGGAAGGAGCCCAGTAAGCCGTGCAGGAAGGAGACCAGCCCCAACTTTCATAAAGGACAGCTTCTTTCAGAAGTACAACTGTGACTATGAACACATAAAGAATCAACCCAACTGCTGCAGGTAGCAAAGACAGGACCTTTGGTGACCAGGTCAACAAAGAAGGGAAGAGGTCATTTCAGCAGGTGTAGTTTCTCTCATGAAAAGCTGCACCTCCAATATTTCCTGTTTGGGGCTCAATAGGGGTTTCTTGTTGACTAATAACGTGGATCATCTTCTACAGTGCCTTGCAGAAGTATTCATGCACACACCTTTGACATTGCCACTTTTTTTATGTTACAAACTCAAATGGAAATGGATTTAACTGTCACTGTTACGACCTGATATAGCCTAATATACACAAAACACTCAGCACTGTGATGATGCAAAATACTTTCATTGTAAGTATTCACCCCATTTGCTGTAATATGGCTAAACAAGCTCTGATGCAACCCACTGCCTTCAGAAGTCATATAAATAGTTGAACCAAGTCTACTTGGGTGCAACTGCTATGCCACAAGATTTCTAGATTTGGTAGCCTGTCCACCAAAACTCTGTGACCAGGAAATGAGGACATGAATCTGAAGTCAATGGTAGCTCTGAAGTAGCTGGAGAGCTCTGCAGCTGAAATGGGAAAAATTGTTCATGGAACAACAATCACCTGAATATTTCACAAGCTTGGATTTATGAAAGAGTATGAGAAGAAAGGTATTGCTGAAACAAACCTATCAAATCCCATATGGATTCTGCAAAAAGTCAGGTGGGAGACACAACAAATGTGTGGACAAAAGTCTGATGAGACCAAAACTGAATCTTTTGGCCTTGCTGTAAAACTCTGTGTGGAGCAAAGTAAATAGCCCTCATTGCCCTGAGGAAGAGGGTTGGACCTGATTGCCCTTAAAGTCACTAACCATGGAGAGCTGATAACCAAAGAATGTGCACGTCTGTAATGGGCAAGCACAAAACAGCACACTACAAGTTGAGGCAAAGTTCAGAAGCTTACTTATCCCAGCTTAAACGGGAACAGCCCATCATACAGTTGACCAGGGGCCAACTACATTCTCTATCTATTCAGCAAATAATTAGGGAAACCACAGAAAGGCAATACTGTAGAGCTTTCTTTGAATTTAGGGCAAACACTGCCACCTGCCTGCCAGGCAGTTTCCCTCACTGACAATCCACTGCATACTATTTTGGGATATTTAGATTTAGTTCAAAGTTCTTGGCCTGTCACTGAAGAGGCTTGATCACATACTAAATCCAACATGATGTCAACAAAAACATTGTTTATGTCTAGAAAGATAGACACAATTCAATAGTATTATTAAATATGATGATAAAAATAATAGGACATCAAACACCACTATTTGAGCACCATATCTGCAGGATGGAAGCCTGTTGGACACTACATTAGCATAATAATAGCGTTGTGTTTTCCAGAGATTACGTAAATGTGGTCCCAAGTGCAGTCAAGCAAACAATAAACATAACTCTCTCTAACTCACTTTTGAGTGGATGAATAGGGAGCTAATCAACCATACCCTTGTACAATTGGTGAGCATAAGGCTTTGGCACCTGTTGTACAATTGGCTGCTCAGCTGTGGAATCCAGTATAAAGATGCTGGTTTGTATTCATACTATGTTAACAATGAAGGAACTTACCCTTAGATATTGTGTCCAGCCCCTTCAACCTGGACAGGATATCTAATCAAATAGCTTTATTTCTATCTGGTTAACTTCATTTCCTGATCTTCATGTTTTGATTTTATTTGCAACTATTTTATTAGTCAGTAAAACTCAAAGTCCTGATTAGTACTGAATCAGATTGCCTTCCTAGGGAAAAGATATCAGATTATTCATAAAGCTCCATGTCAGTGGATCTTAAGAATTGACCATGGAACATGTTGAGAATCATATGAACACTATGGACCATTTACCCAGAAAAATGTACACAAATCAGTTTTCAAACTAACAGGGAGGAAATTGTAGGAAAAACCATTTTACTTCTGTTTCATGGTCCCCACATTAAGAATCTTTGTTCCATATGCTTGGAAGTTACTAATCAGAACAACTTTTTAAAAAAAAAAATACACACATTAAGCCAGGGGTAGGCAACCTGTCCCCTTTAAGGGCCGAGGGACTTCAGCTCCCAGAATCCCAGGAGCTATTGGCCAACATGGGACTATTGGCCAACATGGCTGAGGCTTCTGGGAGCTGAAGTCCCTCGGCCCTTAAAGGGGAAAGGTTGCCTACCCCAGCATTAAGCTGTTCCATAAAGCTTCATTTAGGCCAGTGGTAGGCAACCTGTCCCCTTTAAGGGCCGAGGGACTTCAGCTCCCAGAACCTTCAACTATGTTGGCCAATAGTTCCATGTTGGCCAATAGCTCCTGGGATTCTGGGAGCTGAAGTCCCTCGGCCCTTAAAGGGGACAGGTTGCCTATCCCTGATTTAGGCCATTATTTGAGTGACAATGACTTTCTAGGATCTCATACCACTCATATGCCACTTTTAAAAGAAACATCATTACCTCCTTGTTATGCGCCAAAATAATGCATTACAGGTGACTTGGTTATTTGTAACACCTTACTAGAAAACATAGACTCACCATTACAAACCAAAATAGTCACTAATAATGCTATGTGTGGTTGACGGTAGCTGAAGTCCAATACTTCCAGGGCACACCAGTTTGGGGAAGACTGAATTAATATAGCAAGAGCTAGTACATTTCTATATCACTTATCATTGCACTTAAGCACTCCCTAAGTGGTTTACAATGTGTAAGCTAATTGCCCCCAACAAGCTCATTTTAGCAACCTCGGAAGCATGCAAGCCTGAGTCAAGCTTGAGCCCTTGACTGGTATTGAACTCGCAACCTTATGGTTTGCAAGTTAAGTGGCTGCACTACAGGCATTTAACCACTGCGCCACCAGGGTTCCTCTAATAAATGATCATAATAAATGATAATGGGTTGGATCCAGGCTTAGTAATGCTTAGAAGAGACCCATTAAAATTAGTGATGCAATTTACGGTAGTCATGACTAAGTTAACTCTCGAGACCCAGTGTGCTGAGTGTTAGATTATTACTCTGGACACCAGGGTCTGAGTCCTCTATGTGACCTTGGATAAATCACTCTCTCTCAGCCTCAGAAAAAGGCAAAGGCAAATCCCCTATGAACAAATCATGTCAAGAAAACTCATGTCAAGAAAACAAATCATGTCAAGAAAACAAATCATGTCAAGAGAGAGTTGCATTAAAGTTGCCATAAGTTGAAAATGACTTGAGGGCACACGGCAACAAGAAGTTAACTCTGACAAATTTCATTTGGTCTCATCCAAGCATGACTAGGTTTGGTGGCAAACCTATACTTTTAAACAAGATTTCATATTGAAAACAGAATGAATGTGGCAAATGCTACACGTTATACATTTAAGAATTAGATTAAATATTTGCCTACCCATGGACACAAAATAGTTATTAATAGTCAGACAGTTAGTTAATTATACATCATGACTGTTTGCTTACAAACACAATAACACTGTGGAAGGAATTATTTTTCCTTTTTTGATTTTTGTCAATGTTTCTCTCAAGAATTTAGAAAACAATGAAATGGAACAGATTAAAATATATTTCTCAATGATATGACATAACTAGATTTCATGTTTTTTGTTTTTAAAAGTTTTTAGAAATGGAAGAAAATTAGAATCATAAAGCTAAGATAAGATTCAACAACTGATGAGTTGATAGTGTAACTGTCAACTGAAAATTTGACCTTTCTACCATATCTAAAATTAATATAAATGCTTATCTTCTCCCACTGCACAGAAGGGACCAAATTTTGGCTGATGGAAGAAGTTGGTAGCAAAAGCTTTTATAGACTAAGCCTACTTCATCAGATGCAACTGAAACAAGTGATTGTTTCAGTGTTTCTATTTCTCACATTTAATGCAAACAACAATAACCAGGACACTTAATTTAAAAATGGACACCTCCTGCTTTCTGTACATTACTTGGAAATTATTCATTCCAGGCAAGGACAAACGTTTTGTGAAATAATGATAGGAAAATATTTATCTCACTGGGAAATACCCAGAGGGAATTTATCCAATGTTACCAGAAGCATGCTCAAGCTTACTTGATGCAGTGAAGTTCTTTGAAAATCTTTAATTAGCCTGTTGGACTTATGAAGACATCTTAAACTGTTAGACACATCCACTAGGGCTGAATCTGCACTGCAGAAATAATGCAATTTGACAACACCTTAACTGGGATGGCTCCATAGTATGGGATCCTGGATTTGTAATTTGTTGTGGCACAAGAACTCTCTGACAGATAAGGTTAAATATAAAACTACAGGTCCCAGAATTCTGCAGCAATGAGCCATGACAATTAAAGTAGTGTCAAACTGTATTATTTCTCCAGTACATATTCAGCCTTTGTCTGTTCTGGTCTGGAATAGTTTTCCAAAAACTTGCAGATGAACTGCCCACATCTTATTAACTACAATCTTTTTACTATTGCTCTAAGGATGGAACCTGGAAGTTTCAGTATATAGATAAATAAATAATAAATATGTTCTGTAATACTAGGTTAGGAAACAGTGTAGCATAGTGGTTTGAGCACTGGACTGATACTTTGGAGATGATACTTTGGAGACCTGGGCTTAAATCCCTGCTGGGTCATGGGAACCCACTGGGTGACCTTGGGCAAGTCACACATTTTCAGCCTCAGAAAACTTTGTGATAGGTTTGTCTCAGTAACTCAGAAATGAACATACAGTAAATCAGAAATGAAAGCATGCAACAACATTAGGTTATGGGGACACCCAATCAAGCTCCAAATCAGGGTGACGTGGGTGGATTTTTCACCTATTTTAGTGCACCTGTAAAGACAACATGCAGACTTTACTAATAACAGTATAGACTAGCAAAGGATGCGTATACATTCTGAATTACTGAGAGCACATATAATGGTGTTCTCTTATATATCAGGTGCATACATATTCTCTAGTTCTCTAATACTATCAGATCCTTTCTTAGCTCATTGACTATTCTGCAGATCAACAAGTCCTCTCCTAGATGACTGCTGCTGAGCAGTATCCTTGCCCAATTAACATCTGGATCTTTTTTGGTTATAGTAAAGACCAAGGAAGAAATATAGAAATTTTACCTAAACAATGAGGAAATCAAAACAATAAAAGAATTCCCATACCTAGGATCAAACATTGACGAGAATGGAGACTGCAGTCAGGAAATCAGAAGACTAGGAATGAAAAGGAATAAGACAAGATCCTGAAATGTAAATATATACAAAGGAACACTAAAAGAAGACTCGTCTAACCCATTGTATTCTCCATCATCATGTACAGATGCAAAAGCTGGAGAGTGAAAAAAGCGGATAGGAAGAATACCAATACATTTGACATGTGGTGCCTGAGAAAATGCTGAGGATGCCTTGAACAGCCAAAAACACAAACAAATGTGTCTTTGAACAGATCAAATCTGAAATCTCCTTGGAAGCCAAGATGACCAAATTGAGGCTGCTGTATTTTGGCCACACATTGAAAAGGCATGACTCATTAGAAAAAAATAATAGTGCTAGGGAAGATTGAGGGAAGTAGAAAGAGAGGAACGCCACACACCAGATGGACAGACTCAAATCAGAGCAGTCACAGGACTGGATTTGCAGGAACTATACAGAACAGTGGAGGGTAGGGGGTATTGGAGATGTCTCATCCACAAGGTCACCATGAGTCTGGGTCAGCAGGCAAGCAGGCAGTGGATTACAACAACACGATGATATATTGGATCCCATAGTTTTGAAATGTTGTTAATGGTTCTGGTGGATCATTAATGGTCCTCCAGCTTTATATTTGCAAAATCAAGATGATAGAGTGATTCACTTAAGCCAAAATCCATTTGGGTTCCATCTAACTGCTGAAACTACTTGCTCTCATAATGCAGAACTTAATCTACTTTAAAATTATTTAAATATTTCCATTTGCATAGTTATTCATTGTGTTAGTATCAGTTTCATGTTCAGTTTTCTGAAAACTGGTAACCACAGAGCAAGGAACCATTGAACAAAGGTAAATAAATCCACAGTAAGCAGTGGTTAAACTTACAGTAAACTGTTAATTGGAAAAATCATTTGCAACAGATGGCCCACCCAGGCATGTTTTTTGCCATATGGGCCAGAGAAAGGATTTTCCTTGCAATGTTTGTACTGTAGAATGTGAAAGAAGACCAGAAAATAATTTCCCCAAGTGCTTATGGCAGCAATTTTTTTTAAATACCGTACCTTGTCAGCTACAACCCAGCAGTCACCTCATTTTTTATATGACTTGTGTCTGTGCAAAATAGAAGGGAAATAATTTGGCAGTGATATGTAGGCAATCACGTTGAAAGAGAGCAATAGAGAAAGGCATTTGGGGCTTATCTGCAATACATATTATCTCATTCCCTTTTCATGTGTTGTTTGAATCCTCTAATATTTTGTACTTTTTGTGGCAAAAAGCCTTCAAAAAGGGGATTGCAATACAAATAAAATACTGTACATAACTCCGGCTGCAGAGGCAATACTCTCTCTCTCTCTCTCTCTCTCACTCTCTCACACACACACACACACACACACACAGGTACAGGGGCTTTGGGGGGGGGGAAGGTTTGAGACTACATCCAGTTCCTGGCCGGCACGCCTCGTACAATTTATACACAATGAATAGTCAGTTGAAAAGCCAAAATAACAACTCATAAATAAAAACAAAGCAATCAATTATATAAAATGTTTTCCAAAACAGTGTCTTCACAGCAAGCTTAAAAGCAAGAATAGAGCTTGGCAAATTCATGGAGTCAATGCTGAGAAGGCCATCTCTGGTTTCTATCAGTTGGAGCCATGAGCTCCAACTCATTTCTAACTGAGATCAGACCATTTATCAACACTGGCTTGTACATTAAATTCTCTCAAACAGCTGCATGATCCTCATCATTTTCATACATTTACCAACCTCCTGAGTCGTTGTGTACACAAACAAGCAGAATCTTGCTAGTCTGAGGATCCTCATGGAGGGCTTACACTCAGTCCTGCAGCCATCTCAGTCCCAATTGGTGAGGATACCAGTAGCAGCTCTCAGCCAGAGGAATTCACTTCCATGAGAGGTCAGGCTGAACCTTCCTTTGCTCTACTTTTGTCAATAGGAAAGGACCCTTTTGTTCAAATAGGTAACTGATTGTAAGGAGGATTTTTATGGGACGTGTTTACTCTATTTTTAACTTTTGAATGATTTTATACTTTTAAAAAATGTAATGACTTTAATCTGATTTTAAAACTGCACTTTAATTTTCATTGTGTTTTAGCTGATTATGTGCTTGGGTCCCACAATGCAAGAAAGGAAATAATATAAAACATTTGGGTAGTGTGCTAGACATACAGCCCAAAGAGAGGGAAGTGTATTGACTCAAAGGAATAAATGAGTAAGCTGATTGAAAGACTCCTACAAGACAACTCATTAGTATTACTTTTTTATATAACCAGACATCCCTATTAGAGCACTCTTCTTCTTCTTCTTCTTCATTGTTGTTCTTGTTGTTGTGTGTCTTCAAGTTATTTCCTAAGACAAACCTGTCACAGGGTTTTCTTCGCAAGATTTGTTCTGAGGGTGCCCGAGGCTGAGAGAATGTGACTTGCCCAAGGTCACTTGGTGGTTTTCCAGCAGGGATTTGAACTCTGGTCTATAGAGTTATAGTCCAACACTCAAACCACTATACTACAGTGGCTCTTTTTCTTCTCCCTTCTGAGTATCCCAAATTGTCCCATACATATACAAAGGAATTCTCTCAGCAAGCACAAGATAATGTGGTCCTTGCACAAACACAATTAATAATAATAATAATAATAATAATAATAATAATAATAATAATAATTTATTTATTTATAACCTGCCCCTCTGCAAATGCAATCAGGGCAGCTTACAATGATAAAACACCAAAAATATACAATCCCAAAAGGCACTATATTTCACTTTAACTGCAATGACTGCATCCTTTGGACTCCTGGGGCTTGTAGTTTGGTGAGGCACTAAAACTCTCTGGCTGAGATGTCTAAATACTCTTTCCTTAACTCCAAATTGCAGGATTCCAGTGGACTGAACTAATGGTGTTACAGTGGAATCATAGCACTCTAACTGTGTAGTGTGAACAAGTCAAATGAAAAATCTGGTCTTGTTTTGCTGGGCTTGGAACTTGAAACTGTTTCTCTTTAAATGTTGAGGTGCTACAAGTCAAATGATAATAACTTCCAATAGCAGTGATGAGGTCAGGGATTTGTCATGAAAATTGGAGGGGGGAATCTGTTAACCCTGCTCTTCTGAAACTGTAGTTCTAATCTGAATTGAATGTAGCTGACATTAACACTTGTTAAAATGTTTGGAATATTATTTTAGCTTGGTCCTAAAATAAAACAATAGAATTACAAGATTAGCTCTCATCTATATTGTCTATGATGGGGGAAAGGATGCAGTAGTAGAAGTTTTTCATATCATGTGATGGTTACCGTATTTACACCATGCAATGGAGCTGAAACAAGACACATTTCCCTCCCACCCTTGTAATCTAAAGTAGGGAGATTTGTTCTTCTCCATTCAATTTAATATTGTTGTGTGCCTTCAAGTCATTTCTGATTTATGGTGACCCTACGGGTGAACTGGGTTTTCTTTACAGAATTTTTTCAGAAGGATGATGCCCTTCTCTTCCTCTGAGGCTGAGAGAGTGTATACCACCATTAAATTACATTTAAATATTTATTATTAGATGTGGACCTTGAGTGCACTAAAGACTGAAAGCTATGTTGCTACTAAAGCCATCTTCAACCTGGCAGTGACAGGACTAGTTTCTCAACAAATTCTGCCCCCAGAAAAGGCCAATGATAAGGTCTCCATAAGTCAAAAATGATTGTTAGATACACAAGAACAACAACATTCCACAGTCTACAATAAGTTAGGTAATTGGATTTAACCCAGTTTAGCCCCATTAGTGTTAATGAGATTCAGGATGGCTGGTCCAAAACACACTGCAAAAATTATCCAGTTTGAGACCGCTTTAACTGCCCTGGCTCAGTGCTAGGGAATCCCGGGAACTGTAGTTTATGGTGGCACCAGAGCTCATTGACAGAGAAGGCTAAATGTCTCACAAAACTACAGATCCCAGGATTCCCTAGCATTAAGCCATGGCAGTTAAAGCAGTTTCAAACTGGATTATTTCTGCAATGTTGTTTGTTAGAGGCAAACTGAAAATGAAAATTGGATAATTTATCTCAATGAGGGGGGAAAGCTCCAGGGTTTCACAACTGGCATCTCTTAAATAAGTGCTCAACCTCCTTTAAATGTAAATTACAACAAAAGCGACAGCTTTGATGCAACAAGGCTTAGTCATAGTTGTGACCTGGGGTGAAAGCGAAAAAGGAAATGGAAATGCCCTCAAAGTGGGAGTGTTGTAGTAGAACTCAAGCACACAGGACTGAAGCGCTGGCAGTTGTTAAGTAGCAGAAAGAATGATATCATTTCCCATTCCTCCACCACCCTCCTTTCAAGTTTGGCAATTCCCTTCTAAGGTTAACTGCAATCCTCACAATTGAAGGTGTGTGTGGGGGGGGGGAGAGGAAGAGATGGATTTTCTCAGCAATAATTCATCATTATGAGCTGTTCTTTTGGTATGATAAAGCAAACATTTGGATGGGAGTGGCTTGGCCCTCAACTGACAATTCAGGCTCATACATTTAACAAATTACCCTTTCTTGGTAGAGATGAAAGGTGCAAGAATTGGTTTGCTGATTTGGAGATACAGGGCCCTTTCACACTGTGTATTGTGTCCCTCAAATCTGGAAACCATGCCTTATGAGGACTGACTTAGGGAGCTGGGGATGTTTAGCGTGGAGAAGAGAAGATTAAGAGGTGATATGACAGCCCCGTTTAACTATTTGAAGGAGTGTCATATTGAGGATAGAGCTAGCTTGTTTTCTGCTGCTCCAGAGCATAGGATATGGAGCAATGGATTCAAACTACAGGAAAAGAGATTCCACCTCAACATTAGGAAGAACTTCATGACAGGAAGAGCTATTCAACAGTGGAACACACTCCCTCAGACTGTGGTGGAGTTTCCTTTGGAGGTTTTTAAGCAGAGGCTGGATGGCCATCTGTCAGGGGTGCCTTGATTGTATGTTCCTGCATGGCAGGGGGTTGAACTGGATGGCCTTTGAGGTAGCTTCCAACTCTATGACTCTATGATGTCATCTCCAATTTATAGCAAACCTAAGGCAAACCTACCACAGGGTTTTCTTGGCAAGTTTCTTCAGAGGGGGTTTGCCATTGCCATCATCTGAGGCTGAGAGTGCAACATACTCAAGCTCACCCTTTAACTGCCTTGGGAGCATGTACTTTGTAGTTTATGGAAAGGTATTTAGAATCCTCTACTAGAGAGCTATAGTGACTACCTACTCAACAGGTGCTCATTTCAGTCAGGGCCTCACCTCAGTTTTGCCAGCCTGCTTGCATGTCAAATACTGCTCATGGCCAGGTATGGAACAGCTCTTCTGGGAGCCTTCAGAACTGAACTGATGCACCCAACTAGGAGGACTCCATCTTTGGATGCCTAGCCCTGGCAGATTCCTGGTGTGTCTGAGAACAGACCTTCTTGTTGCCACTGAGGCTCTTGGGCCATACATGGAAGTGGAATGAGCAAGGCTACTGCCAACTGGTGTGGACTGCTAGGATCTTCCTCAGTCTCAGAGGTGCCTACCTCAAAGCCATATTTCAGACTTGAACCCAGATCCCACACGTGTTGTTGTTGTATGCCTTCAAGTCATTTCTGATTTATGGCAACCCTACCATGGAGTTTCTTTGGCAAGTTTCTTCAGAGAAGATCTGTCATTGCCAACCCAGTGAGTTTCCATGGCAGAGTAGGGATTCGAACCCTGGTCTCCAGATTCATAGTCCAGCGCTCAAAATCACACCACCACACTGGCTCTCATGCTACACACATAAGTGTAAATGGCCACAACCCTATGTGAATTAAACGTCAGAAGAGCAAAACAAGATATCTCATGCAAAAGCATGTAAATTACCATCAAGTCTGTCATATTACACAATTATTCCACTTTAACTGCCATGGCAACATCCTATGATTTTTGGGATTTGAAATTAAGAATGGGTATTTAGAATTCTCAGCCAGGAATCCATTAAGCTGTTGCCATGGCAGATAAAGTGGAATCATATTGCTATCACTGTATTGTGAAGTGTGAGAAATCCTGTTTGAAGACATGTTGTGTTCCTTTCTTTCCCTTTTTCAATCAAGTCCAAACATGGTAGCCATTACACTGCTTTTTAAAATTATCCTTGGACACTCTCATGACTAGTCCTCCTTATATATCAGTCAAAATCTCAAGCACTGACACTTGAGAATTTACCATTACTCATGAGCAGCTCTAAAGACCTAAAATGGAAATGTAATTAGGATCTTTTCTCACCCCTCTGTAGGGTGGTGGAGGAGGAGGAGGAGAAGAGGTAGTAGTAGTTGTACGAATTATCTGTATTGACAATGTGTGACTGGAACAGTTAGCCTCACAAGTACTGCACTGATAATATTCTGTGTAAGAGCATTGAAACATACTGTCTCCTATTTTTACTGTGGTCCTCTTCACATTTCCTTAATTAGTGGCACGTCACGAATATTCTCATACTATAGAGAAACTGATGCTGAAAGAGAAAAAAAGTATTAGCTCAATGGGCAAACTGAACTAAGTTTTTATGGATTTATGATCAGGTCTGGGATCACCTTTCCACAGCGTCCCAGGCAAAATTGTCCACAGGCAAAGAATTAAATCACTCAATGGACAAAGAAATTACTTTAAGCAAACTCAGCATTTTTTAATTTTTATTTTTACTGTGGTTATGTCAAGATTGCAGAGTTTATAGTCAGTTGTGGTCAGAAAGGTTCCAAGCTTGGTCTTCTAAGGAAGGAATCTAGACACTCATGTAATCATTAGGCCATTGAGTAATAGCATACTTTACTATAAATGGATATTCTTTAGTACTAAAAACCAGTCAAATACTTGAGTAAACAGCTATTCAACCAGACAAAGCAAAATGAACCAGACAAAGCAAATAATTCCACACCACATACTGTTGACTATTAGTATTTTTCCACAACACACTTAAATCCTAACTGATTTCTCATTTCTCAGAGCAGTTAGGAGAACTTCCAACACAAGGTTTGGCAATTCATGCAAAGGCACTTCCTTAATTAAAGAAATCATTCTTAAATATGTTCTGTTTTTCTGGGTGCACTGAGGTACCAGGAACTCATTATCTCATAATTCCTGTACTGAAATGTGAGTATGATGATGGCTGATAAGATAAACTAGAAAAATCAAGTTAAAATAGGAAAGAAGATTTGCAGACATGCACAGAATATAGTTTATGCTGGTATTCTTCCTTTGCTACTATTAATTTAAAACAACAACAACACCCCCCCACTCGGCCACCCCACCCACAAAGAAGAACATATGCACACAGAAATGTGCAAAAGTTCTCTTTCCCCCTCCAGCACTACAACCTAAAAGTACAATTCAACTCCATTAAAATCTAAAGGAGTTTTATGGGACACTTCATTGGGAGATGGGCACCACCCATAGTGCAAACAGGCCTTGCAGTCAGAGGATTTATTCACAGTCTAACATCAAATGCCACCTCTGCCAGCTGATCACTTTTATTTTTGCAAAGAAGCCTAGTGCTTAACAGGTACCCAGCTTTGTTCAATGCTTTGAAAGTTTAGCTCCAACTAAGTATAAAGATTCTACTGAAGAATTCACATTTAGGATGCAAATGTCACTGAATAAAACTGACAGCTGGCAATTATCGCTGTAAAAATAATAACCTTAGGGCACTTATGAACACACAGAAGAGCTTCATCTGTTATGCAAACCAGAGACTTACCCAGATTAAGCAAAACACTTAATACCAACAAGATTTTATCAGGTTGCTTCCATCAATATGGAAAATTAGAGCAGCCAATATGCCATGCCAGTTTTTTAGTTATGTCACTATATTACAGTAAACTTAAGTGGACTACTGTACTGTATCCAGTTATGGCTGCTGTGCTTCAACATAGCCTTAAGTTACAGAGGATAAGATTTTGACTGATATATAAGGAGGACTAGTTTGACAATAGAATTAATTACCTGGGGTGGAAGTTGTCTTTTGTTGGAGCTTGGAAAGAGTTACAGCACTATAAGAACTAAAAACAAATTTTAAAAACCAGTTCTCTGAATCCCCCAGCCCGCATGGCTAGTTGCTAAGCTGACTGGGGGATTCTGGGAGTTATAATAAAGAGGTAATTTTTGCAAGCTCTGGCTGGACTTCTTTAAAGTAAGTCTAGACAGCCATCTGTTTTGGATTGCTGACTTTCCACCACTGAAAAGAAGATTGGACTAAAAGGTTTATAAAACTCTCTTCAGCTGTGCAGTTCTTGTATGTATGGTATCACGGTTTGAACAGGGAGGAAGCAAGGCCCATAAAGTTTATCAGCCAAAAAGAACCACACCCATATCCTTTTGGCTGTTCCTTATCACAATCAAGTTACTGAATTAACCAGAAGTGTGCAGAGCAAACATATTGGCTACAGTTGTACTTCAAAAAAGGAGTGGCACTCACGCCTTTAAGATGTTTGCAGCAAAACCAGATTTCTGCGTGAAGAATTCCACATTAGAACTTGGAAAGTTACTTTTTGGACTACATAGGGCTGTCCTACTGACCTCATATTGAGCTGAAATACTTACCAATACGTGGTTCCCCAATGACACAAATTAGCATGATCACCCTTATAATCCAAGCATTGCAAGCATGCAGGCCCTCCTGCACTCAACAGTTGTTTACTTCTATGCCTAAAAGCCCAAACTAGAAAACTTTGGGGACTACTCAAGTTTAAAGGATTCTAGTCCCCCACTGTAATTTTTCTGAGTTCCAGGAATGCAAAGCTTTGAGAAGTTGGAGCATGTACAGAGTTTGGAACAGTTTTGCTGCAAAGCAAACTGCCTCTTCATTAAAATAACCAATAAACAGATAACCTATCCAGGGGCAGCCATGTTGGCCATGTTTTGTTTATTGTTGTTGTGTGCCAAACACATGGAATACATGTTGCAACTGTGTGAAACTTCACTGGCTTCTTCATCAGGCAGAGCCTGATGGGTGCCCTTGAGCAAGTCACATTCTCTCAGCCTCAGAGGATGAGCAATGGCAAAAAACCCTCTGAAGAAACTTCATGGGGTTGCTATAAGTCAACAGTGTAATAGTTTGAGTGTTGAACTGTGACTCTGGAAAACAGGATTTAAAACCCTGCTCAGCTGTAAAACCCACTATGTGACCTGGGGCAAGTCACACTCTCTCAGCCTCAAAGGATGGCAATGGCAACTCCCTCCCCAACCCACTCCCAAAGAAACTTGCCAAGAAAATTCCATGATAGGGTCGCCATAAGTCGAAAACGACTTGGAGGCACACAACAACAAACAAACAAGGCATGGCCAACATTCAAATAACATCCAATACCCACCAAGGGATACCTTTATGGGGCCAACTCAAATGCACAAAATACTGTGACTCTGGAGAACAGGGTCCAAGTCCCCCCTCAGCTGTAAAACCCACTGCGTGACCTGGGGCAAGTCACACTTTCTCAGCCTCAGAGGATGGCAATGACAAACCCCTGGGTTTTTCTGGGCTTTTCAGTGCCATTACTGCAGCCACTCACTCACAGCCATAAGGATGTGAGTTTGATTCCAGCCAGGGGCTCCAGGGTCGACTCAGCCTGGCATCCTTCCAAAGTTACTAAAATGAG
>CM034706.1:228611565-228621742 GCA_020142125.1 Phrynosoma platyrhinos
ACACACACACACATATATCCAGAGAGAGACAGAGAGTTATGGTCACCATGTCCATCCTTCCAGGGCAGTCAAATAAGGTTGTTGAGGGTTAGGGCCTTTGAGTAGATTGGGAGATGGCTAGAGGAGGGAGAGCAAGACATCTGTGAGCCAAGTCTAATCCCGTGACAATTGCACATTGGCAATAAAGATTTTCACACAACATCATGATTAAAGCGCCATTTATCCAAGGAAAAACCAGGCAATAAACAACAGATTGTTCAAGGGGAAATCCCATGAATGATTTGTTGCTGTTTATTCCCTGGTTATTCCTAGAATAATGACTGCTTAATTGCACTGTGTGTGAAAATCAAATATCGATCTTAATTCCGAATGTGTGATTTTTACGGGATAATCACAATTTAAGCTCCCAATTTCCCCCCATGTGATAAACTCCTAAGATGGGGGGAAAGTGTCAGCAATGGCAAATGTTGCCAAAGTTCTTCTTCATTCTCTGTCTTTCTCTTTCTCTCCCCTACTTCTTCATCCCTTTGTTCGTTTTCTGGCTGCTCCCCTTGGATCAATCCATTCACAGTTAGAGAGAGAGAGTCATACTATGGCTCACTGGTGCTTCCCTTTGGGCAGTGACAGTGACTATTGTTGTGTGTCTTCAAGTTGTTTCTGACTTATGGCAACCCAAGGGTGAGCCTATCACAGGGCTTTCTTGGCAAGATTTTTTCAGAGGAGGTTTGCATTGCCTTTCCTTGAGGCTGAGAGCATGTGACGAGCCCAAGGGCACCCAGTGGGCTTCATGGCTGAGCTGGGAATTGAGCCCTGGTCTATAGAGTTTCAAGCCCAACATTCAAACTACTAAGCCACTCTCTGATTCTGTATAAATAGCATGTTTTATGTAGTTTTACAAGAACCCATGATTTGATTCATAGTCTGCAGGATCTCTCTATTTTCTTTATTTCTCCTTTTGTGCCTTCAGGTAATTTCTGACTTGCAGTGACCCTAAGGTGAATCTGTCATGGGGTTTTCTTGGCAAGATTTTTTCAGAGGGGTTTGCCATTGACTTCCTCTGGGACTGAGAAAGTGTGGCTTGCTGAAGGTCACCCAGGTGGTGGTCACCAGGGAGCCCTGGTTGTGCAGCCACAGGATTGTGAGTTTGGCCCCAGAAAGGGCTCCAAGGTCCACTCATCCTTCCATCCTTTCGTAGGTCAGTAAAAGGAGTACCCCGCTTGTTGGGGGCAATTAGCTTACACATCATAAGCTGCTTAGTGACTGCTGAGTTTAGTATGAAGTGGTACAGAAATGTAAATGCTATTGCTATTTCATGGCCGAGTGGGGATTCAAACCTTGGTCTCCAGGATCCTATCCAACACCCAAACCTCTACACTACACTGGCTCTCCTGCTTTCCCAATTGCTGCCTCTCTGTGAAGAGCACCTCATCTCTTCCATACCCTTGAGAAGTAACCTAGGTGAACTGACAACGTGATTATATAGATGCGGTACACTCACTACACTGTAGAACTGAGAAGAAGTAGTGTCCTGTGCTGAGTATCCTCGATTGGATTCATGGTAATAGTAATGCAAAAGATACTGGGCATGAAAATAGAACTCATAATCAGCTAATTTTATTTTCTACTTTGATTGAGCTGAGTCTTAAAGTCTTGTCATGGTACACATAGGTCATTGCTGTGTGGCCACATCAGGTGAATTGCCTTTCTTTCCGGTGTATCACTATCAGCTTCTTGCATGCTATCAGCACTGTGTCTTTCCCACATATTCCTTTAAGTAGGTGTTTTCTTAACCAGATAGCAGTTTCTTTCCATACCTCTCATATTGTAGCAGAAAATATCACACAAAGCATATGTTTTTGCTACTCACCACTGCCAAATAATATTTTTATCTTCTGTACCATAAATTCAAAAGGCATGGAGCATGTACTAGATTCCACGTATAGTCGGCCCTCCATATCCACAGGCTTTTTTTGCCTATGGTCAAGCATCCACAGCTTGAAAATATACAGAAAAAGTACAAATTCCAAATAGGAAACCTTGATTTTGCCATTTTATATACAGGATACAATTTTACTATGCCATGGTATTTAATGGGACTTGAGCATCCACGTATTTCGGTATCTATGGGGAGTCCTAGAACCAAACCCCAGCGGATAACAAGAGCCCACTGTATGTTCATTTAGTCTGACCTGTCTCCTTTCTTCCCCCAAATATATGGATAAGACACAGTTGACTTTGCTTTGGTAGTTCAGGACAAGGTCAAACTAGTTTGGTAAACTTCTTTTGAAGTTTTATGTTTACAGTTTATTGGTGAATTGTGCAAGGATTTTGACTGAAACTAAGCTAGCTTGATCTGTCTGGCCCTACAGGAGAAGCCACAGTTCTAATGGAATAGATTACAGTACAAAAAATATCTGTCATATCTATTTATTGAGGGAGCTCCTTGTTTTCTGTATGTGACTCTTTGAAAATAAAATAAAAAAACAAAACAAAACACCAGTGTTCAAGTTACTCCTACAAATTTTTTAAAAAAAGACCAAGAAAAGCTGTATTTGGAAATAATTTCAGCTAGAAATATTGGTCAGCTTCTGACATTGATATTTTGGGGTGTTCTGATTGATTGATTTTGGTTCATTTTTGAGGCCTTTACAATTTTGGTAATATCAAGATTGTGTTTTGTCTGCTGACTTTATTTATTTATTGGATTTATTTTAATGTGTCTTGTATAAAAGTTGCTATGATACTTTTGACTTTCAAAACCTTTTCTCTTGGCAGCCTTTATAGAGACCACAAGGTGCCAGAGTCTAAGATAAGCAACACATAATTCTATTAATAGAATTCCTAATGTGCAGCAAACACTAAAAGTATCCTCAAGAGCCTGCTCCTAAAATGATAAAAGTATCAACATTCAGTCCTCTGTTGGTTCATATGTGTGATATTCTTTATATTGCAACAGACAACCTTTTTCTTATTGGGAGACAACTAATGACACATGTATGAATCTCTTCTCACTTAAACTAAATTTCACTATAACCCTGTTTATGTGTTTTGTATTGGACTTCACAGAATTTGTTACCTTGATGTTTCTTTACCAAATCAGCATTTCTCTGAAATGGTAGGAAAAGTTTTGAGTATTGGGAGGAAAACAAAAGCAGGGCTGGATTACGGTATATTTTGTTGTTGTGTGCCTTCAAGTCATTCTCATTTATGAAAACTCTTAAGGTGAACCTAGCACAGGACTTTCTGGGACTGAGAGTCTGTGAATTGCCCAGTTGGTTTCCGTGGCCTAGCAGGTATCAGGAAACCACAAAAGTCAAAGCTGCAAATGTGGAGGGCTGACTTTATTATCCATTGGTTAGAGGAAGTTGGAAATCCTGAGAGTAGTACAGTTCCCTCAATATGAGATCCTGCCCTGTGTAGCTGTTTGTACCATTTCTCATGGCAAAAAGGGAGACATACCGGTAACTGTGTCCAGGGTCCAGGAAATGTATTATTCAGCCATGTGTCTTAGGGCCTTTACAGACTGGTAGAAATAATGCAGCTTGAGGCCACTTTAACTATCCTGGCTCAGTGCTAAGGAATCATGGGAACTGGAGTTTATTGTGGCACCAGAGCTCTCTGACAGAGAAGGCTCAATGTCGCAGAAAAAAATACAGTTCCCATGATTCCCTAGCACTGAGCCAGGGCAGTTAAAGTGGCCTCAAGCTGCATTATTTCTGCCAGTCTGTAAAGGCTCTTTGGTCCAAAACACACTATAGAAATAATCCTGTTTGAGACTGCTTTAACTGCCCTGGCTCAATGCTAGGGAATTCTGGGAACTGTAGTTTTGTGAGAAATTTAGCTTTCTCTGTCAGGGAGTTCTGGTGCCACAATAAACTACAATTTCCAGGATTCCCTTATACTGATCCAGGGCAGTTAAAGCGGTGTCAAACTGGATTATTTCTGCAGTGTGTTTTGGACCTTACTTTTCATGATGGTAATCCATTGTCTGAAACTGTTCATGATCTCTATTTGCATTTAAACACATGGCTTAATTGAAAACAGTGGAACTCTGCAAACCTGCAGGGAAAGTGCCTGATTTTTGCTGTCTACCACACCAAGTTTGAAAGTGCTTGTGATATCTTAAGAAGGCATGTGTGCCACTGAAACACTTCCTTATATCATAGAGCTCTAGATGATAACTGATAACCTTCAGTAATGCCTGTGGGCTGCAGAGAAAGTATTCCAACCAGCAAGAGAAAGTGACTGGCATGATGACAACCATCTCCTCAGCTTGGCTTTGCAGTATGATCCTGCTGAGGTAGGCGTAAAGCCTGTGCAGTCTCGAGCACAGCGGAAATAACTCCATTCCATTTCAAGTAAGAGATCTTTGGGCTCTCTATTACCCTCTAGTCAGCCTAGTAGCATGTAACATATTGTACTCCATGGGCCTAGAGATGTGATGTGTGACTTTTTGATCCTTCTCTGAAGGTCAAAATCAGTCAAAGGCATCATTTGAAAAGTACTTTACCCCCAAGATCCTACTGTTTTTTTCCCCCTCTTCATTTCAACCCTCACACTTGTAACAAAGACCTTCACACTACCTGCTCTGCTGTTAGTTTCTCTCTGTTCCCTGCTTTTATACTTATCAGTCCAACATCTCAAATGCTTTGAAGTTGGAATTAGATCTCTCCATGTTCTCTTCTGTTTAGCATTAATTTTGTGTTCCTATGTGTTTTGGAAATTAAAGCGTCTGCCTGTTGTGTCTTCCACAAATAGTGGATAAGTGTCCAAACCTTTATGCTGCAGTCACATGGATAGTTATGCTTCTGAACACTTTCTAAAGCAAGTGGATACTTTCTAATAAGATTTTTTTAAAAGGAGCTAATGATTTGAAGTTCATTTCTCGGTTCAAAGTGATAGTTTTAACCTTGAAAGCCAGTTATCGCTCTAATATTTAAGGACCTTTTCTCTCCATAGATTTTCAGTAGGGGCCTATGCTATTGAAACTGAGCAATATGGTTATGAGGGAAAGGGCTTAGTCAACGGTGATACCCAAATTGTGAAATATTGTGCCAGAACCATTCTGTTGATGAGTATGATGAGGATTGTATTCAGTTCATATGGTGGCACCAGGTGGAGGGGAAATGATGTAGATGTTTGCAACTCATTGATCAATAGTTTCACTCTGGAATGAATGTGTATTATTTGTTAGTAGGCCATATATTGCAAGTAGACCATTCATAGGATAATGCATGCTTTACCTTTATATGCATGCATGCATGCTGACAGTGCACATGGTACAAAGTATAGTCATGATGGGGGTGGGGTAGGTAAAAACTGCTAATGTGAAAATATGAGCTAGGAAATGTTTAGGATCCCACATACATCACTGCCACTGATTTCTGAGGTTAAGGAATGAGAAATTACATTCAGTCAGAAATGTGGTCCTGGACCTGCATGACGTACACCATTGCAGTGGAGGGGCCGCGTTTGATGGCTTCCAGGGATGGAGATCAGAGTCCTTTGTGTTAAGTGTAACACGCCTGGGATGCTGTGTGTAAGTGGGGGAGTTAGAGGTGATAAAAGGGCCACCTGCCCCTTCACATACTACTTCTCATGCCTGGTTTCATGGCCCAGTGTCCCACCCACAGTTCCATGTGAGCCTAGCTGGTTGCTTTGGGGCCAGGTAGGAATTTTCTTCCCTTTTCGTTTTTTGTTTTTCCCTACCTCACATTGTATCTGGAGGACTTAGACAATTTACTTTGGCTGGGGATGATAAATAAGCTTCCACTTGGCAGGTAATGCGGGAGATTATGAGAGTTTCAGTGTACACATTGGCACCCTTTTTTTATAGGTAGAGCTCTGGAACTGCCTCTAGGGTCCTGTGGTCTGGGGGTGGGACAAGAGTTTACTTTTGAGGCATACCTGGGGGTTTTGCTTTCACTTGTAAAGTACTGCAGCTTGAATGGGAGCCCTCTGGGTTCGCCTTCTAGTAAAGGCTAGCCAAGGAGCAACCCAGTTATTGGATTGCCTCTGGCGTCAAGTGTTTTGCCTGAGAAATAATAATAATAATAATAATATAATAATAATAAAGTTTATTTGTATCCCGCCCATTGGTAATCCAATCCGGGCGGCTTACAGTTAAAACATACAGTTCACAATAAAACATACAATATGAACAAACCCCCTCCCCCCATTAAAACAAAGGCTGAAGAGGTGGTCAAGGAGTGACACCTGGCCTTAGCTGAACCCATATCAGATTGTTCCACCCTCTTGCTTCTGCCAGGATTATCACATTGTAAATAGATTCTAGATCAATAAAGTACCCCCTGTTTAACTCAACTCTCTGTTCTGGGATCATCATTCCATGGTAGGTTTATACTTTTTTGATTGACAGATGAAGTTAATGAAGCTTACCATCTGAGGTAGACATTACTATTACTATTATTTTATTTTATTTTATTTTCATATATCCCGCCTTTCTCCCAGCATAGGGACTCAAAGCGGCTAAGAGCAAATTTAAAAACAATACAATCTAAAACAGTACAACATTAAAATGTATATATATTTTTGAAAAACAATCAAACAATTAAAAAAGTTGAAACAGTTATGAAATGTAACATGTCAAAAATACAAACCTTAAAATTTAAAATGCTCAACATTTAAATCCTAGCCCTTAACATCTTGAAAAGGCCTGACAGCTTAATAATGTCTTAATCTGATGCTGAAAAGATAGCAGGGACAGAGCCATCCTGGCCCTTTAGGGAGAAAGTTCCAAAGTTTGGGAGCAGACACAGAAGGTCCTCTCTCTCTTGTTCCCACCAAATGAGCCTGAAAGGGTGGTGGGACAGAGAGAAGGACCTCTCCGGATGATCTCAACACTCTAGTGGGCTCGTAAATGGTGATATGGTCCTTCAGATCACCTGGACCCAAATCATATAGGGTTTTATAGGTCAAAATCAGCACTTTGAATTGTGCCTGGGACCGGACTGGCAGCTGATGAGTTACAGTATATGCTCCCTGTAACCAGCTCCATTTAACAACTTGGCTGCAGCTCTTTGAGCTAACTGAACTTTCTGAGCACTTTTGGTGCTATGACAATATAGTATGAAAGGACCATCCATCTCTATATGAAGGGCAATGTTCTTTACCCAGTTCCTTACCCAGGTAGGACATTGTCTCATAGTTTTCCATCATCTCCTTGGTGTAGAAAAATCTCTGGTTCTGATCCAACAGTTTCCATTCCTCTTCTGTGAAGTACATAGCAGCACCCCCAAAGGTCACCTGCTCCAAGGTCTTCTCTATGCAGTTGCACTGTTGAATTGTAATTATTCTTCAGGTAAAAATCCTGGACTCATAGGACAGTAATTCCATTGAATTTAAAAGGATTCCACATTACACCTGTGTTGAAATCACTTCACTGGCTGCTGATTAGTTTCCAGGCACAGTACAAGGTGTTGGTTATGACCTTTAAAGCCCTAAATGGCTTAGGTCCAACCTATCTCCGGGTCTGCCTCCTTCCATACAATCCTCCCCATGCACTCAGGTCCTCTGGGAGGAATCTGCTACAGCCCATTAAAACAAGGCTGTCTGCAACCTCCCAGTGGGCCTTCACTGTTATCGCTCCTGTACTATGGAATGGTCTGCCGGATGAGATCCATCTTATTACCACCTTGAACAGCTTTAAAAAGGCTGTTAAGACGGATCTTTTCCAGTAGGCCTTTCCTGAATAGTTTTCCCAGTCCTTTGACCTAGATTAATCCATCTTCTCCTTTTTTGTGCTGCTGTTATTATGATTGTTATGTTATTTGTGATTTATGTTATATCTTTTATATCATTCTTTGTTTAATATCTTTTTAAGGGGTGGGAGGGTTTTGGGGTTTTGTATGTATTTTATCTTGGTTTTAATATTGTAAGCCGCCCTGATTGCGTCACAGAGGGGTGGGATAAAAATAGATTTTATTATTATTATTGTTATTCACTATTGAGGTAAACATACTAAAGCTATTAATAAAAGTCATAGCTGTGGCAATATTAAAATTCATAGCTGTGGCAATATTAAAACTTACAAGATAGAAATGATGTTTCTTTATATCCTGGGTGTGGAATTTCTGTAAGCTGAAATTCTGAAGTTGTGCATGACACAATGGTGTGGTTAATGTTTTTATGCATAAAAAGGGTGCATCTTTTTGTAGTCTGATCTAAATAAAACAAAATATTTTTAATGTGAAAAATACTGCTATTTAAACAGTTTCTATAGCCATTCTCCCTACTCTTTTAATAACATTTAAAGGACCACACCCAATGCCACTTTCATATATGTACTTGTAATGTAAATGGTTTTGATTCTCATGAAGTTTTCAAAATGTGTAGACAGGAGCTATCTTTTCCCTTTCTCTAATTCTAGGGAAGACAATGGGCTATTTCCATCAATTACACCGGAAGATAGGAACTTTGTTAGCTAGTATACTATTGCTTTGCTCTGTACCCTTGAGTGTGTTGTGGAATAAGAGTACTTCTTCTGGCTTATATCAGCTGTTCATCTTCAAAAACTTAAGGTGTATGTTGTTTTTTAAAATACAAGTCTTTTGATTGCTCTGAGAAGACCTATTTTTTTGTTTTTTTAGCCAACTGCTGCTAAAGGAAATAGGGATCCGTGATTTAAAAACAAGACATTGCATTTATAAGTGGCCATTTCAACCAATCCCATTGCTAGTTTGAATAAAAGTTTTGTAGACAATTACTACATAATTGCTCTATATAGTGGCATAATTTGATACCTTTGGGACTAGCTTCTCCCATCATAAAGGATCTAAATTGCAACCTTTAATCTTAATTATTAAGATTGCTTTATAGTGGTCCCTTTATAGTGGACCCTTGCTTTCTAGTGTTCATCATTAGAATTTGTGAAATCTTTTGCATTAAGAAAGACTATTTGCTGCTAGTCTTCTGTGTGACACTTTCTTTTCAGGTCCAGTCTAAACTTGGCTCTGGATGCTGTGAACTATTGAATTGATCTGACACAACAACTGTGTACCGTCCATTTCTGGATCATATGAAAAACAGACTTCTATTTATAAAATGTTCTCTTTGATCATACACACAGCTACTGTTATTTCTGCAGTGGCTTTGAACTTTGATTTTATAAACAAAAATCTCAGGAATGACAAACTAAATAATTTCAAAGTCACTTCTGTTGTTTCTAAAACAAAGCTAATGATACTTTCCCATGTCAGATAAGACTAATAGGTCCTTTTTATATGTCTGACTCTGTCCCAATTTGCAACCTTTTAACCTGTCTGATCACTCCTGAGAGTGATCTCGTTGTCAGGCACAAATGTGGACAGGTACCGTTTCTGTTCTCTTTATTGTGCAAGAAGTTCTTACCAGTTTAATTTTATACTGAGGCAGAAGTGGACAAAACTTAACTTGGTTGCCAGCATTATTTTTGGCTGCAGATAACCTCCCTAGGGTCTTACTGGAATCAGTCTCTCAAACAGTGTTGGGCCTTGGGGGATTTCCAAAGGAGTGCATGTCTCTCTTGTGACCTCCTTTGTGATACAAAGCAAAAGCATTTCCTGAAACATTTGGCACATAACTCTAGTTCCCATTCTCTAGTGTAACTAAGCCTCAGGATATGTAACTGAAATAATAACATGTTAATAATAATAAATAATAATAAAAAATTATTTATAACCCGCCCCTCTGCACAGCAATCGGGGCAGCTTACAACAAGTTAAAAATACAACAGTTAAAACATTCCAAATTCCCACACCCTCCACCCACATCCCGCACCCCTTAAAACAGAATTAAACTTGATAGAATTAAAATATCACAAATATAACTAATATAAAATAGGCAAATAACAGCAGCAGCAGAATGCCACAATCGGCGGAGAGATTAGAGGCAGAGTGGATCCAAGTATACTTATCCGTTTGAGGAGGTTATTCTGGGAAGGCCTGCCGGAAGAGATCCATCTTGACTGCTTTCTTGAAAGCAGTAAGTGTGGTATTAAGACGGATCTCGTCCGGCAGGCCATTCCACAGTTTAGGGACAGTAACAGAAAATGCCCTCTGGGAGGTCTGCATAAATTTCACCTTTGGCTGTTGAAGCAGATTCTTCCCAGCTGATCGAAGGGCGCGGGGATGATCATACGGGAAGAGGTGGTCCCTAAGATAAGATGGACCCAAGCCAT
>CM034706.1:228621842-228637964 GCA_020142125.1 Phrynosoma platyrhinos
TGTTATGTCCTGTTTCTCCATTGTTATCATATGCCCACATCCACACATGTTATATTCATGTGTGTATAATTAATACATGCTTCTTCAAAGTGTTTATCTAAAAATAATGCAGGTTGTTTATTTATTTATTTATTTATTTCACTTGTATTCTCCATTATCTCCAAAGGGGATCCAAGGTAGGGTTTTCTCTGTTTCATCTATTAGCCAAACTATCATCAATTTATAAACTATTTTTCAATTCAAAAGTGCCTCCTTTTTCACTTGTTTCTTTGCCTTATATTCATAACCTTGAGATGTGTTAGAAGAATCAAAGCCAAGGAAAGACAAGCTGAAGTAGCTTAGCTCGTTAGATGTTCTGTTAGATCAGGGGTAGGCAACCTAAGGCCCGGGGGCCGGATGCGGCCCAGCAAGGCCTTTGGACCGGCCCCAAACCGGTCCTGCCGCCGCCGCCCCCCCCCACCGCCGCCGCCCCCCCATGATGATATTGATTATTGTTGTTATTACTTGTTCTTGGGGTTTTCTTGGCAAAATCTTCACAGGGGTTTTGCCATGACTTTTCTGGGGCTGAGAGAGTGTGCATGCATTTTTTAAAAATTTTTAAATTCTTTTTTAATTTTAATTTTTATTTATTTATTTATTTATTTATTTATTTTTGGTGCTTCGGCCCGTCAATTGTCTGAGGGACAGCAACCCGGCCCCCGGCTCAAAAAGGTTGCCTACCCCTGTGTTAGATGATGCAGAAGGTGTAAGTGAGGGATGATTGTAGTTATAGTCAAACAACATCCAGTGGGTCACAAATTGCCCACTGTTGCTTTATAAACTATTCACAGTCAATACCTTGCTGAGAGTGGCCTCCATATGTGTGTTCATATGTGTATGTGAAGATACATTGATACATTCCTATCAAATACCAAAATAAATAAGATATTTTGTAGAGGAGTAGCCTGGTGGATTGTGACACTGACATGGTGGATAATGCACTCTGCTAGATCACATTGAGGAAACAGGGATAAGAACAGCAAGAAAGGTTAACTTCAAAAATTATGTTTCATTTTACTACTAGTGTCTACAGAGAAAAATAATTAATTAATAGAACTATTCCCCAAACCACTAGGCTCTTCCCTTAGGGTGGCTAAAATAAGTGACAGAGCAAAAGAAACAAAGAAAATGAAGGGAAGGTATTATGGTTTTGCAAGTAAGGGTTTGGCTTCTTGAAAAATGTCAAGGTATTATTTGGAGGCCTAAGTGCAGTGAAAGAACTCAAGTTTGAATGACATCAAGTTGGCCTCAATGTATGACAGAAGAGGTATGTTACAAGTAATGCTAAGGGAAGGAGTGATTGAATGGGTTTTCAGACAAAGAGTAATGCAGAGGGCTCTACATTCTGGTTGTTTCTAATCAGTTTGTAATTCACTGAGAATACCCTAGGTCAGTGATGACAAACCTTTTAGAGGCTGAGTGCCCAAACTGCACCCCTAAACCCACTTATTATCGCAAAGTGCTGCATTCCTCTGGCTTTCTAGTAAAAAACTCTGGCGAACTTTGTGCTGGGGCAACGACGTGTGCACGCAGAGAGGGCTTTGAATGCCCCCTTTGGCGTGTGTGCCATAGGTTTGCCATCACTACCCTAGGCTTTCTAAATGGAAAATGCTAATACTGCAACCTCATTCTGAATGGAAAGAGAGACCACAGTGTGTACAACAGTCTTTTATCCCAAGGAGACCAGTGTTTATATAGGACTGACACCAAGCTAAGATGATGTTGGGAAGCCTTGAGCTCTGCCCAGTGTTGAATGCAGTTGCAAAAACAGAATTTGGAATGCAGGGCAGTGAAAAACCTTTCCTTAAACTATGACTAACCTGAGGAAAATAGCGAACCAGCATCAAGCAAGCAATTCTTCACTACAATACCACTTAATCCTACTACAAACCATGAGTTTCTCTGGAGTCTCAACACTCAAAAGTCTGTAACATTGGAACTATAGTTATGTGATCATGGTTAGATCCAGGATCTGCTTTCTATTTATGGGTTGCTGTGTTTTTTGCTCTGTTTGGAAGGATCTCACCTCATCCTCACATAACAATTCATCTCAGTCTGTCAGGCCCCATGATCCACCTCATTTCCAGGTTGTTGGACGAATGGGGAACCTCCACCTCACATGTAAATCTGGATCCAACTGTCATCATGGAGTAGAGTTCCTTTCAGTCTCCCAGACAGTTGGCTGAATTTCCATGAAGTCCTAAAAAAGGATCTGTACTCGGTGGGGTATTATAGGGCACAGACAAAGACGACAAAAGAGACAATCAGTTTGGGCGTGTTCAAGCTAGGGCTAAAGAAAAGAAGCAATGGCATGGTTCCAGGACTGAATAGATGACTTCCTTTAGACTCCTGGCTTTTGAAATTGAATTTGGGTTGGCTAATTAAGCCTTATAAAAGCCATGCTTCTAAGGGACAAGCCAATAGAAGTTCCCTGAATAAAAGCTATGTGGTATATGTTGTACTGATTGTATTTGCTGATCTATCTAGACCAGGGGTAGGCAACCTTTCCCCTTTAAGAGCCGAGGGACTTCAGCTCCCAGAATCCCAGGAGCTATTGGCCAACATGGGACCATTGGCCAACATGGCTGAGGCTTCTGGGAGCTGAAGTCCCTCGGCCCTTAAAGGGGAAAGGTTGCCTACCCCTGATCTAGACATAAGGATGTTCAGGATTGGACTATGTTTCCCACCAAAGCTTTAGATTGACTAATTTAGGCTACCTTTGTGGGTTGTTTGACTAGGGTGGTGACCTGTAAGCCAGGAAACTATTTGCATTTATATGGCGTTCTTATTGTCTGCATAGCTACATGATGGCAACACCTATTAATTTCATTACATTATAGGAGACACAGGTCTTGCACTTTAAATACATCAAATCTAACTAATCTGCATTATGACATCAAAATCGCTTTACCATTAGATGTTGAGTGCATTGCTTCCAGAATGGTAAAGTACGTATACAAAGCAAGGAGCTAGTTTAATATCAAAAAGTCTCTGTGAAATGCAGTTTAATTTACATAAGGCTGCTATACTTGAAGTGTCAGTCCTTGGGCCCTGCTTGCTGGGGAATTCTGGGAGTTCTAGTTCAAGCAAGTAATTTTTCTGAAGCTCTTGTTATTGAACAAATGTAATGTCCTTAACTAAAGTCTATAATACGTTGAATCCTGGTCCTTATGGTTTCAAAAAGATTGGTTTAGATCCATACTGGTGCTTAGTGGCGTTCTGCTGATAGAAGCGGCTCACTGAAAGGGATATCATTTTTGCTGATTTCTCCTTTTCCCTAAAAAACTGCTTTGGAGGCTTGGTGACCATCCAGAACAGCAAGGGCATAGCGCTCAGGGCTGAGGGAAGGAAGCAATGCATGGAACAATCCTGTCTCATTCCTGATTTATCCCACTGACTCAGTGCAGAATGCCCAGCCCTCAAGATCAGGAAGATATGCAGTTTCTCTCCAACATTTCTTCTTCTAATTCAGTAAAACTTGTTTTAAAACTTTCCCAGACCCATGTAAGCTTGTATTAAAAATATTACTTGCGTATCACTGTAATTTTGCAAGTCCAAATTATGTGTAATTTCTTTCATTTATTGTCTAAACTTAAACCTTAATCTTTCATGGTAACAGGTGCAATAAGTAGGCATGAGTCAGCAGAGAATTGTACAATAACCAATATCGACTCCTTGGTCAATTGTAAATGTCAGCTTTAAAGTTCAAAATTGTCTCATTACTCCTCCTGTCTATATACTAAAAAGAGCAATGACGTGTGGAGGCTCGGGAATGACAACAGATACAAAAACACATAGCAAGAAACAGATGGCAAGGACCATTGAATGACACTGACTTACCTTTGCATAGTAAACAGATATCACTGAATGAAAAACTAAAGGCCTAGGAAAACAGGGAGCAGTTGGAAGTAGTTCTGAGTGTATGCTCCAGTTATTTATTTAAACTATCATTCTTCGTGATGATTGTGGTGGGGATTCTCTTTACAAATCAGTGAAACACTTGCTAATGGATGATGCCCATTAGCTTTTGCTGAGTCCAGGGCAAATCTGAAAATCTATGTGTTCAGGTTAGAGGACCTTTTTTAAAAAGAAAAATTGTTTTGTTTTTGTAATGGTCCCATCAAAACACAAACAGTTCAGATTTTGTGATTGTGTTTCCATCATTTTATAGTCCTAGGCCTATCAGATGTGTCTGATAGTAACACAACAGGGCTTGCTTATGGGTAAATATGCATAAGCTTGCAATGCTTGTAAGGTACTAACCAGTATTGCATTATGATTGACAGAGGTGTTTATTCTCATCTGTTTTCAAATCTGTCAGCAAATGAAAAGAATTTAAGAGTAGTATTTTCTATTAGACTGACTTCAGTCTTGGAAGAGTCCATTGTTCAACTGGTTTAGTGTGTAAAAGTGCTTAATTGAAGTTTTATAACCTTTAGGAAACAATCTATGTGAAGTGATCTCTCTTTAAGAAGATAAGCATATTTCTCTATCAAACAACCTTCCATGGGAACCTAGACTGGCCCCCTCCCTGCTTGCTTTTCTTCGGCAACCCAAGATGTTTTATTTAAGCAGACATTCAACATATACTGAATATATTCATGTATAAGTCTAGAAATTTTAGTCAAAAATTGACCCAAAAAACCTGAGTTGACTTATCCACAGGTCAGTGTAAATACAGTACTTTAACTCTTACCAAAAAGAACCATTCCCTGGTGAAAGGTAAGAGTGCTATCTGTCCTGAAATCACTGACTCTCCCTCTATTCTCCCATCCATCCAGCCTTTAGTATAAGCACAAACACTTATAACTGCTGAAATATTGTAAGTTCTTTAGCATTGTTTTCCTTTACTTTTCTGCCGGAAACTTTGCTTTGTTATATGCCCCAAAGTTTTACCCTTGACTTATCCATGGGACATAATTTTGGCCCTAAATCCTGCCCTTGACTTATACACAAGGTCGACTTATAGTCAAGTATATATGGTAATCATGCCTAGGTGGCTTTTTTAGACTATGGGCCTTTGCAGACTGCTAGAAATAGTACAAATTGAGTCCACTTTAAGGCTTAGGGTTAGGGAATCATGGGAACTGTATTTTATTGTGGCACCAGAGCTCTCTGACAAAGAAGGCTCAATGTCTCAGGGGGAAAAAAACAATTCCCATGATTCCCTAGCACTAACCCTAACCCTTAAAGTGCCCACAGAGAGGGCTCTGAGTGCCACCTCTGGCATACACGCCATAGGTTTGCCATCACTAATCTAAAAGCTCTCTGTGCTCCAGACTTGTCTTACAGCTTGTTCTGTTTACCTCAGTTTTCAATTGAACAGTGATTCTACATGTTTATGTGTTGAAGCAGCTTGCAGTGTTTAAAAAGTTTGGTTTAAGCTGACATTTTGTCTTGAAGTAATGTATCTAGAAATAAAACCATTTGTGTTCTGCTGTATTCTTGCACAGCAAGTGGTCAGCAACTGCAGAAGCCATTGTCAGTTGAGGAAAATGTTATTCAGTAGTCATATTGGCTTGGCTCAGCAACAGGGCTATAGAAGATTAAAGGATACAGAAGTGGCAAATAGTATTAATGATTCCACAGTACACATTTGGGGAAAATATGTAATGAGGAGCTCACTGCTGGAATAAGGCACTTGTATAAGCTGCTGGTAAGATGCTAGATCAGTGAGGGTATCATTTTCTGTCTTAGCAATCAGTGTGAAGTATGAGGCCTAAATCCAGCTGTAGATACATTGAATTAACATTTATATAAATTCCATTAATTCAGTGAGTCTACTATATTGGGACTAACAGTTGGATTTAGGTCATAATTTTGTGTGGGCAGGTGAAATTACTGTTAAAATGACACCTGCTGAAGTGACTATGTGTACTATTTCTCCTTGACTTTGCCACCAGTAAGGCTAGAATCCTGTGTAAATGCCTGGGAGTGAAGCAAGCTCAGAGGCAGGCAGACTGTGCCTGAGATTCCAATGAGGAGGATTCATTGTGCCACCAAAGAATTGCTTGCTTATAGAGGTTTTGCTTTCCTATTTTTGGGGGGGAGGAAAGGAGGTTGGATTTTTTTAAATAATTGGATAATGTTTATTTTTTTAAAAAAATGTTTAAGACAAGATGAACATCAATCTGCTGCCTCAAAATTATTTTTCAAAACTGTATACAGTTAACCCTCCATATTCGTGGGGGATCCGTTTTGGATCCCCCCTGCAAAAACATAAATTTGCCAATATTCAAGTCCTATAGGCTTGAATGGCAGCACGTGCCCCATTTAATTCCCCTCCGTTTGTCCTTTGTGTGTAAGTGAGGGACATGGATTTGAAGTCCACGAAAATGGAGGGGCGACTGTATAAGACTATGTATAGCAAGGGTAGGCAACCTTTTTGAGCCAGGGGCCAGGTTGCTGTCCCTCAGACAATTGGGGGGCTGAAGCACCATAAACAAATAAATAATGTAAAAAAAAATAAAAAAATAAAAAATATGCATGCACACTTTCTCAGCCCCTGAAAAGCCATGGCAAAACCCCTATGAAGATTTTGCCAAGAAAACCCCAAGAACAAGTAATAATAACAATAATCAATATCATCATGGCGGGCGACGGTGGCGTCAGGACTGGCTTGGGGCCGGTCCAAAGGCGTTGGGGGGCCGCATCCGGCCCCCAGGCCTTAGGTTGCCTACCCCGATGTACAGTATCCACCAATTATGTTCCTGTTATTGGTTTCATTTTCCCTGTTGTTTTAATGGAAATGGGTGCTTTTACGTCTTCATGACACTATGGAGGACGAGAAGAGACAAAATAATTCTCTTTGTTTTACTAATGTTGATGGTTTCTTCTCTTTTTTTATTGTTTTTGCCTATGCCTCATAAACCCAGAAAACCAAAGAGATTCTTTGCAGTTCAGAATGCTAGCTCCATTTATAACAAAAAATTAAAAATAAAATAAAAAGTATGTTAAATTTGTAATTATTGCTGAATAAACATATAATTAGGTGGGTCAGGCCTTATATAATGTGCTAAATTTTCTGTTACTTTATTGTGCTATTTTGTGGGCTTTTAAATGTCCTGTGTTTTTAATTGGTTTTCATTTATTTGATAGTTCATTCACTTTTTAACTTTTGTGTTTTGGAAATTTTTAACCTTTTTTTTTAAAAAAAAAAAATCTGTAAGCTGCATTGAGTCCCAAAGTAGGAAAGAGTCAGGATCATCATCATCATCGTCATCATCATCTAAGCCTGCGGACCTGGGTTAGTTTGGGGATTCTGCTAGTATACTGACCACCTTGTTGTCTAGTAGACTCCTTAACCGAGCTGACACAGCTAGAGTTGCTGCTGGAGTCACCCAGACTTTTAGTTTTGGCCGACTTCAACATTCCACTTGAGACCAGTATGGAACAGGAATATCTATGGTCAGAGACTATTAAAACCAACTCATTTGTCATGGATGGATCATTTCCTGGTTAAGACTGAGCTAAGAGCCACTATCCATCCCTCCAGGGGTGGTGGACCATTAGAATGGTCCACCCTTGAAGGCTAATGGAACCAGTCGGATTCTGAGGGTCTAATGGTTGGGAACGCTGGTGATTCTGTTGAAGCTTTGGTCAATACTTGGAACACCGATCTCACCAAGGCTATTGACATAATCGCTCCCAAGCGTCTTTTCCAGCCGCTTCTAAACGTAAGCCATGGTATACAGAAGGGCTTAGGAAGATGAAGCAGGCTGGACAATGACTAGAGCGCATCTGGCGAAAAATTTGACTCATATTTGACAAGACTCGTCATAGGAACTTTCTTTGGTCCTATTGAGAGGCAATATGTGCAGCGCAGAAATCCTTCTGTTCTGCACGTATTGCATCTGCAGAGTCCTGTCCAGCAGAGCTGTTTAGGGTGGTGGGGCAACTGACGTAGGTTCCACCTGTGCAGAACCCATTACTTAACCTGACAGCGGCCTGCTGTGATGCATTTAACAACTTTTTTGCAGATAAAATCTCTCAGATAAGAGCTGACTTAGACACCAGTGTTTTGACAGAATCAATTGATGAGGTATCCAGCAACTACATTAATGAAGTTATTCTGGGTCAGTTTCAGTCTGTGAGTGCTGATGACATAGACAAGCTCCTTGGTAGAGTGAGGAAAACGACCTGCCCTCTAGATCCCTGCCCTCTAGATCCTTGCCCAGGGGGGATGCATTGAGGATGTTGCTTACAGACATCATAAATGCATCCCTCAGGGAAGGTCATGTTCCATCTTGTTTGAAGGAAGTGGCAGTTAGGCTGCTTCTGAAAAATCCTTCCCTGGACCCCCTTGATATGAACAACTACAGGCCAGTCTCCTTACTACAATTTTTGAGCAAGGTAATCGAGTGGGCGGTCACTCTTCAACTCCAAGCTATCTTGGAAGAAACCGATTATCTAGATCCATTTCAAACTGGCTTTAGGACAGTATTTGGGGTCGAGACTGCCATGGTTGCCCTGACTGAGGACATCCATCTGAGCATCGAAGGGGTAGTGTTGACCCTGTTGGTGCTCTTAGACCTCTCATTGGCTTTTGATACAATTGATCATAACATCCTCTTGCATCGCCTGAGTGGGTTAGGAATTGGAGGCATTGCATTGTAGTGATTCCGTTCCTTCCTCTCGGGTAGATCCTAGAGGGTGTTGCTCGGGGACAGTTATTCCACACAAAAAAAGCTTAATTTTGGCATCCCTCAAGATGTCATTCTGTCCTCGATGCTTTTTAACATATATATGAAGCCGCTGGGAGAGATCATCCAGAGACATGGGACTGAGTATTATCAGTATGTTGATGACACCCAGATATATTTATTCATGTCTCGGTCTTCAGCTTCGGCTTCTGATGGCGTCTCTCCCCTCAATGACTGTCTTAAGGCAGTAATGGACTGTATGAGGAAAAACAGATTGCGACTGAATCCAGACAAAATGGAGGTACTCACAGTAGCGGCCCCGAAATTAGGTATTGGGATAGAACCTCCAGTCCTGGATGGGGTCACACTCTCTGTGAAGGAGTGTGTTCGCAGTCTGTGGGTGCTCTTGGATCCGTCGCTCTAGGTGACTAATCTGGTAAATGTGACGGTCAGGAGTGCTTGTTATCAGCTTCAGCTGATATACCAGCTGTGCCCTTTCTTGGAAGTAAGGGACTTTGAAACTGTGGTACACACGCTGGTAGTCTCTTGCCTTGATTTCTGTAATGCGCTCTACATGGGGCTACCCTCATGCTTGGTCCAGAAACTTCAATTAGTACAGAACATGGCAGCCAGACTAGTATCGGGTACATCTAGGATAGATCACATAACACCTGTACTAAAGTCTCTGCACTGGCTGCCTATCAGTTTACGGGCCCAGTATAAGGTGTTGGTTATTACCTTTAAAGCCCTGCATGGCTTGGGTCCAGCCTATCTCTGGGACTGCTTCCTCCCATACAAACCACCCCGTGCACTTTGGTCCTCTGGGAGGAATTTGCTGCAGCCGATAAAAACTAAGCTGTCGGCAACCGCTTGGCAACCTCTCGGCCTGCCAGACGAGATTAATCAGATTACGACCTTAACCAGCTTTAAAAAAGCTGTTAAGATGGATCTCTTCCGGCAGGCCTTTCCTGACTAGACTTCCCGGCCTTAGGAGTTCTGCCTTTCTCCTCCTCCCCCATTTTCATTGTAGACGCTGCTGTTTCTGTGTTTCTATTTGTCTTTTGAGATGTTTTGTGAGTTTCATTTTAATATGTTTTAATATATAAATTTGTTTAATAATTTTTAAGGGGTGGGTGGGTTTGGGGTTTTTTAGGTTTTATCTATGTGACCTGTATTATACTGTACAGAATTTTAATGCTGTAAGCCACCCCGATTGCTTGTCAGAGGGGTGGTGTATAAATAAATTTTATCATCATCATCATCTATAGTTTTCATTGATAATTAATATTATCACTTGATAATTTTATGCCAAACTAAATTAAAATACTTTCTATGTTACTAAAGTAGCAAAGTGATGTTTAGTCTGTAAAGAATATTAATATGCCCCCACATTTGTCATCCCCCCATGTCATTTTCCCTGAGGAAAAAAAGAGATTTTTTTTATTTTTGTTTCCTTACCGTGTTTATATATCTGAATACGTACATTTGCATGCTCAGAGAAAGTGCAGCAGCTATCACAGTTAAGAGATGTAACAGCGTAATGCTACAAGAGGATTCTAGGCATAGACTAAAGGACCGGTACAGACTGCCAGAAATAATGCAGGTTGAGGTCACTTTAACTGTCTTGGTTCAGTGCTAAGGAATCATGGGAACTGTAGTTTATTGTGGCACCAGAACTCTCTGGCAGAGAAGGCTCAATGTCCCAGAAAAAAAAATACAATTCCCATGATTCCCTAGCACTGAGCCAGGACAGTTAAAGTGGCCTTAAGCTGCACTATTTATGGCACTCTGTAAAAGCTCTAAGAGGATATTTATGCTTCTGCTCATTATTGATTTTACTGCTAAACAGCATAAGCAGTGTTGATTTATGTGTATGTACAGGCATTCAATGTTTGAAGACATTACAGTTTTTCTTAGGGAAAATTGTTCATTCTCATGGGCATCTAGATATTTTCTGAAAGGGGTTCTCTCTTAGGTGGCACATACAGTAGTTATCATTTCCATCATACACAGCTGGAAGAGTTCATTACATTTTACACAGACAGATACAGACAGTTTTCAGCCCATGAAAATGGAATGCTTCTCCATTTCTAACAGTAGTTCGCCTGGCTTTGAGTGATCTTAACTTTACTGAAAGAATATAGTAGTTGTAGGGCACGGTAGGGTGTTGTCACATAAATGGTGGTCTAGTATTCATCTCTTTCACATAAATAAATCTCAAAATCTGTTTCTGAGCTCTGCTGCACTATAGTGTAATTTTTAAACTATCCATATCACAGCAGAGCAGATAGGAGCTGGTTTTCAGTTCTAAGTGACTCTCAGAAAATTCTGTTAAAAATCCACAAGGACTGAATACATGGGGCACAGTTGAGAAGATGGAAAAATTTGGGGCCAAGTCCTAGTAACTGGGGCAAATGCAACAACACTGGTGTGCCCCGGGTGCTTTCCTTCTCTTTTGATCATAAATTTAACGAGGCAAATTCTTGAGTAGCTGGCATAAAAATGGCTATAATTGAGAAAGCAAAATTATATCTTGGAATTCTACTACATCAAAGTGTATTTAGAAAGCTGCCAAGTCTGACCAGATGTGAGGATGCTAGCTTTCACATTTGCAGATTGTGTAGTTTGGGTGAAGTTTGAATTTACTAAAGGAAACATTTAGAGTGGGAAAAATTCCCACTGTATTGAACAAGTTGTCTACTATGTACTGATAAAGCTGAAAATAATCACATTTGAGCCTAATGTTCCATTGGGAATACTGCCATGAAATTATGGAATAATTTTACTTTTGCCCATAGCACTTTAATCCAAGGTCATAAGACCAGATAGATCTGTAATCCATCTTTCTGTCTGGGGAGTGGCCATATGTGATTACTTTTCAAAAGGTAGGAATAAACTTCAGTTTGATGGATGTAATAAATAACCTGCTATTCACAAAGGGAAGCAATAAAGAGTGACTAATGGGAAGTCTCTTGAAAAAATATGTGCAAGATGATTGTGACCGAAGTGTCAGTTGTGACCTAGCTATTGACTATACTGGTATTCAGCAGTGATGTTTGGGGCAGATCCTGTCTCCTGAAGAAACAGTTAGAGCTGGATAGACTGATAAGAATTGGTGACAACTATTATCTTCTTTATTGGTATGTAAAGATATACCTGAATCCTTTTTGGCAGTGTCACTTTCGATGCATGTCCTGAGTGATGAGCTCTGATCATGGGGCCTGAAGGCAAGGGCATACCTTTCAATGCTGACAATTACTAGTGGTGACAGTTGCATGGCTATTTTTGGGAGTTTTATTTTCTTGTTCTTTGAACTCATGTATCTGCTTCCAAACAGTTAACCCTGTCAGTATTCTGCTGTCAGAGCACTTGCATTTATGTGAAGAGTGTCTGCACATTTGCCACTCGTATTGAAAAAAAAAAGCCACTTCTTTTTTGACTGAAGCAGAATTAAATGTTGACTTGCAGTGATTTGGGAGCTACTTCCAATCCAAATGGCATGGTGGTATGTGTGTGAATATTAGAATACATGTATGACTTCAGTTTTGTAGGCTTTCCATCATCCTACCTCTTGACTTTTCAAAGAAGATGGCCCATTTGATCAACCTTGCTCAAATATTCATGAAATTTGCACACCTTTGTAAGGAATCACACCATAAGGAAACAGCTTCCACAATGCTTTCTGTGTTAGCCCTCTTTCAGTAAACTGGCCATAACATAGTTTTGAAAGTTACTAATGAAATCCAAATTTTACAAAAATAGGTTTCTTTAGTCGTTTAAAGAGAGATGTGATCAGAGCAATGAATGTGGGTAATATGGATTTGAAGTAAATGAAGCAAACTAGATCCATGAGTATTTGATGCCTTTATTAAGTTCTGGTAACATTCCACAAAAATGCAAGCTTTTGAGTTTTTCATATCTTCATCAGGCTAGACTGTACAAGCATTATGGTGGAGTGAGAGTGCAAGCAGATGCAAAAATTTGGTCAGATGTTTTAGCCACAACTCATGTTTTATCCTCTTTTGTTGTTGTTGTGTACCTCCAAGTAATTTTTAACTTATGGTGACCCTAAGGCAAACCTATTATAGGTTTTTCTTGGCAAGTTTCTTCAAGAGGGGGTTTGCCATTGTCATCCTCTGTGGCTGAGAGTGTGTGATTTCTGTGGCCAAGTAGGGATTCAAACCCTGGCCTCCAGAGTCCTAGTCCAACGCTCAAATCATTACACCATGCTGGCCCTCAAATCCTCCTAGAGGGGGTGTATTCAATTTTTTAAAAATTAAGAGGACCACCTTGTAGGCTGCATCTGACCTATGGGCTGGACTTTGTCCACATCTGCCTTATATTAGAAAAAAGCTCAAGACAAATTTGTTTATCAACAAAATTATGTATTGTGGATATACTGAAGAGTAAATGGGAATGCTTTGGATAGCTCAGTGGATCTTTTTGTACTTGCCCCTCCTCCTGTTTTGAGAGTGGTACTAGACACCAATTTGCACAGTGATTCACTGCTTTAGACTTATTTCCCCCCCCCCATCAATTTGAGTGTCTCATTGAACTCTCCTAATGGCAATGAGATGTTGACACAAGTTTTAATAAGCCACAAATTATGAGGCTGAACACCATAGAATTTTTTAGAAACTTAACACTTTTCCTATCTTAAAGCTAACTTATCGTTCCAACAGCTTAAACCTAATACACCTCTCACAGAATATTTGGAGTTGGAAGTATACTTGCATTTATAGACATAAATAAAAAAAAGCATTAAATTCTTTTGATGAAATGAAACATTTAAAAATTTAGCAGAGTTTCTGTTGAGTGGTTTGGGAATTTGTGTTCCCTAAAATAAAAGTAAGGTGATAAAAGAAAGATTTGTCTGATACTTCCACCAGTTGCTGAAAAGGCAACCCATTTTTAAAGATTAAATAGTATAATTTAGGATAAGAAATAGGATGAAAAAACCCTATTTGTATTGTGCAGGCTGATTCATTTGACAACTTTGATTGGTTCTGCTTTTATCCATATATCATTTTTTATCTTCAGTGTATCAGTAGTCTTTAATACACTGCTTGTGTATTACAAGTACAGTAAGGTGGTAAAATATGGAGGCCCATAAGGAACCAGCCAAAAAAGGGTAAATAATAATAATAATAATAATAATAATTTATTTTTAACCCGCCCCTCTGCAAGGCAATCGAGGCAGCGTACAAAGTTAAAACAAGACAGCAGTTAAAACAATTCCATCCCCCCAATCCCTAACTCGCCCACCCCATAAAAGTCGAATTAAACTAGTAGAATAATTAAAATATCAAATAAATCAACAACAATAATTAAAATATTAGAACAACAGTGGTGTCAGGGAGCAGTAACCATCCAAACTCTGATAGGGCCGGAGAATTATTGACTTAATCTAAACTGAAGAATAATTGACTTAATCTAAAAAATTCTTTGTAACCAAATGATTAGAATAATGGGTTACGGTTCCTCCCGTATGAATAGCTATACATAACATATTTTCTTCCATGTAGAAAAAATTGGTCATTTTTTTCAATTTATCCAAGCTTATTATCAATTTATCCAAGATTAGTATCATTTTTTTTCAATTTATCCAAGTGCTCAGCAGTTATGTACATATATAAGTAATGTGTACATTGAAAGGAATTCAACGGAATTTAATATTTCACTTTAGTTTCAGTTCATTTGACACTTCAGTGTTAATTTATATTGGACCTGATCTTGATGCATTTTACACATTTAATAAATATTCAGCTCTGGTTTAGTTCTGCTCGACTACCAGTAAAATATTGATTAAAAATGTGCAGTGTTGTATAAGAATTTTTGTATATAAATGAAGGTCTAATAATACGTCACTCCTTGAAAAGCTCAGATACCACCATTAAAAAAAATCAATCCATTTAGAGCAGTGTTTTTCAGCCTTCAACCCTCCAGGTTCAACCCTCCATGCTGACTGGGACTTCTGGTAGTTGGAGTCAGAAACACCTTGGAGTAGTAGTGGTTAGGAATGTATGGTTTAGCTCATAGAAAGACTACTGTTCTGCTTAGCATTTGACACCACTCTATAAATCCTTCACTACCAGCAAAAATCAAGTTACTATACTGTAGATTCATTGCAGGAACAGGTGTAGATTTATGATGTTTGTCTTCCCTCCAATTTCCATTCCTTAGGAATCAAATGGGATATCGACTAGTAATGACCAATACAGTAAGGAATCTGGCCTTTTATTTTTTTATTTTTTATTTTTTGGATATAGTAACCTTTCTTAGAATCCAGTTAATCCAGTAATTTATTGGGAGAGAGGAACCCTTACGGCTCCTTTGGCTGATGAGCGATTATAATATGGTATAACAAATATAGTTCCATTTGTTCTGTGATATGACAGTGTCGTTTGAATATATATGTTGATGGATGACCATGGAAATAAGGTCCATAGGCAAAATAAGTGTTGGTATAATGAATTATAAACAGTTACACAAACATCATTTCCAACAATGTATCTGAAGATGTGTTGTATCATGTAAAACATGAAACCTGATCCAGGCTGTAGCATGCATGTGACACATTTGGACATGTGACCTGTTGTAGGGAGATGAATGAGGGACATGTTTCAGAGATGTTTGTATGGTAAAGCATGGAAATGTATGCAGGTCTCCATTGGAAAGCTGTTCAGAGAGGAAGCTATGTGTGGCGTAGCCTTTGAGACTTGTTTTGCAGTGTGGAATTTCAACTGTTGAAGTGTGTTTTGCAAATATGTAACCCTTATGCAGCATGACAGCCAGTGTGGTGTAGTGATTCTAGACACCAGGGTTCGAATTTCCACTCACCCGTGAAAACCCACTAGGTCACCTGAGGCAAGTCGCGCTCTCTCAGCTTCAGAGGGAGGCAAAGGCAACTCCTTTCTGAAGAAATCTTGCCAACAAACCTCATGATAGGTTCATTCGCCTTAGGGTTAGTGTAAGTTAGAAATGTTTTAAAAGCCCACGTTATCATCATCAACAGCAACAAACAATATAAGAAAATGACATTGGAAATAGATAAAGGTATGAAACAGGAAGAAAACTTTTCAGTGCTCTTGCAAAAATGGTCATGCAAAGATTTATGGACATCTCTAGATTTTAATACACTTTCTGTTAGAATCCTGTTAGTGTTCTACCAGATATAGAGTTTAGGGTTTAGTAGATGGGGATGATGGGAAAAAGTTTAGAAAGTAGGAATTTAGACTGTGAGATATAGTGTAGAGCAGGTGTCTTATCAGTGGCCTTGGGAGCCTGGCTCCTGGAGCTGGGAATGCAGTTTCTGTTTTGTGGGAAATGAGAGGGGCTTTGTGCGTGGGCTTTTGGGCTATTCCTTTTCTTTGTCTGTGTGGGGGGTGTGTGTGGTTAGTTTCAGCTGAAACGCTGAGTGAGGCACATGTCTGACTTTTGG
>CM034706.1:228644196-228655965 GCA_020142125.1 Phrynosoma platyrhinos
ATGACTTGTGTATAGCAGCAAATTCAAAGCAAAAAATTCAGACAGTTAGGAAAGAGTTATCACAGAAATTCAGTGTCAAAGATCTTGGAGTTTTGAGGTCTTATCTAGAAATAGATGTTGAATGATATAAAGATGGGAGTTGTTTGTTAAATCAACAGAGGAAAATTCAGAGTTTGATTGAAAAGTGTGGATTGCAAGATGCAAAAACAGTGAAAAGTCCAATGTCAGTTGGTTATGTGAATAGTGAAGGGACTAAAGAGTTTGAAAATTCAGAGATGTATAGGAGCTTTGTAGAAAGTTTGATATTTATTACATGATGTTTATGTTTTTCAACACTCCTACAACATTAATTTTAACAGCAAGAATGTTTTTTCATCAGCACTTACTGTTTAAAATATTAGTACCACGTACCTATTGCTACTTGAATGTGCCTCTGGAAGCAAGCTTGTAGGAATGAATATCATGGGAAATCATTTGGGAAGAACTCTCCACTCTTGAATATGGAGCCATGATCTTTAATTGGATCTATGAAAACTCTCCATAGACCACAGGGAACTTTCTGTGATAATCTGTCAGTATTGCAATGCAGTATTTGAAAGTTTCACTTGCTGTGGTGTTCTGATCAGATACTCAGTGTGAGAAACCATATAATAGGGAGAACTGAGAATACTGTAGTATTCCAACTGAGCTATACTCTTGACAACAGGATTCTATTAGATTTGTTTGTTGTTATGTGCCTTCAGGTTGTTTCCAACCTATGGCAACCCTAAAGCAACTTTATCATGGGGTTTTCCTGGCAACATTAGTTCAGAAGAAGCTTGCCTTTGCTGATGCTAAGAGAATGTGACTTGCTTGAAGTAACCCAGTGGCTGAGCAGGGATTCTAATCCTGGTCTCCAGAGTCATAGTCCTACTCTGAAACCACTATACCATGTTGTATCTGATCAAAATTAATAAAAAGTTTGTCTAAATCTCAAGTCAGTCATAACAATGCTAGCCTAAATTTAGTTGTTAATTCCAGGTAGAGTAACCCTGTTGGAACTTACATAAATATTGTAGATCAAATCTCTGTGATTTAATAGATGAAACCTAGTTAGGCCTTATAAGCACAAGTCTTTGTTTTTTGTCATGGTCTTGCCTCTCCTCAGTGTCTTTTTAAGGGCAAAATATGAGCCTCTAGTCAAAAAGATTTTATCTAATTTCTGACTTTTATGATCAGGCATGAGGAATGCAAATTTTAAATTTCAGCTAATTTCCTTGGAAATTGACTGGCTGAAATCCCAAACATATTTACCTGGAGGTTTGTTCCATTGGACTCATCAGGACTTACATATGAGTTTGTTTTTGTTGTTGTATGCCTTCAAGTCATTTCTGAAGTATGGCGACCCTAAGGAAACCCTATCATGGGGTTTAGGCAAGATTTGTTCAGAGGAGATTTGCCATTGCCTTCTCCTGAGGTTCAGAGCATGTGATTTATTCAAGGTTGCCCAGTGGGTCCATGGCCGAGCTAGGAATTGATCTCTCATCTTCAGAGTTGTAGTCCAACACTCAAACCACTATGCCATAATGGCTCTCTGCATCTGAGTAGACAATATTCATCTGAGTAAACAGGCATAAACAGCATAGACAGTATACTGTTACATAATAATTTCCATTATAATTGGCCCTCCTCATTTGCAGCTTCGACTTTTGTTGATTTGATTAATATGTTCTCTCTAGGAATCGCTAGCTCCTCCAGTGTGACTCTGCTGGAAATTGACCATGGAGTTGCACTGGAGGACGTAGAGATTCCTAGAGAAAACCATTCTGTAGGCCAGGGCTCGGCAACCTACGACCCGTGGGCTTGGTGAGGCCTGCAGAGGACTTGGGACCGGCCCATGGCCTGTCCCGCCGCCGCCGCTGCCGCCGCCCTGCACAGATGCGGACACCATGTTGGTGTGGAAAATGGCACCCGCACTTGTGCACGCATGCGCACGGCGGTAGGCGCCATTTCGGAATGACCAACGCGCCGGCACCGGCGCCGTTGGGCATTCCAAAATGGTGCTTGCCGTTGTGCATGTGAGCGTGGGCGCCATTTTGGAAGGGCCCACGGCAGCTGCGCCATGCAAATTTGCATGGCACAGGTGCGGGGGGGGCCTTCCTGAGATCCAGGGAAGGCCCCACGGCAGCTGCGCCATGCGAATTCGCATGGCGCAGGTGCAGGGGGGCCTTCCAAAATGGTGCCCATGTCGTGCGTGCATGTGCATGTGATGCGGGCTGCCATTTTGGAAGGTCCCACCAGACAGTGAGCATGCGCACGGCGCCACTGGGCCTTCCAAAATGGTGCCCCATACGCGCGCACGCATGTGCATGACAGCGGGCATCATGCACATGCGCACACGCAGGGGTAAGCGCGTGCGCTCGTCTGGCCCCCACGCCATTCCCCCCCTTTCCGGCCCCCCGGCAACAAAAGTTGCTGACCCCTGCTCTAGGCATTTGTCGGTTCCTGAGCACAATTATAATGGTATGCATCTGACAGATGTTGACCATAGAATTGAGTTGGAGGATTTAGGAATTGCTAGAGAGGTGTTTTCTCAGGTAAAAAAATAATAGTTTTTTTATTTGTGTTTTTTCCACTTTCATGGGGGTCCTATACCCCTAACTGTAGTGAATGTGGTAGGCCCACTACATATTGAAACAAAATGTAGATTTTGATTTCAATTTTATGAGTATTATCCCTACTGTAGGAACAGGAGGCCAGCTCTTTGAATAGAATTGCCTTTTAGATTTTACAGTAAAATGGATCAAAAACTTTTTAAATGTGGGATTATATTGGTTATTTCCAAAACTATAGAGAGTAATTTTGTTCAGAGAATGATATGCTTGACTAAACAAATTAGCTGTAGCAGTTAATTTGCTTGGTCCACTTTCATGATCAGAGAGAAGCTGCACAAATTCTAACTTAAGTGGTGAAAGTTTTATTATGTTGTTGTTATTGTTGTTATTGTGGCAGCCTTCAACACTAAAGGAAACTTATTACAAGGTTTTCTTGGCAAGATTGGCTTCAGAGGGAGTTTACCTTTGTCTTCCTCTGAAAAGGTGTGTGACTTGCCCATGGTCACCCAGCAGGTTTCCATGGTTGAGTGGGAATTTGAACCCTGGTCTCCAGAGTCATAATGCAACACTTAAATCACTACACCACTCTGGTTCTCTTACTATTTAGTACCAAACTTTAATTACAAAGTTAGATATTGCACCTTTGCTCTGAAATTGAGTGTTACTTGGGTCTCATTCATGTAGGTACTTGATAAATCATGGGGCCAATGTCGCTGCTGTGAACAGTGAAGGTGAAGTCCCATCTGACCTTGCAGAGGAAGCAGCCATGAAAGATCTGCTCTTGGAACAAGTAAAGAAACAAGGTGAGATTAATGTGTGGTTTTTTTTTTACCTGTTTAGATTTTATACAAAAGCAGAGTGAAAGATAATTCTGTCACAAAATATAGATTGATTTTCCCTTATCCAAAATGCTTGGGACCAGAAGTGTTTTTGATTTTGTAGTTTTTCATATCTTGGAATATTTGCATATACATAATGCAATAGCTTAGAGATGGGACCCAAATATAAACATGAAATTTATTTATACAGTACGCCCTTGCTATCCGCAGGGGATCCATTCCGGACACCACCACCACCCCCGCAGATAGCAAAATACGCGGGACCTTAAGTCCCGTTCTTTTCAATGGGTGCACTCTCCTGCTCACGTCCCTACATGCATGCGTGCCTATTGAAAAAGCCCAGGCTTGCTGTCTGCAGACGCTCAAACCACAGATGGCAAGCCAGTGATGGCGCAGGCACACTGTATTTCATACACACATTATACACATAGCTTGAAGGTGATTTTATATGCAATATTTTAAATAATTTTGTGCATGAAACAAATTTATGCACATTAGAAAACAAACGTGTCACTATCTCAGCCACCCTTGTGGACCATTTTAGATTTTGGAATTCTGGATAAAGAATAGTACTAGGAGTATGCCATAAAATACAGCTAACTGATTTAAAAAGTGTAGAATTTTCTTCTACATAATTTAATTTTGGCCATATACAAAGGAAGTTTAACATTTTCAAAATATGAAAAGGACTGTCTTTCCTATTATATATATGTTACACTTTCCGTAGGTTTAATCCAGACTGCTTTTGCTTTCGGTTTTGTCTATGCTAAATGCCAAAATATGATTTGAGACTCTGTCACTTTATTTCTGTTGGCAGTTGCCAATAGGCTTCATCAATAGAACCACCTTTTTAAAGTAAGTTTGAGCGGGGAGGGTTGTAGAATGATTGTGCAGAGACGCTTCATGTATGAAAGAAGCCTAAGAAATACTTCTCTTTGAAGTATTTACACAGTTTAAATGTGTCAAACTGTCATCGCCCTATCTTTTTGCTCCCTCTGGTTATTTTTGGCACTGATGTTGTGACTATACCAGCTCAGTCTTTCTATACAGACCTTCTGAATATCTTGTGAAGGAGAGAAGCTAAATTTGCTAATAGGCACTTGTAAAAGGATTGATGTGTTGCTTCACTTTTTCTTTATAACTACATGCTTAATTGTGTACAAATGGCTTGTCCATGGACACTGTATCAAGGGAATTTTCTTCATTGCTTTTTGACAATTTGGTGATCAGCCACTTATAAATTCAGAAATGCAGAAGGTTGCTGAGAAGCCTCTCGGAGAGCTGCTATGGAAAGTGCAGCCCTTTCTGAATGTGTTACTGTGTTCCCTTGGAAACGAAACCAAATTAGGTTTGCCTACACACTTACTGCAAAGCTTAATTGGTGGTATTGGTGTTGTAAGCATCTGTATAGTGGAGTTAATCCATGGTTAAATTCAGAATGCTTGTAGCATTCAATTACAGTGGGTTGATTCTGTGATACACCTACTGTCTTTGTATTGATTTTGCAAACAATTTTTGTAATTTCAAATGGCTTCAGAAAATGTCCAAAATATAAGCCAGAGATTTGTTCAGCTCAGTTGTTAATGACTTTCTATGGAGCATTTTCAAAACTGCCTATAAAATGAATCAGATCAGTGACAGTACTGTGGTAATTTTGCAGAAGCAACAAAATTGCTAGTCTGTCGTCCGTCCACCCCCCCCCACCCCCCCGTTATCTTAATCTTAAAGAACTGTCCCATTCATCTAGAATTCTTTAAAAAAATATGGTTATATAAATCATATATTTTAAAAATGTTTTGCATCACAGACTTTAGTAATTCAATATATATTCATCCCTTGCTGTTAGCAAGCAAACCCAGTCAGTACTCTATCATTGGTTCTAGGAGATGACTGCTGGAGTCTGCTACTTAAGTAAAGTGGTCGGATGTTATGTTGAGCAGCTCCATTTCTTCAAAGCATCCACTGTAGCACCTTTTAAATATCTTCAGATAGCACTTCCATTCCTGTTGAAAAAAGAAACCTGCTCAAAGAAGATGATCTTAGGGGACTATTAGGCAAATTTAGAAACCTTACATAAAATATCTCAATGGGTAATCCCATGTTCAGAATTTGGTTTTATTTTTCAATCTTCACTATACAAATGAATGGGAGAGTCTTTCACTGTCACATTGTGTATTCTCTGGATAACAGGAATGGTAATCCACTCACTAATACATTATTCCCTGCACGCCAGCCCTCAGCGCAAGAGCTCCAAGCCCAAGATTATTTTTTTTACCTTTAACTCCATTCCCTTTGCTGACAGGTGTTTTCTTCTGCCTTGGCATCCAGTAATTTTTTCCCCTTCACTCACACACATTCATAGACATCCAAAGGAATCTTGTAGCATGTTTGACACTAGCTGTGTGAAAGAAGTTGTAGTATAAGCTTTTATAGACTTGATTCACTTCTTCAGATCCACATAATAGAAAAATGGAGCAGTTTTGCCTTCTGAAGAAAGAAGTGAACTGTACAGGAGACAGTGATTGAGTCAGTCCTTCTGACTAGGTTAGAAGATCAGGGGTCGAGACAGTAACCCAACCCCTCTCAGATGACAGCTGCCCAGTGAGTTTCTGAAACTCCTAATAACACAGCATTAAAAAGAACATTTCTCTGTAACTCTCAGGAGTTTGTGATGTTGACACTGTCAAATTAAATGAGGCAGAAAGGAGTGATCTCAGGACAAGACAGTAAGGGCCTGAAAAGATTGCCAGAAATAATCTATCTTGAGACCACTTTAACTGCCCTGGCTCAGTGCTAGGGAATCATGTAGCACCAGAGCTCTCTTACAGAGAAGGCTAAATGTCTCAGAAAAAAAAAAAACTACAGTTCCCATGATTCCCTAGCATTGAGCCAGGACAGTTAAGGTGATCTGAAGCTGTATTATTTCTGGCAGTCTGTTCAGGCCCTAAGTCAGTTTAAAAGGCAAGGAAACATAAATTGTCAGTTGAAAGTAATAAACTGGAATTACTATGGGTTTTAGGACCATTTTCTAAAGAAGATGGCAAAGAGAACTCAGAGCATTGGTTTAGGCTGCCCATACAAACCTGCAAGAGCCCTGAGATCTGCAGGAGAAGGCTTTCTCTCAGTCCTGTCAAGATCACAGGCTCATCTGGTGAAGACATGAGAGAGAGCCTTTTTGGTGGCTGCTCCCACCCTCTGGAATGCCCTTCCTTGGGAGGCTAGGCTTGCCCCCTCCCCGCTGGCCTTTCTCTGGCTAGTGAAAACATAGAATCATAGAATTACAGAGTTGAAAGAGACCACAAGGGTCATCCAGTCCAACCCCCTGCCATGCAGGAACTCCCAATGAAAGCATCCCCGACAGATGGCCATCCGGCCTCTGCTTAAAGACCTCCAAAGAAGGAGACTCCACCACACTCCAAGGGAGTGTGTTCCACTGTCAAACAGCCCTTACTGTCAGGAAGTTCCTCCTAATGTTGAGGTGGAATCCCTTTTCCTGGAGCTTGCACCCATTGTTCTGGGTCCTAGTTTCTGGAGCAGCAGAAAACAAGCTTGTTCTCTGCTGTTTTTATGCCAGCAGGCTTTCTGTATATAATGTATAGCAGGGCAGTTTTATGGAGCAGGTGAATTTTTAGTTTGTTTTTCAGTTACCGTATTTTCCGGCGTATAAGACGACTGGGCGTATAAGATGACCCCCCACTTTTCCAGTTAAAATATAGAGTTTGGGAAGAGTATGACTTCCAAAACTGTTGTTGTTGTTGCTGTGCACCTTCAAGTCATTTCCAACTGATGATGACACTAAGGCAAACCTATCATGAGCTTCCTTATACCCAGCGTATAAGACGACCCCCCACTTTAACCCCAGATTTTGCAGGTTAAAAAGTAGTCTTATACGCCAGAAAATAGTTATGTATATTTTATGTGATTTTATATTGTATATAGTCTGTTTTGAATTTTGTAATTTTAAAGGTCTCATTTGTGAACCGCCTTGGGTCCCTCAGGGCAGAACTGAGAAATGTATGGCCAATAAGGAAATAAAGCAGGAAAAAAAAAAACCAAGCAGTTGTGGGGCCACAGGAGGTAATTGACTTCTTGGAGAGAGAGAACAAGCCTCAACTGTATAGAGAAGAGACACAATATCCAAGCAGCTAGGAGATGCAACCTTCACTCAGAAAGTTTTAAGAAGCTATGTTAATTGACGCACAGGGGGTGGAGCTCTCCAGACTGCTGTTTTACAGAGTATGGGTCAGAGATACAGTACACAAAGAAATCAATTCCTTATTTAAAAACCAAAATGAAGTGCAAACAAGTGATTTAAGAAGTACTTCAGGCAGTAATGTTATGTGTTAAATGAGTGCAAATTTAATGAAATGGTTTAATCAGATAAATTTAATGAATTTAAAGGGAATGAGTTGTTAAAAATGAATTGGCCAGAATAATATATACAAAAGTGGATCATTCCCAAATATTAATGAATTTGATGGAAAATAGCAATAAGGAAGCAGAGAAAGCAGTTCTAGCACATCATGGGCACCTGAAAGGGAATGTATGACAGAATTTATGACAGACAAGGAGAGGAATAGTGATAGGGCAAGAGTGGAGAGTTGTGAGTAACAAACTAGAATGAAGAAAAGCAGCAGGAAATCTAGACATTTGGAAAAAGGGTATTCAGATTCAGAAACAGAGTTGGGAGAAGATATTGGAGAGAAGAAATTAGAACAGAGTGCAGCAGGGAGCTCTGATGCTGATGGTTCCTCTGAAAATGAGGCAGGAAAAGAAAATGTTTTCAACAGATGATTTGAGATTAATTATTTCAAGAGTATTCTAAAAATGGTCTTACAGGTTAGCCTTAGATCAAAATGTAGAGACATTGTATAATAAGGAAGGAAACAAAGAACTCAGGTTGACTTCAGTTTTAAAGAAGCCTTCCTCAAAAGAGAAAGAAATTCCATTACCAGATATATTTAAGGAGTGGGAAGCACCACTCTGTTCAAAAAGATTATTAGGTTACAGCCAAAGGCTTTAACTATATGAAAAGGGTCGATGCAGGTCTTTAAAACATGCATGAATCCACAGAGCTGACTAATAGAGTGTCCACAATAACTTCTGTATTTGCCAGGGCTGTGGTTCTGTGGGTCCTGGATGTATTTGACACCAAGGTTGTATGTATGAGTATACTATATGCAGTTTATGCAAAATCTGTTCAGAAGGTTTTATAGTATATAGTGGTTGCTGGACATAATGCAGTGGCTCCAAGATCCTTATGACGGCACTACTGGGAGGCAGATCCTATATTCCAGATTAATCTTGTTTATCTGCCATTCGAAGGAGAGTTTTTATTTGGTACTGAAATTCTGGAAAAACTATTAGCAGTGGTGAAGTATAAGAAACAAGCAATGTCAATGGTTAAAAGGGAAAAAAAACAACATAAAATTTTCCCCCCTGAAATAATTACTCTTCCTTCATTTCTACTTTACTCTTCTTTCAAGGAGAAAGAGGTATGTGTAGACAGACATATTTCAGGGATGGGAGATTCCAGTAGAATAGGTCTAGATATCAGTATGTAATGTAAGGATATAGACAAATAAAAGTGGAGAGGATCAGTCCATCAGGGATGGTCACCAAAAATACTGACAACAAGGAGGTTCCAGTGTGGGAAGGGCTGCTGCTTTTTGGATGGTTGTGGACAACAAGTACATTAGATGAATGGGTGAACCAAGCAGTCACACAAAGGTTTCAACATTTATGTTTTCAAGAAAACAAAAAAACAGATGTCTTCTATTACGTGTAGCAAATAATAAATTAAAACAGGATATAGTTTGCAGGAAAATTGAACACGTTTTGCACATTTGGGCCATAGAGAAGTTTCCAGAACTGCAGAAATTCAAAGGTGTCTATTTAATATTATTTATGGTGCCAAAATCCAATGAATCTTTCAGGCCAGTTTTAGATCCAAATCATCTGATTTGGCTTATAAGATACCATACATCAAAACAGAGGCATTTCATACAATCAAGGCCAGTTTACAAGAGAAAGATTGGCTAATTTCATTAGATTTGGAAGAAGCATATTTTCACATTCTGATTTATGCAGGAGGTATTTGAGGTTCCATTATTATTATAAATACTATCAATTCAGAGCATTCCTGTCTGATCTGGCCTGAGCTCCTAAAGTTTTCACAAAAGTGTTAACTTGATTGATTGCACTTCTGAGATAAAAAGGATTTCAATTTTATCCTTAGTTGCATGATATGTTATTGAAAGTGGAGAGCAGAGACAAGATGAAAGATGAAGTAAAAAAAACACAGTTTTTGATAATTTTCAGAATTTTCAGACATGTTGCAAAAACACAGTTTTTGATAATTTTCAGAAAGAGTCACTTGGAGCTAGTGATGACCCTAATTCATTTAGGAGCAGAGGTAAACACTGTTAGAGGTTGTATTTCTCAAGAATGAAAATCAAAGCTAAAACAAGAAGTCAGGAAGCTACTGTTATGAAACACAGGTGATCTATTTTATCTAGTGAGAATTTTAGTTTTTCTCATTTTGACAATTCAGCAAGATTTCACGCCAGGAATATGCAACGATTATCGATTCCACATCAGTTAGAAAAGACATTACAGAATAAATCTTCCACAAGATTTGAAACATAAGAGGACAAATACTTAAACAAAGGAGTGTCATTCACAGAACAAAAGAAAATGGTTGTGATGATGGACTAAAATTTCTCAGCTTACTGCAGGGTTAATTTGTTACAAGTAGAATAGTTAAAGAAAGAGCAGAGTCACAACATAAATTACTTGGAACTGAAAGCAGTGAAGTTTGCACTGCTGGTGTTCCCAAGGATAATACAGAGACAGGATCTACCGATTCACACAGACAACATGACTGCAAAATCATATATCAAAAATCAAGGGAGCTGTGTTTGATACTATTAAAGAGTTCAGCAAATTTTCCAGTGGGCAGAGAAATCAGCAAAGCAAATAACAGTGGTGTATTTGAAAGATTCATTGAACATGCAGGCAGATTATTTAAGCAGGCACAAAATATATCTAAGGGCTTTGAATCAGGAGGTGTTTTTCCAGATGCACAAATTGCTCCAGTTCGATTTGCAGCTCCCCACAACTGCATTACACTTCAAATAAACAAACCAAACTGGATGATTGCTTAGACACCTTGTCTCATTCATTTTTGGCTTTGTTCCCACATACTTTCTTGGAAGAGCTGTTCTAAGACCTTTTTTTTCTGGACCTCGAGAAAGCTAATGTTTGTAACCTAATCATACATATTCTGTGAAAGGTACAGAGGGATTTCTAACTACTTTTTGTTATGGATGTCCTGTAATTCATTAAACTATAAACTCTTGTTTTTTAAAAGTAGCATACACATTACTTTACATCTCATATTTTTACTTCAAACATTGTCCTTTATTATATTGAGGCTTATTGTCTAGAGCAGGGGTAGGCAACCTTTCCCCTTTAAGGGCCGAGGGACTTCAGCTCCCAGAAGCCTCAGCCATGTTGGCCAATAGTCCCATGTTGGCCATTAGCTCTTGGGATTCTGAGAGCTGAAGTCTCTCGGCCCTTAAAGGGGAAAGGTTGCCTACCCCTGGTCTAGAGGCATGCTTTAAGTATAAGGAGGCCTGGGTTTATGTACTGGGTTTAAGCTTGTTCAGGGAGAATCAGCTGTTTCTGCAGAAAGAGGTCCTGCATCATCAACCTTTTTGTATCTTTGTGAATGTCAGAAATATGCATAGGGATAACATTTACTTGGATAGATAACATATAGTTGAACTTGCAAATATCTTAGCACAAATTCCCTCACCAAAGGTTCCCAGATAAACTTAGGAGGTAAGAGAACTGATTTTTAGATCAGTAGTTTGCTGCACAAAGAAATTGTTTGATTAGAGGCTTCTTGCCTTCATGCTTTGCTTGAAAGCTTCATAGAAGCCTCAGCTGGAAATATCTCACTTTCCACTGTGGATGTAGATAGACTGTAGTTTGACTGTCATGGTTGTTATGGTCTTGTGCATGTTAAAAAGTAAAGCTAATTTTCTGGTTGACAAAACCTTTTGAGTGCTGGTGTACTGGGAATTCTACCAAGTATATTTCACTTCAGGTTACTGCCATTGGTTGACTTTAGCACATATGTTCCTTGTGCATGCATGCTGTGGCACTGGATCTTTTAGATCTCTCACACTAGATCTTTCAGATCCCCTCATCCTGGGTCTCTCAGATCCCACCATACTGCCTCTTTGGGATCTCACCGCTTGGCACAAAATATATCGTGATTACACTGGATTCTCCCTTGTCTTAACCTAAATACAGTGGTACCTCTACTT
>CM034706.1:228656065-228679187 GCA_020142125.1 Phrynosoma platyrhinos
CTGCTGGAACGAATTAATTTCGTAAGTAGAGGTACCACTGTAGTTTGAGGCTTCTCTTTCCTCAGAGCTACCTCTCTAACCCTTGGTCCTTTCACTCAAGTGTCTTCACTATTAAGTGTTTTTAATATTCTTGGTAGCATATTTAGATGTTATCTATAAATCACTTCAGGCCACTCCTTTATGAACAAGAAGAAAATAACTTTTATTTACATACAGAACTTATAATAGTATCTTTCTTGGTAGTTGGTTCTCAAGGCTTGTTGTTAAAATATGTATATATTACTTCAGTGGTTACAAATTGTCATTGTTCAAGTTCTTTTACTGATTTGTTTCCCACCTGAAGCTGTGTCTTAAATCTCTAAACACCAGCTTCAATAAACTAGCCCTTTATTTCATAAATAAATAAAGTAACACACTCACTGGACTTCCTTTGTCCTTTTCAAATCTTTCTTCCCTTACATAGGAGTTTGAAAACCCCTTAAGGCTAAACTCTTATCTCTAACTGGCAGATTATGACACACTCCTCAGTGTCACTGGACGTCTTTTGTCTCTTCAAAATCTATCTAGACTGCATGGGAATCTGAATCCCATTAAGGCGCCTATAGATTTCTAACTGCACCTCTGGCAGTTCTGACTGCTCTCAGCAGCTCTTGGCACAGTCATACCTCCTAATGGCTCCTCCTGCTTTTATATCTGCTTATCAAGCAGGCCCTCATCTTTTTGCCAGCCTATTTCTGGTTGGCTGTTCTGAGCATTCCAGTCTGCCAGTGTTTCTCCACACATGCTGTCAGCATTCAAGAGTAATACTGTCCTTCCCCTGCCCTCTTCTTTAATTTTTGTAATCAAAATCACTTCATTGAATCAACCAGATAAAGTTGCAGTCCTGTGCGCATGTTGTTGTTGTTGTTGTTGTTGTGCGCCTTCAAGTTTTTTATGACTTTGGCAACCCTAAGAGGAACCTTTCAAGGGGATTTCTTTGCAAGATTTGTTCAGAGAGGATTCCCTTTTGCCTTCCTTTGAGGATGAGGGTATGGCTACCCAAGGTCACTCAGTGGGTTTCTATGGCTGAGCAGGAATTCCGATCCTAATCTCCAGAGTTGTAGTCCAGCTCTCAGACTACTACACCACTCTGCCTCTATGCACATGTACATGGAGGTAATTCAGCTGGATAACTGTTTCGGCGTGAACAGGGGCATACTGCTTGTGTAGCCTTATCTATCACGAATTTAACCACCTTGACAATGTATAACTTAATATGTATCACTATTTAGTGTAACGAATGAAATTATAAACTCATAATGTCTCTGGGGGGAAAGCCTGTATTTTCAAAACACAAGATTGGTTTTGTTTTTTTAAAGGTCATCTGGATGCTAATCACCAAGGCTTCTTTTTTGTCCATATGGAATGACGTTCATTTCTGTTTTCTGTATCCTTTTTGTCCTATGCTGCCTTGAAGTTGTTGGAGTTGTTATTCTCGTCACATCTTTGGTCTTTTTCTCCAGGGGTGGATCTTGATCAGACCAGAAAAGCAGAAGAGCAACAAATGCTGCAAGATGCACGGCAGTGGCTAAATAGAGGGAAAATTGAAGATAGAAGACAGCCTCGAACTGGTGCTACTGCTCTCCATGTAGCTGCAGCGAAGGGCTACTATGAGGTCATGAGGTACTGATTCCTTTTCGTTGTTTACTTGGCCCTCTCCCTATTCTTGTAATTGCTGCTATACTTATTGAGTCTCTACAAGAAGTGATGTTCATAGGCAGTGGGCTTTATAATGTTTAATATGATATTGTATTTCTCTTTCTTACTGACGTCTGGTGAGGCTATAGTGCCCTTTGAGCAAGGTAGCCTTGGTGAAACCCCACTATTTAGGAAGAGGCAGCCTACACACACTAAAAGTTCACATTATGCTTTAATTTCTAAGAAAAATAGAAATAAAGAGTATGTATGTTGGGATAGAAGGCAATGCTCCAGCTTGCCAGCAAATCTCAGCAAAGCTCACTGAGGCTTAAGCAGGATCTCAAATTTGAAAGTTCCTTTTTGCTGCTGCTGCTTCTCCTCTAGAGAGAGCTCTAATTGCTTGTTCCAAGCATTCAGTCTGTCCCAAAATGGTGCCATTCTGAGCCACAGAAGTGATGCCCTGCACCCAAGCCTTGCAAGAATTTCCCAACCACCGCTACTACTACTAGCAAAAACATGGCTAAAGGAGTGAGCTCATGTGGGCAGGCAAAGAATGGGAGACATCACTACACAAAATGATCAGTGAGGCTGTGAAGAGGTTTTAAGTGACACTGAAAAAAACTTGCATGCAACCCTCATGGTCCTATACACCACTAGTTTCCCTTGCCTGTCTTGTGTACCGATACTTGAAGCTCTCCCCCCCCCCTGCTGTCCCTATTTCCCATCACTTCCACCCTGTATCTTTCCACTGCTCCAAGGGGGGGGGCATACTGCTAACTTTGGGAATCACTGCTGTAAACTTTATTTTATTATTTTATTAATTGTATCACCAGTACTTCTGTTTTACCAAGCATACTCATGTGTTTTAGGTTTGAATGTTATCTTGGAGCCTTTATCATTCCAACAGGCTTCCAGTGATAATGGAACTGAAAGATCCCAGTATCTTTTGATTCTGGAGGATTGTGTTTCATATTGAGAGATATTTTTTATTAAGAGATTTTGTGCTGATATATGAAGTTAGGATGTTAAAGCAAATCCCATTGTAGTTTCTCATCTATGTGCTGCCTTTTTGCCAGTAAACTCAAGACAAAATACAGTACATTCCTCTTTCCCATTTTATCCCCATAATGATCCTGTGAGGTAGGTTAGACTGAAAGAAGAGACTGGCCCAAGGCTACCCAATAGGTTTCATGACTGAGAGGGGACTTCACCATGAAATTCAGCAATTTAGCCACTGTACTACTGTTGAAAACAATATATTGGATCCAGAAGAACTTGGTTAAACTTCTGTCCCATTAAAATTATTAGGACACCCACAACTTCACTTGGTTCCCATTGATATCAATATGATTTAAATTCACTTTACAGTTGATTTTCACTGCAGTCCTGTAGCTTGAATTCATACTCAGAGGGACTTACTGCAAGTGTATAAATCTGTATAGCATTGGAACTTAAGTCTTAAGCTGAAAGAAAAAAACTGCTTTTTAAATTTAGATAATTTTTGAACAATTTTTGTCCTTTATTTTCCTATTGACAACTCTCCCAAGCATTTACAGAGGTTTCATTTCTTCTCTAAAAAGAAGATTGGGAGGTGAATGATCCCAAATTAGAACAGTCTGTTTTTCTCCATAACTGCAATAACATGTAAGTGGAGACGCTGTAGGACTGACAGTCTCTGGTGGATCACAGTAGGGAAGCAGCCTTAACTGCCATTTAAAGCATAACCCAGTGTTTGCCCATGTAGTCCTGTCCTGTCTCTAAAAGTGTTATAAGACACCTCCCTCTCATTCAGATGTATACAACATGTTAGAGAAAAAAGAAATACTATCCTAGAACAATGAAGAGAGATGATGTGAGGGAGAATTTAAACCAGGGGTAGGCAACCTTTCCCCTTTAAGGGCCGAGGGACTTCAGCTCCCAGAAGCCTCAGCCATGTTGGCCAATAGTCCCATGTTGGCCATTAGCTCTTGGGATTCTGGGAGCTGAAGTCCCTCTGCCCTTAAAGGGGAAAGGTTGCCTACCCCTGATTTAAACAATTAAACAGCATCAGTTAATATTGCAGTTTTGTTATGTCCAATGAGAGGGATTTGGTGGCAAACATGTCTCAGATTTAGTTCCCTTGGTGGCAAACGCTTGGTGGCAAACATGTCTCAGATTTCTAGGCAGAGGAATCTAGAGCATAAGCCTAAATCTTACACTCTAATGTTGGATTAACATTTATTTGCTGAGAGGTTAATGCCACAGCTTCTGCTTTTTCTTCATAGATTTCCTTCTGTTCAATAGTTTGTTAGAACATAATCTGTGCTTTTGGACTCAGATATCTCCAGCGCTTTGCTTTGCAAGGATCCAGTCACTATTACCACTTGTATGATGTAGAATTTTTCAAACTTTTGTCTTAAATCTGACACCTTTTCACTGCCATGAGCTTTCTGCTTTACCATACTAGTTGTGTCTGTTAACAGAGTATGCCCCCCCTCCCAAAAGTGTCTGCTCATGATGGCTGTTAGCTTTCAAGATTGAATTGCTGCCATTTTCGCTCACTTGTTTTCCTCAGGCTCTTGATCCAAGCTGGGTTTGATGTGAATGTCCAGGATAATGATGGCTGGACTCCACTCCATGCTGCTGCACACTGGGGAGTAAAGGAAGCTTGCTCTATCCTGGCTGAAGCACTCTGTGACATGGACGTCAGGAACAAGCTGGTTAGTGGGCCTTAGATTAGAAACATAATATCAGAAACACACACACAAACAAAGGAACCCTCTAACCCCCTTTATGGACAGCTTCCTTTTAGAAATTCTGATTGTGTTTCTTGGCAAGCCAAAAGTACTATATAATTCTTATATCTGATTTTTGCAAACAGCTCAGCTTTATTTAGTAGCCAGGAAGGCTGCATTATGCTCATTTTTTACTTGACAGCAGAGCAGTTGAAATAAGTGTTGTTGAAAATGCAAGTTTGCGTTATTAAGTCCACTTCAGTTTTCACTGTAAAAGACCACTTAGGGCCAAAAATGTAAGCGAAAACAGTCCTCCCCATACTTTCTAACAAAACAGTTTCTTAGTATACTAACAGAACCTGAGAGTATGTGGATGGTCTAGTCATAGATGAAAAATGTAAATACTGGTGTATATTTTGAGCTGGTCTTAGTATATCGTAGCCCCATTATTTCTTTTATTTTATTACAGTGGGCCCTTGGTATCTGCTGGGGTTTGGTTTCAGGACCTGCCATGGATACCAAAATCCATGGATGCTCAAGTCCCATTAAATACAGTGGCATAGTAAAATGGTGTCCCTTATATAAAATCAAGGTTTCCTTTTTGGAATTTATATATTTTAAAAATATTTTCCAGCCATGGATGGTTGAATCCATGGATGAAAAAACCATGAATATGGAGGGCCAATTGTATGTATATGGGCGGCATTTTCTTAAATTTAGTATTTTATAGGGAGCGTTTTAGTAATCTTAGTAATCTGTGTTTTGGATCAAACAGTGAGGTTTAGATTCCAGCATGTTGCATTGCACTTGCTGTGTAATTTTCCAATGTTAGTTTAACTTGTGGTCTGCTAATTAAAAATTGAAGTGCTGGTCTCCAGTTTTATTTTTCAGTTAGTATTCATCACAGTTTTATGAGAGGTTTTGCTTGAGAAATAGATAATCCACAACTACAAATAGACTTAAGCAGTGGTAAAATGCCTGTACTGCAGCCACTCATAAACCACAAGGTTGCAAGTTCAGTACTAGCCAGGGCTCAGGCTTGACTCAGGCCTGTATCCTTCCGAGGTCGCTAAAATGAGTACCCAGCTTATTGGGGGCAATGAGCTTACAGGTATAAACTGCTTAGACACTGCATAGCGTGGTATGAAGTGGTATATAAATGAAGCTGCTTTGCTTTTGCTTTGCTTAGGGAAACTGGGCTCTTCATTGGCTTAATAATGCCCTCATACGGTAGAGCAAAGAGCAGCACAGCCTCCTTCCCAGAAGTTCGCTACCCAATTTATATCTTTTCATTTTTGGGAGTACTTGTGGATGAGAATTCCAGATTCTATGGAAGACAGAGCATTTTTTCCAGCATGTGCTTGAGATAAATTTTTTGGATATGTACCACACTGACTTGGGGGGTGGGGTCACTTGAAGGCTATGTTTTGACTTGACTGACAATGTATTCATATAATAATTGATAGAAGTAATTATATCTCTATGATTCTTTTGAATCTTGCTATAATACTTGATAGAAATTCTGTGTTCATGAAAATTCTGACCATAGATGAAAGATCAGAAGTTGACAAACTTGGAATAACTGTCCCCATTCCCTTTTGCTCTTGAACACTCATTTCCCCTGCCTAGTCCCCAGTGACCTTAACTACCATTAAAGGTTTTTTTTCTGCACTAGATCCAACCATGATCAGTTGCAGTCAAGAGACCAAGGGTTTAAAGTTGTTTTTTCAAGCTCTAATTACGAACGATCTGGTTTTTCGTGTTTTCTATAGATGTAGTCTTTGAGAACTAGACATGTGCCTGGATGCAGTGATTTATTGGATAAGCACCAGAAAACCTGAGCATGAATCCTGACAAGATTGAATTGTTGTGGATAGATGATTCGTAGAACAAGCACATGGATAAAAGGCTTTAAATGGGATAGCATTTTTTCGGAAGGAACAGATGCATAATTAGGCAGCGCTCCTTGATTCTAACATGCCTTAGATGGCACAGATGGACTTATTGGCAAGGGGTGAATATGCCCACCTGCAGCTGTTCCTAGATTGAGGTAGCATAGCAGGGTAATCCATGGTTCAATAATTTCTCAATTGGAGTGTCATGCTGAGCTGCCTTGAAAGCAGTCCTGATATTGCAACTAATATGGCTAACCTTCTGTCTGACACAGTGAGGTGAGAGTGTATCACTCAAATTTTAAATTCAAATTCCTCTTGTTCCTGGTGTGCCACCAGAGACACATTTTGTTGTTATGATAATGGTTTACAAAACCCTATATTGCTATGTCCCAAATACCTAAAGTGACACCTTTGCTAATAAATCCCATGTTGTTTATTAATCTCTTCAGGATTGACCCAGGTGATGGTGCCATCAACAAATTAAGACCACAGAGTGGCAATGTTATCAGGAGGACTCTTACTGTGGTTGCTCCCAGTTTATTGGCACTCTCTTACAAATTGTGATCTGCCAATGTTATCCTAAATATTTCTGTTTTACAAGGCCTTTTATAATTAATCCTTTGGGAAAATATTTTTGTAGTTGCTTCTGCTACAATTTTTTAAACTGTACATCTGTGAAGTTTTTATTTTATGACAGGTGTATAACTATATGATTCTTACTTTTGGTATGAGTTTTCTTGGGCTCCCACTAGGAGGTAAAGCAAAATATAAGAACAATAAACAAACCAACAACTGTTGAAGTCTGTTTGAACGGGAAAAAAGAAATTAGCAGAAAAAAGGCGAAGAATGGAGTTTTATATTTGTATCAACCACCTCAGTCTGACATAACAAAACACTTTTGTTACTACTGCTTTAACAAATATTTGTAGAAGAACTTAAATTGCTAAATAGTCTGTATGTTTGAAGTGTGATACAACTTCACCATTCTATTTCCACCTGTAGTTAGTTGATCTAATGATAATTATCAGTCTGTAAACACACACACACACACACACACACACACACACTGCTTAATTGACAACTAAAATAAATTTCCAAAGGAGGCTAAGCAAGCTATGAAGTTACCTTTGAGGTTTTTCCAAATACTCGAAAAGGAAATGTTAACTTTGAAATGATATTTCATAAAGTTAAAGGATATGTTTTTCATAATTTGAAATGCTATCATCATGTGAACTGCCTCTGCTTTTTAATTGCTCATGCCATCAGGGTCAGACACCTTTTGATGTTGCTGATGAAGGATTGGTTGAACACTTAGAGATGCTACAGAAAAAACAAAATATGGTGAGTTGCAAGACATTCCTTTTAACTAGTTGAGATCTGGGGATCTGTTTCCTGCCCTACCTCCCTGCAAGCATGTCTGGAGGATGAGCGAGGAGCTCAGGGGAGCTGGGGGGAGGGTTAAGCATGTTGGTGCTTTAAAAATTTGGCGAATTTTGGAATATTTCAGATTTTAGAATTCCAGATAAGGGAGATTCAACCTGTACTACCAATAAAGAGAGGGAAAACCCATTGTATGAACTCTGTTCCATTCATGGAAGGAAAGCTGGGATCTAAGCCATTCAGTTGAGCTGTCTGAAGTTTCAGATGAAACTCAAATGCTTGTTCAAGTTTATCTAAATTTTTCTAAATGAATGTTTCAAAAATGAGAAGTTGTGGAGGTAAGCTGAGGTAGTTTCTCCAGTAGGGATAGGCATCCTGTGCAACAAAAGACAGTGCGTACTTAAGGCAGGATTGTAAGCCTTCCCTTAATCACCAAAGCTGACATTTAGACCTGTTACATATGTTTGTCAAGCCAAAACATTACATCCTTAGGGGGAAAAAGAATGACACAGGATTCCGTATGGACTACCTGTAAGGACTGCTGACATTTTTTCTGAAGAGGAAAAAAATTGACCAAATGCTGATTTACAGCTCAATTTGTACTGTTTTTGATACTGAGGAAATGTGACTGGCAAGATCCTTGCTTCCTTAGCTCATGCTTGCTGTCATCAGCCTATCCAGCAGGCCTTTGGGAGGTTATGACCTTTCCTGGATAACCCTTGGAAAACCCTTGATCCTGCCTTGGCTTGATGAGTGTGATTTAAGTGATAGTCTAGTCTGAAATAGTTGTCTCTCTGGTCTGGCCAGGTGTCCATGTCCATGGCTTATTTTTTATATACAAAGTTAAATGCAGATTATAAAATATAATCTAACTCAAGATCAGCATGGCTATAAAATAGAATCTAAGTCATGATATGACCAGTTCTGATCAGAAAATGTTGCTTCCAAGTTTTCCCATGTGAAATCCATTAGGTCAGATTGACATTCTGAAGTGGTCTCACACCCTGAAATATTTGTAATATTGTGTTCTTTCCTTCCTACCCAAGTATCCTAAAGATCTGTAGTCCAGATCTGTGGAAGCAGGTAGTCTTTTCCACCCTGGAACATGTCTGCTTTGGAATTCTCAGATTTCAAAAGCAACTTGCCATAAGGTACTAGATTAATATGCACTCTGTATCTGCGTTCCCCCTATCCCACCCCCCGCTGTCTTTGAAAGTGAAAAGACTGTTGAGGTCTATCAAAAATGGTTCTCTAGCATGTAGCATTATTTTATAAATTTTGTTTATATTTTTGATCATTATCTTAACTGAGATCTGAGCAGTTAAATATGGTGCAGCTCTACCATTTCTGTTAACTAGATGATAAAACTGTTTACAAGAGCAGTTGCTAGTTCTTCAAAATGGCTTTCCAATTATGTTTTTGACAGCTGCGAAGTGAAGAGACAAGAAACAAGCTAATTGAAGCTAATATGAATGGGAAACTTCAAAGTGGACTCTTCAAAAAGTAAGACTCTCAGCCTCAAAGTAGATGGTATGGATGTTTTGTAGGACTTGGTGTGAGTCTCACTGATGCAAACTGTTAGTAATAGTAGTAGTAGTAGTAGTAATAAATTTATTTGTACCCCGCCCCTCTATGCACAATTGGGGCGGCTAACAACAGTTTAAAATACATACAATATAAATCCAAAAAGACCCAATACCCACCCACCCCTTTAAAAAAAGTATTAAACCAAACACAATTAAAGCATCTTAGATTAAAATAGCATACAATAAAATAAAACCATAAACAACAAAATATAATAGGACAAGCAGGGTAGCGGCAGCTACTGTTAGGAAATAGAAGTTACCTTTAGTTTCTAAAGGACAGGTGAGTAGCTAACATGGTATGAAACAATCTGAACAGTTGTCCAGTATTTTCTTTTACAAATCCTCTTTTGTTGAAGAGTATGTTTTTCCCCCTCCAAACTAGGTGCTGTTTGCAGTCTAGTGTAGTCATTTTCACCACTCTACTAATATGATTCCAAAGAAAATGACTAGAATTAACATACTAAAAAAAACACAGGCTTTTCTCCCAGCAACTAGACCTTCTTTTTTATAGTTAGAACGGTCTCATATTGGATCCAGGCTAGTGCATTGTAATATTAAAGGGAAAGTTGCTAATATTGCTCTGCAGAAAAGTCACTCGGGACAGTCTGTCTTATTCTTACATTGTCAGCCTATCAAGTACAGTATTTTAGTCAGCACATCTTTCAACATTTGTACCACAGCAAGGAGAAGATTCTTTATGAGTCAGACACTTTGAAATCTTTGAGAAGAGAAGAGGAAAACAAAGAGTCCAGTAGTTCCAGCTCTGAGGACGAAGAAGAAGCTGAGGAAGATGATGCATCAGAGTCGGATACTGAGAAAGAAACAGGTAATATACAGAACTGATATTCTTGCCTTGTAAAATAGTGAAGACCCTGGAAATTTTATAACTTGACAGAAATACTTGGAAGAAAATTGTAAAGTATAAGACAGTTCATATGGGAACTGTCAAGAATGCAAGTGGGACTGGCAATGAAATGTCGTAGTGTATAGTGCTTTGGTTCAGGTTACTGCAATTCATTGTTGCTGAGCATGCTCTCTCTCCTTAAGGCTTGTTTCAGGGGTTCTTGCCTCTGAAGGGGAGGGTTGGGGTTTGGGGAGGGTTGGGGTTTAGGGTTGATTTTATTGTATTGTATTTTTTATGTTGGAAGCCGCCCTGATTGCTATGCAGAGGGGCGGGGTACAAATAAATGTTGTTGTTGTTGTTGTTGTTGTTGTTGTTGTTGTTGTTATTATTATTATTATTATTATTATTATTATTATTATTATTATTATTATTATTAAGAACTGTTTTCCAAAGACTTTTTATGCTTCTACAAACTGTGGAGTTTTAGGTTTGCTGGTACTTCCACATTGTAAATGGATGTTTCTACAAACTGGAGTTTTCGGTTTGCTCTAAAAGGGATAGATATTGAAAAATTCCTCCTGATATTTTTTACATCCCTCCCAAAGGTCCCAGTGAACATGGCACATGTGTGAGAATTCTGAGAGTTGAAATCCTAAACATCTCTAAGATCAAATTCTGAGAATCATTTAGTTCATTTCTTTAGAGACATGTAAAGTCTTTTGTGCAGCCATACATTTTAATTATCTGAAAAATTAATCCTCTACACATCTCAGATTTTTGGAGATCCTGAAAAAGTGTTACATATAGATTTACCCTGCATATTTTTCTGGATTTAGCCTTGGTCACAAGCAAGAAGATACCAGATTATAAAAACTGAATATAGTCCCAGCATATATTTCTGTGGCACGGAATTAGACCAGTACTTGGTACTATTAATAGCTCTCTCTGAAGTCAAAATTACTCATCAAAGCAAATGTAGTGTTATCTTATCTTGCTTACAATAATTAGTGTCCCCTGTCATAGACTGAATAAAAGAACCCCAGATTGTGGGGACTTTGTTTTTATAGACCGGCCTCTAAACAAGTAGACAAAATAGGCATGTTTATTTAAGCTAGGGAAATCTGTATCTTACTTCCTCAATAAACCTTAAAACCATCCAAGTTTTTTTTCTAACTTCTCACTTACTGTATTTCATGCAGCAGTATATAGCTAGTCTACAAGTCAGGGATGGTATTCCACTTAGTCCAAAAATATAATTTTATTGATGCATACATGCCAGAACCTTCAACAGTCCTTTTAATAACTCTACACTTTCTGTTCTATTTTCTCACTTAATATTTTTAATAGAAGTAAAGAGGATGGGAGGAATAGCCAGTTCTGGGGATGGAGGCTTTCAGTATGTTTGCATATGCATAATCCATTCAAAGTAGCTGGTGATAATAGGAGTTGCAGTAGCCAAAAATCTTTTTTTTTTTTTTGGCTACAGGCATAGAGTATGTATGCTGAGATCCCAGCATTCTTTCTACTATTTGCCATAAATAAAGCCTAGAGGTGGGGAGGTATCCAATTTTGAACTTGAAGGCCACAGGAGGCTCAGAAGCTCCCTCTCACCTTTGCTGCCATAGAATCTATTTTGTAGTGGTATCATCATCTACAGACCTCCAGTCATGACATAAAATACATGAACACTTAGGGCCTCTACAGATGGGCCCTTTGGGCCATCCTGGAGGTAGGGATGGGGAGGGGCAGCCGCATGCCAGCTGCCTTAACCCCTCCCCAAAGACATCCTGATGCCACGTGCCATTACGCACAACACGCGGCGTCGGGATGTCCTTCCGGTGCAGCCTTTTGACGTGCTGCACTGAAAGGGGCGCCAAAAAGCTGTGCAGCAGCTCTTAGGGTACCCTTTTTCTGGCTCTGAAAGGAGTGGCATTTTGCTGCTCTTTTCCAGGCTGGCAAAAGGGAGGATTGGGGCCGACATGTACGGCAGCTTCAGCCCTGATCCTCCGTTCCCCAGGGCAGCCCAGGGCCACCTGTCTGCATCCTCCCATTGTATAGGTATTCCATGCTAATATAGTGGGTTAGGTTCCATACCACCACCCATAAAGTGAATCACGGTCCTTTTTCACTTGTCAGTGCATATAAAATGGTAATAATAATAAAAATATACTTACACTGTCATTTATTAAGTGTGCAGAACTGGAAGACTTCAAGATGGTAGTGGATGCACTGGTAACCTCAAGGTTGGACTTCTGCAATATGCTGTACATTGGGCTACCTCTGTACCAAGTTTGGAAACTTCAGTTAGTTCAGAACACAGCAGCCAGATTGATTATTGGGACATCCAGGAGTAATCACATTACACCAATATTAAAATCACTCCACTGGCTACCAGTCAGTTTCCAGGCAAAGTACAAAGTGTTGGTTATTATCTTTAAAGTCCTGCATGGTTTAGGTCCAGGTTACCTACAGGATTGCGTCCTCCCATATAATCCACCTCATACGCTCAAGTCCTCTAGCAGACATCTAGTCCAGTAAGCCAGTACTAGGTTGGCAACTGTCAGGCAGAGTACTTTTTCTTCAGCCACACCTAGACTGTGGAATGATCTGCTGAAAGAGATTTGACAGTTGAATATGCTTCATGAATTTAAAACAGCATTAAAGACCAGTCTCTTCAAGCAGGCTTATCCTGATTATTTTTAAATTTTAAATTTTAAATATTGAATTTTAGATGTGTATTGTTTTAAAAATGTGTACATTTTATTTGTTCTTTTAAATTGATGTTTGTTTTAAGTGATGTTGTTTGTTAATTGCTCCTGTCCTCCACCTTGATCCATTTTGATCCATATTGTTATTATTAGGCCTAAAAAAGATGCAAAAGTAAAAATAACAAATTAAAAAATTGCTAGAATACAATACAACAATGAAATGCACAAATGTTTTAAACAGATTGAGTGAGGGTAACAAAATGGCACTGAACTGTATAATTGAAAAGTGCCATATTAGTGAAGCACTCTAAAACAAACTATCTTAAAGCAAGTTGTGCCTGTATTATTTTAGCACTTGGCCTCTAGCACCTGATATTAACTAAAGGGCTGATCCTGATGCTTTACAACATGATGTCTGATCAGAACTGGTTTAGTAGATAAATTACACTTTATTCTGGAATTTAAAATGATACTTGCAAAGTGAAGATGAGATTCTCTTGTCATGGTCATAACAACTGTTTCCAAAATTGCTCACGGCCTACATTAAGAGAGTTTGTAGGGATGTGCTTAAATTTGGGTTAAGAGCTCTAATTTTTTTCAGTGAGTTAATTCAGTAACCAGCTGAACTTACCTTTCACAGTTCTTATCAAAATACTGTTAGGAAATATAGTGCTACTGAGAAGATCCCATATTCATTCTAGGTAGGCTGTGACATTTTTTCATAATGTGGAAAGTGACATTGTGGGTATGTATATCATAGTTTTCTTTCATGCTTAAGCCAAATAGGCATACATGTTGATTTTAGTGCATCAAAGAAACTGGAGCTTAAATGTCAGGAGCACATTACCATAAGTAAAACATTGTAGCAAAATATTCACAACTTTTTGACTTTTATTTTTCTTCCTTATTTTCTAGAAAGAAAGGAAGAGTCTGTTGCTAACCATTCCAATCCTCAACCCAGAATGCTTATTACAGAAACAGTACCACCACCTGACCATAACTCTTTTACTATGGCTCCTGCCAGAAAAGTAAGTAGAGAATGACTCAGATACATTGTTCTTAATTTTTTGAGGTCTTGGGCACCTTTGAGAATTTGATGAAAGCTGTGGGACCTGAGTTTTCAAGATGTGGGCAGGGCTGTTGGTGACCAGAGCTCATGAAGATCTCTCATTTGGTTCATCTTAAACCAAAGCTGACATGACAGCAAAACAACAACAGCAAATGGACTCCATCACCATAAAAAGCAGGGGTAGGCAACCTTTTGGAGCTGGGGGCCGGTCCTGCGAAATCCCCTCCGCCACTGGGCCAAGGGGGGGGAATGGCGGCGCGCGCACACATGCGCACGCGCCCCCCCGTGCATGCTGCCGCCATTTTGATTTTCAAAATGGCGGCCGCGACTCGTTTGTGCATATGCAGTAGTCCTGCGCATGCGCAAATGTGTCACAGCCGCATAGCGGCCAAAATGTGCAACGGCGGCGGTGACCTTCTGCCTGGGCCGGTAAGTACGGGGACCTGGGCCTTAACCGGCCCGCGGGCAGTAGGTTGCCGGTCCCTGATAAAAAGACACAGAGGTATATACCTGAAGAGTTTTCTATACAAGTTATTTTATTCCTATGGAAATTAATTTTTCTTACATACACAAGTCCATAATAGAAAAATACAATGAACACTTGATAAAAACCTAAAATTTTACCTTAAAATTCACTGTGACAGAAATAATTTAAAGTAATAAAAGCAATTATTTTGCACCCGCTTCACAGACTCCCTGATGCATAAGGAAGAATTTCTGACTTAAATTAACAAACTTGAGATTGCAACCCCATGAAAACAGACTAAATGAGAATAAATTTTATTAAATTCAGTATATCTTCCATATAAACATTGAAAGGATTGGGCTAACTATCAATTCAGTCTGAGCAGAGTTTTAAAATTCAATGGATGCCAAGAACTTCCTTTGTCCAGAAAATTGCCATTCTTTCACCAGCAATCTTTGAAGAAGGAGGCAGGCATGAAATTACTGAGTCAAAGGCAGTCAGAGTGCTTGATTCTGTTTGTTTAGGCTTGAATAGAGACAGTGGCATACTATTGTTCCACAGGGACATTAATTAGTAACAAAAAACTAGGCAGATTTTATACTAAGTAGACACTATGCTTATTTAAAGATTTCCATAGAAATGTTAACCTGTGCTTAATGTGCTTCATGAATGTTTAGCCAAACTGTTTATATTGATATAGGTATTCATGTGTGTGTGCAGACACATGCCTTCCCCTTCTCTGCAAGCTGATGATAGCAGTCTATAGTTGCACAAAACTTTCAGTTTTTAATATTTAATTTTTAAAATAATTTAAATTTTGATATTAATTTAATAAATGCCTGTGTTCATATCACACAGTAGGTTAGAATGAATTATCATAATGGACTAGATTTTTTTGTAGCCTGTGAATCCTCTCTCTGTCAGTCCCTCAAAGCCCTCAACCCTCAGTTAGGGCCTTTGCAGACTGCCAGAAATAGTGCACATTAAATTGAGGCACTGCCCTGGCTTAGTGCTAGGGAGTCATGGGAATTGTATTTTTTTCTGAGACATTGAGCCTTCTCTGTCAGAGAGCTCTGGTGCCACAATAAATTACAGTTCTCATGATTCCCTAGCACTGAGCCAGGGCAGTGCCTCTATTTAATGTGCACTATTTCTGGAAGTCTGCAAAGGCCATTTAAAAGAAAAAATCAGCATGGTGTTTGGGTGGGTTTCCCCTCGAAACCATGCAGAAAGTCTCCCAAACATTGAAAATATGTGCAACACCTCTACAGTCCTCAGACTCCACCCACCCTATACCTACATTTTTATTGCAGTCCTTTTGAAAATGGTCACCAACATGATGTGATGATGTTCTCTGGAAGAAAGGAAGTATGTATGTACGTATAAATAAATAAATAATTGGGCTGCAGTAGGTAAGGATATTGTTACAATATATTATATTATGTTGTTACAATATATTTGTCACTTTTGTTTCAAGGCATTTGTGTCCAGAAATAATTTGAGAACTGTTTCTCTTTGCAGTGAACCTCCAGCATTATATCTTTTAGGCCAAAGAATGTGGATTTTGTTCTTAATATAAATGAAGATCTGTCCTTTATTTTATAGTCTGGGATAGTTTTTATTACCCATCCCCTTGTCTCTCAACTGTATTCTGAGCAATGAAGAGCATCCTTCAGTTAAAATTATGATGGTTGGGAGGAACATTTTGGTACGCATACTTCACAAAAATCCTGGATTTTTGCCTGTTATGAGTTCTGAAATTTAAGAGAGAGGGTTGGTTTCTGACTTGTCCTAGTCTTCTGTTTAGCAGAAAAGATGGTAGGTGAGCTGACCTGCAAGGCTTCGTGTCAAAGAGTATATACAGTATACTGTATACTGTTCCGGATACCCCCACGAAAATGGCGGTTTGCAAATATTGAAGCCCCATTGAAAATAATGGCATGTGCACAGCCCATTTTGCCCCCCTCCGTTTGCTGCCCACAAACAAGCGAGGAATATGCACTCTAAGTCCATGAAAACAGCGGCAACTGTATATTCCTCTGCATGTTGTAACCACAATGCCTTTGGCACTGCAGTAGGTACTACGAAAGACATCACAGGTTATGCAATCTTCTCTAGACTTGGTGGGCCATGTATACTAAGGTACTACGCAGTGATGGAATTGGGCATGTAAATATTTAGTACTCAACTTCTTCTTCCTAAGTGAAGTGAAAAGTATCTTTGGAAAGAAATCTTAATTTAACTCCCTTCTGTCTTAAAACATTGTTACTGATTATTAATGTGGAAGCATACTTTTAAATAGGATGGTCAGTGCTAAGTGATTGATTTGAAATTGTATCTTTGAGCCATTTGAGTAAATTTAGTTCTGGTACTATCAACATTTTCTTGGTTTATTTGAGTCAATCTCTTACATTTTTTGGAAATGTCTGTTTTGCTAGAGGGATAAAAAGGAGAGGGATTATTGACAGACTTGGGGCAGTTTTCAACTGTATGTTTGCACATGCATAATTAGTACATAAAAGGTTCCTCTATGGTACAAATAATACATCCACTTGCTATGTATCCTTCTTGGGCCTCCAATGCAGTCCCAGGCCTCCAATGCAGTCCCAATCCTCATTCTTTTTGGCAAAAAATTCCAAATGGAACCCTCAGTTTTAAATGTTAAATCAAGCTCTAAGGTGGGATTTACTATTTAAATGCTGTTTTGCTCCCTGCTTGTTTTAATCCTCAAATAGCCTTTTTAAGCCCTACTCCTTAAAACTTTTTCTTGGCTTGAAACAGATACATATAAGTGGGAAGAAATTAAACTAATTTTTAAATGGCAAATCATGCTGCCCGAGCCTTGATTCCCCAGCTGGATTCCCCCCTCCCCCAGTTTTGGAGGGTTGGAAGGGAAGGTTCTCCTGCCAAGATTCAGGGAAGGTAAAAATGTTCTGTGTACCCTCAGAAATTGGTTATCCCTACTCTAATGGGGGTATTCACCAGGAAAATGAAGAGAAAGAAAGATAATCAGGAAGAACCAAGATTCTAGAAATCTTTTAACATTATTATTTTAAATTTTGACTTGCAAATACAATACATTATTCCAATACCCCTCCCTCATACAAGATTCTAGTTAGTCCCCTTCTGTTTGATTCAAAACTCTGGTTAAAACTCAGCTATGTGTCATGCTTGGTAGCAAGAAACTTGAACCAGGAAAACATTTTTAAGTGTAAATTCACTATAGCTTTATTCTGGAATCAAGATACTTCGCCACAGCAATTCTTTTAGAAACAACTCTGAGTATTTCCCACCAAATCAGGACTTTAAAACCCTCTGACCAATCCCCTTTCCCCCCTCCCCAGTGGTCCGGTTGTCCATATCAAAGGATCTTTGAAGTTTACTTCTTCCAGGTCCATCTCCTTTCATCTGGGATCGGAAGGCAAACTCTCATCCCAGTCATAAACCTGCCTCAGTGTCCCATCTACTGTTTACAATGCCAATCTTCCATTCCCTTTGATTCCCCCCCCCCATGCATCACCCCTTGGTGGTCAGATTCCTATGATGAGAAGCATAGAATCCTGACACTATGAAGATAAAAGCAAAACAGGCAAAGAAAAAGAATTGTAAAAGTTAAATGTGCACTTCAGTCCAGTATTTTAAAATATATTTATAAGAACATAGCGCTTAAACATCCAAATTGAGTTACCTGCTATAACTAATTTTGTGGCTGTTAGGTACTATCTACATAATTTTGCATAAATGGGGTAGGATTTAAGTCATAGGATAATGTAAATTTCAATCCCTCCTGCCACATTTTCCCCCATTTATTTAATGCAATACTGTAGCCAAAATTTTGTGCCCACTTTATCATACAGTCTTTAATTGGGTCATCTTCTGTCTCAGACTTCAGAAGTGATTTATTCATTTTGTTGTTTGAGATTGAGTGTCCTTCCTTGCCAGGGAGAAGTTTCTCCCTTTGCATCTGCTCACCTTGGGAGCAGCAACTGAGCAGCTGGTCAAGCAGCAATCAAGAAGTCTCTTACTCACAGCAGCCTTTGAAGTTGGGAGGCTTCTTTGGACTGATTGACATTGGATTCCACTTCCTCCTTTGGCTTCTGAACTCCTGGCACCCTGCCTGCTAGTGCCACATGAAGACATCACACTCCCAAAGTGATCAGATCCAAAAGAGCAGTGAAGAGCAGTAGCCAAAAAGTCTCTCTCCTGTGCCAACCATTTCCACAAGAGCAAGAGGTTTCCTGGTCACTGCTCAGTCAGCTGCTCCCAAGGTGACCAGGTGTAAAGGGAACAAGCAGATGGTTGAGTAGCTACTGAAAAGTTTCTTGCCTGTGCCAGCCTTTGCCACAAGGCCAACATGAGGAAGAGGTTTCTGTTATTGCAGATTGAGTACGCAGATTAATCACCTGGGGAAGATTAATCCTCTGTGGGAGGATCTTCAAGCCTTCTGTCTTGAAGCTGTTTCTTGCTGTAAAATGAAATCACCCAGCTCACCCAGCTCCCCAGAAATGAGCTGTAGACAGGAAATAACTCCAAAGAGGCATTTATTCTTAAGTTGCAGTATAAACAAAGAAAAACTATTTACACTCTCATGTAGAAGCAAAGTACAAAGATAGAGAGCAGAAGGGGAAGAAAACACATTCTGTATGCTCAGATTATTTATAGACATTTTCCATGCAGCTTCAAAACCCAGCCTCTTCCTCTGAATCCTTCCTGTGTCCTGTGTCACATGAACAGTAGTTCCCACCAAACATGATGATCTAATGTGTTTACCACTTGTCTACGTGTTCCCAGACAGATCCTGACCTTGAACATCTCCTGTGTTGTTTTGTGTCCCGGCTGCAAAAAAACTTTCCCAGCTAACAAGCTGCAGAAGTGACCTGCAGTACCCCATGCCACTTTCCCACATCTGTACATTTACACTAGTTACATTTTCCAGCAGTTTCTTGGTCATTGTTCAGTCAGCTGCTTGGTTGCTGCTCCCAGGTTGATCATGTGCAAAGGGAGCAACAATTGAGCAGCTGGTCAAGCAGCTAGCATGTGTGAGAGGCTTCTTGGTCACTGCTCCCTTTGCACTGGGTCACCCTGGGAGCAGCAACTGAGCCAGCTAGCCAGCCAGTCTTCCTTTTGCTGTAAGACTGGTGCAAGCAAGTGGGAGGAGCAGACCTGGGTCACTGACACTGCTGTATTTGCACGTGAGAGATAGAGGCAAAGGAGGCAGAGGCGTTTGAAAACTGAACACGACTGAGGTAGATGCCTTAGGTTGGCTGGCTACTGCACAAACAGACCTAAAATCAAGAAATAGGCATTGGGGAACATTATCGTTGTCACCCAAGATGAAAGGGGGCAATAGCTTGAAAAGGTTTGGGGGTAAATGTTTGAGACAAAAAATATGATCACAGCATCATGTCAGGATCAATTTTATGATCATAAAATTTTAAAAAGAGTACTCATATACAAATAAGTACATAAAAGGGAATATAGAATAACTAGAAGGATAGAGTAATAAGCATTTGTACATTTGTACATGATGTACATTTTAACACTGTTATCTGCTATGTAGTTTGAATTTTTTTAAATGTATAGTTGTAATGATTTTAAACTAGGTTATTATCGCAGTGACAAAACAATTAGGTAGTTTAGTTTTTGTGAGATACCCTTTACTCTTCTTCATCATGCTCTTTCCCTTTTACAGTTTATTCCATTACTCAACAAGTCTGAAGAGCAAAAGGATGAATCTCCCTCATCATGGAGGCTAAGTCTGCGAAAAACTAGCAGCCAAAACACACTTAGTGAAAGCAGCACTCCTTGTGACACACTGAAGGAGAAAGGCAGCTCAATCTATCGCTCCTCATCAACCCCTAGGATTTCTGCACTATTAGACAACAAAGAGAAGGTGTGGAATGATCTCTGTCTTAGCTAGAAATATGTGGCATAGAAGCTTGTGCAGTACTAATTAATGCTTCCCCTTTTTTCAAAAGCAAGGGTTTTGTTTTTGTTTTTTGTATTTGGTTTGTTAATCCCAGTGTCTGTACTACATTCTGACCTTAAAATAACAACATAAGAGATTGAATCATGCCAGGATTCAATCCTGCTTCTGACAGTGGCCTGTAGCTTTTGAGATGCCCCGAAATGAACTGTGGTGGCAACAGCCTTCCTTGTTGTCAGGGCACTAGTATATGAGTACACTGTCCCTGAAAAAGGAAGCTTTTTCAGCTACCATCCCGATAGTATATCATGACCTTTGAATTAGCCATTAGATATGTTATCTGAAACATTTGTCCATCAATATTCCATACTATAGTCATGATCACAATGGTCATAACTGGAGGGAAGTGACAAAATACTATGATTTGCATGACAAAAAGTAAAATTTCAATCATGGTGAATAAAAACAATTGTCTGTGATAAACATTTTAGAACAAAGCACTCGAGAAGAACTTTTCTTAGTTCAGGAACTAGATGTCTTAGAAGTTACTAGAATTTTTGTCTGAAAATGTCACCATAAGTAATATCTTCATTTTGTTTTTTGTTTTTTGTTTATTTCAGCAGGACAAGGACAATAAAGTCTATTTTGCTTCAATAGCTCCTCGAAGGTTAAACAGTACTGGTGACATAGAAGAAAAGGAGAACCGGTAAGATTCTTTGCATGTATGACTCAACTTTTAGGGATGAATATTCATGATTTGAATGTTTGGAAGAGTTTCTCACTCCCTCTTGTTGTGTACCTTCAAGTCATTTATAACTTAGGGTGACACAGAGGTGAACCTATCATGGGGTTTTCTGAGGCTGGGAGTGTGTGACTCACCAAAGGTCACCCAGTGAGTTTCCATGGCCGAGCTGAGAATTGAATCCTGGTCTCCAGAGTCATAGTTTAGTGCTGAAACTGCTACACCACATTGGCCACATTTTTCATGATATTAATTTAGTTATGGATGCTGGAACATCATTAGTGTCAGGCTAAATATGAGGTGTGTATGCTGAACATCATTAGTGTCAGGCTAAATATATTAAACTAAGCAACAAATTATTTAGCATCACATGGTCCCATTACATGTAAGGTATGGTTGTTTTTGTATTCCTCTTTTTAAATAATAATGAACACACTGATTTTTTATTTTGTCTTAGAAATGTTTTTCTTGTTGATCAGTCCTACTTTGGGAATGACATAACATTTTCAGGGAAAGAAGCTTAATAGAAAAGTTTAAACATGGGGAATAGGAACCAAATTATACTAGCCATCAGGCTTAGAGCTATGTGCTTCCATGTTGATACACTTAATTTTCGCTCTCTCCATCACAGATATGAACATGCACTTAATCGAACATTATAATAAAAAATATGTGATCTGTTACACATGATCCTGTTATATAAATTTCATTGCATCTCATATTACTGCATCCTTTTTTGGTGATACTTTAATCCTTAGATGTGTTACATATTTTATAATCTGGCCTGGTGGTTTTTCTGTGCCTTCAAATAGTTTTCAGTTTATGGTGATCCTAAGGCAAACCTATCATGGTGTTTTCTGGGCAGGTTTTGTTCAAAGAGGGATTGCCATTGCTTTCATGTGAGGCTGAGAGAGTGTGACTTGCCTAAGGTCATCTAGTGAATTTTCATGGACAAGTAGGGATTTGAATCCCAGTCCAGAACTCAAAACATCTAGTCCTCTCAAAAATAAAGTACAATTAGATTTCCTACATCTGTGGGGTTTATGTGCAGCCCCCTACTAAAGTGGAAAAACCATGAATATAAATAAATATGAATACAAATAATTAATGCTTTTTAACCTATTTTTTTTTCTACCAGACGTTGACTGTAGAATTGCCCTGGAGAATCTAGAGATTCTTAGAGGAGTGTTCTCTCTAGGAATCTCTGTGTCCTCCATGGCGAGTCCTTCTTAGCAATTCAACCTGCAGTAGAATTTGACCTTACAGCCATGCTGGAGGACCTAGAGATCCTTAGAGAGAACAAATTAATCTAATCTGAATCATCAGATCTGCAATAGGAAAACCAGCAAATGTTGGGGGCTGTCTGCGCTTTCAAATTACTTGTTGACTTATAATGCCATTAATTTCATAGGGTTTTCTTAGGTAATGAATACTCAGATGTGCTTTCCTAATGCTTTCCTCTGAATATAACGTAGAGCACCTGATATTCCTTTTTGGTCTCCTTTCCATGGACTAACCAGGCCTGATCCTGTTTAGCTTCCAAGGTCAAACAGGAACTGATGCCTTCTGGGTATTTAGGCTACCTGACCTGAAGCATTATATATAATTTATGGATGCAAGAGCTGGACAGTTAAGAAAATGGACAGGAAGAAAATAAATTCATTTGAAATGTGGTACTGGAGAAGATTGCTGAAGATATCATGGACAGCCAAGAAGTCAAACAAATAGGTGCTAGTACAGATCAAACTAGAAATCTCTCTGGAAACCAAGATGACTAAATTGAGGTTGTTGTACTTTGGACATGTGATGACAAGGCACAACTCATTGGAGAAAACAATAATTCTAGGAAAGGTGTAGGGAAGCAGAAAGAGAGGAAGGCAGCATGCTAGATGGATAGATTCTATAAAAGAGGTCACTGGTATGCATTTGCATGGAACTGAGCAGAGCAGTGGAGGACAGGGACTCTTGGAGATGTCTCATCTACAGGGTTGCCATGGGTCGAGATTGACTCGAGAGTGGATAACAACAAAATTATATTTTTTAATATTTTTTAAAATTGATTTAACCATGAAGCGATTTGGACAACGACTAGAGCGCACGTGGCGGAAAACTCGA
>CM034706.1:228703011-228717781 GCA_020142125.1 Phrynosoma platyrhinos
CAGTCTGCAACCCCCCTTAGTTACCCTTAGGCACAACCTAGATGGAGTTCTGCAATCAAAATAAATGTAGAACTTTCAAGACTAGTATTATATGACATTTGACCATGAAAGCCTATTCTGGCTGCTGTCATGGCATCTGGTTCAAAATATATTGTTTCTGTAACTTTCTAGGTATAAATCATATTCTCTTGATAGTTCTCATCGTGTGTGTGTGTGTGTGTGTGTGTGTGCCTTCAAGTCACTTGTCAACTCATTGCCATCCAATGAATTTCATTCTTACTAACCTATTTTTCTTCCCATGTTTGTCTTGTAGTGTATTGGTCGTCGATTGAAGTGCTCAGCACAACAAGACAAACCCACAACTCCCACCTCTCCTTCATTAGCTCCTTATCTTTATTCAAGTTCTCACCTGCCTAGAACAAGTAGATCTTCTGACTTGGTGAATCCAGAAGACTTCCAAAGCACATCTGGTGACGATATGGAGAAAAATGGTATTTACTGTTCTAAACCAACTATATTGGGTTCTCTCTCTCTCTCTCTCTCATGGGGAATACATATCTTAATAGGTTTTTTTTTTTTTTTGCAGTCTTTTGGGGTCATTGAATTTTGAATTTCCACAGTAAAGGAGTAAAAAAACATCTTTAGGAATCTGAGTAACTTCTGGAAGGCTCATACCAATCAGCTAAACTTTTCTTTCAGTATTGACCAACATCACAGTAAAATAAATCTGCTGTTTAGAGGATCCACTGGTTTAATCATTTGATTTTAAAAGATGAAATATATATTGTTAGGCATTCAGAGTAAAAAAAAAATCTACACAGTTTTCCTGTTTTTGAAAATGATTCAATGATTTTGATAACTTACTTTATCTGGCTGTTTTATCTAAAGTTCTGTTTATTTGGGCAGAATATGAAGATCTGGATTTGGATGACAGAACTTCAAACAAACAGTCAGTTAGAGAAAGGAGACGACCAAAAGAAAGGCGAAGAGGCACTGGAATCCCTTTTCTCACAAAGGATGTAAGTAATGCCATTTTTTTTTAGATGTAGGAGGATGTAAAATATTAAGTCTTTATCTCTAGAAATAGAATGGTGGGAGGTGGTATGTCATCATCCTGAAACAGAGATGCACAACTCGCAGCCTTTCAGGTGTTGCACACCCCTTTCCACAACTGCAAGGCTAAGTTGTACCTGTATTCACGACACTCCCCTTCCAAATTAAGTCTTTTTAAACTTAAATTCTCTGTGCAGTGTGGGGCAGTTTCACCATAGATCTCCCTCATAATCTAAAGCCACTTGCAGTTTAAAAAAAAAAGTCCCCTAGACCTACAGTAGTGGTGTGGAGAACTAGAAACCTGGCATCTGAATGCAGACTGTGAAATGCGTTTCAGTTATGAATTTCCATCTAAACTAGTTTGCTTGAATGAGGAAGAGAATTGAAGAAGAGAGTTTCAAAAAGTTTTTTATGCTCCTGATCATCCAGATCTGGAAGACTGAGAGTATAACATCTAAAGTGAGTCTACCAATAACATTCTTTGAAGATCTTACTTTTGTAAAAAGGAAACTATTTTCTCAAGAAGCACACCTGTGTTTTATAGTCCACTGATAGTATTGAAATTCTCTTTTCCCCCCCCCCTCATTCTTTGTGACTGAACTAAATATTTATAAGGAGATGGTCATCCACACAAATAGTTTCAGGGATTAGAGTATTATCAGCTTGCTAAACTATGTTTCATTTTCTGTCTTGTGATTTCATTAAAAGTAATCACTACTGATCTTGATTGATCCTTTTAAACAATTTCTCCAGTTACCTAAAGTTTTCCTATTCTCAGTATCATGGACAGTCATTGTATATTAAATGTTGATGGTATGATGTATATTTTAATTTCCTAGGATGAGGAAATGGATGGCACTGAAGAAGTAAAAGAGGACAGGGTAAGCAGAGGACCCAAAGGTTATACATTCAGTCATTGTTTCACGTGAACCTTCTCGGCTCACTGTGGTGTGAATATCACTCTAAGTGCTCTTTGAAATATTTCTTTTTCTTGTACGTGAATGGTATGAACCACATACACATATTATTGTGGGCCTCTACTGTTACCATTAAAAATGGTAATAACACTTATAATCTGGTAGCTTTCTTTACTGTTTTTAGACTGTAGTAGCCCAAATTTGGTATACAGAGTGGCTTAGCACTATGCTGTGTAATGTTTTCCTGGAAAACAGCAAGAGAAAATGTGTCTTGGTTGCTATGCCCACACACTTGGGTCACAATTATTATTTTCATTGTGTAACAAGCTTGTGCTGCTGCCCAAATCACTGGTAGTATGGTGACTCTTGAAAGGCAGCTTAAATTTCCAGATTGATTTGTTCATTTCCATTAGTTTGCTTGATTGCTAAGCATTTTCCTTTCTTGTTAAAAACCTTAGACTGTGAAAATTTATATTTTTTTCCACCTGATATGAAGTATTTATTCTACCTTTTTTTCAAAGGTATTGCAGTAACAGATTTCCCCATGCAGTCAGGAAAGCAGTTTCTTTCTCTCTTGAACCAAGCAGAAAGAGTCCTGGATGACTCATTGCTGTTTGTTTAAGAATCCTTCTCCTGCTCATGGCGCTGCTGTCTGGGGAGCGAAGGCTGAAACGCTGAAGCAAAAAAACTCTTGCCCTGCACATACACACACTGAAGGAGTCTCCATGTTTTACCCTCAACTTATCCACAGGTCATGGCAAAAGCCATAATTTTGGCCCAAAACCTACCCTCGACTTATACATTAATTTGACTTATAGTCAAGTACAGTTGGCCTTCTTTATCCACAGATGTTTTATCCACAGATTCAAGCACCCATGGCTTGAAAATATTCACAAAAAGTATAAGTTCCAAATAGCAACCTTGATTTTGCCATTTTGTATAAGGGACACCATTTTGCTATGCCAATATATTTAATGGGACTTGAGCATCCATAGATTTTGTTATCCACAGGGGTCCTAGAACCAAACCCCAGCAGATAAAAGGGCCCACTGTATATACAGTAATTCATATACTAACACACAATACAGGTTGTACTCCAGTTCTCATCAGGAATATGTTTATTATTTTATATTTTTCTTAGTTTATTTTTTATTTTTGTTACTTGTGATGAAGTCAAATTGTCCCTTTTTAAGAGCCCCAAGTCTCACCAAACATTTATGGCTGCATCTGCCCTGCAGAAATAGTCTGGTTTGACACCACTTCAGTGCCATGACGCAATGCTATGGATTTCTGGGAATTGCAGTTTTGTGAGAAATTTAGCCTTCTCTGTCAATTCCAAAATTCTATAGCATTGAGCCATGGCAGTAAAAGTGGTGTCAAACCAGATTATTTCTGCAGTGCGAATGTAGCCTATAGCACAGAGTGCTTCTGGCACTCTTTTTGTCTGCTGATGCTTGGCATCATTTCCCCCCCCCTTTTGCCTTCACTCCCTTTTGCCCTCACTTGTCTGTGGCCACTAGCCTGACTTTGTTTATGAGCATTCATGATGGCACTGTTTCAAACCTAGCATCATGATGTCATCAGCAAAAGTCATACATTCACAACAATCAAGTGGGCTTAACTATTATATATATCATATGTATATAAAATTTAATATATATTGAATATATCAGCAAAATGAAGCTAAAGACTTTGAAGGCATAGAAGGTATTGTAATGGACAATTTCAAAGCAATACAAGTGTATTATAGCAAATGTTTAAAAAGGGACAGCACTGTTGAACACTCACAAAAAAAAGTATGAAATTGGACAGGTAGTTTTGGACCTGTCAATTGTGACACAGATTTTATTCTTTATTGCTCCTCATGTGGATATTCATGTGCCAGTGCTTCCCCAGAAGCCATCAGCTCCTGGTCTCCAGAGATGTTCCAGGAAAGAAGGAAAAAAAGTAGCCAATGGGCACAAATATGACAGTTGTCCCTAGCATACTGGGAAAAGTCAGATGCCACTCTCTGACATCAGATAGCCTAAGAAGTGCTACTTTAGGATGTGACAGAAAAACAAGGACATAAAGCAAGATTATCACTAGGGGGAGCATGATCTGCATCTTTCAGAGTCTACCGAGGCAGCCAAATGTTTCTGTATGAGACCGATCTGTAACAGAAATGTGTATGTGTAGTCATGGTTGGTTGAAAACATGGGATCTTTTGAATTTGCCATTTATTGTATTGTGTGTACTACATTCAGTTCTAAGCTTCCTTTAATCTCTTTTAATAGATAAGTTGGTCATGATATCAATAGTAGTTGATAAGGATGTTAATTTTAAAAAATTCAGTTATGAGTCTCATGGATGAATGAATAAAATGGGAAAAAGTAGTATGTCTAACATCTAAAGAATGAACTAGAAATCCAAACAAACCAGATTCATTTAGAAACCATGTAGCTGGAATTAAATTGCACTGTATATATGAAAAAGGATGTTGATCACCCAATCTTTTAGCTTGTTTGAAATCATGGCCTCAAAGATCTTAATGTTCTTTTAGTTCTTTTTATGAACCTGGTGAAATGGCAGTACTAACAGGTCAGCTTTTAAAGATGAGGTGCCAACTTTTGCAATACCACACTTCATTTGTGCCAAAAAGTACTGTATCTTTTGTTCCCATGGAACATTTAGTATCCCAGTAAAGGCTCCATTGGTAGCCAATCAGCCATACTGCTTCTCCTTTGTCTTTTCCATTTCTCTATTTTATTACAAGAACCTTGATTGCTGTCCAAGAGTGATGTCTTTGTTAGGTTTAGTTCTGTCTCTGAGAATTTTTTTATTTCTAGTCTTAGCTACTTAATATGGTGAGGTATGTCACGGTTGCATGATACTCCACTCTTGCACGATACTCCAAGGAAGTGGAGTTTGTTCAGTGGTAGCATTTAGGTGAGCTTCTAGCAGGCTATTATTGAATAAAGACTATTTACAGTTTAAGCTTTACTTTTCTGCAAATAGCATTGCTTCTGATTCATGTTTCCTTTTTTGGGAATCCAATGATCTTCTGTTTTTGTTTTGTTTCCTAGCGCAAATGCTGTGTAACAGTGGGAAAGCTTTCATCCTGGCTTATGCCCAAGCAGTGTGGGAGTGAAGAGAACTTTCAGATAATCATGATAATATAAGGCCCTTAATGTTGAATAAATGTGGGGATTTGCCTTTTAAATGCTGGCTGTATAATCAGAGAACCCTGCAGTAATCAAAGAGCACTAAAAATGTAGATTGCAGATCTGTTGTCTACATGATCAGCAGGAAATCATACTGCTAAGATGTAAGGCTTTAAATGGCAGAAAAAAATATTGATGTTATAATTTTTTGTGGTTCTAAACTGAGAACTGTTTCTGTGTATAGTGAGTTTTTGTCTCATTATCAGCAAGGAAGCTTGAATTTTGGTACACATATTTTACATATTTCACATCTGTATTTTATCCAAGTTTAAATTCTGTGCATTTACGTCAGTCAGACTTAACTTGCCATGACTAAATTAAGTTTCATATAGTTCTACTCTAAGGTGCAAATAAAGAACAACCTAGCCTGCTGCAATAATTAGTTCAATATGCAAGATTTCCCCAGCCCAGAATATGAGGTAATTTATGGGTTAGAGCCAACCATCGCAGTGGGATTGGATGCTCCCAGGAAGCAAAAGGATTGCTACTGTTAGCATCTTCCAGATGCTTTTGTTGACAAGCCTTTGTTGAGGAACCAAAGTTCAATGTATCAGACACCTTAACTTGGTAATAGGAAGCTCTTGGACTGCAGAAGTGGTGGAGGGTGACACTGACAGGGGATCTCTTAGAGACAATAATGGTGACACTTGTGAAAAATAAATCTCTGGGAATAGATGACATGCCAATAAAGTTGCTGCAAACTATAGAGATTGAATCCATCAAATTTCTAACAAAAATCTGCCGACAAATATGGAAAACAAAACAATGGCCCTCCTGCTCTATATACATTCTCATCCCTAAGAAAGGAGACATCAGAGTAATCATCTAATCATTGAATTAATTGTCTGTAAAACCAAAGTGATGCTCAAGATTTTCCAACAAAAGACTTTTACTGGGTATGGAGAATTTATTATTACATTCTTACAAAGTAAATAAATAAATAATGAATTCTTTTGCAGTTTTGTCAATAAGCATGTGGAAACCAGTCTCCTTTTTCTGCTGATTCATAATATGTGTTTTTCAGTATTTATTCTTGTTCCAGGGAATCAAATGCCAGCTGTTTATGTTGGTTTCAGAAAAGGAAAGGACACATATATTGGCTAATGGAGCACATCAAAGAATTTCAGAAGAAAAACAATATGTTGTAGCAAAACTTTGGATTCTATAGATTACAAAAATCTATGTTTTTCTCTAAAAGAAATAGGTGTGTCACATTTGATTGTCCCAATGCTTAACTTATCCTCTGGCCATTTTCAGAACAAAATTGTTTACATTTGGCAAGGGGTCAGACAAGACTACATTTTATCATCCTCTCTGTTCAATTTATATGCAGAATGTATTGTATGATAAAAGAGAAGAGGTTTGGAAGAAGAAAGTGTGAAAATTGAGGAAAGGCAACAATTTAAGATATACAGATATCATTTTACTAGCAAACAATAGAAAATACTTGGAATGGCTACTTATCAAAAGTAAGAAAAAGCAGGGTTATAATTACATATTAAGAGAAAAAATGACTACAGATGAATTATATAATTTAAAAGTAGATGGTGAAGAAATAGTTTAAGATTTCTATGGCTCAGTCATAAATCAAAATTGAAACTATAGTCAAGAAATCAAGACTAGGATCTAGAAGGGCAGGTATGAAGGAAGTATGTATAATCTTCAAGTTTAAAAGATACATTATTAAATACCAAAATAATGTTTTGATTAACCATCAAAGCAAATACCAAATAGCAAAATATCATCTCATGGTACTTCTGATTTCAGAGTACACTTGTAAAAGCTGGACAGTGAAGAAAGCTGAGAGGAATAAAATCAACTCATTTGAAATCTGATGCTAGAAGAGAGTACTCCACATACCATAGCATAGACTACCAAAAAGAAAAATAAATGGATCTGAGAGCAAATCAAGCTTAAACTCTCACTAGAAGCTAAAATGACTAAGACTATTGTATTTAGACAGATGATGAGGCAGAATAACTGATTTAAAAAAAGATGGATTGATTTAATAAAGAAAGCCACAGCCCTGAGTTTTCAAGACCTGAGCAAACTGGATCTGAGGATGACTGAAGCTCTTGGAGATTTACCATTGATAGGGTCCTCATTAGCTGAAGTGATTCAGTAGCAAATAACCACAAGAAAGTGGGGGAGAGGGATAGGAAGAGAGATTAGAAGGAAGAGGAAAGAAGGTAGGACCAAATAGTTCAAGGGAATATAGTGGAGTGGAAATTAGAATGGCTTAATTAAAGAACAAAAGGCTAAAAGGGAGGTCAGCGTACCAGGTAGCATAGATAGACAAAGGAAATTAGTGAGGAGACTGGGAACAGAGCAAAAAGAAAGTGATAAGAGAGTTTGGATTATAGTGGAAAAAGTAGAGTTGTGCATTCATTCAGTGCAAGAGAGTGGATAGAAGAAGAGAATGGTAGTGGACAGATGGGAAGCAAAAAGAAATGTCATTGGTTTTGTTCTATACAGTCAGATGTTTTGAATTAATCCCTTTTGATCAGTGATAACCAAGCACCATACCATGAACTGAACTTAAATCTTCTTACAGTTTAGATATAAAGCAACTTGCCAAACTGTTCTACTGTTTCAACAAATAAGTAGTTTCCTATTTGTCCTGCACCTTCAGTAGTTATGCAGAAGGGGGGGGGGGGCTTCAGCACTTGTAATTTGCATGACAGGCTGCAACTGCTGAAATGCAAGAGTTCTATTCTCTTTTGCCTAACACTACTCTTGAAATATACTTTAAAATGAGCTGTTCCAAGTTTGTATTGAGGCTGGCTACAGTAGTAGAGTGCCAGAAGGAAATATATCTTTGTGACAGCACCAAGAACTGAAAACAGGTGAGATCTGAACCCAGAAATAGCAGAAGCTTAAAGCCCATGGTGAGAGAAGCTAGAAAGGGGTTAACTAGGATAGAGGATAGGGATCAAGGGTGGAGTGTGCAGCTGCTGATTATAAAGAAGCAATTACTGGCTCCCAGGACCCAGGAGAAAGATGTGTGAAGAGTTTGAAGGAGAAAGGGAAAAAAAGAGTATGTCGAAGGGCTTCAGATTGGGTAGATTGGAGAAGGCATCCATGGGTCGATTAGAGAAGGTACCAAGTCTGCTTTGTAGCCAAGAATAGAAGATGGAAACATGGAGAAAGACTCTGGAACTTTCAAAAAGCTAAGGAAATCATGCTGCAGTAACTTACATTGTATAATTATTAACCTTGACCTACTAATAGTGTTTCTTTTTGTGTAGCCAAAGTAGAAAGTCTGATGCCAAGACATCCCTAGTTGAAATCTTAGCTATGCACTGACTAGTTGACTTTAACTACCCCCCCAAAAAAAACCCCAAACAAACCCTGCAATAGGCCAGTATTATTACTGCCATATCTTGCAAATTTATGCAAAGTCTTAGAAAGACAGTCTGTGCAAACAGCTTAATAAAACTGCTGTGTTGTTGGAATGGGAATGTCCTGTTTTTTTCTGTTGCAGTAGAGCTGAATAGATGACTTCCATATGAAGAGATGTGCTGCTGAGATGGTCTGGTTTGAGAAAGAAACTGGATCTATCATGTGTGCACTTTAGGACTTATAAATATATTTCTAGGCTGATATCATAAGGTTACATACTCCTTTATAGACCCAATGATTTGCCATAACTGTACAAGTATACCTCAGTTAACAAAGTAGATGTGTTTCTAGGCATTACTTTTTAAACAGAAGCTTTGGTACCAGAAAAAACATGGAAAAATAGGGATAGGTTCCTATACAACAAAAACAAAAGAGCAGTTCCATATGTTTCAACAAACTTTTTATCCAAAACCAAGAATATGCATATGTGAAATGAAAAAACGGGTCAAGTAAGCCTTGCATAAGGGAACAAAAACTTTATCAGTCTTCTAGAGGCCATTTGAAAGCTTCTTCCAAAATGCATCCAGAGACATTTTATTTTCACCAGCCTCTACCTTTCTTATGATTTAAGTGGCCCAACTTATAAATGTGCTGTATTTTTTTTAACATACTAAGGAGAGATTGTGAGATAGGGTTATCTGTTCTTCCCCTTTTGCATTCCATACATGATCAATAAGGGATTCTTGAGTGAGCTGCTGTTCACTTTCCCTTTTCCAGGCAGGGACACCCAGATACAGTAGAATTGACTGGAGTAAAATCCTATCTTAAACTTCATTGCATTATTTACTACAGCCATGCTACTGCAAATTGTATTTTCTAGTCCTCTTTCATCATGCTCCCAATGCTGATGCTGCTAAAAACCTTCCAGTTAAAATAGAAGATGAGGGTGAAAGGGTGCTGGGCAGGCATAAAAAGATTTTGTAAAAAGGGGCTTCTTTGTTAGAAGCTTTGCTAACTGAGATCTGCTTGTGTTTTCCTAGAGAGTGATACAGCCAACCCTGTATGAAATTTAAATATTTATTTGCTTACTACTACAAGAACAAGTTTATTTTGAGCTCTAGATCAGCATTCCCCTTACAGTAAATCTTTTCATGCTCTCTCCATGACTTCAGAAATGTTTATCACAGATGCTTATTATGAAAGAGATATTTAGGCAGGCTGTTCATTTTCAGAACTATTTTTTCATAAATCCATACGAACTGGACATTTGTACGAATAGCTGTCTTGAATCCCAGCTTTGGGAAGAGGGTGAGATATAGATAAAGGAATGCAATGGACAAAGTTATTTGTAAATATGTACTTTAATTACAGAAAGTCATTAGCATCTCAGTGTTAGACTAATGCAGCATTAAGCCTTCCCTTTCACATTACACAGTTAGAGCACTATGATTCCACTTTAACTGCTATGGTTCCATTCTGTAGAACCCTGGAATTTGAAGTTTACAGAGTGGTTAGAATTCTCTGCCAGAGAGCTCTAGTACCTAACAAAACTACAAACCCCAGTGACAGTTAAAATTGAACCATAGTGTAGTATGAAAGAGCCCCTAGGTACTGGATTCAAACTTCCTTGCAGCCAGTTCTACTCAGCTGTTTGTGAGGGATGGTGGTGGTGTTTAGGTTGTAGGGCTGTACTATCACATATATACTGAAGGGGTCTCAGCACAGTTAGCTTAAATATATACAGACACATTACTTAGTCCAAACAATGATTTGCAAGAGAAGGTCAGTCCAAATTGCTGGGTATCGTAGCTAGTTTTCACAGGTATACATAAGGCTGAATTAAAGTGGTTAGTTTGCTTGATGTTGACTGTAATGATAAAATTTAGATTTGTTCCTATTTTTCCCTTTTAGATTTCTCTCTTTTAAATTAGTAAATTTCAGCACAATCTTGTTCATATTTACTCAGACATGAGAGCCAGTGTGGCATAGTGGTTTGAGTTTTGGACTATGACTCTGGAGACCAGAGTTTGATTCTAGCTCAGCCATGAAACTACTGGGTGACTTTAGGCAAATCACACACTCTCAGCCTCAAGAGAAGGCAATGGCAAACTTCCTCTAAACAAACCTTTCCAAGAAAATTCCATGATAGGTTTGCTTTTGGGTCGCCGTAAATCAGAAATGACTTGAAGGCACACAACAACAAAATTCCAATTGCATTTATTTTGTAGTAAAGAACACATAGCATAATAACCTTAGTAATTTCAATAATTTACGTGATTTTAAATTAGGTTTGTTTTCTGCCTTGATAACATGCTTTTTGGATAAATGTTTTTCCTCCCAGAAAGCAGAAAGTGTATGTGTTTCTTACCAGGTGACTATCTCAGCTGAATGTGTGCCAAAAACTACAGTGTGGGAAAGTATTTTGTGTATATTCCAGTTCTTGTTTAGTTTGAAGTAATGATTGTTGCAAAATTTAGTCTGTTGTTTCACTTGATATTCACTTAATATATTTGAGGTCTTTTGTGGCTATTTTTGTTGTGTGTTTCTGCAAGTTTTTCTGACTTATAGTGACCCTATCATGGAATTTTGTTGGCAAGATTTGTTCAGAGGAGGTTTGCCATTCCCTCCACCTGAGGCTGAGAGAGTATGACTTGCCCAAGGTCACCCAGTGAGTTTTATGGCTGAGCTGGGAATCGAACCCTGGTCTCCAGTTTCTCAGTCCCAACAGTGAAACCACTACACATGGTGACTGTTTTCATAAGGCAATTAAATTTTGCTTTAACTTTCAGATTTTTCTGAATTTTTGTATACGGCAGGGTTTGGGTAATGTGAGTAGCCTCTAGAGCAGTGCTATTCTAAGTGGTGATTTTGGACTAGTATCAGTCCTTGAAATATCAGCTACCAGTCCCTGGAGATGTAGCCAATGACACAAATATAGTGTCACTTTGGCATGGGGGGGGGGAATTACCAGTCCCCCATATCAGATAGTCTGAGAAAGCACTACTCTAGAGTACATTCTTGGCTTTAAGTCTAGGAATTTGGGGGTTGTATCCACTTTCCTAGCTTTTAAAAAATAAAAAAAATTCTCAGTGTTTTTAATGCATGTACATTCAGTTCCTCTTCAGCTTGTATTTAAATGAATGTGGCTGTTTCTGAAAGCTGCTGTCTTTTTAGCGTGATTAAATTCCTGCACAAGCCAAGTTCGTGATTTGTGGGGGAATGAATGAAAGTATGTTGTTCCTCTGGATTCCCATCTCTTGGTCCCCTACCCCACCCACTTTCATGCTAGTGTGAATAAACTGAGTGAAAGGTATGGTCTGAAACTAACTTATTAAAAATGTATATAAAATTAGTTTGTTTTATAGTAACCCCATATACATCTAATTTATGCACCAAGGGCAACAGCTTTACTTTAATGATGCACTGTATGGCAGTAAAACAAGATCTCTGAACTGACAGGTGAATTCCTATGTGCTAAATTTCTGCAAAGGATTTGCTATCCCTGTCTCTTTTTGCAAATAGCTGAGAATCTTCTACTTGGTCACGGATTAGCACTGGGTACATTGCAGGCAAAAGACTTTGCTTGGCTTCCTTTTATGGGAAATTATTGCAGTGTTTTTACATCATGTTTAGAACAGCTTAGTGACAACCCCTCCCAAGCTTTTTAACAGTGCTTACTGTTCATTTAAAGTCTTTCCATTGTACTTACACATTATTTTCAGGGCTTTGTTCCTGTAATCATCCAGAATTCTGCTTTTGACGCTGAACACTGAGCAGCAGATTATTTTATGAGATTTCAAACAAAAGGTTGCATATGGAATGTTCTTCTTCAGAATGCTGCCCATACCCTGTTCTGGGTTATTTATTCATTTCTTCTGCATTCCCAAAGGTCAGCATTTCATGGCCACACAACCATTCACAGTCCTTCTTAGACTTGTTTTTGCATGCAGGGGGAGTTCTACCTTTTTTCTTAAAGATTTTTCCAATCCTCCATTTACTTTGGGATTTCCCCTGCCTGAAGAGTCAGATGCTTGTGTATGACTGGTGAATCTTTTCTCTCCCCCATCATCGTCTTCTAGTTCCTCCTCTTCCTCCTCCTCCTCCTCCTCCAGAATTCATACATGCCTCTGAGTTTTAGAAACAGAGGAAACTATTTTTCCAAGTGAAAACCTAAATAGGTTTGATCATTAGACAGTATCAGAATTGGCTAAAAAAATTTATTGCTGCTAATTGTCATCTCTGATAAAAGACATTGGAATCTTCATTAAATTGTACTCCTCTTTTTTCACTTGGTTGAGTAAAATACACTTATATATTTGACCTGGTCAGCATTTCCATGAAACATGCACTTTCCAACAGGTTTAAGTCAGACTCAAGTCAGACTCAAGCACAGAAGCCACTCCACATAGTTATATCATCTACACTATGTCAGAGTGATATGGCAGGTGGTAGCATAACACAGAAGCAATGCAGGGAAGATATCCCTATATAAAATGTTGAGAAGATTTTGATGCATAAGGAACAAAAGCATTCAAGGGTTTATTTCAGTTTTATTGTAAATTTCCAATAACATGATGAAATAGCAATTCCACTTGAAAGGGGTTAAAATTTTATATTGTAAGCAAATATGAGGAGTGCACATCTTTACTTGCTTTGTTCAAGTAGAAAGCAACTGAAAAATATTTCTGAAATCTTTGTCCATATCTTTTTATCCAGTAACAATTGGAAATAAAGCATCAGAGTTAGTAATTGCTCGTTGCATAAAAGCATGTCTTTATCTTTGCTTTGATTGGGAAAAGATGCATATACAATAGCTACTGCCAAAGCATAGGCGATATCTTCCTCATTGAGCGGTGTGTGAGATGGCTGGATGGTCTGAACCATCAATATTTATTCACCACTATAAAATTGATAAAGATCATTCTTCAAAGGCTACATTTGACAGGACTATGTTGCAATCTGTTGTTTATCAATTAGATCCACCCAGAGAAAGGGGCTTGGTTATGTCCCAATCATAAAGGATTGCTCCTCTTGCCATACCATGAGTGTGAGTTACTGTGAAGATTCATTCAGGGATGGCAGGAGGATCAGTCCACACTCACCCAAGATTAAGTTAAAAGTTAGAGCAAGGGTTGGACTGGATAATCAAACTGGCTGAGGAGGTCAGGAGTCCAACAGCAATAACTGTCGGAATGATGGGGGGGGGGAGCAAAAAAAAGAACATGGACTCCTTCAATACTGGCTGACACGTGGGGAGAGCTTAGTCATAATGGATTGATCTTCCTATCATCTCTGAATGAATCTTCATGGTAAGTCCAATCTCTCAGTCAGATGGAGGAAGATTTGATGAGTAGGGTGGATGGTGTAGGCATTGAAATCCCAAATTCTTCAAAACATCCATCACCATCTCTGTGAGCAGGTGCATTGGCCTGCAAAAAGAGAAAACAATTCCTCATCGTCCAACACTTTTTTCTTCAATGCCTCCTTTAATCGGCACAGCAATTAACATTTTGTATTAACTGTTTGGCCTTTCTGAAGATAGTCATCAAAATACCTTCCTTATTCCCCCCCCCCCCCACCAAAACTATGGCTGTGACTTTTGTGTTGATCTTTGAGTCTTGAATTTCTTCAGCCATTGAGAATCTATTGCAAGGATTGTTACTTGGTCTCCAGATCATAGTTATGTAACCATGTTTCATCACCAGTGATGAGTCGTTCTAAAAATTATTATTAGATTTCTCAAACTGCTACAAAATCAATTTGGACGTACCACTTGATTTCATTTCTGGTCAGCATTCAAATATTTCAGCACCCACTTGGCTGAAAACTTCTGCATAGCCAATTGCTCATGAATTATAAAACCAACGTTTTTCCAGGATATCGCCAGTGTCTCAGCAGTTGTTTTGGCTGAGATTCACTGATCTGCCAAAATCAGCTCAATAATTTCAGGAGTTGACACTTTTGAAGGCCTCAAGACCTTGCTGCATCTTCAGTCTCAAAATCTCCACACTGAAAGTTAGCACACCACTTCTTCACAGTTGAGAATGGCAAGCACTTGTCACTCAATAATTGCATCATATACTTATGGATTTCCTTTGGAGTTTTCTTCTGCAGGAACAGGAACTCCATGATGGCCTGGAGTTCAGCACTTTAAAATTTCTCACTTAACATGGTTCTATGAATGATTTGGAAAAATTCTGAAATTAGAGCTTTTTTGTTTTTGTTTGTTAACTGCCTTCAAGTCAATCTCAACCC
>CM034706.1:228726126-228755095 GCA_020142125.1 Phrynosoma platyrhinos
TGATGTACCTACCTGTTGTTAGTAACATCTTTCCTGATAAAGAGATATGAAGATCTCAAAAGCATGTACACAACTTTGTGTGTCCTTCTAGTTGGCCTAATAAAGGTATTACCATAACAAGGATTTGCTGTGAGGAAATCTTGGGATAACTGAGAGTGGATTTTTTTAAAAGGATGAATATTGATTTCCATACATTTCTAGTACTCGGAACAAATTCAAGGACTCAGAATTCTAAATTTGTGGCTTCTCCATCAGGCTCTGGTTAATGAATCTCAGTGTTCGGAAATGCTAACATATAAAAAAAATATTTTTGGATATTAGTTGACAAGAAGAAATACTGCCTTATATTTGAGTAAGCCTTTCTATTGTTGATCTCCAAAGCAATTTACAATCAAATCTATAATTTTACTTAAAAATCCAAACAAGAAAATGCTCATTAAGCTAAGCATTGTTATTGTTGTTAACTGTCATCAAGTCAGTTTCAACCTATGGCAACTATGAACAAGACATCTCCAAAACACTATTCTCCACAGCCCAGTTCAGTTCTTGTAGACTAATGGCCACAGCTTCATTAATGGAGTGTATCATCTGTAATGCGATCTGCTGCTCCCTACTTTACCTAGCATAATGTATTTTCTAGTTAGTCATGTCTTCTTATGTACAATAGCCTCAATTTAGTCATTTTAGCTTCCAGGCAGGGTTCAGGCTTGATTTGCTCCGGGACCCATTGATTTGTCTTTTTCATAGTCCATGCAGAACTCTTTTCCAGCACCACATCTCAAATATGTTGATTTTCTTCCTGTCATCTTTCCTCATCATCTAGCTCTCACATCTATACATTGTGATGGGAAATAATAATGTCATTGACAATTTTAACTGTAGTATTCAATGAAATACTTTTGCACTTGAAGATGTTGTGTAATTGTTTCATAGCTAGCCTTCCAATTCCTAGTCTTCTGATTTCTTTGCTGTGTCTGTTCTGATTAGTGACTGAGCCAAGGTATGGAAAGTAGTAGTATACTATTAGTATGGTGTTATCTGGATATCTCAAATTGTTGATGTTCCTTCCTTCAGTTTCCACATCTCCCTCCCCTGGGCCTAATCTGCTTCGCATATGATATTTTCAGTGTACAAGTTGAACAGATATGGTGATAGAATTCAGCTTTGCCTGACAACCTAACCTCCTTTTCGATTGGAAACCATTCTGTTTCTCCATATTCTGTTCTAACTGTTCTTCTTGTCCTGAGTACAGGTTGAGCATCAGGACAATCAAATGTCGTGGCACACCCATTAATTTAAGAGCAAACCATAGGTTTTCATGATCTATACAATCAGAGGCTTTGCTGTAATCTATAAAACACAAGGTGATTTTCATTTGCAATTCTTTGGTGCAGTCCATTATCCAACATATGTTTATAGTGTGATTCCTAGTGCCTCTTCCTCTCCTGAATCTAGCTTGAACATTTGATATTTTTTGCTCCATATATGGTAATGCTGCAGAATTTTGAGCATGACTTTGCTTACATGAGAGATTAATGCAATGATCCTGTGGTTATTCTTTTCATTCTTATGTGCATTCTTTTGTGTCTCCCCTTTTAATGGATTGAAATGTACATTGAACATTTCCAGTCTATGGGCCATTATTTTGTTTTCCAGATTTGTAAGCAGTTTTTGTTAGAGCTAGAATGGATTTTGTTTCTGTAGCTTGAAGCAGATCTATTGGTATGCCATCTGTTCCTGGCGAGTTACTTCTCATTAATTCTCTGAGTTAGGTTTTAACTTCACTTTCTAAAATTGAAGGTTTATCTTCATATGGCTCATATACAAATGAATTTTTAATCCTTTCATCTATTTTACATAGTTCTTCCATATATTGTTTCCATTGACTTTATTTCATTTTGATCATGTATTGCGTTTATCTGCTGATCATAGAGTATCCCCACCCTTGATTTAAATTTCCCTTTGATTTCTCGGATCTTGTAGAAGAGGTCTTTTGCTCTTCCTTTTTTGTTGTCAACTTCTATTTCGTTGCACTGATTACTGAAGTAGTTCTCTTTATCCCTCCATACTAGTCACTGAACAGTTGAATTCAGGATTCTTGTTCTATTTCTGTTATCTTTTGCTTTTTAGCTGTTATTTACTGCATTGTTTTGTCAGTTATCCATTGAGGTTTCTCTCTCTTTTTGGCAACAGATAATGTCTTTCTGCATTCCTTCTTGACAGTGTTCCAAACTTCAGTTCATAGCTCATCTGGTTTCTGGTCAATTAATCTTAACAGTGCAGATCTATTCTTCACATATCATATATACTTAACTATAAGTTGAAAAATTTATGCAAAAAACAGACTCCAGAATCCTGGGCTGACTTATATATGGGTAAGTACAATAATACTTCTCAGAAAGAGGTCCCAACACACCATTCCCCTTACCTTGGCAGCTGCTGATCAGCCAAGATGAGTTTGTGAGCGTCCCTCCTTTCCCAGGGAGCAGGGAAAGAATCTTGGTTGTTTTGCAAGGTGTGTGTGTCTCTGTGTTTAAGTCTTCCTCTTTCCCTTGCACAGGGAAGGATCCCTGGTTGTTTTACAAGGTACGTGTGTGTCTTCCACTTTCCCTTGCACGGAGAAGGAGCCCCAGTTGGTTTGCAAGGAGAGAGTGTATGTGGGGGGAGGGCTTTGTCATTTGCATCCTTTGTTACATGACCCTAAGTTGTACCCTCAACTTATCTATGAGTCATATCAAAATCCAACATTTTGGCCCCAAAACTTGCCCTTGACTTACAGATGAGGTCGACTTGTACACGAGTATATATGGTAATCTTTAAATTCTACAGAGATGTTCTTCTGGTTGAATTTCAGTAGGATGGTTGATTTAGTGTTCTTCCTTAGCTTTACTCTAATTTTTGATATTAATAGTTCATGGTCCATGCTGCAGTCTGCCCCTAGTCTCATCTTTTGCAGTGAAAATAGAGCATCTCCATCTTCTGCTTCCAATTATATAATCTATCTAATTTCTGTATTTGCCATCTGGTGATTACCATGTATAACAGTGGTTCCAAAACTTTGGTCCTCAAGATGTTTTGGACCCCAAATTCCTGATCATTGGCCAAGCTGGCTAGGACTTCTGGGAAATTAAGTCCAAAAAACCAAGAGGACCAAAGTTTTGGAATCACTGATGTATACAGTCAACTGTTTGGTTGCTTGAAGAATGTGTTTGTGATGAACAGACTATTCACCTTGTATAAATCTGTAAGTCACTCTTCTGCTTCATTTCTTATTCCTAGGCTAAATTTTGCCAAAATCGTTGACCTTGCTCTGCTTCCCACTCTTGTGTGCCAACTACCTGTGATTATCAAGAAGTCTTGTTTTGGTCTAGGATCAATTTCTTTCTGGACTCCAGCACACAAACTTTCAATTTCTTTTCCTGCTTTTGTGGTTGATGTGTAGACTTGGCTTGGGGTTATATATTTGGGTTCTCCCTGAAGTCTTATTAACATGATTCAGTCAGACTTTGCATTATATCATTTTACTGCTTTTGCTGTATCTCTCCCCATTGTAAATGCCAACCCATTCTTCTTAGATTTTCATTTCTTCAGTAAAACACTATATAATTACCTGGCTCAAAATGTCCAATTTATGTCGATTTTAGCTTGGTCACCCCAAGTATTGCAGTGTTTATGCATCCCACTTTCTGTTTTACAATGTCTAGCTTCTTCTCATTCATGCTTCTTACATTCCACGTTCCTATAATCTGTGTTGTGCAGCGGCAGGCTTTCCTTCAGCATCTTAGCACATCCACAGTTTGACTTGCTTTTGGTCTGATCTGTTATCATAGGGTTTGTGTGGTGAAATATTTTCAAGAAGGGGCTCACTCTTGCATCCCTCTGTGCATTATTAAGAAGCGTTAGCTATGGTGTTTCTGCCATTGTCTCTGAAAGGTCTTCTTTCAGCTTCACCCACTGCTATGGCTGCTGCCTAGTAATTGTTTTGCACTTTTACTCTAATACATCCATCAGAAGTTGTGTTGGATTCAAAAGAAACAGGCATTACCAGACCATTTCCCCTCCCGCATTTGAAGTCCCTCAAGTGTTTTGCTGTACTAAAACAATTAGGCATTACCAGAACATTTCCCTCTCCTGAAGTCCACCATCCTCTCCTCATGTCGCCCATCTTATTCTTTCAGTAACCACCATTTCCCCCTGCTGCCTCCTTTAGAATCCTTTTGTTTTCTCAACAGCCACCTCTACTTGCCTTTCCTCCTCCAGCCAACCCTTCTCCATTAGCCTCCATCTTGACCTTCTCTTTCCTGGATCGATTTGGCCCGCTGCGCCCTGCTCTCTCCTTCACCAGCAAAGGGTTTTTTTTGTTTTGTTTTTTTTTCTCTGCTGCTGCTTCCTTCACAGCCAGCTCTGTCATTGCTGCCACCTTGATGGAGTCCATCCCATGGTACTATCATCTTTCCTGCTGCAGCTGTTTTTGCACTCCTCCCTAACCCCCTGATAGGGTTTGGGTGACAGCAATGTGAAACAATATTTAAAAAATTGTAATTGAAATACCTGATAGGATAAGAATGTTCCAGCCTGACTCCAAAAGTATCAATGTTGGTACCAGCCAAGCTTGTCTAGGGAGAGTATTTAATAAAAGTCCTTTTCTCTGGAAAGCCCCATTTTCCCATTGTTATCTGCCTGGAAAATTGTTCACAAAACATAAGCAGTCTTTATAGGGGAAATTTAAGGATCAATTTGTGTCACTTAAATATGACAGACTTAAGAGTAAAAGCAGTTATATAAAAAGGAGAAAGGAAAGTGGAGGGGAAAAAAGGAACGTGGCAACACCTTTAAGACTACCAGTAACTGCTTTTTATGTTAGCATGAGCTTTTGTGGATACAAACCAACTTTTCAGAATATTAAAGCCTAAAGCATATTTATACAGTTGTGGAACAGAATGTAATAGGATCTAAATAGATGCAAATCATGTCCCTTGCCCTATATTTTCAAAAGACTGGGTGAAGTGTGATATGTTGCTGATTATATTATAGCAGAAGTCAAACAGGTCCACTGCCGGTTAATAATGAGATCAGTGGCAAGCCTGACTGGATCATATAGAATGTTAACTTCAACTATTTCTATTGGCACCAAGATGGACTGGTAGTTCCCCTCCAGCAAAGGTACTATTTCGGTGTACTTTTAAACTGATACATGATGGTTAGTACATGGTGCACATGTCCTTTCTCTAGTTTCTTTTCAGAAGATGTCAGCCCCACTTCAGTGGGAAAATGAATAATCCTTTATTAAACATATTTAGAGGGAAAGAGGAGTAAGTTCCTGTGCATTATCCCTACCTTTCCATGTTCATTCTCAATAGCTTCTGCATCTTGTAATTCAACATGACCACACCTTCACTCCTCAGTAATAGCTTTCTCCTGGAATTTGGTATTTTGACACAATTTTAGTCACATATTGCACCATTGGACTTTTCCTTGTAGGTTTCTTCCTTAAATTAGTTTAAGAGAACAACTGTAGCCATCTAAAACTCTAACAGAACTTGGCATAAGCCAGGTGGGGAATTTCAGAGACATCAAAGGATAAAAGTTCTATACTGAGCTAAAGAATAACTATTATTATTCAAGTACCAGTAGTTCACTACAGAAATCTGACATACATTTTCAGGATCTACACAAATGTTTGCTGGAGAGCTGAGGCACAGTAAGCAATGTTAATTAGTAGCAAAATTTTAAGGCTGCCAACTATAAAAACAAATCTGGTTTGGAGCTTTTTAATATAATTATGCATCAGTTATCTTTTTTTTTATTAAAGTGATATGGGGAAAATAGATACTGGCCAAACAAGCACTGAGTGCATAGGGAATCTTGGTGCCCTGAATTGAAACTCCTCCCCACTCCATGCATCTTGTTTCACGTTAAATCCAACTTAAAAAATGCCTCCCAAGTGTCATCTTTAATCTGGATATAGTGTGTGCTGCAGTTTCCAGCTGCCAAGACTGCATGGCAGAAGGCCCAGCTCTCATGATGTGCATAGCTTTCTAATCCAAGAGCTGTTTCTTGTAATCTTGTTTTTAAAAATACCAGAATTCTCTTGGTACACTATACATATGTAATTATACTAACATATGTGGAGAGATGTTGTAGCACCTTTGAGACTGACTAAAAGAACTTGGCAGCATGAGCTTTCACAGAAAGTCTACTTCCTCAGATGCATATGCATCTAAGGAAGTAAACTTTAGTCTATGAAAGCTCATACTGCCAACTTCTGTCTTTCAGTTAGTCTCAAAGGTGCTAGATCATCTTTCCACAAACTGATGCTACAGACTAACACGGCTATATCTTTGGATTCTATACTAGCACAGCCAATACTAGCAAGAGGAAAAGGGCTGTGAACACAGTGGCCATGAAGAAAGTAAGAAAAGGCAGACGTGGGCTGCTTGAAACTGGCAGCTTAGTATGCTTTCCCTGGCCCTCACTACAGAATTTGACATTTCCTGGCCTGAAGTCTGGTATAGGGTGTCAACTGGACAGCATTTTTACTTTAACATTAAAGTAGTCAAGAACATTACAGTTCAGAGTTCTGAACTTTTGTGGAATTAAATGTGATCCCTCTTTATGCTATATGCAGAATTGCTTATCTTCATATTTTTGTGATAATAAAGTGCAGCTGCACAGGAGGAAGCTGGGGAAACTGAGGCAAAAGCTGGAAGTAATAAAGTCTAATAGTACTACAGAGCTTCTGGTTTATTTGGAGATTGAAAACATCTGTTAATCAGATGTAGGCACTGGTTGACTTTACAGAACATTTTTCTGACTTAAAATGTTTGGGTTTTTTCTTGTGAATTAATTTTTTCCTCTTTTTTATTGTGCATACTATAAAGCATCATTCATAACAACTATCCAACAAAAACCAGGATTTTTCTGTTAAGCCCAATGATTCATAGTTTGCAAAAATCATGCTTTGTGTTAGACTTAATGGAATTATTCAAAGCTGGCTGTTACCTTGGTTCTTAATCACATGAATAAGATTGGAGACAAATACTAAAAAAAAAAAAAAAATGAATTCATTGACCTAAGCTCCTCAACATTTGAGTTTCTTAGTCCTCTTATAAGTTCAACCAGCATTTAACAGTAGGTGTAACTTAAAATCTCTGGTGTAGCTCCCAGTAATTGTCAGAATGGTCATCATTATGGTTTGACTTTTCTCATTGAATTTAAAAGAGAAAAGAATAGATACGAGCTAGACAAGTATTCTGTTACTGTCTGTAATTACAGAACAGGGGTATTATATATTTTACCAGTAACATCTCAGCATAAACTGCAGCCTGCAGCCCCTTCCACAGGAGAGACAGTGAGCTTTTACAAAGATTTAATGATAAGTTATGCCATCTGCTTAACATGGAAATCTCATAAAAATAACTTATTGTCCATTCATGCACATTTAAACTCTGCCTTCTATCCTTAAGTAACTAAAATATGTCACTTGTAAATCAATTTCAAGTAGAATGGCATTCTTCCTGCCTAAGACAAGACAGTTAATGGTCTGAAGGCCGTTGATAATTGCACAGGTTTATATACATAACCCTGTCTTCTCTGTCATTTTTATCCCATCTTTACTCCCTATGCACCTGAGGAAATTGGCTCACATCTATGAAAGCTCATGCTATTAGCTTCTTGCTTTCGGTATGCAATTAGTGTGCAAAGGGATCTAGTCTTAAAAGATGCTACTAGATCCCTTTGCATACTGATTTTCCCGGGTATGTCTTTGAATTCTCCCATTTTTATTGTTTACTGCTTTAGTTTTGCCCTACAATAGCAGTCTGTTGTACAAAACCTATCAGTTTCAGTTAGGTTTTAACATGGCATGATAGAAAAAGTGTTGAGTCAATGGTTCACACAGTCAGCCAGGAGTAAGCGTATTAGGTTAAAGGCATTTCATCTGTTGGCAAATACTATTCTTATATCAGCCAGTGATGCATATAAGCTCAGAGAGGGAATTAGCTTTACAGACAGTTTTGTGTTTGCTTTAGAGCTTCAGCGGCACTAGAAACTTAGATGTCTACACAATTGTCTACAGTGAAGTTAGTTTTTCCAACATTAAACTTGAAATAACTTATTACCAGTTCTTGAGAACTAGAAAAAGTCACCTCAGCTGTAGCTATGAATCTAGAGTCTTGTAAATTGTTACTCTTTTCTAGAGTTCAGCTGCACCTGTAGACCAAGTTTGACAAAACATTTTTCCTCTGCCAGTACTGCAGCCACTCACTCACAAGGCACAAAGGTTGTGAGTTCAATTCCAGCCAGGAACTCCAGGGTTGACTCAGCTTGGCATCCTTCCGAGGTTGCTTAAATGAGTACCCAGCTTATTGGGGGCAATTAGCTTACATATTGTAAGCTGCTTAGGGAGTGCTAGTTCTCTAATAAGTGTTATAGAAATGTACTTGCTATTCCTATTGCTGCTCTTCAGGATGATTTTTTCAGGGTAACAACAGTGTATAAAAAAAGTCAAAATGGGGAGGCAAAGTATGACAGACTATTGCAACACAAGGACCGGTGTAGTGAAAGTATAGTGAACGACTACCAATATTGAGAACAATTATTGGTGCACTGTTGTTTGCAGTGCATACCAGTGCAAAATAGACTCTGCTGTCCTCAGTCTAAACTAGCTCTTTCTTTTTTTATGTCAACCCACTGGAAGGGATTATATATGCTTGTGAAGATGTTTGTTTGTTTGTGTGAAAAACATATAAGAGTTCTTTGAACCCCTTCCTTTGCTTTCCCTTCCTTTTTGGGGTCAAGTGTTGGCCACAGAAGAAAGCAACTGAAGCCAATTAAGCCAGTTAGTCTTTGGCTGTTTCATGTTCTCTCTCCACCTTTAAGAACTGCATTGTTGTAAAGCTTTCTTTAAGGAACATGTTTTTGATTACATTCATGCCATCTGCAGAAGCTTTTGATTTTTAAAAGTAGGGTGTTTAATGTTCCCTAATCCTATACACATCTTCAATCAAAACTGTATGTTTTTCCTGGCTTTTCTGCTGTTCAAGTTCTTCCAATACCTAGCCCTGTTCCTCTTTATTAAAAACAGAAAGTGGAGCACAATATATGTATAGCAACTTGGTTTCATTTGCTGCTTTCTTTTGTTTTCACTGTCTGCTGCCACAGGCTCACGGTTGGGTCAGCCAAGCACAGTTTGGTGAAATTCTCTCTGGAGCTCTTTTTGATATACAGTGTGCTGAAAGGGCTGCTCTATTCAAACTGCTTATTCTGTTTTCATCTTGCCCCTGTTTTCTGCAAGGAGGCAAAATATGCATATGCAGTCATCACCCTCCACGGTTCAGTGGAAGTTTTCTCAGTGGTCCCCAGCTAAAAGATCTAGGAGATCTAGGTATAGGACATCCACCAAGGAAGCCAAGGCAGTTTCTGTCCCATAACTAGGCCTGAACTCAGATTGGAATGGGTCCAATCCAAAATTATCTGAAGTACTAACTAGAAGATTTAATAAGTAATTGTATCGACAATAATTTTGCTGGCTATTCAACTGTGTGTTTTTAGTTGATTGTATATTTCAATCCATTTATTATTAATTTGGAACCATAATTTTAATTGATTTCCTAATTTTAGCCTATTTCAGGCTAAAGCTTGAGACAGTATGACTTAAGTCACAGGACTATATTACTTAGAAGATTTAAATCACTGGACTTCAAAACAACCAATAGCAGGAGAGTGAACGATGCAAATCTGTGGCAATACAACTTCAGTGTTCTGATGATATTTTTGCATAATAGCCATTACTTGTTTAAATACAGCCCTAGGCTTTGTAGAAGAAATGTGATCTAATTTCTATTTTAAAAAATATGTTAAATGTACTTTATGAATTGTGCTCTAATTTCTATTCAAACTGTATTCAGATAGCATTTTTATGTCAATGATGTGAGAATGAGATCTTAATACAAGTTGTTTCTTTACAGTGATAGTCACATCAGTTGCTGGTATTTGTTAAATATGACTTTTTTCAAGGAGCAGAAAAGGAGCTCTGTTTTCTCCCTTTCATTAGGAGTAGAAAATATTAGCCAATCATTTTCTCCCTCTCTCCCTTCTTTTCTCCAGGAATACTTTTAGCCAGTTGTTCTAGATTTATGATGGAAACTCCTTTGGAACCGTAATTAAAATGTGGTCATTATAAACAGCCGCAGTAATGTCAAGGGCTGGCTTTTCTTTCTAAATCAATTCATAGCACAGCTGCTCACAGAAAGTTCACTGTTGTCCCAACCTTGGTTTTAATAAACTTAATAATACAGTGTTGGTTTATGTGGGATACAAATAGGCCAACCATATCCAAAGTTTCCAAGTACAGGAAAAAGCTGAAGCTTTCCAAGAAGAAACATCTGAAATTACTTCCTCTAACTTGTTAATTTTTTTATTCTTGGATGATTTGATAATGCATCAGTTAAAAATCATGCTGTTTCAGCGTAACTTACTTCTAAGAATAGGTGGCTAGAAGTATACCATTTGGATTAAGAGTTTGACTGCATTCTGTTTACTAAGACTGTATCTCTTCCTGTATGCATTTTCTTGCCTCCAACATGTCTAAGCTAGTAGAATGTTTGGCCATCTAATGTCACAGTGTTCTATAATAATAATAATAATAATAATAATAATAATAATAATAATAATAATAATAATAAAAGTTTCCTGTAAGAATTTGGTTATAAGGCTCTCTGTTTTGTCTTACACATACCCCAAGAAATTGCAGTTTACACTTTTATTTTGCAGGAAGTGATTCATTCTTTGTGAATGTACAGTAGTCCTAGTCAACAGGTTAGGGACCAAAGTGAAATGCAGAACCCATATGTGTATATTATATTACTGTATAAACACAAATATAAATATGAATATCTCTATGGTGCTGCATTATAAGGCCACGACAACACCATACATGATTTCCACAGTATACAGTACACAGACTGAATGAAAAGATGGTGCTGAGTTGAAAAAAAGCGGTGCAAAAAGCATCGTGCAATGCACCATCTTTTTGTTGAGCCTGTGTTCTCTATGTGTTCTGCATACTGTAGAAATTGTTTGCACTGTCATTGTGTGCTTTTAATACAGCACTGTTAAGTACTCATACTTAAATTTGTGCTTACATGTGTCAAAAGAGCGGACCATGTGTTACATAAATGGGTTCTGATAATAATGTAATAGCATTGAAAGATCAGATAATAAAAAAGATCCATTGAAAAGCAGGAGACACCTAAATGTATGGTGTGCTTGACTGAACATTGTCTGTTACTTATATGCAGTTTTGTCTTTAAAGCTGACAATTTTCTCTTAAAAGAAAAACATTTATATCTTTCTAGCATGCATATCGCTTTTTCACCTGATTACCTCTTAAGGCTTCTTTGAGGATGTTTCCTGTTTGAAGGTTTCTCAGTATTGTAGAACATAAATATTTTGACTGTAAAACTTGGTAATCTTTAAATTAAGCAGATTATCTCCATAAAGCTGATTAGCATGAAAAACTATTATTGAAAGGGATTAGCTCAGGAGTATCTAAAGCACTGTAATGAATTCTAACATCAGCTTGTGTGAATATTTAAATGTTTTTTTTTATCAAGGGAGATGGAGATAAATGATTCTTTGGACCACATGACATACAGGAAGGGCCAAGGTTTTTCTGTTAAGGAATTCTATGATGCAAAACATGTGAGAGCTGTTCATACAAGAACATCAGAACTTAGAGATTTGGGAAACTATTTGTTAATAAAAACATAATCTGTAGAAGTGTTGGTAAAATTATGTTATACTTGTAAACTGTGAATAATTTATGATGAGCTTAAAATCCAACAAGGTCTTGATGCTAAAATATTGATCCTAAATATGACTTATCAAATACAAATTGATTTAAATTACTTTACAAAGAGATCATGAGCAAGTTGTGTCTGAGCTTCAATTCCTCAATATGCAAAACTGAAAATTAATATTTTTTCAGATTTATTATCTCAATATTTATTTATATTTATATTATTTATTTATATCCCCACCTTTCTCCCAGTATATGGACTCAAGGTGGCAAGATGAGAATGAATATTTAAGGACTAGCACCAATTTCATATCAAAATGTTATAGATATATTTTAGGGTTAATATATAGCTTTGTGTTTTACATTTGAAAGTTCTCCAAAAATACAAAAGTAGAGCTGTTTTTTTAGTTCAGTTTTTCAGCCGCATGTTAAGGACTATCATGCCTAAATGGTTACAGTGGGCCATATCAATAAATTTTGCCTGTACTGCCACAGGTCACAGTATTTTGACTGTGGTTGTAAAGAAACTAGACCAACCATGATGTACTTTCTTAGAATCCTTCCCTTCCCACGTTGTAATGAAATTCTTCTGTTGAATGTTTACAGGATTTCACAGGCTACCTAATCCTTCACAGATTTTCATGAATAGTAAACTGATAACTGTGTAGGACGCTCAAAATTAAGCAGGAAGGGAAGGAGAGTTCATTTTAGTTAAATCTCCCTTTGATATTTAAAGCCTCCTATCAGAAGGGCGAGAGTATAATAATTATGATAACAAAAAACATTTAATTTTGCAACTTTAATATTTGGATTTGATGCAGGGTTAATAGCCAAGATAAATGTCTTTGCAATCATGCTGACTAGTTTGTAAGCTATATTTCTATAAATCTGTTGCAGTTCAGAATACTGAATCTCTACAGGTCATGGATAGAAGTGACAGTTTTTGCGCTATCCTGCTTCTGTATCTTCTGAGAGATTTCTGAGAACAAGCTTTTTTGGCAAGATTTGGCATTGCATATTACATATTTGAAAATAATATCCCAGTATATAAATGGAGATGTCCTGTTTCTTCAGTCTATTGAAGGACAGCAACTTGAATAAATATAAATCCATTTACTGCATTTATCCATTTACATTTATTTATGCAAGAATGGGAGCATATATTTACAAAAAAAATGTGTGTATGTACTATATATATATTTCATATGGCTTTTTTGTGTTTTTATGTTTGTATATAATCCCTAATGCATTTGGCCATTGAGTGTATAAAAATCTTAAATAGATTAATAATCAAAATCATCATAGTATAAACCAGATGTCTTAAATGCATATAACAAGATGTTAGTGTGCTGTATATTTTGTGATTCTTTTTAAAAATTGTTTGTTTAGCTTTGTTGTAATTATGCAGAAAACATTAAATTGACATATCAATTCAAAGTTGTAATAAAGTGTTTGAGCAACAAAAAGAAGGGTAAGAAATAGAAAAAATGAGCAGATAGAAGAACATTAAACCATAAAAGCTGGAACATTAGTTCTAAGTACATTCAGTCAGTTTGAGATGATCAAAATGGATTTTCCAGTATTTAACTTGTATGGCTGGTGGTCAATAAGGAAATGTTTCTTTGCAAGCAAATAACATATTGGATTAAGGGTACAATAATTTGCCATAAACTTTCATAATGGCAGACTTCGATGACTATAGTTTTACAATCGAAATGTGAACATTATTTATTTTTGTTTCTAATTCCGTCTTCTTTTGTTTCCCTTTTATAGCATGAAAGACTTTCCAGGTAAGATGTACAGAACTACAGAATGCATGTGTTATTTTTTAAAACACAACTTTATTAAAAAAAAAAAATCTTCTCAGTATTTTGAACCATTTCCCCCTTAACTGTATACAGAATTGGTTCCAAGATTTCTGATTATCTCTTTCATGACTGACAGTGATTTAATAGATTGCTTCTTTAATCTGAATTACTTATACATTCCTGGGATCATATTTGTATTACAGTGAGTGGCAAAGGAAGCTAAATGTTGGATAGGAGGGGTTGGTTTGATCACTCAGGTCAGGCTGAGCAAAACATAAATAATTACATCATACTTCCCTGCCTACCTGCATTAAAAGGGCATTTTCCTCAAACTGTCTTTGCTTCTTTTTTCTCTGAATGTCAAGTTTACCTAAAAGTCATACCTGAAATTTATAAATGGTTTATAATTCAACAACTTAATTAATACTATGTTTGACTTCAGATTGGATGCAGCAAGTTCAAGCACTGGCACCAGTGATACCTATGGTGATCGATCTTCAGGTCGCAGTAGTGCCTACACCAGAAGAGAGAACCGTTTGGCTGCTGTCAGTAGCAGAGCAGAAGAGGATAGTAGCAAAGATTATAAAAAAGTGGGTAATTGAAATTGAATGCTTCTGTCCCATGCCCTATTTTTCTTTCAGTAACTTAATAAACAACAATTTTAGATACAGAAAAGATGCAGATAATAAGAATTTAAATATATACAGGAAACCAAGATAGCATTGTCCCTCCTAAAGAAGGAAAAATATTTTAAAGACAAACTTTAATTGAAAAAGTAGTTGTTGCAGTCCAGATGAGAACTGTATGTGTAAACTGAATAGGGAGGATTGAAATCATTTAGCAGTAATTGAATTTGAAACTTTTATGTCTCTTCATGTTATGTCCTTCATGGGTTTCCTGAATAACTTTGATCACATCACCAGTTTTAACTCAGTCCATGTCTATAGAATGGGAAGATTGTTACTATATAAAATCTGAAAGTTAGGAAATAAAAAAAGATATCACTCTGTTGTCTTTTGGTATAATTGCACAAGATTTAAACATCTGTCACACTTAAGCACACATAATATACTTACAAGGGGGTATTGTAAAGGGTGTGTCATAATTATCACCTTTAATTTTTTTTATAGAAAGTTTGTTTTGATTTGTAGTTGTTAACTTATCTCTACATAGTCACCATTCAGATTTACACATTTTCCCCAGCATTTCTTGACATCGAATACCGTTATTATAGAAGTCTGCAGATTGCACCTTAAACCACTCTTCTTCATGAATGACATCATCTGTGTTGTCAAATTGGCGACCCCGCAAGAGGTTTTTCATTTTTGGGAAAACAAAAAGTCACTTGGTAATGATGGCACTGACAAAATTTCATCAATATACCATAATAACTTCCAGGTGATAATTATTACTTTACAATACCCTCCCTTGTATCACACAAGTTTGTGCACATATAGTGACAGGAGTATTATTTTATTTAAAAATAACATCATTAAGAATTTTGAAATATATAAATTTATAAAGATTAAGTTTAAGAAAAAGAAAAAAGTGGAGAAAAGAAAGTAGAGGAGGAGGAGGCTTCTGATCTTCCTTTCAGTGATTATATGTAAATATAATTATTCAGACCTCTCCCTCATAAATGTTAGAATTGAAGACCTTAAGAATTGCTCAGAGTCCTGTCTGTCACTTCAGGTTAGGATTCAGCATGCTAACAGGCTAGCAGTTTTTACATTTTCACAGAACCCTTTTGGTATGTACATATCTGTCTGGAACCTTGGTTTGTGGCCAGAGTTCTGGAGTAGCTATGGTTCAGGCTGAGCAAAACATAGATGTGAATCCCTGGTACATTTCTAGGTTATTTGCAGTTGATTAGTAGTTTAATTTCAAATTGTTTTATAGGAGCAACAGTAAAGATATTCCCCTCCTTCTGTAAATTACAACAGTGAAATCAGAACCTTGTAGTTCTAGTGAAAAATAGTAAAGCCTGAATTCTGCTTACTCTACTCTAGGGAGGTTTGGCTTTCATCTTACATTTATTTTTTTACTTACTTATTTTACATCCCTCCTTTCTTCAGGATGGAATTTACATGAATGAAAGGGTATGCCCAAGAGCTATAGAGTATTCCTTTACGGTTATGCAAATGTAAGGCTATGCAAAAGTCATTAGTTGTTATGATGAGGACTGTGCATCTGGGGAGCCTTTTTTCTAAAAGAGAGGGGGAGCAATGTACAATAATCTTTAAATGGATTGCAAGGGGTTTGCGCCTTTTAACATTTTAGAAGCCTGTTTTTCAAAACCAGAAGTTTTATCTATTTCCTTCCCCCCCCCCCCTTCCGCCATTTTGGCAGCCCATGCAGTTTGCAGAAGCTCCCATAGGAGAATATTAATCCTTTTCCACAGTTGTCCACCCACTTTTTAGATAAAGTCATGCAATTATTACTGATTTTTAATGGAGAATAAAGCTTCAGAGGAGTCTATCATAGTTCCCTGAAACAGAGTTTAAAAAGTGGGAATGTAACTATGGGTTTTGTTTTTTAATCTCTTCTAAATTAAGATTACCTAACAATATTGACTGCTACTTAATACAACTGCAATTGTAAGATTACCTAACAATATTGACTGCTACTTAAATACAACTGTTTGAGGGGCTGACAATAGTGGGTAGAGTAGCTAATATCCTCCATTATATAAGTGTTGCTGTTTCAGTAGGTGAAGTCTTATTTGATACTGACCTTTTTTTATCCCCATTCAGCTTTATGAGAGTGCCCTGTCTGAAAATCAGAAATTGAAATCAAAACTGCAAGATGCCCAAGTGGAACTTTCTGATGTCAAAACAAAGATGGAGAAGATAGCCCAGGTAAAGGGACCCTGGAAATAAGGGTTGTTCTGAAAATGTAACTAGGAATGATAAAATGTCAATGGTTCCACTAAGGGAGAGTTAATGATATCTGAGAAGGACCACCATTACATCTCAGACAATAAGAATAAAAATGGACGCATTTGGAGAAGTGCTATAATTTCTTAATAAATGTTTACATTTCTTTGCAAATAATTTCTTTGTAATATTTCCTGTGTTCCAAAAATATTTTAAATATTTTTTTTCTTTCAATAGCAGAAGCAGGAAAAGACCTCTGACCGTTCAAGTTTACTAGAAATGGAAAAGAGGGTATGTGTTCTACTTTTCATTGTCTACTTCCTTGTAATCTAGCATTACTTTAGAAGGAATAGAAAGTTTGGAAGAGAAATAATGATCGTAAAACACTGACTCTATTCCTAATAACTCGGGTACCTCAATGCTTATATAATACCTGGCTTCTCATCCAGTTGGATTCTCAGACTTATTCATCAGCATTTTTTAAATTATTAATTTATTTATTTTTTTGCTCACAGTCAAAGAGTACCTTTCAGCTTTTTAACATGTTCTAAGATTCTTTGTTTTGATAAATGACAACTATTCTGTTCTAGAAAGTACTGTAGTAGTATGGTGGTTGATACTGTACATCATATAGAGAAGTCTTATTCTGCATCTACACTACAGATATGATGCAGTTTGACACTACTTTAACTGCCATGGCTCAGTGATATGGAATTCTGTGATTTGTAGTTTTGTGACATATTTAGCCTCTGTAAGAGACTTCCAGTATCACAACAGATGGAGCCATGGCAGTTAAAGTGGTGTAAAAGTGCATTATTTCTGCAGTGCAGTTGCAGCCTTACTAACAGCTTTTTTAGTTTTAAAAACATGTGAGGTAAAATATATAATCTTTCATAAATGATTCAGAATTCACTGTGGCAGAACACTAGTGCATTGTATTCAATTTGTTAATTTCTTTTGAAGATGTCTGGCAAAAAATATTCTAGCATAGTTTAGACAAAAAAAGTGAAACACCTAACAAGCTTAACATGTAAGCATGCTATGCTTGTTGTGGGAACCCTCTTTGCCAGGTAACAAAGTTCTACCTTTTCTAAGGCTCCGATATGCAGAGGTGTGTCCCATGGGCCCCATGTGGCCAAGGCTGTTTTTAGACCACCTAAAAATGCTCTCCTTCCCCAAATTGTTGGATTTTATTTATTTATTTATTTATTTTACTCAAAATACCCCAATTTTACCACCTAGTCAATTTACAGTTTACTTCCTGGTTTAATAAAAAGTCTCTCCTGAGTCTAAAACAAGGCAGGGATACAAAAACAACTACACTTGGCCCTCCGTTTTCATGGGGGATCTGTTCCAGACCACCACCACCCCACAAAAATGGAGATTCTCAAATATGCAAGCCCATAGGCTTGAATGGGGTGTATCCCATTGATTTAAACAAAGGTCACCCTGTTTGAATATGCAAAACCGCGGACTGTAACAGAGGGGCGACTGTATTACCTACTACTGCTGCTACTACCAGTAGCACTACCATATCATTTTTATTCTCAGAATTTGTCCAATATTCTCTTGTTCATGCCAGTAGAATAGTGCTACTGCTGCTGCTTATTATTATTGTTAGTCTTATTCTTATTCCTTTTCTTATTAGAGTACCCCTCCAACTGCAAATCCCCAAAGAGCCTCAAACCCTGAAAACAAAAACACATGTGGAAGTGTGGCTGATTCCATGTTTAATGACTGAGACCTACTGCAGCATGTAAAAGATAATGGAATCCAAAAATTGGGCTCAAACTTTCCAAAATTCTCTATTCCTGTAGTTAATGTTAGAGATCTAAGAACCAAGGAAAGAAACAGAGCAGTAGAAAATGACATATACTTGTATGCGTATGAAAATGCTCTACATATGTACTTTAAAAATACAGGTTGTACAATTAGACTTTGGTGTCCATAGGGGAGGGGTCTGGAACAGATACACAAATATGAGGGACCTCAAGTCCTGTTGTTCCTAATTACGGCACATTCGTGGGCATACACTGCCTTTGGGGATGACAGTGCTTGCCGTCCGCAGTTGCTTTAATCTGCGGACAGCAATTCCATGGATAATGAGGCCCCACTGTAGTTTTTTCTTCCAAATATACTATTATGTCTTTTGACAAATGTTTGATGGTGTATATTTCTTCATAAAACTGTTATTAGTGTTCCCCTCCGTATTGCACAAAAGATTTATAACTAACTGTTCTTACATGAACAGGAGAAACGTGCCCTTGAGCGGAAGCTGTCTGAAATGGAAGAGGAAATGAAGGTATAAAGGCTTCCTCCCTTATTTATTTTTTTCTGTCTAGTAACGCTTTTTAGAGTGGCATGTTGGGAACAAGGTTAGTCATACAATCATGTTGTTGAATTAATATTTTAAAATAGTACACAGACACACACCACTGCTGAGTGCCCTTATGTTTTCTATACTACAAGCATTTTCTACAACTTCCCTGAGGACTCCTGTTTTGCAACATTTATTGTGAAACCATTTTGACCTGTGCTATTCTTAAGCTTGTCTTCTGCAAGCCTCAGGGAAGCTTGCTATTAATCCAGTACAAGGCTGATGTTTTGTCTGAAGTTCCACCTGTAAAGATCTTCCCATTTACCACTGAAACATACTTCAGTTCTACACTGATTTTTCTGGATTCTATATGTCCTGGGTGGATAGCTCCCAGAGATCTGGGGGCCTCAAGCCTCTTGGTACCTCCAAAGGTTCCACCTGTCCATCTTACCTCTTGAATTTTTTGTATTTAAATTAGTGTAATGCCCCATAATTTGGGACTGAGGAACCATAGTGGAACTCAGGAGGACATTCTTACTCATCCTTGCTGTATATAGTGCCTTGGGTGCACTCAGTTGAGTATACTCCTTGGATAGGAAGCCCTTACCACTACTTGGTGGTGTCCTTTATTATGAAACTTGGGGGTGAGATCAATTCAAGTGGAAGGAGACAGTCATCATGGAATAGCTATCTTTGCTACTCCAAAAAGAATAGCACGCTTTCGCATTTCATCAACTTCTGCCCCAACATTTATTTTGTCAGTCTTTACTTTGTAATGAGTGGAGGAGACATTCAGTGTTTGGAAAAAGAGTCCAGGTGCCCTTTAAATATTTTTTTTATTCTGAGTGTGAACTTTCTTTGAAGTTCCATATGGATTTCAGTTTTTCTCTTCAAAAGAAAATGTCAGTAGCTGAAATTACAATCCAGTTCCACTGGAGGGCTGTGTCTTCTGAACTAGTGAGGCATCTTGTAAAAATGTAATTAGTAGTATGTGAGTAATATGTAAAGAATTTGAAAATGGAAAACACAGTGTCATCTTATTGTCAGATGTCATATCAAAATAGGGAAAATGCGGAATGCAGCCACAGAATGAGAGCTAGAATACTGCTTCATTGTGAAGAATGTTGTAACAAACAAAATTACTATAGAAAATTATTCATATCAGAATGTAAAAGGAAAAATGTAGCTCAAATATTTTCAAATATAGTAATTATAAATAAACATTTAACTCCATACTAGCGGTTATTGAAGTATATAGGTGGTGTAAGTATGAAAATCCTATGATCTTATTTATTTTTCCTAGTTGAAAATGTACTTAAAATGAATGCAAGTATCCTTTATAATTCTCTTAAGAGTACATCTGTGAGAGAGGAAGAGAGAATACAGGTCATCTTCAGCATGTCTACTTCTCTTGAATGACATCAATTTCATGCATTGTATGCCTTCATCTGTGCACAGCTTCTTAATATAGCCAAAGTCACCTTGAGTTAACCAAGCAAATGTGCATGAACTGCTTCATTCTTTCCTACACTATTGTTACATTTTGGCTTATTACTTCTCCAGGAATGTCCTTTTGAATGTCTGTTCTTGTGAGACTGTACAACAATTTTATTTTTATTTTACTTTATTTTTCTGACAGTAATGAACTTGTTAGAAGATGTAGAAAGCTGAACTTGACAGGTGCTGCTGGGCTCTCAAGACTGCTTAGTCATTGTGCTTCTTGTTTAACAGACACAAATATCTCAGCTGTATGAGCTTTTAGTCAGCACTTAAAAGCTTTTTAAATTATAGACAGGTGGATTATTATCAGTTACTTTCAGTAACGAAACCAGTGATGAAGCATTGAGTTTGCTTTCTGTTGACCCTTTTAATTTTTATGGAATATAATTATTGGGAGCCTCTGAACAACAAAATTAATGCAGCATGGGCCAGGCTCATCATAAGGTTATAAGGATCTCTTTACAATTAAGGCATACTGTGTACATGAGAGGGTTAGGGAGAAAGAACAAGGTAATCAGTCTATTGTATGTGCCTTGCAAAATGTTACATACTTCATGTCCTTTTACTGGATTTGCATATGAGTCTCATGGGTTTAATATTAAATGCTTTTTTAAAAAAATCACAACTATGTAAGGTGTACCATACATTGATTAAATCAGTAGATTTGACCCTAAATAAACAATAAAGAAGAGAAGGACTCTAATCTAATGGTTATTTTCTATTTCAGAAGTCATTTGCTTTCCATTAAGTTATAGTGGTTCTATCCACTTTCAGGCCCAGAGACAAAGAACCCTGACATAGTTCCATTGGGTTTATATTGTGTTTCCTTCAAATGATTATCACAAAGACATTTTATCTTATTTTGGGCCTGAATGTTCAGTTAGGGCCTGAACAGACTGCCAGAAATAATCCAGTTTGAGACCACTTTAACTGCCTTGACTCAGTGCTATGGAATCCTGGGAACTGTAGTTTATTGTGGCACCAGAGCTCTCTGACAGGGAAGGCTCAATGATTCAGAAAAAAATACAATTCCCATGATTCCCTAGCATTGAGCCAGGACAGTTAAACTGGTCTCAAGCTGGATTATTTCTGGCAGTCTGTTTAGGCCCTTACTTAGTGGTGGGATATTTAATTCTGTAACTATATAGGGAGGGAGTCAGGGGGAGAATGTGCTATATAGAACTAACTATAGGAGACGTTTCCAGTTTTATTCTCCTATTCCCATCCTTCTGCCCTAGCTAAACTTTGTCTTGAATACATGGGTGGGAAAACTTTCTCTTGAAAGTTTAACCTCAGTGATATCTTATGCATTGTGTTCTGTTAAATGCTTTTGAAAATCTTAGAGGATACCTCTTCATGGGGCAGATTCAGTGACTCAGATATATAATGCTCAAATTAATCAGTTAAGAGCTGCCTGTGTAGTGTTTAGGTAGTGTTTAGTGCTTGAATCAGCCCTGGTGGCGTAGTGGTTAAATGCCTGTACTGCAGCCACTCACTCATAGACCACAAGGTTGCGAGTTCAATACCAGCCAGGGCTGAGGCTCGACTCAGGCCTGCATCCTTCCAAGGTCGCTAAAATGAGTACCCAGCTGTTGGGGGGCAATCAGCTCACAGTTGTAAACCGCTTAGACATTCCATGCGCGATATGAAGCGATATATAAATGAAGCTGCTTTGTATAGTTTATCTATATTAAAAGATAAATATATTAAATGTTTCTTGGTTTTGCAAATAGTCTTCTTCGAAAAATATTTCCAGAAGTGAGTAACTTTTCCAAAGGGAAGTAAAATTCTATTATTGCTATAAAATCACTTTTGAAACACAGATTCTCTCTGTGTTTTGCTTTTGCAGTTGATTTACAGGATTTTGTTCCTATTTCCTAACAATGACTCAGACCAATACCCAGAAGTGCCCTGATACACTTAATTGTCCTAAATTATTTTAATTTGTAAGCTGCCTTTAGTCATGGTTTTGAGGGAAAGACAGGTGTATAAATAGAGATGATGATGATGATGATGATTTGCATAACTTGATTATCAGTTTCCAGATGTACTGCCATACATAAAGTATGTGTTTGTATTTAGAGGAAAGTATTTAAAGATTTGACATAGGTAGTGTTTAGTGCTTGAAGCTTATGAGTTTGCTAAAAGGAGAAACCTAAAGTATAGTGTAAGCACTCATATAGGTTGCATGGGTTGTAATGTTCCTTTATTGTTCAAGAATTCAGAGCATCTCCGATGTGTGCAAACTAATTTCGCTTTTCACTCCAAATACTCCTATGTGCCAAGTACAGGATAATGGGGTTAATGGCAAGCTTTTTTCAACAGCAAACTACTTTTACTTTACAAAGCCATCTGGATCGTGATGTGGTCCCATGAAGATATTCATAAAGACACTAAGCTACTTTATCAGCACCATTCAGACTTACATGACATCTGTTAGTAGCAATGGAACTGCATACAGGATTGCCCTGATGTGGTTTGCCAAAGTTTAACTCATCCCACAATAATTTCTTATCTTACATTTCATCATTAAATTTGAAAATCAGGCAGGTTCAAGCAGTAAGAGAATAAATGTCTCTTATGGTTTCTTTTTAGTCTTTCCAGTGCTTCAGTGTGTTGTCTGGCTTCTACTGTGCTTTCACAGCTTCTCACCTTTCATTGCTGCTCTTTTTTTTTTTTTTCTTGCTTGTTGACAGAATTCACGTTTCTGTGCTGTTTTATATTCTCTGTTTTGTCTTTGTCTATCTCCTCCATGTCTCACTTTGCAGAACCTTCACCAGCTCAAACAGATTCACACTTTGAGGCAGATGAATGAGCAGCTGCTGGCCGAAAACAGGGCTTTGACCAGGGTTGTAGCCAGGCTCTCGCAGTCCGCTGAGCCCCCAGAGTCAGAAGAGCTATAGCATCTCCCCCTCCAGTTGATCTCACCTCTCCTTCCACTCTTCCAGGCAGGTCTTTGCTCTTATTGTCTGTCCAAGCCTATCCACAACACTTTCCACATTCTTCCTAACTCTGTCAGATAAAAAGTGTGACACTCAAATAGCAGTATGCAAGTGGCTTCCTATTAGAGCAGTATTGGCTATAAACTTTACGTTTCTAATCCCTATAAGGTACAGTCTTCATCTTGGAGGTACAGTTCTTGATTTACAAAGTCACTTCTCTTCAGGTATGCATTTTGCCTATATAGGTTCTGCATCACACTTTGATTTCTGGCATAATGTTGATTTTATTCAGGCTTTGCCTTTTAAGAGACATTGTTGGATAAGGGCAAATGAAAGAGAGAAAACAAAATGCAAGAATTCACCTGTCTGTCATAAGGTATGTTAGAACAATGCCATTCTGAAATAGAACATTATAAGATTTTTTAAATACTACCCAAATATATATAAGAGACCAGGATTGGAACACATGAATCATTATTAAAGGTGGGTAGCTATTAAATTATTTTATGGCAGGATAATAGTATCTGAAATGAGATACAAGGAATACAGTCCCAAATACAGTTTTGTCATTGAATGCAGGGTTGGACATAGATTAATATTGTAACTATGTGCACTTCTAAATGTTTATTTAGTTGAGGGGATATGATGGGAGACAGTAACTGTGTGCTTGTGTCTGTGTGTGTGTGTTGTGTGCCTTCAAGTAGTTTCCAGCTTACATCAACCCTAAGGTTAACCTGTCATGGGGTTTTCCTGGTACAACTTTTTCACAGGAGGTTTGCCATTGCTTTCCCTTGGGGCTGGGATCATATGACTTGCCCATGTGGATTTCTTGACATTGCTGGGAGTTGAACCCTGATTTCCAAAGTCATAGTCCAACATTCAAACCACTATGCCACAATGCAAATAATCTTTTATCAGGTGCTGTAGCTTAAATGTTTTCATAAATAGTCATGTACACAAGCATGTATATCCATGTACACTTAATATTGAAGCAATTTTTATGTAAATTAATAGGTTACCAGAAAAGTTCTTATTCAAGTACTGCAAAAGCTTAAAATACTACGTTTTTGTTCTGCTATAACATAGTGCTGTTTCTTTATCATCAGCATCTGTGTCAGAGACAGCAGGTAATAATGCCAGTCAAGCTCCATGTGAGTCAAGTCTTAACTGTATCGATAAGCAAATTTATAGAAACATTAAGAAAGTAATACTTTTCATAAATGAAAATACAGGATGATAAAGTCTCAACTAAGAAAGAATATGTGAAATGGGAAAAAAGAAATGTCTGAAAAAATATTTTGCCCAAACACTAAGTATGCATCATAACAAACTTAAAGTACAGTAGGCCCTCCGTATCCACGAGCTTGCCATCCATGGATTCCAGTATCTGCGGATGGCAAGCCCATGGGGGGGGTGGAGGAGGAGGAGGAGGGTAGAAGACAAAAAGGAAGAGGGGAAAGGAAGTGGCAGAGGTGACCGAGGGGGAAGAGGAGGAGGAGGCAGCCCCCTGCTGTGGTGAGAGGGGCTTCGGGCGGCCAGGGCAGCAAAGTCCCATTGTCACCAATGGTGGCACAGCTGCGTGGCCACACCACCATTCAGGACAAAGGGACTTAAGCATCTGTGGATTTTGGTATCAGCTGGGGGGATCCAAGATGGATTCTTCCCCACCACCACCACGGTTACCAAGAGCTGACTGTATAGGAAACTCGCTTAAGATTCTTAAAAAGCTATTTTTTCTCTCTTCACAGAGAAGTCACATGATCCCTGTAGCCAGACTCCCCCTTAAAACAACCTGTTTGCAGCATTTTGAACCTGCTGAAGTTTCTAAACAGTGTCCAAAGTCAGCCCCATTTAGAGCATGTTACAGTAGTCCAGGGGTTGGCAACCTTTCCCCTTTAAGGGCCAAGGGACTTCAGCTTCCAGAAGCCTCAGCCATGTTGGCCAATAGTCCCATGTTGGCCAATAGCTCCTGGGATTCTGGGAGCTGAAGTCCCTCGGCCCTTAAAGGGGAAAGGTTGCCTACACCTGCAGTAGTCCATACAGGATGTATTCAAGGCATTCAAGATCCTAGCCAGATCTGTCTTCTCAAGGAACAGGTGCAGCTGGCATACTAGTTTTATACAGTCCTGGTCACAGCCCAAAACATGGCCTCCAGGATCAGATCTGTGTCCAGGAACACACCCAAGCTGCAAACCAAAGGTTTCAAAGAGTATAATCCCATCCAGCACAAATGGAATCCCTGTTTCCTGGTCAGCATTCCAACTTACCAGGAATGCCCTTGTCTTGTCTAGATTTCAGCTTGTTCACCCTCATTCACACCCAGATCACTATTGTCCCACCCCACACGGAAAACTAGGTACAAAGTGTGCCCTGCAACTTGGATGGCACCAGATCCTACTTGTGAGAGACCCACAGTTGTCATGGTATTCATGAAGTCTTGAACTGCTCCTGACAGATAAACCTCTAAATGGATGTTGAAGTCCCCCACCACAACTAGCTGAGGACACTCCAACATCATTGCCAAGATTAACTCCACCAGCTCAGAAAAGGAGACTGATGAGCAGCAGGGTGGGTACTGTTCTGCAGTGGCTCCCTACCCTCCAGGCCTTGCCTGCTGCTCCATGGAAAATTCAGGTGGATAAAGCTGGGAGGAATTAGCCTCTCCACAAACTTCATCCACCAAGATCTCCATAATAGAAGCCAGGTTGGCATGATCAACATGATAATGTTAATCAGAATTCCATAGGGCACCAAAATTTGACGGTTGAACCCTTTTGGGCTCCAGACTCTACTCACCCTGATCTACTGTTGCTACTGTTGAAGGTGGGTGACTAAGCAATCTATCCTGTACTCATTAGTGCAGCAGAATATACAGTCATCCCTCCATTTTCTCAGGGATCCATTCTGGGACACACACACACACGCATACACCCGAAAATGAAAAAACACAAATATTTAAGCCTCATTGACTTGAATGGACATGTGCACTCACATGCAGCCCCACACACGTTTATTTCCCTCTTGACTTCTTGTCTGTGGAAATTCAGGACCGCAGACTGGAAGTCTATAAAATAGGACAGACGACTGTAGTTAATATTCTTTGTATTGATAATCCCTTCCTGCATACTAAAATTAGATAAAGACAAAGTCGGTATCTTCATATGGACAACATGAATAAATATTAATCTTTTATATTGTGGAGTGTACATCTCTAGCACATAAGGTAGTGTTACATATTTTCATTCTTCCTGCTCGACTTTGATGAAACCAGGACTACTTTCTGCTATGGTGTAATAGTTGAAGGTGCTTGTACAATTATAATGATATAGTAACTTATTTGCCCTTGCTTTCTGCTTTCGTAAGGGTTATTAAGTTATAAAAGTCCTTTGCTTCATGTGCTTGGTCTCTTTCAGCTTGGCATATTAGCCTTAGTACGTAAAAGTTCAGGGCTCTAGAATAGTAAGTTTTTCCTGAAGTTTTTATTCACTAGAGCAACTGCCATGAAGCTGTATTTCCTTTGATGCCATCCTCATTTGGCTGATAGAACACTAAGTAACAGATGCTAAAAAAATCACTTTAACAGCATGATATATCACTTTGATTCATTGTCTTCTACTTCACAGTAATCTTACTAAATTTATCAGGTATCCATATTTGCTGTGTAGTTGTGAAAAGTATTCTGCTAGATATTCACCAGAACATTGCTATGCAAGACTGCTGTGTTCATCCCATTTCAGTTTTTGTGTTTTGCATGAAATCATCTAAAAGAAAATTGTATATGAATCCTGAAATAAACACTGGGAAAAACAAGATGTAGATATATTGCTCACCATATTACAAATTAAGCAATTTTATTAATTCTTGTTCAAAACTGCTCAAAATTTAGGGATGTGACTCTTTGTTTTTCCCTATTATGTAAACAAATGATTTCAGTAGTTTTCTTTCCCTCCATGAAAATATATGGGACATTGTGCAGGGTTTGTTTGGTTGTTGTTGGTTTTTTTTTTTTGTTTGTTTGTTTTTTATTTTTAGCACTATTCATGTTTTGGATTTTTATTGGGAAAAATTCCTGATGGATATGTTGTGTAAAATACACTTTCATGTATAAAAACTTCTGTACCAAAAAAAAAAAAAAATCACATGTATTTTTGTGCAAACAGATTCTCCCAAATGAAGTCTCAAAGTGCAATGAGAGTAGTGTCTCAAATGTTAGGACACCCTTTTTCAGTAAGGATGTAAATATTTTATATTTGTTACATCCCCATTAACATTTCAGGAGCTGTTTTAATTTGAATAGTTAGTGCTAGTGTTTGGACCTGTTGGTCCATTGTACTTACATGATGAAACTTAATCTCTTCTATCATAGATTTCTTTAATAATCTCACTCCTGTCCTATTTAAAAAAGAAATAATGGTTGTATTGTTTTCAATGTTAATTGAAGTTTTTGACTGTTGACTGTTTGTTTTTGCTGAAAACTCAGTTGTGCAAACACCTCCCCCATGTTTCTGCAGGAAACCAGGGGGAAGGATGTTGCAGGGGCTTTGTTCCAAAATACAACATATTTCACCACAGATGACCATTTTCTCAAGAGGACCTTGATTTGTAAAGACATCCTTATGTGCCAAGGATAAGAAAATTTATGAGTATTTTTTACATCGCCAATTTTCACTGGCAATAGTTTCCACATATGTTTATGCAACAGTTCTTGATGCATAGCAATTTGCAAGGTTTTCCCCACAGCTCACCTGTAGATAAAATACGTTATTACTTCAAGTAACTTTTGTAGCTGCATCTCAGTTATGTTCACTTTCATCTCCACCTCCTAACTTCTGCTGGGCATCTTTTTAATAAATATCCCTCATCACACCAAACAACACCTGGTAATTTCTCTCTTAGAGGTCAACCTCTAGAAATTCTTGGGTGATTGGGTACAGCCAAAAGAACGCTGAAGTGTCTTGAAAGCAGGCTGTCATCATTAATCATGTGCTACATCCTGCCCTGTTAGTAAAGTCACATGAATTCCAATATTAACCATCATCCAGAATAGATAGTTCTGGGGTCTTTCTATCCATAGTCATGGGGCATTTCTAAGTATTCAGAAACAACACTTCATATCCTGTAGTTTATATGGATATAGGAAGTTAAAAAGCCATTTTGTTTTGTGAATGAGTTTTTAACAAAGGGCCTCTACAGACCAGCCTAAAGGGCCGGCCTGGAGGCAGGGATGGGGAGGGGCAGCCGCACGGTGGGCACCCCAACCTCACGCCGGCAACGTCCTGATGCCATGGGCCATTATGCATGGCGCACAGTGTCAAGACGTCCTTCCAGCACAGTGTCTTGACGCGCTGTGCCAGAAGGGGCGCTAAAGAGCCGTGCGCCAGTTCTTAGGGCTCCCTTTTGCTGGCCCTGAAAGGAGCGGCATTTTGCCGCTCTTTTCTGGGCCAGCAAAAGGGAAGAGTGGGGCTGAGGCGTCTGGCAGCCTTGGCAATGATCCTCTGCTTCCCAGGGCCGCCCGTCTGCATCCCCACAAAGTTAACAGAATTGTCTTTTACATGTAAAAAGGCATTGCTGAATGCATTGTGAATAGGGATCCTGCATTTAATATGAAGAACTATTGACAGGAGGTTACTAAACACCACTTTTACTCTTAAAAAGTCAGTTTTATCAACTCTCATTAAAAGAGGGCATACATACATGATTCCTTGGTGCATTTTAAAGATAGACTT
>CM034706.1:228755195-228766332 GCA_020142125.1 Phrynosoma platyrhinos
ATTATTATTATTATTATTAATGTTCAGTTCTTTTGTTTTGTAGATATGTAATACGATTCGGTTAAATATACTTATACCACACATTAGTGTGCAAAGGGATCTTGCAGCACCTTTGAGACTAACTCAAAGGAGCTATAAGATCCCTTTGCACACTGATTTAGCAGACTGACATACATGTTCATGTTGACCTAAGTTGCCTTCTTCTCATAGAAAATAATTTTGTATAACTAAATACCATTGTGCTGCTGTTTGGTTGGCTATATGCTTTTCCCCCAAGGAATTTGCAAACAATCAGTACTGAAATGTTTTGACACTTTATCTTGTCTTTGAACAGATTTTGACAGAGCTGAAGTCAGACAATCAGCGTCTGAAAGATGAAAATGGAGCACTCATCCGGGTCATCAGTAAACTCTCCAAGTAGTATATTGACCCTAGGACTGACATAAAGATGACATTTCTGTGCACAAGCTGCCACCTGCTTCTGATTTTCCAGTTGAAAGAACTGCTGGCATTTCAGATATGGATCAGCTGGCTACACATACTGCTCCTTGCACTTGGCTGGGCATTCCCATATTGCACAGTGTTTATTCTCTCCTTACCCCTAAGACATGGCCTATCCCACACACACAGACACACACATTTCATTCTTTTTAGAATGTTGACATTATCCGTTTAATGGGACAAACACTGGTTTGGCACTGTCTGAGCTGCCCAAACAATCTGCTGTAAGCTTCATGTCCGTCCACAATATCCAGTGTAAAGAAGCACCTACTGTAATAAGTAATAAAGAAGTGACTTGTGAGGTTGGCCCAACATGTCTTAAGATACTGCCTTGGAGTAAGAAGAAGGAGTGAAACTGAGAATTGTCACTGAGGATTTGTCAATGTCTCTTCTGGAATTTGGGAATCTGCAATCTGAGAGCCACAAGAACTTATTTCTCTGGGAGTCTGACAGTGGTTATTCAGCTTTGGAGATTAATGTTTTCCACATGTCTCAATAGCTGACAGATTTATTTAATGTAACATTTTAGGTCTAATTGAACAGGAAGGACCTATAAATGGTTCTTCCTTTGGTTTTGCTTCACTTTTATGGTCCTCCTTAACTTGCTTCCTGCTATTGCCTTCCATGGTTGCCTTCTCTGGTACTATTTAATAATAGTGTGGTCTTATAACCTCTGTATTCTGTGACTAATACTTTGTCCCCTTCAATCTTCAAGACTTTCAGTGGGAAAACAGCAAACCTGAAACACTGCTTACTCAGTTTCCAGTTTAAGAAGTACTCTTGCACAAGATACCAGTTCTTTTTAAATAGCAAAATCCTCATTTTTATGTGAAGTAATCATGTTGCATGAAAAGCTCTGCAAAATACCTGAGCAAAAGAAATGATAATTAATGATAATTTTCAGTGGGTACAAAAGCAACTGAAGATATAAACGTTCTCCATTTTTAAAGAAGGTTGATGGATGGAGGTGCCCATCCCTTGTGGAAAATGACTCAATTTGTATGCAGTTCTTTCAAAAAATACTGCATAATGTTTGAGATTTTTAATACAGTTATCATTTTCACAGTTGTAATACATGAATGAGTCTGCGTCTAATTAGAACATTTACAGCAAGGATCTATGTTGTTTAGAAACCTCTTTTTTGTGTACTGGAAATAAATTAATTCACTTTTACAGATTCTCAGAATATAACTGCTTCAACACGCTATTATCCTGACTACTATGAAGAACTACATTTCACTTTCAGAATCTATTTTTAAAAAATTCCTGCCAATAATGTGATCCTTTGCCAGTGGACTTGTTCTCTATTTTTAATTGTGTCTTCTCTTAAAGCATGATGCTACTTTTATGAAGATATAGCTCTAGTCCAGATTTAGGCAGCTCTCATTACTGATTAGAAAGGAACCTTTGGGATCTGAGTATAGCCATTCATTAAAAGGTAATTAGTGGAAATAACAGGCTTTTCTCTCAGTGTTTCTCAACATCTAATCTTCATCCTCTCTTAGGTTTTCCATATTTGTTTTTTATGTTACGGTACTCTCACTACCACTGGCTGAGAAGAACTGCATGGAATATGAGAGATCAGCATCTCTGAACTGGCCAATTAAGCTACTTCTCTACAAAGATCACAGATTCTAATATGAACCGGTTTGATCTTGGAATCTCTGATTAGAAAAAGCAGACTCTGAGTTTTAAGCAAGCACTTGATTTTTGTTTGTTTGGTCTGGCATTCTGTCATTTAGAACAACATCAGGATGAATCAATTTTCTGTTACAAGTTCATATACTTTACTGATACTGTGTTTGGGATTCTCTTATTGCTGAATTTATTTCATACCTTTATATTACTGGGATTGGTGGTGATGTAGTTTTCCTGCTCTGTATGCATAAACAGTCTTCAACTCCTGCTGACCAATGAGGGCCTTGATGCATGTGCTGATCTTTTTGCAAGTGATACCCTCCAGCTCTAGGACATGTTAGCTTGCCAATCTGGCTGCTTTTGCATGAGTGAGGAATTCTCAGTGGATTCTGTTCAGACACTACCTTGAACGATCATGGTGCTTATAATCCATCTACAGTGATTCCTGCATTCCATTATTAACACCACATATTAAGATGTAATAGATTAAATAACTCTCACAGCTACACAACTTTTAAAAACTGTGATAATACAGCAGGAAAGGTGCTGCCATATGAAGTCAAGACTTACACAGTTGGAATGTCATGTATAAACCTGATTTTTCCCTAGGTTGAAAATTGTGTAAATAAATTATTCCTGTTGGCAAGCCAAAACACTCATATAGCAGTGCTACCAAAATGGTGAATCAGATTATTTTATGGGGGTTTATTGTGACAAATGCTGTTGGTCATGTATCATGCAGCTTGATATTCTGGGCCTCATTTTGATATAATTTTCATAATTTTAACACTTAGCTTTGGCTTCTTTTGTAGAATGTCAAAGCTTTTCAAAATCAATAATTAGATGACCCATCTGTATTTCCACACTGAAGTAAATAAAGGTCACAGTTTTGGATTATGCTTTTTGCCCATGCACATAATCCCTTTGTTTCTTGCTTTTGTGTGAGGCATGATCAAACCAGGAAATATCTAATCATGGTTTACAGTTTCATCTGATTAGAAAACTGGTTTCAGTTTTGGAAATAGAGAAGATCTTAAAATACAAAACAGGCCACTATGACTTCCTGGGTTAAACATGGTTTAAGCAAAGGGGTTGTGAATGTAGGCAAAGGCCCATTTACATTTTAGTCAGTGGTTTAATACAATGGAGTAAACAGAAGAATTCAGGACAGTTTTCATATGCTAATTTAATGTTTGCTTTTAATAAAATTCAGAAAATATTACAACTACTGAATAATGTTTCCCTCCTGATGTATTATATTGCTATATTTTAATGTTCATATGGATTTTATATGATGAAATAATTGTGCAGTCTGCTGGAACATTCTCTGCTTAAGTTGCATATTATGTGAGGAAGTTGTGAATATGAGAGCATTCAGCCTTATACTGGAGGGTTTCTTTAAAAATAGGAAGTGGAGCTTTCTCCTTACTACTGTCTTACTTTCACAAGTAATGTACATTGTAAGATGTATTTGCGCGTCAGAGGTATTAAAGACCTCTGTCAGCATCAGTGCAAATGCTTCCATACAATGGCTTTGATTTAAAAGGTGTAAGGTAGAATCAGGACTTGGGGTTTATTGCTTATAAATTGTAAAGCTGAAGTTTTAATGAGGTCATTTTTGGTCAAAGCAAGTTTCAGATGAAGCTAGAGATTTAGGAAAAGGGCTGAGTTGAGGGAAGCAAATGCAAATAGGAAGATGTCTTAAGAGCTTATATTCTATTTAATGGTCTTTGTTGTTCAGTGCCTTCTAGTCATTTTTGACTTATGGTGCCCCTATCATGGGTTTTTTTTTGGGGGGGGGCAAGATTTGTCCAGAAGGCATTTGTCTTTTTGCCTTCCTCTAAGGTTGAGACAGTGTTATTTGCCCAAGGTCACCCAGTCGGTTTCTATGGCCAAGTGGAGTTTGAGCCCTGGTCTCCATGGTCATAGTCCAACACCCAAACCACTACACCACACCAGTTACATTACTATATTTTAGTAATATAGATGAGTCACTGTTATATGAAAGAACTCTGAAGAATGATTGGAAAACCATTTCAAATTGGGGAAGCAGAGCAAGAGTGTTAAAACTGAACTTGTCACCATACTCAAGCATTGATTTTTCTGTTACTATTCACACACATAACCTGCTCATTCTTGAGTATAAATGTCTGTCCATAGGCACTTCATGCATCTGATGAAGCAGTTTGTTTACAAAAGCTTATGCTACCAACCTCTTTCGATCTACAATATTTCTTTGCATACCAATTCAGACTAATACAGCAATGTATTTGAATCATATCATGTATGCAACCACTGGCCTTGTTTCAATAGACAGGAGACTAATATTTGCTTTTAATTAGGGGAGGCCAAATTTGTTCTTAACTGAACTAATGGGATGATAAAAAATCAAGGTAAAATAAATGGTCTAGCATTCCTTAATACATGAATGTATATGATACATAGGCCATATAATAGAGTCGAATATATTCTTTTGCCCCCACAGATGATATATTAGTCAGGGCCTCAACTTTTTTGAAAACGGATATGATTCTTTGGAGGTCTTTAAACAGAGGCTGGATAGTCATCTGTCACAAGGGCTGCTTTGATTGTGAGTTTCTGCATGGCAGGGGGGTTGGACTGGATGGCCTTTGTGGTCTCTTCCAACTCTATGATTCTATGATTTTTCTATTCTACGATCCAGAATTAGTCATGAAACTCCATAACCACTATATTCCCCCCCCCCCATTGTTCTTTGTGAGAAGGACTTCAGTATATTTTAGAAGAACTTTCACAGTTCAAATAAAGATTCATAAGCAGGTTTGCCTGAGCACTTTTTTCTCAGTTGTTTGGCTGTTTATTATATCTGAAAAAGATCTTATTTTGGTAGGACTTCTTGCAAATTAATCAGAAGACACTGAAAATGTTTGTTACTGCACTCACATTGCTGCAACTTTTTACACACTTTATAGTTTTGATGTAGTCTCCTTTTTTATCATTCTTTTTTAGCTTTCCAGATTCAAAGTGATCCACTGCCGTATTAGCTCACCTCATGCTCTGGGCAACATCTGAATTTGAACTCTAGCATGTTTTCCTCAAGAGGCAAGAGGCATTTCTAGTTTAGTTTCAAGCTTGCAAAATCTCCAGGGTGTTTTCCTTGAATGTTTTGTGCTTGAATTCACATTCATCTTCATGTTTGAAATCTGTGTGTGGTTCTGCTAGAGTCAGCATGTTCCAAGAAGGATATTTTTACCAAGATAACTCCTTCAAAGCTTACAGGTGAAAACCCACTTCCTAGGAGTTTCCTTCTCTAATGTTCTATCTTTTCTGGGGCAAGTTGGACCCTTGGTGAATGCAGTTTTCAATGTGTTGTCACTAAAACCACTGAAGAAACAGCAAGGCCTAAGCCATTGTCATAAGATCTGTTGTGCTTCTCCACACCTGATTTTAGTTGATGCTGCTGTGGAATCTAGTAACAAGTCCTCTCTGAAATGTTAACTCCTAGAAAAGAGAGGTTTTCAGCTGTTGGCTTGCTAACTTCCATTTGCAAGTTGTTCTGTACTTACCTGTTTTAAGGAGAGTTTTACAGATCTTTGTAAATACACTACTTGGAGAAAAGATAGCTTGTGAGTGATGGAAGAGAATGTATTTTTATGCAACTATTTTGAGTGGCCTTTCAAACTCTGAAATGAATGGTTTTGTTTTCCTGATTGTTATATAGCATTCTAAGTATTATATGTTTGAAGGTTTGAGAATAATATTCACATCTATGATGCTTGTAAACACAAATAGTATTTATAAATGAATAAAGTATGTGCTTTAACACTGTGTCTGTGTTAAATAGTGAATGTATGTCATCTTGATTCCTTAATTACAAAGTTTTTCCTAACAGATCTCTCTTTCAGTAGGTCTTTTAGGAGAGTATTACATTCCCCCCACTATTTCATCTGATCTAATTTATGGGTTACAGGACAGGTTACATTGGCCTAATCAGGCAGGAAACTTGAGGCCAGGGTTGAAAATCTGCCAAGTCATATAGAACCTGTGATCCATCTTAGCCTAGGATTTATGTGGTCTCTGTGGCTCACACAAATGAGTTATCTGTGCCTGTGCAGTACATCATTCAGAGGCTTCTAGAGTCATTTCATAAACCTTATGCGGTAACGCAGTGAACTCCCTGCATGCCTAATCAGTGCACTTCCCACCAAAACCTTCAATTCCTCTTCACCTGCCACAGCAGCAATAGCAACAGTTTCTGATTCTTGTTATTTCTGATTTTTACTTTAATTGACTCTGTTTTCTAGTCTCCTCTGGCTTGGCATTTTGGCTTGGTTCTCAGACTTTCAGACTTGGATTTGAATTGTTTTAACTACTTTGGTTTTCAGTTTCTTTTGGCTGGTATTAACAGTTTTCAGCTGTGCTCTACCCTTCAGGGTTTAGTGTCTCTGTGGCATCCCTTAAGAAACACATTTCTTGTGTAGCTAAAGTCAGTGAACTTGACAGCCACTGTAAGTGTCTCCTCTGCTCTATAGAGCAGGGGTAGGCAACCTTTCTCCTTTATGGGCCGAGGGACTTAAGCTCCCAGAATCCCAGGAGCTATTGGCCAACATGGGACTATTGGCCAACATGGCTGAAGCTTCTGGGAACTGAAGTCCCTCGGCCTTTAAAGGGGAAAGGTTGCCTACCCCTGCTATAGAGTATTCATCCTGTAGGCCTGGCATAAGAATCCACATTGAAGGCTCTCTCATACAAGAACATACTAAGGCTGCCAAAGTTGGGTCCCGGGACACAGATTCTACTGCTATGGCCTCTTCCTCTTCCAGCCACAAGTGTCTCCTAGGTTCCAGTATATGGTTTTTCAGTCTATTGCCATGAAATGCTTGTTACTCAAGACATATGTGAACCCTGATAACATGAGAGATTACTAACTTTCTCCCTCCACAGCTCACAGTGGTTATCACAGATTCATTCATGGAAAGATGGAGGGCTTACATGGAAGGCTTTTCCATTTGAAGTTGTTGGGCACCAGAAGAGAACACTCCACATCAGTGCTCTTGGAATGTTAACAATGGAGAGCCTTTGAGACACTTCTTTGAGGCAAGATGATCAGGCAGTAATGTATTACTTGAACAAACAAGGTAGAATGAGACCCGGCACCCTGCTCTATCTTACACTCCATTTTTGTGACTGGTGTATCAGCAGAGGTATGTCCACCTAGGTGATCCATCTTCCAAGAGAGGCAAATGCCTTAGCAGATGCTCTCAGCAAAACCTTGGATTCCTGGCACAGGTTGAAGCTACATCTGGACATGATACAGAGGGTGGTCTGAAGGTGAGGCACTCCAGAAGTGCATTTCTTCATCTTGGCCAAGAGCAATCAGTATCGGATGTTCTCCAGGTTTTGTCAGGCAAAAGGCTCATGTGGCAATGCCTTCCTTTTTCATTGAGGATGCCCTGCTATGTATGCTTTCCCCCCCCCCATTTCCCCTCATCACCAGGGTGATAAAAAACACAGACAAGGTGAGGTGCATCCTTGTTACCCCATGGCAACTCTGGCAACTGGTTTGTTCCTCCAACTTACTCAGACCAACCATCTCAAACTGCCAGACCTGCTCACCATGCAGGACAAATGGGTGATTCACCCAGACTCGGACATTCTCAAGCTGACTGCATGGAGGATGTTTCTTTTACCTTCTCTTACTGATCCTATTAAGAACATTATCACAACAACACATAGGTTTTCCATTCAGCATCCCTATGCATGGAAGAATTTTCTTTCTTTCTTTTCTTTTCTTTCTTTCTTTCTTTCTTTTTTTGGTCACCTCAAGAGGTCTCTCCAGTTTAGGCACCAATAGATCATGTCTTGGTGTTTCTCCCCTCCAGTGTCAGGTCCAACACCACAATTGAGTCTGGAGTTGGTCTTCTCACCACTCTCTAGGTAACCCCATGAGCCAATGGCAACCTGAGATTTGCACCAATTTACCTGGAAGATGGCATTCTTGGTGGCAATTACATCAGTCAGAAAGGCAGGAGAGCTCTGCACCCTCAGGAAGAACAACCTTACTTGCAGATCCACAGGGACAAAGTCGTCCTTCAGCTGAAATTTTTTTCTTGCCTAAAGTAGTGACTGCTTCCCACATCAATCAGGAGACTGTGTTGCCTGCATTGATGCAGAAGCTACTTTGAACTTAGAATGGACTCTTCACTGCCTTGGCCTTTTATGTCAACAGAACTGTGGTCTTCCGCAAGTCTTAGAGAATCTTTGTGTGCTACTCTTCAAAAAATAAAGGACTACCTATTGCTTTGCAGTGCTTTCTGAAGTGGATGGTTTCTACCATTCATATGGTTAATAATTTTTCAAAAAAAAAAAGACCTTCCAGCATATGTACATCGGCTACAGTTTTCTAAGAGGCGTGCCTGTGGAGAATGTTTGCACAATGACTTATATAGTCACAGTCTTTGATTTTCAGCTATCACTATAGAATAGATGCAAGATCCAGCTCTGAAACCACTTTCAGGAGAGCAGTGTTGTTTTCCTGCCCAGCATGACATTCCCACTATGATTGCTAGCTTGCTAGTCTCTCATTTGTAAGGAGAACAAATTGCTTACCTGTAACTGTAGTTCTTCAAGTGGTCATCTATGAAATCACACCCATCCTCCCCTTGCCTTGTCCACCCTCCCCACCCATTTCTCCTGCCTAGACCCTTGGTTGCTCCTTGTGCATCCATGCAACTGAGGGTTTAGGGTGGAAAGTACACTGGTTAGGTGCACAAGGAGTGGGTGGGGCTACTGTCAAAATGCTAATAATAATAATAATAATAATAATTTTTATTTATATCCCGCCCCTGTGCAGAGCAATCGGGGTGGCTTACAACATTACAATTTCCATTAAACAAAACATAAAATCCCGAACCCCACCCATCCTTTAAGAAGTAAGGGTTCTTCTTATTCTAGGCTGGGTGGTGCTGGGCTTAGTGTCTCTCCCCCAGATGACATCGGATGGTAATGGAGGGAGGGCTCTTGTGTAATAGCTCTAGCAATTTCTGAATGATGCACTGTGCAGGCACAGATAACCCATGTGTATGAGTTCACAGATGACCTTTCAAAGAACTACAGTTAAGGTAAACATATGCCTGTCATCCAGAACATAGCATAGTACAAGGATTTTTAAATTGTGTGAATGGCTACATTGGAGAGATGAGAAACATAATCATTTTGCCCATCTTCCTTATGAAGTGATACCTAAATTTGTCTAAACTGACATTGCAAACAAAATGGATATTGGCATTTCTGCTTCTATTTCCGAGAATTCTATACAAAACTGTCTAGGTTCAACCTACCAATCTCATGTGAACATGGGATCTCTATTCTACTCTCTGGATTTTCCTCTTGAATTTACTGGAATACTGTTTGCATAAATTGTCTGGAGTAAATAGAACTGCCCGTTTGAACCAGATTATGGAAGTAGTTGCTCCATCAAAGAATGGTGATAGATAGTATACTATATTGATAGCTATTCTGAATTTCCTTGGAGAGTGGATTTTTGGTGCAGGAGCTATTTTCAGTAGGATTGTGGCTAGAAAACAGAGGCACAAGGAGTACCTAATTGGTCTGTTGGACTGCAGTATATATAAAAACCTAATGCTTCAGTAATGTCCAACTGAATGCTTGAATTCAATTCAATTTATTCAGTCCTTGACCAGTACATAAATGCTTGATGTTATCCTGGCCGAAACAAAATTCTGTTCTTTGACATGGCATCAAATGTGCCAGAACTCCAGGGACATCCCAGGGCTTAAGTTTGGATAATTGATAAATAGCACCTCTTAGACTAATAAAGCAGAGCCAGAGTGATGTGGTGGTTTGGTAGTGGACTATGACTCTGAAAATCAGGGTTCAAATCCCCACTGTGCCATGGCAATCCACTGGGTTATCTTGGGCAAGTTGCATTCTCTCAGCCTCAGAGAGAAGGTGATGGTAAGCCCTTTCTGAACAAATATTGCCAAGAAAAGCCTGTAATTGGGTTGCCATAAGCAGAAATAGTTTGAAGGCACACTAACAACCAGAAAGACTAATAAAAGGGAGTATCATTCCTTTATTTTATGGTTATTTCCCCCCTTTGCTTAAGTATTAATTCCTGCAAGGCAGGCAAGGGAGTATATTCTGTAGTGGGAAGTAACTAAGTTTCATAAAGTACACAGGGATTAGATAGAGGGCAGGAAAGCTGCCACCAACTGTGTGCATGTGTTACACATAGTGGAAGAAATAATTCCCTGGACAAGCTCCCAAAGAGCCACTAGCAGGAATGCACACATTCTCCTGCAAGAAAAACATGTTAGTTGTTACAAAGGTCAGTTTTCTAATGAGTCCATGTAGTCTCAAATAGTTTGGGGAATTTGAAGTGGTACATTGCTACTACATTCTGCTTATCTTGTACTGCCACACTGTTTCATTTGCAGATTGGCCAATCTTATATTGCCCCAAAGAAGAAATGTTATCACTGTAAAAGAGGACATCAACTTGAATAATATTTACTTAAGCCAATATACTTATCACAATGTATATGTATAGAGGTAAATCTAGAAATAATTAAAACAACTAAATTTAAATAATAAACTGCCAAGGAAGACACGGCTGTGCTGCAGTGTTGTCAGGAGGTTCAATGCAGACTGTGTCCAGGCCCTTTATTATCCAGGTCCTTTGTTTTTAAAACTGCACTTGGGCTGCAAAGCTCTTGAAATAGAGGTCATATTCAAATAAAGGACAGCTCTCTGTTGGCAGAACAGAGACCATCCTGCTGACAAGGAGAACATATCCAGATAACATCATCATAGGATGTTATCACACGTGGGCCAGTTTCATTGTTAAAGAGATAATAAAGTGGAAATGAAGCATCCCGAAAAGAAAGCGAAAATAGAGCTTAATTGCGCAAAAGCTTTTCACACGTAATTACAGTAATAAGGGAATTAAATTAAAAGCAAAAAAAGACGTTTTTAACTTTCATACACAAGTGAAAAGA
>CM034706.1:228769124-228795448 GCA_020142125.1 Phrynosoma platyrhinos
CATTATTTCCTCCTTCCATTTTGTCTTCTCTCCCCACTTTAACTGTTGAGGCTTGAGTTGTGATTCTCCAGAGCCGACAATAAAGGTCTGCTCTATCATTGCTCCAGGCCCCTATTAAGATATGATTCTTTGTTTTTCTTAGCTACAACATTGCTGCTTGTGGTACTGGGCTCTGACCACTAAACAAGCATCTCTGACTCTGTCCATGGTTCTGACTCTACCAAGGTAGTCTCTAGAAGCCAAGCTTGCCTTTGTCCACCTGTGTTGGTCTAGCACATTACAGAAACAGATGGCATTTAAGTATTTTAGCATTGTTGACCCTAAAAATATGGGATTGTCCCATTGGGATGAAATGGGAAACCTAGGTCAAAAACAGTCCATGATTTCTTCTTGGCTACCTTTTGCTTACTTACCTACATAACCACCAGACTTCTTTCAATGTTGCAGAATTGTTTGTGAGTAGGGCCTGGGTACATTACAAGTTTCCAACATTTCTCGTTCATTTTATTTAATAATGTGTGTTTGGCTTATATTTGCCTTCATGCTTTGCTGACCTCATCCTTGAAAAAATTCTATACACTGAGCAGCTGTTAGGTGCATTAAACCTTGAGCCTGGATTGGATTTTGAATGCCAAATAACTATCTCCTCTAAGTATTAAAGAATACCCTGTGTTATTCACATAGGGTGGGACTAATGATCACTTTTTAAAAACAAAAATATACATGATGGTGTTTGGTTATACCATTATTAAAGTAAGCAGGCTGAGTCAGTCCAACTGAAGCCAACATGGGAGGTGGGGTGGATAGAGAGATACAAAGTACCCCACATCTGGTTTTTATCTAACAACTTTCTACATTCGTGCAAGGGTGATAGGGAAAGTAAGAATGCTTAATCCATCACTGTGCCCTCCATAGTTAGTGTATGCTGGTGTATTTGTAGTCCCAAGCCCTGCTTGCGTACTAAAATTTTCAAAAGTGACATAGTCTTGTGACTTTCAAGTGGTGTGTTTGCAGACATACTAAATCATGGTGTTTAAAGTCTAGTCCTAATGTTAATATTTTATAACATATAGGTCTTCAGACTACTCAAATTCAAAGTTCTTTAGCTCAGTGATCCTTACAATATCCCTTTTGGGAAAGCTCACACTCTTATTTTAAAATTTATCTGATTTAATACTGTTTTAAGGGGGGGTTGTTATATAGTATATGTTTTTATGGATATGTATATGTTTTATTATTGTAAGCCGCCCAGATTGGAATTCCAGAGGGCGGGGTAAAAATAAATTTTATTATTATTATTATTATTATTATTATTATTATTATTATTATTATTATTATTATTATTATTATTATCAGTGTATCTCAGATGTACACACAACAGCTGCAATCCTGAATGGTTCAGCACTGAAGCATTTACTACTTCCTAGACCTACTGAAGAACTGCTGAAGATCCTTCCCCCCATGGCCATTTGTACCTGGAGTGTTCTTATTAGCATTGTGCAGAAAGTGGCAATGGTAAGGCATCCCTAAATGCCCTCTACTTCAAAAATCCTATGATGAGATATGGAAAAGAAACGGAATTAAACCTTTTTAAGGATCCTGTTTTTTAACTATCTTTCTTGGGTAACTAGCAACAAAGAGGGACTTGAAACAAAAAGTAACTAGACAGAGGCTGGATGGCCAACTTTAATTGTGAGTTCCTGTATGGCAGGGAGTTTGACTGGATGCCCCTTATGCTTTCTTCCAACTCTGCAGTTCTATGATTTTATGACAGGGGTCCCCAGACTTTTTGATCTGGGGGCCAGTTCGCTGGCCCCCAGATCTTCTGGGGGGCCGGAGGCACACGTGCATGTGCACTACTCCGGGAGCCACTTTGGAACACAAAATGGCGCCTGAGTAGTGTGCATGCGTGCGCAATGCCAGGTGCCATTTTGTGTTCCAAAATGGCGCCCAGAGTTGTGCACATGCGTGTGCAATGCCAGGCGCGTGCGCACGACTCTGGATGCCATTTTGTGTTCCAAAATGGCATCTGGTGGCGGGCACGAGTGGCGGCGTGGCAGCGGCAGCAGCAATGGCAGCAGGACCAGCTGCGGGCCAGTAGGAAGGCCTCGATGGGCCGGGTCTGTCCCACGGGCCATAGTTTGGGGACCCCTGTTCTATGATCTTTAGCTTTAGTAGATAATGCAGATCTAACCCAATACATTCATTTTTCTTATTCCAATGCTTTAAGTTGTACCACCCAAAACACCTTCTTTGGGATAACTATTAAACTTGTCAGTCCATTACAGCATTTTTAGGATGCCTAGGTTTATCATGTGACTTCAAGAGATATATAGGGAAGGTATTGCAATAAGTGTCCTTGTGCGAGGTGCTGCACCACCCCAAATGCCTTTGTCTGTGTAACTAGTAAGCGGGTCCTGCCTGCCTTGGCATCTGTATTTCCCCACCCGATTTCTTCTAAATTCAAAAAGCCACAAATTATGTATAGCAAGGAATCCACACTATCGTGAAAGAGGAACACAAAGAACTAGTTCTTTCTGCTAGTTTCTTTAATAAGGAAACACATATCATTACAAAATAACAATTTAACAATAAAGACAGAAACAGTGTCCACATGAGGGCAGAGAAGGGGGCATTAAAAGCAGCTTCCTGCAGGGTGAGATAGGGCGGAGGTCTGTATTGCAGAGCTTGGGCTGCACCAGAAGTGGGGAAAATGAAGTAGATCCAAGAGGTCAATCAACTCAGATTGTTTTGTAAGTTTGTGGATGACAGAGAGAGGCATGGCTGGAATGGGAGGCCAAGGGGGCCTCTCCCTGCCATGAATATCAAACATGAGAAGCCTTTTTGCCTTTCACTTAGCTCAAGGTGGGTATCATGTGACTCTCTAGATGTTATTGGATTGCAGCTCACCATAGCTGTAGCTAGCATTGTTAATGGCAAGAGACTACAAAGGGATTCCACATATGGCATGTGTAATTGCACAAAACCTGGACTGAAACAAATAGAATGAAAATCAACAGAGACAATGCAGAAAGCCACAAAAACCAAATGCTCAGGTACAGGATGGATACTTGGCTTAGCAGTAGTACATGTGGTTATTGTTGCTGATAAGTTGGATATGACCCAGCAGCGTGATGCTGCAACAAGGAAGAAAAATATATTTTAGCCCCCATTAAAAGAACCATAGGTTCCAAGTCAAGGGAAATAATTGTCCCATTATCCACTAATCAGGCCTCATCTGGAGTACTGCATTCAGTTCTGGACATGTCATTTGAAGAAGGATATACACATTGAAGCAGGTTCAGAGAAGGGCAACAAGGATGATAAAAAGTATGGAGAACAAAACATGAGAAAAGGTGAAGGAGTTGGACATGATCAGCCTGATAAAGAGAAGACTGAGTGGTAACATGATTGCACTTTTTAACTATCTAAAGGGTTGTCACAGAGAGGAGAGAGTACATTTGAACTCTGCTGCCCCAGAGGGTAGGACCAGGTTTAATGACTTTAACTTACAGTTTTCAACTGACCATTAGTAGGAAACTCTTGATGGTATGTGTGGTTTGACAATGGAACCACATATTTAAAAAGGTACAGTAGTTTTTTTCTCTGGACATCTCCAAAAGAGGCTTGATAGCTTACCTGCTGGGGATGCTCTAGCTGGAGTTCCTGCATTGAGTAGAAGGATGGATCCAATGGCCTATGGGTGCTGTTCCAATTTTATGAACATCAGAAGTATTGCATGATTCCCACCCCCATCTAGCTTGTATGTTTCACAATAGCTGGATATGGAAAATTGCTTGTCATTTAATTTCTCACTGTGCTATGTTAAGTATTCCAGAGCACTGTGAAAAATATCAAATGATACTCAGCTTCCTAAACTGAATTGCTGACACCATATAAGCCCAGGACAGAGGGTGAGAGAATGAGCCAAAATAGACATCAACACTAGTGGGCCCTGCCAGAGCCCTTTGGTCCTCTGAGCATGCTAGGTGCTGATGCTGGCCCAGAATACAGGCTAAGCAAAGGCTTCAGAAGAATGCATTCATAGCTAGATAAGAGAGGAGTCTCCCTGAAGGCTCTCCCTTCAGAGGTCAAGCCAAAGTAAGGCCTCAGATTTAAGCCAGCTCTCAGTTATCCACATTTGTCATCAGAAATAACATAGGACAAGGATGGAAAGACAGTTAAAGACAAGGTAGGTGGGAAGACATTATTAGCAAGGGAGAGCAAAGAGACGGGGGATCACCTGTCAGCCAATCCCCATTACAGGATCCTGGCAGCCTGTGATCTAATATGGCTTCTAAATTTACATCAACAGTGAAATGCTTCAACACGACACAGAACATTGAAGCTGCGATGTTACTGCTACCTGGATGTGGTAAAAATCCAACAAGTTACAGTTTTGTAAATATATGTTACAAGACACTGATGAAATTCATTGCCATATTGGTGTTATGTTCCCCCACCCTACCCCTACGATCAATGATTTTTATCAATGAATTAGGCATGCTTTGTTGCTTTTTTATTAAAAAATTATTACTTTTTTATTGAAAATAAGCTTACATTGTTACGACCATTCTCTCTCTCAGAGTTTATTTTTTTCCCCACTCCCTCCCCCCCTACCCGATGTCATTAGATAAAATAAATTCATTCACACCACATTTAAAAAATAAGTCTGTAGCCTGACTGTATTCTAGAAAATGGATAATGGTGACACACATGGTGAACAGGTTCTGCTTTTTGCATGCTGCTACTTACATACTGGCTAGTCATCATGCATTGTTTACAAGAGGATTTTATTTATGTTAATAGATCTCTATATCATTTTATATATAAGTACACACAAATGATGGGAATTGGATGAGGCTCAGATGGCTTGAATCAGTTCACCTTTTCCTCCCCTTTATTAAAAAAAAGAAAAGAAACTAAACCATTGTATTGTGTATTAAAGCTAACAGCTTCCCCATTTTAAACAGTAGAAGTTGGAAACACCTTTATTTTAATGATTTTATGTTCTGACTTGATTCTACATAGTAATGTTTCTACATCATTGGTTTTAAAGAGGACACCCTGGATTGTTAGAAGCTGGAACAGAAACAGAGTCAAGTTTGTGTGCTGATGCTGCTATTTTACCAGTGATCTATTAAAAGTTCAAGATCCTCAAATATATTCCAATCCAGTGAAAGTAATCTGTGCACATAAGCAGACTTCCATCCGTTGCTGATATGGATAGAGATCCTCATCTGTACTGCACTATACTGTTTGCCTGACCCTGATTTAACTGGATGGAGAACTCTTTTTTTATAGTAATTAGGATGTGCACCCACATCTAGAAATACCAATTGTCACATATGATTGGCCACCCATAACTACTGCTGGTGGATCAGGGTCAGCCTGTATCCAAGAGATTAAAAACTATCTTACTCTCACCAGTTTCTGTAGGTCTCACCTTCCAGCAAAATGTAATTTTAAAAAATGAGCAGAAGCACTAACTCAAGGTAAATGCAATTTCAGGTGATTGCAAATTATGAATTTTGGAGCCATTGCACATATGTTAACACAGCACGTTGGGCTGCTACTTGGCTTCTGTCTTTGCTTTTTAGGGTATAATCCATACATTTTCCAGAGAGCAAGTCCTATTCAGTGAGTTATTACTTTGGGGTAGACATGTCTAGATTTGCAGATTACTGTAAATTAAGGAAAGATTAACCTAATTTGACTGATTGTCAATATGAATTATCAATTCAAAGCTGAAAGTAAAGTTTGTGAACTTCTGAATGGTGTGATCTCATCACACAGTTAACTTATGAACAAATTGATTCTGGCTTGCACATGGTTATGTCAGAATAAATTTGTTAGTTGTTAAAATGTGCAGTCTTGAAAAGTAGCAGAATCTGTGGTATAACATGTGAAATTAAAATCAGCCCTGTAATGCACCATAGCAAATTTGTTTTTGTTTTTTTAATAATACTAATTTGCCTGTCAGCCTGTATCCAAATTACAGATCAGAATTCACTTTGGCAGTTATGAATGTGTAACCTAGAGCTGATGTATCCATGACAGTTTGATATTCACAATCCTTATGTATTCTCTAGTTTAGGGGATACATAGGGACCACGAAAGTCCCCCAATCCCTATTTATTGGGGTTTGTTCCCCTCGGGAAGCAGAAGACTGATGTTTCATCCACCCCCACATGCAAGTGATCTCTAGTGAGAGGGGAAATTGTGACAGTGACTTGTCACAATTGAGATTGCTCATGGGAGGGTTGGGAACATTAGTCAGCTTCATCCTGCGCAACAGATCTCCATCAATCACAGTGGATGCCACCCGGTAAGTGGGGACTGGGAGGTCGGGTTGGGATTCACTGTGTAGCTAGGTAATCACAGTGGTTACTCATCTTTAACTGCCCAAGTGAATTCTGGCTATAGATACCTGCAAAGACTATGAAGTATAAACATGCACACTCACACAGATATAAATGCACACATACCCACACATTCTATTATTTAGGCAAATGAGACAGTTCAGGTTTACTTTAGAACCATCCACAAAATTCTGAGTGTTGAAGGGCTTGTGACTCCACCATACTTTCAACCAACAAAACATCATATATGGGTAGGGTTGCCAGCTGAAATAAAGGATAGGGCTTCTGTCCTTTTAGTGGTTGTCTAGAAGAGAGAATTTCAGCAGGTATAGTCTGCATGAAAATCAAAACCTACTGAAATCTCCTGTTTTATGCAATTATTTAAAAGCCCTATTCCTTATTTTGCATGACAACCATATGCCAACACAACTTTGCTCTACACAGGAACTAACCCCCACAATTCTTCCCTCTGCCATTTTCTGCCATTGTAGATGTATACTTTTTTGATGCCATATGGTTGTTGATGGGGCCAGGTTTAGCTTTAAGAACCATAATTTACAGATTCAGAACTCCACAAGGACACCATTCTATGATTATTTCTTAATGCTTTATATCCTTTCCAGTGGCAGCATTAAAAGCTAAGAGAGGCACGATAAAAGGAGTTTGGGTGGATTAATATACCCTTAAGTGCTTTTTAAAAATAAATTATAAAAAAATAAAAAAATAATTTTATTCCCCTCCCCTAAGCATAGCCACTCCACTGAAGGGCTGACAGAATAAGAAACCCAGGTTTCTGGGTTTGCAATAATTTTTAATGAATCCTGCATCTCACAAATGGTGACTTCACACCACCTATAGGCAGGTCGACATTCTGACTGCTTAGATGTAAGTAACCATGAGATCTCAGAAAATTTACTTTCATGGACTACAGTTCTCAGCATTCTCCAGTTTGTAGTTCAAAAAGGCGAGCTACAGTTCACAAAAAGAAAAAAATCTAAATTCTTTTAGTCCTGCTTCAAGAACTCTCCCCTCCTTTTCAAACATATGAAGATATTTCAGAATCTGGAAAACAAGAAACATTTAAACAGCTGGCAATTACCCTCTCTTTCTAGCTTTACAGTTATTTAGGATGGGGAGAGAAGGGAGCTGAAGTGACTGGAGGCTAATTAAATTATTAGCACAAAGCACAAAATTTCACAGCTAGGATCAACTTGCCTAATGCTCCATGAACTATCGTCAATTCAGCTCTACTTCCAACAGGCCATTTTGTGACTAAAACAGCTTGTTTCTGAGGCCTAGGTTCTGGACTGTAGCATCACAGTCTGCAGGTGGTCATTCACAGGATGCAATGCCAATCTATACCAATAATTAAAAGACAGTACAGAAAAAGGAGAAGGGCTGTAATCTGCTGATATGCAAATATTCTACTGAACAGGATTTTAAAAATATTATCATTGTGTGAAGAGGCAGTCAAACATAAGAGCCTTCATTTGCAGTCAGGGTACAGCCCTGACACTGGGTTATCACCTTAGTGAGAACTACTCCTGAGTTTCTCATTAGTAACACTATCTTAAGAAAAGAGCAACTCTTTGAACACATAATCATTCTACATAGGACAGCAACATGCAAGGCCTAAGAACATGTTACCTGTGCATTAATCATGTTGTTCCTTTTAGGCCAGCATCCTTGTGGAGGCAAAGGGCCAACACAAAATCCATCCATATCTTTGAAGTCACAAAAGCCTTCTCTTTGTGGCCAAAATAAAAGGGCAGTACAGTCGTCCCTCTACATTCACTGGGTTAGGGGTGAGGGACCCCCGTGAATGTGGAAAAACCACAAATAAAAGAACACTAAGATAACACCTGTCTAGGAATTTCCAGATCCTCCCATAAAAGTCTATGGTCAACATCTGCTAGAAGTTGATCATAGAATCATGCTGGAGGACCTACAAATGCCTTGAGCATTGTTTTCTCTGGGAACTTCTAGGTTCTCCAGCACAATTCGATGGTCAACTTCTGGCAGAGTTGTGCTGGAGGACCTAGAGATTCCTAGAGAGACCATATTAATCAAAACCGTAAATAACCAAATCTGCAAAAGTCAAAGCCGCAAATGTGGAGGAACTGTATAGTTGCTGAAGACCAACCCAACTCCCTATCTCTTAATCTCTCTCTTTCTCACCATACTTAGACTCTCTCTTTCACTTTGTTTATATGCTTGTCTTTGCTCCTGTACACATAAAACCAAAGGTCACAATTTCACTGTGTAGCTATAATATAAAGTTTGTGAGGGTAAACAAAGCCTACCTGATCCAGACCAGTCTACAGCAAAGAACAATGCTGTTTATGAGCATTTCTTTAGCCACAGAAGCATTTTCTTCACACAGCACCATGTTGCACCCCCAAATCTGTAACTTGAGTAGGGTCTGAGCACTATCCTCATGGACCAAATATCTGTCTCATTCTTTCTTTTCCTTGCCCCCTTCAGAGTTTTCAGTTCCAGTCCTGCTAGATGCAGTGACCACAAAACTGTGCTGACATCGCATAAAATTGCTCCATCTTCCCCTGATTCCATTGTCAGTCTTCTGTAAGAACCCCCCCCCCCAGACTGTCAGCCATAATTCCAAAAATAAATCAGCACTAACTACAGCAGCAGAAATGAATATTGGACATGGAAGTTAACCCTGTGTTCCATTCTTCCATAGTGACTAAGCAGAACAAACCAACACCTGAAATTAAATCATCACCTGGGGTTATCCCTTTAGAGAATGAATCTGAAGCAATGTGGAACAGAATATCTATCAGGAACACAAAGGTTCAAGGAAGATGATAGTGTCTGTACCTATCCCCCACTTGCCTCAATTGCCTCCTTTCATCAAAATCTGGAGAAGGAGCAAAGACGTTCAAGACACTGATATCTGGGGCTGTATATGAAATAGAGAGGCCTTTCAGCAATCAGTGCAAACACTAGGTAGCAAAGATAATATGGCTTATCCCTCCAGGATCAGCAAAGAAATCATAAATGTTTTGACAGCCAGAAAATGTGATATAGTGCAAGAGAAACTGCTGACTTTGATACATCTTTGGTCCTTGGGTTGGAATGGATTCACTCTCCCTCTAACCTCCTGCACTATGTTCTCATTCAGTTCAGTGTGAAATTGGGGTAGAAGGAGAAAGTCCCCAGCTTAAAGCATTAGTTCTTGGAGTTCTCTCTTCACTGAAAATTAGATATATAAGGCCAGATCAATATAGCATTCTGTGGGCACATGATACTATCACTGTCAAACCTGCCTGTCCTTTCTTTTCATTCTTCCTCTCCAGCAGATCTTGATCTTCAGAATATTAGAAGACATAAGCCATCATCTGAGTCCCCCCAACACACCTTCATTTTCAAATTCCATTTTAAAAAAAAGAGTACACCTTCAAACTAAATATCTCTAGGTGTCAGATTGTTGTGTCCCCAAAAAACAAAGATGGCAGTGCAAGCATGATAGGAGATGTATGCAAATCAACCCAGGGCTGGCTGTTTCCCCCCACCCAAGCTGGCAAGCAATCTGAAGGTTCTTGCCACAGTTTTTTTAAAATTACCCATCTACTTTGGCACTGCTAACCTGACTAACCTGAAAGGGTGAGTCTTCCAATTTTCACATAAATGGTTAGTTTGCCAGGCCTGGCTATTTACATAAATATCACATGATGCTGTTTTACAAAATAAATTGTGTTCTGCTCTGCATTTAAGCAGGTGAGTTGGTGCTTATGGGTATAGAAGACTGATAGTCTTCTATAACCACTCTGTTCTTCAAATTAAGAACAGTAAACTACTAGGGCACCAAATACCTACTGCATTACCTAGATGTTAAAGGGCAATTAGCATTAGACAACAAACGATGCCTGAAATCACACTCCTCCCATTATAAAGAATTAATTCATCAACTGTCTGCAGAACCAGAGATGTCCCAATGCCAGAGCTGCTTCTTGTCCTCTCTGCTGAGGCTCTAATGGCCAAAGCCAAAAAAAACTTGAAGGGTGATGATTCTTTTCATATATTTCAAGTGTACCACTTCATGTACCTTGCTTTTTTCCCAAATCAAACACAGTGTATCTGGTCAACTCACATTGTCAGGCTCTGGTATCATCCTAGCACAATATTCAAAAGTCCGAGTTAAGGAAGAAAATTCCAAAGTGAATAAAAGCAAAGCTACGTTGTGCTGCTATTCATGGCGATCTCAGGAAAAACCCAAGGGAAAAAAAAGCTTGCTTTGAACTTGAAGAGAACAAGACAGAGAGATGATGAACATGCAGCAGACAAACTACTCTGAAGAATGCAAAAGGAGCAACTGTGTCTTTAAACCTTTTCAACCAGGATGCTCTTGAGTTCACCTGGAATCTCTCTACAGCCACCAAAGAAAGGGTATTGCAGTTCAGAGAACAGAACAGAACAGAACAGAAACCAAACATTGCCTAACTGAGGTATTGATAGCTCTGGATCACTTTGAATGTTCAGTAGCTGATGCTGGGGTATGGAGCTGCCTATTTATTTTTTCCAAGAGCTGCATCCACCTCTTCTTCAGGCTTCAGGGAATGCCACTGGGCAATGGGGCGGCGTGGGTTGGCCAACATGTCAGACCAGTGCCTTAGCTCTGTGCCAGTGGCGTTGTTCCCAACAAATACTTTGCCAATGGCTTCATTCTTTCCCAGCTTGTCATAATCCAGCACAGTAATCACAACTTGCACTTTCTGAAGGAGAAGCAAGAAGACAGAAATTATTACTAAGGACAATACTGCAATGCTATTTTAATTAATACAATTAAAACAATGCTATTATATTAATTGAGAAAAGGCAGGGTATAAATAAAGGTGATTGTTGTTGCTATTATTGTTGTTATTACTATTGAGTTGATCTTAACGTTCATATATTAATCTCCTCAGATCAGCTGATTCCTCACTAAGCAGATGCCTGTTGTAAAAAGACGATAATGTTCTCCTTTTGCATGCACCCACTACTCAGGTTTTAATGACAGTGGCATCATTTTTGGATGAATGGGCAAAGAACAGAGGGCTTATGATGGGGATTTTTTTTAATTGAAAATATACAAGACTGTATTTCACCAGGGCTCAAAAACTGAGTTAAAAATGTGCTCAAAAACTGAGTTTAAAAAAAAAAAGGGTTGTGGACATGATATGAACTCATGCAATTAGAACTATATAGAGGCCTATCTACACACCAATTGTTTAAAAGTGATTTATGTCTGAATATCAAGTGATATGAGATAGATTCGAGTTGCATAATTTAAATCAACTAACTGATCAAAATTTAAGGACCCAATTAATTGTGCAATTGTTATTTCAACTTAGCCATATATTATCTTTAATACAACCACGGATAAAAACTCTCATATAAGACAAGTAAAGAAGTAAAGAAATGTTTAGATATTTTAGTGCTCCAGTTCCCATCAACTGCAGCCAGCTTTGCCAATGGTAACAGACCACAGGAGTGGACTTCTAAAAACATCTAGAGAGCCACAAATTCTCCACCCCTGCTGCAAGATGATGCTTCTGCCACAAAAACATGCACCACCTAAAAATCAAAAAGTAAGCTTCTTGCTGCAAAACTATTATTTATACCCATATCTAACTATATTTAAATTTAAGTTTCATGATATGTATAATAATGATTACCTAGTAGATGTTTAGAGTGGCTGTGTGGTCTAATGGTTTGATTGAGACCAGGATTCAGCCATGGAAATCCATCAGGTGATCTTGGGCAAGTCACCATATCTCAGCTTTAGAGGAAGACAATGGAAAACCCACTCTGTACACTCTTTGCTGACAAAACCCTGTGATGGCTTTGCCTTAGGGTCACTATAAGTGAGAAATGCCTTGAAACCACACAAGAACAGTGGTAGATGTAGAATTCAGAAAGCACAGAGGCCACTTAATGCTGTCAACAAGCTGGATGGCAAAGACTTTTCAAAGCAGTCCTACATTAGCCTGCATGTATGACAGTGTATGTCTGCATGTTCTCTAAAAAAGAGGGGAATCCTTTGACACATTGGTATATGCAAAGTGGTTTTTTAAATTTTTCTTTGAAATATCTAATTATGCAACCTCTCATATGTGGCCTGAAGTAACCAAAGAACCCAGGAAAAGTTTTACCAATGGTTTCTGCTGGCCCAAAGGTTCTCTGGATGCTTCAGCACGTATACTTGCTACTGAGTATGCATCATCTACCAGGTGACTCTTAATAAGACTGCACACCATTCTATGGATAAACACACATGTGAGCCTTATCATTTGAGTAAGGCTCACATAGCATGAGTTGGGAGCAAATTCCTTCCTTTATGAAATCCCTAGAGTTTTAAATCAGGGCTGACTTATTTTATCATAAGCTTCATACAATCAGCAGTCTCCCCACTTCTCCAGACCAGCCAACCAGTTAGACTTAGGGAAATAAAAACATTCTGCTGATGACACCAATGGGTTTTAAAAATTCTTGCAGGCCAGGGTAGCATGAGGGTTAACAACCCCTTCCTCAGTTGTGGACACCATGAAACATAGTTACAAAGGAAGCCTAACTACTGCACAGAAAGAAGGAGAGATGGTGTGAGAAGAGGGCAACATGGGCAGTGTGGAAAATTAAGATGAGAAAGAAAAAAAGGAAAATATTTTTAGCATGGAAGATCCAAGGCTACAATCAGATGATAGAAAACCCCACAGATGACCAATGTGACCTGAGACACCTTAGCATCGCCCTCCCTCCACAGTTCCCCAAGTGAGAAGCACATGCACCTGTATCTGCTCAAAGGGAATCTCAAAGCTGAAAGATTCATTGAAGTAGGGATTCAAGGTCTTCTTCTTGACAGTGGTCTTCTTCTTCTTGAGCCTCTTCCCATTCTGCAGCAGGTGAATCTTCACATAGGGATCTGAGTAGGAAGCCCAAACAGGTTAGACTTTGGGGACAAACACATAGAAACACAGGCTCAAAGGCAGGAATACAGGGAAGAAAAACATCAAGGGAGAAGAACAACTTAGCAACTAAGGGACATGCACCATATTGATGCTGCCCTCTAATGATGAAAACATTGTCTTCCTTCTCATATGTCTTTAACCGGGCCCACAATAAGCAGTAGTAAATGGCTTCTTGGAGCCAAATTGGTATCACAGAGGGAAGAAATGCTCAAAGCATTAGTTAATGTTTTGCTGCAAAAACAATAGGCAGTTCAGAGCAGCCTTTGTGTCTTTGCAAAACACACACACACACTAGAAGGTATGAGTCATACGTTTCTAATGTAGAGCTGGGAATCATGTGGTCATCCAGGTATTGTGGGATTGCAATTCACAGCATTCTTCCCTATCGGCTATGCTGGCTAAAGTTTATGGGAACTACAGTCCAACAAGTTCCAGAAGGCCACCAAATTCCCATCCCTCCTCTAATAGATTGCTACCATTTGTGATAGAAACTACATAGCACCAGTGTTATGCAAAAAGCTGAATGAAGGAACTTTTAACACAGGTGCAGAATTTCCACTATGACACTTCACCACTTTAGGGTGGGTGATATATAATGCCCCAGCATCACTTTCTGGATCTGTCCCTCCCAAAAGGACTAGAATCACTGTAACAGCATGGCCTAAGTCCTGTTCCAGAGAAACAAAGAATTATAACTAATACAAACAAAACACATAACATGATGCCATTGCCTTGCAGATTTACTTACTCATATATTCCTTTCAGGGGCATAAAAACTCACAATGACATGATATCAAAATTATGTTAAAACGTGTGTTGTTTTAATGGATATAACATAAGAGGGAGGAAAAGAAAATGCAGGGAGTTTGCTGGTAGTGAAGCTGCATATTTATTTTAAAGTAGTGGAAGGCATGTGCTTGGTGTTAGGATGGCCAATATCAGTACCTGCTGTGTTCCTTCAGGCTGCAACCATTATTTTGAACAATTGGAAGTGATGTCTCATGACTAGTCATTGCTTGTAGGTGAACTTGGTTTGAGTGTTGAACTACAACTCTGGAGATTAGGGTTCAATTCCCTACTCAGCTATGAAACCCACTGGGCAAGTCACATGCTCTCAGCCTCAGGGGAAGGCAATAGCAAACTAACTCTAAACAAACCTTGGCAAGAAAACCCCATGATAGATTCGCCTTAGGGTTACCATGAGTCAGAAATGACTTGAAGGTACACAACAACAACAACAAATTTTATTTTATTGTTGTTTCACACACACACACACCCCACACTATTTAGCAGAATATGGCCACAAGGAGTAATTTTTGGTCATTTGTGTGTGGGGTTGTATATGGGAGTGTTCTAGGGTTGGGTGGCTGATGGGGGCTTTGGAAGAAGGCTATGGCCATAAAGGATCCCTCCTCAAAGTCTGTATGTAGCTCATAGGACACACAGTTCCTTTGCCCTAAAATGCCGTTTACCCTGTTCATACCCCCAAAAGGATATTTCACAAAGTAATTTGGTCTCTGACAGGACTGCTGGTTTATCTCTTTTTAATTTATTCAGGCTGCTATATGTCCTGATTATTTCAGAATATTACAAACTTCTCCTGAACTAAAACAACAGCTGCCACCCCAAATACTCAGACTTTTGAATACAATGAATATATAAAGAAAATACAGTATGTTCTATAGACTAACATGGCTACATCTTTGAATTCTACCATTAAAGAAAATACAGTAACAGAATTATGGCAGAGAAGCTGTACAAGAGAGTTTGTATTAAATATACAAAAATTGTGCTAAGGGACCAGTTGTTCTTATTTCATTTATATGTAATGATACCTCATTTGAATTTAAAGAGAAAGTACTCTCTGGCTGCAGCACTGACTGTCACCTGCCCCTAAAAACAGGGCGTTGAAACCTAAAATTGATAGGAACCAGAGCCTGAAAAAGTTCATGTTGGGACTACAACTCCCCAAATTCTCTGGCCAGCCCAGGAAGCTGCTTTTTACCAGTTCAGATAATAGTTTTTTTAATGTTTTTCGGGCTGTGGCCATGTTCTAGAAGAGTTTCTTTCTGACGTTTTACCAGCATCTGTGGCTGGCATCTTTCTCTGATTTCTCTGAAGATGCCAGCCACAGATGATGGCGAAAGAAACTCTTCTAAAATATGGCCACACAGCCCAAAAACTCTAAAAAAACTATGGATGCCGGCCATGAAAGCCTATGACTTCACAGTTCAGATAATGTTGCCCAATATTTCCTACTAGCAGCTTTCAGTGATCTGAGGCAGAATATTTTGCCTGAACTTCTTCACTCATAGGCTTTAATAAAAAAGCATGTTTTAATCTGCTGCCAGAATGGGCCTCTAAAGAAAGGACATCACCTCAGAAAAGGTCCTCAATAACAATTTGCCCTCTTGAGTCTAAAGATCTGGCTGCAGCTTCCCTGCAGGAGTATCGGACAAGGATGAGAATCAAGTGGCAGTCCACATGTTATTGGATTGCAACTTCCAAGCATTCCTTCTCATTAACTATGCTGGCTAGGGATTTGAAGTCCATCAACATCTGGAGAGCTTTATGAGTCCCAGACCTAAAGTAGGAGATATGAGGAGGATGGCAGATCTCTGCCCCTCCCAATTTATCTTTAGAGTAAGAAGAATGGAAGAATCTGTTCTCAGGACCATTTCAAACTTCTTTCTATTATTTCTCTCCTGGAGGTCCAACAGATTCTTAGACACTCTCTTCTGCCAAGGGTAAACAGCAGAACAAGCATTCAACAATGATGCTTCCATTGTCTTACCACTGCCACTGCCACTGAATGGCATGGACTACCAAAATTACTGCACAGATGCTACAGACCCATATACATCCTTGGGACACCTTAATAAGTCCTAAGGGGGTTCTCACGCAAGGTGCTGGGCCACACTTTACTGTGATAATAAAAACAAGGAGGGGCATTTGTAATGCAAATAGGCATGCTGGTTGCTGCAGGCTTTCCGTTCATTTTCGAAATCCAAAAGAAGCAAGATCTTTCCTCCAGCAAATAAAGTTTTACCAGGAAGTACCACACAGTGTTTTAATATATCTCACTGGGAGAAGAACCGTTGAGATTTGCCAAATTGCTATTGCCAATTTATCCTCTTTTGACTCAGCCCCACATTCACTACTGGAATGTCACTGAATTCTAGTTACTGCCCATGAAAATTCTAAAACAAAGAATTTATATTTGGCTGATTGCTTTTCCATACTCATCAGTGGCAACTTGTGGTTACCACATCAGCATGGTGTTGAATCTATTTATAGTCTGAAGTTTAAAGGAGCTATCTAAGCTGTGAGTTTATGTGTAGGATAGAGTTCAGCACACTGGATAGTTCATTTAAAGCAGGGGTAGGCAACCTTTCCCCTTTAAGGGCCGCGGGACTTCAACTCCCAGAATCCCAGGAGCTATTGGCCAACATGGGACTATTGGCCAACATGGCTGAGCCTTCTGGGAGCTGAAGTCCCTCGGCCCTTAAAGGGTAAAGGTTGCCTATCCCTGATTTAAAGTTTAGCAGATTTACCACATAAGCTTTGTGACGGTAGAGTTCAGCAGCCTGGTTAACCTAAAGTTCAACCTAAATCCAGATTGATTCAGCACATGAGCATTTTGACCAGCATAGCTTAATTATAAAGCAAGAGATGCTCTGTTTCTTGATATGCAAAAGGAGATCTTGATAAACCTTTTGTAGAGGCTCGCAGGTGACACTTGGTGGGTATAAAGTTGTTCTGTACCTACCTGAAAGTCCTCCAACATCCATCTTTTTCAAGTTCTTGGCCTCCAGGATACAGACAGTAAGCTTCCCAGCAGTAGGCACATATCGTAATGAGATACAGATATCTCCCAATTTCTCTGGCTATAGAGGGGGAAAAGACAGTGATGCATTCAGGAATTCATCACCAATGTTAAAAATCTAACTCTGATTTGCCCTGTGAATTTTGAGCTGCATAGGATATAAATGGCCAGTGCAGCCTCCTCCAACCTAATATTGCATTGGACTACAACATCCAGGGTCTCCATCTAGCTTGGCAATTACCTACTGACCGTGCTGGTTGTGGATCTTGGAAGTTGCCATCTAGAAGGTACCGGATTGGAAAAGGCATACCAGTGAAGTGAATGCTGCTCTTCCTGCTTCTATTATCACTCTCACCTCCTTCTCTGCTGGGAAAGTAAAGTGTTCTGTGCTGGGTTATCCTCCCAATTCAGGCATCTGGCTGCAGGTTGTCCGAAGAAGATAGGTGTCCAGGGGAGGGATACAAAGGATATGGCCACTTTCCAATTGTCATAGAATCATAGAATCATAGAGTTGGAAGAGACCACAAGGGCCATCCAGTCCAACCCCCTGCCATGCAGGAACTCAAAATCAAATCATCCCCGACAGATGGCCATCCAGCCTCTGTTTAAAAACCTCCAAAGAAGGAGACTCCACCACACTCCGAGGGAGTGTGTTCCACTGTCAAATAGCTCTCACTGTCAGGCAGTTCCTCCTAATGTTGAGGTGGAATCTCTTTTCCAGTAGCTTGCATCTGTTGTTCCGAGTCCTATTATCTGGAGCAGCAGGAAACAAGCTAGCGCTCTCCTCAATATGACATCTTCAAATATTTAAAGAGGGCTATCATATTAATATGATACTTGGAGACATGGATATAAAGCAAAGACTTCTGACAATGAAGTCTTTAATCACAATACAAGGTGGTCTCCTTATGTGTACCTTCAACTTAGGGCAGGAGACAGAAGAACAAAGTAAATGAGGAAATGCTTGATAATGCAAACATGTATTTTCTGTATTTACAGGATAGAATCAGGGTAGATTTCTGCAATAGTTCCCCATTTGGATTAATTAGTTTTCACTGATGAGAGGACTCATGGAGAGGTTCTGGTGGATGCCAAAATTGCCTTGGTAGGCTGCATGCAGTCCCTGATGGGACACAAGTCCCACTTGTGGACTAGACTAATAGGTTTTCAGCCATTTGGTGCAAATAAAGCCAAATGGTGTCTTCTGAAGACAGCTTGGCAAAAGAAGATGAAGAAGCAGATTAATTATACTGAAGATCCCTATACTGTTCACAAAATGCAATTCAGAAGAGACTTTTGCCTTCTAAATTCGGATGCTGGTGGTGCTTGATTTCCTTCCTATCAAAGGCGTCAGACCCTTGACAAAATTTACCCTTTGTAGCTCTTTAGATTTCATATTATTACTCACATTTTCACAGTGGAAACACAAAACAAACATAAACATCAACAACAAAACAAGGCAGAACCAAAGAGTATCAGAAGACAACAGCTCCATTTCCTTATTTACATCTTCTTAATTTTGCCACCTTACCTCCTCTTTTTCTGCACTCTCTAGGTCCCTCCATTCTTCAATGGGCTGCCCCAGGTCCACTGTGTTCATGGGCACCTTGACCTCCCCTATAATGTCATGCTTGGAGAAGCGGTCAAAGTCATAAATGGCCATCACCAAGGTCTTTCCACCCAGCTCCTGATATGGGATCTGTAGCAGAGTAAGATGATGGTTCAACAGTCACTCAAGAACATTGTAAAGGAGATATCAAAAAAAGGCTGTTGGAAAGGTCTTGTGAGAGTTTACTAAAATTCTTTCAGATGAAGCTTTTTAAACACACCCACACACCTTTTTTTAAAAAAGGATAATTAAATAAAACATTCACTTTAATAAAAACTATCTCTTCTCTTTTATTAATATGTTATTTTACTATGTTGCTCAAGATGTCTTGGACATTTCTGCAATGGAAAGATAACATAAAATATTCAGAAAGAAAGAAAGAAAATAAGAAAGAAAGAAAGAAAGAAAGAAAGAAAGAAAGAAAGAAAGAAAGAAAGAAAGAAAGGGTTTAAAAATCAAAAGCATATTTCAGATCAAACTAGTACTACAATATAATAAATGAAAGCCTTGAGAACAAGCTTAACAAAATTATGTCAGAGATCAAGATCCTGTTTGGAAGCTGATGGAATATAAATGTATGCCAATATCCTTCCCCCAAATTTCTAGCTGCTCAACTCAGCTTGATAGTATCAGACAATATCCCACTGGCCAATTTGTGCCAGGTCTGTGGGGAACTCCTGAGCACCATGCAGTTGCTGTTGTGAATAAGTTGGAGGTTTATGAAAGCAATCCCAATTCCCTTTTTCCTGGTCATGCAAGTGTTGTGTGAAGTTAACATGCTGGGTTGTGCAAGAAGAGGGTCATTGTACAAGGATGTACACGGATACCTCTTTTTGCAATGATTTGAAAATCACAGCCCAAAGTGTAAAACACACAACTACTAAAGCTAATTGGTCTGACCCTTTGCATCAATTTTCTGATGTAGTGGTCATTGTTGATAGTATTCTGAGAGAATAAAGTATGGTTGATACAATATTAACATTTGGCAACACAACACAGTGGGGTGGGCCTAGAGTTAGTTACATGACTCTAGGCTAGCCAAAGCAGACTTCTATACAGAAGTAGACTTCCATGCCCATATCCTCCTAAAGATGGTGTCCCCCCAAATCAGTGAAAGCCCCTTCTACTCAGTGGGGCAGTGCTGCAGATGCCTAAATCAAGGAACTGATGTTTTTAGGAAACTTATCAGTGTACCTATTTTCTAACTACTAATGTAGAATCCAAATATTGATTGTCAGATTGATTAAAACAAACATGATCCTACTACACAGGAGTGCCAATTAAGCATAGTTTTTCTAGTACTACAATACTAGCACAATAATAGTACTACAAAACATAGCATTGTACTTCTTATAATTGAACCTAGTCAGCCACTTTAGTACCGTATTTTCCGGCGTATAAGATGACCCGCCGTATAAGACGATCCCCCATTTTCCCAGTCAAAATATAGAGTTCTAGCACCTCAATCCCCCCCTTATCCTTATACCCGGCGTATAAGACGACCCCCCACTTTAACAACAGATTTTGCAGGTTAAAAAGTAGTCTTATACGCAGGGAAATAAGGTATTTCTTCTTCAAATGTCCTGAGTTTTTCTACTGGTTACTTTATTACACCTGTATTTCTTCTTCAAATGTCCTGAGTTTTTCTACTGGTTACTTTATTACACCTGTATGTTCCAGCAATTGTGCTCAGTCACTGATAGGTTTCTACATGAACAGTAATTTAGAATATTTAATACAGATTAAGAGACTTGTTTTGAAAGCCCTCCCTAACTTGCTACATTCTTTCACTTCTACCAGAAGTCATGAAATTTCCAGGTTTCTTCTTTTGGACTACAGTTTCATTTCTATTTGATACTGGACACTAGTTGCTGAAGCATCCATATTTTTGAAGACAAACACAACTGCGCCAATGTTTAGCTAAGAGTCTGTGTATAACCTATCTGCTGTAGAGGATGCCTAGGTCAGAGGCTTACCTTGAAGACAAATGTTTCATTGTAGGTTGGATTGAGAGTCTTCTTTTGCACTTTGGTTTCATACTTTTTCTTCTTGTCTGGAAGTAGGAAAACCTTGACATAAGGGTCTGAAGTGCCACCCATATCCAGTGCTGGGAGCTCAGCTGCTTGGAGGATCCCTACAGTAAGCTGTCAGGGGAAAACAGGTATCAGGAATCAGAGAAGCTCTGCAATGTCAATGATGATAAATGGTGTAAGAAAATCTTGTTCTGCTGCTTGCTTTCTGCTAGGCACCCTAGAGAACCAGCATGATGTAGTGGTTTGAATGTTAGACTAGGACTCTGAGCCTTATTGCATGGAAAAAACAAAGCAGAGAATAGCAGTTTTCTCCATGCCTTACCACATGATATTGTTGTACATTATTACAATGTACATTATTCTTTCCCTTTTACACTGAAACAGACTAACACTGCTATTTCTTTGCAAGTTACATATAGTACTACCTTGAGCTTCTTGGGGGAAAGCTGGATATAAAATGTGATCATAAATCTGTATGGTTAAATTCAGACAACATGCCAGCCTATGGCTTATGCTAACCACAGTTTAGCTATGGCTTACGCTAACCACAGTTTAAAAATATATAGGCAAATGCTATAGCATATAGGCACATGCTATAATTGGATAGCTCCTTAAAGAGTAAGACTCTTTACCACCATCAAGAGCCAGCATGGTATAGTGGTTTGAGCATTGGCCTATGACTCTGCAGACCAGGTTTCAATTCCTGCTCAGCCATGAAACCCACTAGGTGACCTTGGGTAACACTCTCTATGCCTTAGGCAATAGCAAATCTCCTCTGAACAATTTTTGCCAAGAAAACCCCATGATAGGTCACCTTATGGTTGCCATAAATTGGGAAATGACTTGACGGCACCTGGCCGCCCTCTGAGGAATAGGCAACTGTGGGAGGCTAGGCTGTACCCCCACCCTCCACAAAAAATGAAACTTTTTTTGCCCCTAATTGCCCCCAAACACTCTCTAGGGGGCATATTTTGACAGAGGTTACTTCCTGTTCACTTCTTGTTTTTGAAAAAAGCTTCATCTGGCCTAAGCTTTGTATGTGCTGCTTATTCTGACTTGAAACTGCTCTTGATGACCATAGAGAAAGAAAGATCTCTGACAGGGGATCATAGATTACTTGGTCATTCTAAGTAGAAATGCCAGGGATTAATCAGTGGACCATACATTTTTCAAGCATATACCTTACCAATGAATCATGACCACTCCCTAACATGTACTTTCTGTACCCTTCATACCTAACTGTGAAGACTGAGATGGAATACTGAATTGGTTTTGATGATTGGCAATGGACAGGAGGGCTATGATGTCAGTATAACCATCGAAGGCTTGAAGCTTTTAAGTTCTCATGAATTGTTGTCATTGTTAACTCTATTCATCCAGATGTGCCTTTAAACAGAGTACACATTCAGTCTTCCTTTGATCTTTCACTGGGAAAAGAAGACTGAACATGACAGGGAAACACCACAGAGAACTGGGGAGAATTGAGCTGTGGGGAATAGAGTTCAAAGGACAATGTTGTCAGAAAACACCCATCAAGGTATTTGCTTTTGTATTCCTGGTACTCAGCATTTTTGTCTCTATAGCATGACAGTTTCAGAGGCAGAGCAATGGCCAAAACCATGGTTTCTCAATTTGGAACTAATGAAAAAAATTACAATTTATGCAGAATGTGGTTTTTCAGACCAGCTTCCATATCCAGTTTGCTAATTGAACAAGAGGCAGTCAAAGAAAATGTCAAAGGCTTCCTGCTGTACTCATTAGACTGTGCCTACTCTAGAGCTTGGAAATGTTACTTTTTGAACTACAATTTCCAGAATCCTATGACCACCATGATCATGCTGGCTAAGAGATTTTGGGATTTGTAGCCCCAAAGTAACTTTCCCAAGCTCTGCCTCTTGCCATAGAGCATCCACCATCAACAACCTAGTTGGAAGGAGTCCAGGAGAAAGAAAGAAGGAAGTGGGAATAATACTAGGCAACTGGTCCACCTGGCTTGGTTTCACACTGTTAACTGCATGGCTTTTAAATATATTAATTGAATTATCTTGATTTCCTGAATTTCTTGCATTGATTTCCTGGGAGTGGTTGGAGAGCCTTGTATTAATCCCAAATACCACAGTTTCCTCTCTAAATGTTGAAAGGAACATGTAGCATCACTTCCTGTCAACATTTTGAAAGAAAAATAGATATATTTGGGCTTGCAGTCTAGGGATTTCACCCCTTGTTGAGGATGACATTTCTTCTGTGCACATTACCTGGTTAGCTTGGAAATCATAGTCTAGGGAAAACTGCAGCTTCCCCAGGTTCTCTGGCTCCTTCTCCTCTTCCTCTTCTCCTCCCTCTTCTCCTCCCTCTTCATCATCATCGTCATCATCCTGTTTGTTCTGGAAGACAAGGAGGACCACAAGATTATGCAAAGTAATACCACATATTGAGTTCCTAGGTTCCCTTGACACATTATCTCTCTTCCAGAGCCTTACCTTACCTTATTGCAGGAGTAAAAATCATGGGGATTTCCATTCCAGATGTTGTTGGAGTGCAGCCCTAGCCAGCAAAGCCAATGGCGAAGAATGCTAGAAGATGCAATTCAACATCATCTGAAGGCTGCACTTTAGAATAGACGTCCCTCACTTCAGAAAGCTTTACTTCAGGAGGGGCCAGAGGTAAAGGGAAAGTATGACTGGAGTTATTCACCAGTACTGACTCATCAGAGGGCTCTCTCAAAGGAAAAACATGGTGTGCAGCCACCTTTTCTCCCACATATATGCTAGTAAAGAATTAGTTTCTATCAGTGGGATGGCGTGCTTAGTGAAAGATATAGGTGGGACACACTATGACAGTTAATGAATGAAAGAAAAATCTTTAGCACAGTTGGGAATACAAAAATGGGACTAAAAAGATGGGATTTGTAATACAACTGGTAACTATGACCTTCACACCTATATAATCATCTCACACAACTATGGATATTCAGAGACTGTAAGGTGGTAGCCACAGGTATTCACTGATGGAATAGTGAGGAGTAAAAGAAATGGGTCCTTAGCTAACTTCAACATTTTCTTCCATATAAAGCATCTGAGACATTCATACATGCACACACCCTCCCCCACAAGGTGCATACTTCTGGCTTTCCCTCAAGTTTTTAAAATTAAATATTATTGAACTTGAATGAAGGATCATCAGTTTGTATTTTCTAAATGGTTCCTTCTTTAGGGTCATCTGACAAATGCGTGCAAGGAGCTTTTTGGAGGGAGGGTTCATTGACCATACTTAGGCCTTGTCAACTTGACAAAGAGAGCTAGTCACCAATAAACTAATTTAATGTTTATTATTAGATCTGAGGTTATGTGACAAGGATTTGATCCACTTAGGTTAGAACAAAACCAGATTTGGACTCCACTTTTCCAGTTAGGTGGCTTTGCAGGAACAGATGTGAAATTTAATCTCCCTTAAACCAGAATTCAAAGAAAAAAATTGTTCACCTTTCCCCAGATCAAGTTCAATATTAAGTTTAGATGCTGTGATCTAAACAATGTCTAAGTATGGAAGCATTGTATTAGATAAACCCTCTTCCCCCTTCCCTTTTATGTCTAAAAGGGAAGAGAGGTTTGCATTTGGACCTACCGTGAGTTGACATCCAGGTTAGTCAGAAAAGATGGAGACAGAACAACACAGAAGGAGGATGAAGAGAGTGCAGAAAAGGAAGAGAAGGGCATTATAGAGGCAAAAACTACACAGATCATCAACAACACCAAGTACTCCTGAGAAACTGCAGATTCCACACCTTCAGAGGTACACTATGCATGGGATGGGCTGGTTTAGAAAGATGTTAATGGCAGTACATCCACTTTGAGGGCCAAACAACATGTTAGAGTAAGCATTAAAAAAACTGTGGAAGTTGGCCATTTCTGTTCTGAAGAGTAAGTAGCTGTGTGGGGCCCTGGAATAGATAATGCTGCCAATAAACTAAGGCCCATAAACCCCGACTATAACAGCACTGCTGCTCTGACTGCTATTTGACTATGCAAGAGTTATTTGTGGGAAATCTACACATAATTTGGGAGCACAATATGGATTTAAGCTCACCCGGAGTGCTTTTCCTTCAGAATAGACAAGGCCAGTCAAAGGATGCTTTTTAAAGAAGATATTTAACATAATGTGTACTTTGGCCCTGAGAAGCCACTATGTCTTGCCTGCCTTTTAATGGTGCAACCCACATCTGCCCCCCAAAAAAGTTTGCCAGATTCTCTGTGTATTTAAATTAGCATCTCCTTTAATGTTCCCAAAATGACAGAAGGTAATGATTAGACCTGTGTTTCTCTGGAAACAAAAAGCACAGAAATACATAGAGGGATAAAGAGACTGACTGAGAGATTGAGAGATTGAGAAAGAGAGGGAAAGGGAGTAAATGTGACTTTCAATAAAAGTTAGTAACTCAAGGACAGGACATTTGTGTCTGCTATTAGAAAAGACCTTTTATGAAGAACAACAAAAACAAATGATGAAGTGCAACAAAAGGACACATAGCTTTTGTAATGATCTGCTAGGTGACTGTAATCTTCTGCTTCCAGAGGTCCACAGAAGGCAAAACAGCTGCAATGCCTCCTACAGTTGGTACTCTTCCTTTGGCTGAAGCGGCAGATCAGCACAGCCAGAGAGATCACAGACAGGGTTCTATTTCCACTGTATAGGCACAGTTGATGACCTCTGTCTATTTGTTCATGGTCTATCCCAACAGAAAACATGTAGGGAAATCATATGTCGTACCCATTTCTTACATAGTAGCAATTGTGGCTGGAGACTCAAGTTGCATCTTCACTGCAGAATCAACACTGCCTTGTCATGGCTTAAGGCTATGGAATTCTAGGATTTGTAGTTTTGTGAGATATTTTACCTTTTCTGTCAGAAAGCTCTGGTGCCACAACAAATGACAAATCGCAGGATTCCATAGGATGGAACCTTGACAGTTAAAGCAGTATGAAACTGCATTAATTCTGCACCGTGGCAGCAGTCTGTGTAGATTTTGTTATCAAATTCATTCCATGGATAAATGCCTTTTAAGTGATTTTGTTGTTGTTAACTATTCTCAAGTCGATCTCTACTCATGGCAACCCTATGGATGAGTCATCTCCAAGACTCTCTGTCCTCCACTGCTCTGCTTAATTCCTGCAACCCCTTAATACCCATGGCCTCCTTAATAGAGTCCATCCATCTAGCATGTAGCCTTCCTCTCTTCCTACTTCCACCCACCTTTCCCAGCATTATTGTCTTTCCCAATGAGTCCTCCATTCTCATGATGTGTCCTAAGTATGACAGCCTCAGTTTGATCATCTTGGCTTCCAGGAAGGTTTCTGGCTTGCTCTGCTCTAGGACCCATTTGTTTGTCATTTTGACTGTCCATCAGATCCTAAGCACTCTTCTCCAGCACCACATCTCAAACGCATTGATTTTCTTAATCATCTTTCTTAACTGTCCACATCCATGCATGGTAATAGGGAATATGATAGCTTGTATGATTCTAACTTTTGT
>CM034706.1:228795548-228808752 GCA_020142125.1 Phrynosoma platyrhinos
AGTCTATGTTGCAGAATTTTGAGCATGATTTTGCTTGTGTGGGAGATCTGTTCTATGGTTCTGTAGTTGCTGCAGTCTCTTGTGTCTCCCTTTTTGTGGACGGGGATGTATATTGATTGCTTCCAATCTGTTGGCCATCATTTTGTTTTCTATATCTGTTGACATATGTTGGTTAGCACTAGAGTTGACTCTGTCAGTGTGGATTGCAGCAGTTCAACTGGAATATCATCTGTTTCTGGTTATTTGTTTTTTGCTATTTCTCTTATTGCAATTTCCACCTCACTTTTTAGAATTTGAGGTTCATCTTCATATGGCTTTTCATTTCATGTGTCATTCCTTTTGTCATCTCTTTTGTATAATTCTTCTGTGTATTGCATCCAATGTCTTTTTTATTCCTTCCTGGTATTGAATTATGTTGTTTTTATTGTCATATATCATCCCAGTCCTTGGTTTGAATTTTCCTTTGATTTTCCAGATCGTGTCAAATAGATCTCTTGTTCTTCCCTTTTTGTTGTTGTCTTCTACTTCTCTGCATTGGTCATTGTAGTAATTTTCTTTATCTTTGCACACAAGCCGTTGTACTGTTGCATTCATAATTCTTAGTTTATTCCTATCTCCCTTTTGTTTTTCTTCTCTTCTTTTCTTTATTGCATGTAGTGTTTTTTCTGTCATCCCTGGTTTTCTCTCTTTCTTTTTGTTTTTTGAAAGTGTCTGCCTGCATTCTTCTTTTATTATGTCCCTGGCTTCAGAACATAGTTCCTCTGGTTCTCAGTCTATTATGCTTAGTAATGCAAATCTGTTTCTTATGTTGTCAGAAAATTCTGTTGAGATATTATTTAGATCATATTTTGGTATAATCACTGTTTTGGTTTTCTTTTTGAGTCTTACTCTTATTTTTGATATGAGCAGTTCATGATCTGTGCCATAGTAAAGCACCTGGTCTAGTCTTGGCCACCAGTATAGCATTTCCCCATCTTTTGCTTCCTATTATATAGTCTATTTGATTTTTATGTTGACCATCTGGTGATGTCCATGTGTATAGCCTTCTTTCTGGTTGTATGAAAAATGAGTTTGCAATGAATAGGTTGTTGGCTTCACAAATGTCTATCAGATGCTCATTTCTTTTGCCTAATCTAAATCTGCCTTCTAGTTTTGATTCTTCTTTGCTTCCAACTTTTGCATTCCAATCTCCAATGATCAGCTTGACATTCTGTGTTGGTGTGCTGTCAATTTCTTCCTGTGCTCCTTCATAGAATCTATCAATTTCTTCCTGTTCTGTCGCTGTGGTTGCTGCATATACTTTAATTATGATGATATTCATAGAGGTTTACCATGGAGCCTTACTGAAATGATTTGGTTTGATTTTGTATTGTATCCTCTGACTGCTTTTGCCACATCTTTTCTTAGTATGAAAGCCACCCCATTTCTTCTTGTCTTTTTATCCCCTCAGTAGAGCACTGTGTAGTTGCCTGATTCAAAGTGGCCCATTCCTGTCCATTTTAACTCACTCACCCCCCAGTAATGCTATGTTCATGCATTGCATTTCTATTTTTACTATTTCTAGCTTCCCTTGGCTCATGTTCCTCACATTCCATATCCCTATCTTATGTGTAATGCTCCTTTGGGTGCTATTTGCCTTCTTAAGAGTATCTGCTATTTGTCTTGTCATCCTTCTTATGCCCTTGGCTAATCTTGCAGATGTGATATCCTTTTATCTCTCCTTCCTTCCCCTTCTGTTCATGCTCTGATCCTGCCCATGTCTCACTTGGGATGTTTCATCATAGGGTTTATTAGGTGATGGGGTTACACAAGGAGGGCCACCTACACCTCCCTGTGTGCAGTGCCAACCAATGTTGGCAACCAAAACCTGAACAGTAGAAAGGTGGAATTGCTGAGTTGGGTGCAGTAGAAACGTGGAATTGCTGATTTTGATTCCCAGTACAATGTAAAGTGTGGATTAGAGAGTTTATCACTTTTCAACCCAACCAGTGCACAGGATAGGATTGAGTGGAACGGGGGAAAACGGGTTTCACCACACAAGAAATTGGTGCTGCACTGCTGGCCGACCATCACCCGTCCCTGATCCAGACTCTGCCAGCCAATTTTGGTACTACGCCAGCCAGCAGATGCCGGATCGGGGACAAGTGGTGGTTAGCCAGCAGCTCATCAGCAATTTCATGTGCAGTAAAACCAGTTTTTCCACATTCCAGCCCAATCCCATCCTGTGCACAGATCGAGCTGAAAAGTGCATGTGATAAACTCCTAGGTTGATAGGAGAATCTAACAAAAAAGCCACAATTCTGGCATAGATATAATCACACTAGCCTCCTCCTCTTAAAGTACAATATTATGCACTAATTGCTTCGTGTATCCAAGGAAATACTGATGTGGGAATGATAACAAGGTTGAATATAGCACAACAGTACAACAAAGTTTGCTTCCTCCAGAGTAAGAAATATGTCAGTGCAGATGTAGCCAAATAACAATTCTCCTTGTTCGGAATAAGGAGAGAAACATAAGGAGAGAAATATAAACTGTTCTAACATGATACATTGGGCTTCTTTGTCAGCAAGTTCACTTGTAGTGCAGCCAAGAGACACCAGCTGTTTGGCTGTGTCAGTTATTGTTCAAAAATATATAATGCCTGCACATGTTTATGACCTGCTTATAAAGAACAGGGACATATTAATCAAATGATTAGTTATTAGTTCTTTGAAGTAACTTTAAGGACCATGAAGAAGCAAAGGTTTGAAGTCCTTCAAGGAATGTTTTTTAATAATAGCAAAATTTTACATAATGGCTCAGCTGGGAGGGTTTGACACAGTTTTCCTTGCTGGAAATGTGTTCCTCACCCTAAGAAATATATCATTGGCTAAACTCATACTTGCCTAAAAATATAACCATGTTATACTTGTATGTTTTTTATACTTGCATGAGAAATACACTTGCATATTCATGATGTACTTGCATTGAAATTTATTCCTACTGTTAGTGCTTTAACTATGTATTTCTGGCATTTTCCATTTGTTTTATATTATAAAGGAACTATATGACTCTGGTTGAGAAGTCATCTCTGATATTAATAAACTGTGCGTCCACACTTTGGCAGATCCCTGGCTTCTGTCCATTAGTGACCCTTGGTTGATGAGGGAGACCAGCATGGTCTTTTAACTCTTCAACCTGAGACTGACAAAATACAGACAGTAGTCTCTAGAGCATCATTTGCCACATCTTATTCAGATCTCACTGCTGGGCCCATCCTGAGTGGGGCCCTCATATCTTTTCTCCATGTAAAGAACTGAACTCTTTGTGCATGCATTCCAGTAGACCTGATCTTCAGGACTTCTATTATTCAGAAACCCAAATAAATGCTCCTTGGACTGTGCTAAGTACAGCCTCCCAACTGATCTTTTTAAAGAGGCATGTGTTCACCTGGCCTTTCATGTCTTTCATGTTCATGGCATTTTTCATCCCCTTTTTGTCTTTCTTGTTCTTCTTTTTCTTGCAGCAGCATTTCTTGCAGATGCAAAAACAGCAGGTAAGGATCAGCAGCCCAGCTACTACAGCAATGGCAATTAAGGCCCATGGTGGCACTGTAAAAATGAAAATGAAATTGAAAAAAAAAGAAAGAAAAGAAATACAAAGCATGTCCAGGGTATTGGCATCACAAAAGTCTCAAAATAAGAAGGGATTCACTATAGTTTATGTGAAAGGGAATGTAGCTGTAAGTCACACTGCAGATAGTATTGTTGTTGTTTTCTAAGATTATTTCTACAATGCTTTGTGGCCTAGCCCCACACACACTCAATCTGTGGAGCAGCTTGCCTTAAAAAGGTAACCTAAAAATGTTACCTAAAAGTAAGTAGTTGAAATGATAGTTTAAAAACAACACACAAAGACTAAAGGTAGACACAGTTCAATACAGGGTCCAATGTCTACTGAACCTGGTGAAAATTTGCCATATACTGAAAGCAAGAAACATGGGAGATAGCACATGGTAGGTCCATATGGATAGTGTCATTCATATACATATTATTTTTCTAGTATGGGACCTACTACCTTTTTTGATAGATTGAAATAATTCTCATTCTTTAGACAGCTTCTTAAACCCTAAAATCAATATGATTGAAACAGATCTGAGAGAATAGGTTTTCTCATTACCCCTCCCTCAAACTTCTCATTTCTTACTTGTCATTGTTTCAACTTGAAAATTTAATAGATTAAAAGATATTTTCCAAAGAAACTCCCCCCTCCCTTTTAAGCAGATAACCTCTAAGCTAAGTATGTTCACTGATATTTTACATCAGCTACTTAGGGGGGTTGCAAACTGCCAGAAATAGTGCAAATTGAGTCCACTTTTAGGGTTAGGGTTAGTGCTAGGGAATCATGGGAATTTTTTTTTCCTGAGACATTGAGCCTTCTCTGTCAGAGAGCTCTGGAGCCACAATAAACTACAGTTCCCATGATTCCCTAGCCCTAACCCTAACCCTAAAAATGGACTCAATTTGCACTATTTCTGGCAGTCTGCAACCCCCCTTAGTTATGAATGTGCAACTAAGTAATGTCTCCTGGTTTGAGTGCCCCTTCCCGAGACCAACTTAATACCTGGCAGCTGCATGGAGTGAAGGAGGTCTGTTCAGCTGCTGACTGGGGCACCAGGAGTATGAAGTTTCTAGCCTCCTCCTACCAGCTAGTAAGGCTGTGATGAGGAATGATAACAGTGGTCATGTTTGTTGTGTTCCCTGTCTAGCAAGTGCTCTGGAGATGCACATCCCATCTACTGAAGGGAGCTAAAGTGTCTCAAGCTGGACAAATTCTGGCATTATCTAAGAACTTGAAGCCAATTTGAATTACAGTCCATGGTTCAAATCAGAGATAACAAAACAGTCCACCTGAGTACCAACTGAAGACAGTACCCAAAAGGATTAGCTAAGATCAAAGCCAGAATACCTGAAATGCAGTACTGTAGAGTCAAGTGCAGAGTCCTGATAAGGGCATCTGACATATTATCTGCAGAGACATTCTATCAGCTGAGTTCTTATATAGCTGGCCATAAATCAGCACAGCTGGGCTTCATTAACTTGGCATGGGCTATAAAAGCCCCTCTTTCCCATTTCACAAAATTTACCACCTCAGCATTTTCTTCTATCTGAACAGGCATGGACTTTCTTGCTCAACCTCTCATCTCCTATAGATTCCTCACCCAGGTACAATTTCCAATTTTTGGAGCCTCACTCTCTGGTGGGAGGGGGCTGGAAATATCCTCCACTTGTGCTCCATGTGGCTGCTGGCTGTTAAGGAGGATTGAAGGGGAATTTATGATTGTGGCAACAGTCCCAAGACTGTGACTATATAGTATTACTGAATATAGAGTAGTTACAGATCTGTAACTCTAGGTTTCAGATCCATAACTGCAGTACACAATGTCAGCCAGTATTTCAGGCCATTCTACTAATTTCTGCAGAATTAATATATCTAAATAGTTTGGGCTTCACCACAGTGATAGCTCCCAAATATCTTCCCAAGGCAGAATAGCAAATGCAAGCTACTTACAGGGAATTTTATTTATTTCATTCATGAACTTTTCTTTAATCTTGGCGAACACATCCTCCTTGCTCTCCACTGGGCCTGAGATTTGTGTTCTGTTGTCCGTTGAGACTATCAGTGGTGCCACTGTTTTAGTTGAGGATACTGGACTACCCGTAGTAGCAGCTATGATGGGTTCGGGGTTGGCAGTTTTTTTGAAGAGATTCCACTTCATTTTGACTGTTTTTCAGGCTCTCTGAAAAACAAAGAAAGCTTGATAATAACAACCCGTACTCTCCAAACCAGATCTTGAAAATCTTACTTTTTGGGTCAACAGTGCTCTGAAACAATCATCCACCATGACCACTGGAAATTGTAATCCAAAAAGCTCTGTTCCCAAATTCATTTTTATGTAACAGTGAGGACAATACCAAGAAATGCTTCTTACATGTGACAGAGGAGAAATATAATGATTAGCTTTTAAAGTCTTTCCCCTCAAAAATAGAAACACCACAGTAAGTTGCTGTATACTGAGCCAGACCACTGGAACCATCTAATTCAGTACAGTTCACAAGGACTGACTCTGGTTCTCCAAGGCTTCAGGCAGGAATTATTCCAATTTTACCTCAGGCAGGAATTATTCCAATTTTACCTGGGAACACCATGGGCTCGATACAGGGCATTCCATATGCTCTGCCAACTGAAATGTAGCCCTCCCCCCATGTTATTCATATCTATTTTTCTATCTCAGAGCACACTATGTGATGGGCATAGTGCAGTCCCCCAGGCCCCTATTTTGCCTCTCAGCCCCCTATGAGTCCTCAAGCCACCTCTCCCTCCCACCATTTTAAAAATCTGGGTACACTTTCTAGATATTTTTTGCACCCAACATGTGAAAATCCAGGATGTGAAAATACTCCAACTCTTTCCACCCCTGAAATCAACCCAGTACCCCATACACCCAAATGCATCCATCACCAAATAGTAATGCTTCCTGTTACTATTTTGAGAGGGACTGCAGGGAAAACTGGAGGTATTTGGGCTTGCAGAAGTAGGATGCAGTCAGCGTGTGTGTGGATAGCTGATGGAATTTGTCCCTGGCTCCCATGCAGTTGCCCACTATTGTTGTATAGGAACTTTTCTATGCCATCTTGGGTGCAAACAATAGCAAAAGGGTGGTGTAGAAGGAAGATGGAGTATTGAATCATCATTGATATCATTGAACCCCAAACTACATGTGATAGTAGCACACTTGCACATTTAAATGCAGGTCTGACCCAATCCAGTATGAAGCAGTAGATGTTGTTAAGCATCTCCGCTCTGTATTTTTGGGTCCTCATATTTTTATGTCTCATATATGAAGATAGCATCTTTTTGAGAGACTGATAACCCTTCAGGAACACTAGATCAGATTCCCAGGGGAAAAAAGGTACCCCAATGTACCCAGATAAATAAAACCATCACATCTAAAGTGCTCCTTCCTTCTCCTAAGTAATCTGCATTTCCTCTTGATATTTGAGACAAAGGATCTTTTCACATCTAAAGCAGTAGTAAGCTTTAGATTTCTCTGCCTACCCCGTGCTGTATCCCAAACCAAACTTCCCTGTTCATCCATCTCAGGGATGTCCTGATAACTGTTTTTGTTATAGTAAAAATAAAACCATTAAGCAGTCTAGAATCTTCTTGTAAACTCCTGGGACAAAACACTCAGCCTTACCTAGCCCGATAGCCTATTGCCTAGGGCTAATTTTAAATGTGGTTTCAAAACTTAACCTCTGCACACACAGCCAGCATACACACCTGCACTCTGTGTATGTTCTGTGTCACCCATGGACCTCCCAGTCTGAGCCACTTCAGCTTTCTATGGTTTTCTCATCAGTCAGATAATTATAACACCATTGCAAACCCCTAAAACTCCACTATCCAATTTCCATTTTTGTTAGCTCTGTATGCTGTGCCTGTGTAAATTGCTACCTTGTATTTGTGACTGCACTGTGTATAGTTTCTAAATAAATAAAACTCTCTTAGTTCACCCAGCACCTGGAGTCCTCCCAGTTAGTACTGGTATACACTGGTGCAAATGGTCCAAATATTACCAAAACCTCTTGCAAAGCTAATTTCCTCAAAGGGATGCAGTGATGGAATGTACTGAAGCCCTCCCACCCAGAGTTTACCATGTGGCAGTCTCTTCTCCAATGTTATGTGTCCTTCAGTTGGGCTCTGATACTGGAACTGAGCCCAGTTGGGAAAGAAAACATCTGGATGAGAGCAATCAAAGATGTAAGCAGGGAAAAAGTAGTGTGCTGTTTCTATAACTCTGAACAATATTCATTTCTTTTTATCAAAGCTGTTCCTTGTTGTGTGCCGTCAAGTCATTTCCAGCTTATGGAGACCCTATGTATCACAGGGTTTTCTTGGCAACATCTGTTCATAGGGGGTTTACCTTTGCCTTTCTCTGAGACTGAGGCTTTCATCTGTACTGCAGAGCAGTGACACATTGCATTATTTTTGCAGTGGTGATGCAGCCTTAGAGACTGTGACTTTCCCAAGATCTATCCAATGGGTTTTCATGGCTAAAGTGGGAATTTGAAGCCTGGTCTTGTTGGGGATTCAAGTTTCCTAAAGCTTTAGACTTTGTTAAGGAAACAAAAATATTAAAATATCAAAAATATCAAAGCCAAGCCTAGCTTTTAAATCAACAGAGCAGCAGAAATGTGCCCTTGCCTAATTGCTCCTCTAAGAAATGAGGCTGACTCAAAGAAAAACACAAATAGTTTGTATTTTAAAAAACAAAACTTTACTAATAGCTTGAATCTACATATGCACGGAGGCTACACCCTAACCTAGCTAATGAATAGTTCAGGTAAAAGAAGAAATCTTTATCTCACCATCTTTCCAAAGAAAGTTGATAGAGCAGGGAGATGGGAGACTGGATTGAAGTAGGAGAATCTCTTTGTGTGAGAAAACTTCCTGAAGGAAGTGAGCTGAATCACATGATTTGTTTTACCAATTTACAAAAGCATTTCTTGCCCCTGTGATTCAGCAAGAACCAAATGGGATGTTTAGAAGAGGGGACAGAGCAGAGTTTGCATACATGGAAGATCCTATCTATCTTAGGAGGGGGAGAGAGAATGCAATTACCGTATTTTGCAACAGTTCTCCAGAGTCATAATTCAACACTCAATCCACTACACAACATTGGCTGTCACTAGAACACTAAATAGTCCCATATAAACAAAGTTGGTTAAAACAACAACATTTAGGTAACAAAGCTGCAGCTGTAAGGATTCTTTTTGGTATAATGGCAAACACCAAGAGTACTCCAATAATGTCCCTAAACATATGAGATCTCAGTTTACCACTTTTGAAATGGAGACTTAGCAAAAAGATGGTAAGACATCACCCCCAGACTTCTAAGGTATATTGAAGCATTCACAAAATCAGTCACTACACAGAGAGGAGGGCATATCAGGAATTCACCACATAACTGTAAAATCTAGCTAGTATGAAATGGCCTTTCGTTGAAGAACTAAAGAGTTCTTTGACAAGAGTTTAAGCATTAAAATGATGCTCAGCACTGACAGAATTTTATTACAGGTTACAAAATAGCCAGTGTATTTCAACAGGTACTATTTTCTGCCTATGGTGATTCATAGAAAGCACGCTTTCTTTGATGAGATGTTCCAGAGCACAAAATACTATCCTGAAATAAGGATAGGCACAACCCACTAGCTACACTTTGGTATAGGTATAGGTAACCCTTCCACTTTCAAGTTGTCATCATGAGAAAAGTGATGTTGGTATTGGGAAAGTACGCCACAGAACAATGACTTAAGAGTCAAATGCTGAACAACATGCAGTGACTTTGGCAAGAAAGGAGAGATATGAGGAAACCCCCTGAAGTATATGTGCCATCTGCTCCAATCTCTCTTCTGTCTTTATGCTTCCTTATCAGAAATTCAGTGAACAATATTTGAGTTCTGGACATGTCAGATACATGTTTAGATTGTCCACCCCACCAATCTCTGGGGCCAGCATTAGAGAAAAGCGATATCTCTTTCTTTATATATCATCTTATAAGGATATAACTACATGTAAATATCCACTTTCTGTCAGGATTACAGAGTTACTGGAAAAAAAGAAGGAATATATCAATAACAAAAGCCAAAAATAACCTTTGTTTGTCCCAAGGGACTCCATGGCCACTTTTACTCTTCCCTCATGCAGTATAAACAGTCATATTTCATCATATTTCAATCAGTGTCCTCTTCCATCAAAACAGAAGCAAAACAATTCAAGAATCTCAATTCTTGCAGGTGAAAGTTGCAGGTGAAAGTGCACTGGGAATTGCAAGCACCTACATTATGAAAAGTGGCCATATGGATATTGTAGATATAAAATTAGGATTTCTTCTGTATACTTTGAGTAAAAAAAAAAACCAGCATCTGATCCCAGGATTTAAAATGACATCCACAAGAAGATCTAATTAAAGAATGTAATCTTCTTGTTTTTTTAAAGGCACAAGTGACAAAGTAGAGTGGTGAAATATGAGCTCTGAAGAAGTCAAATCAGGTCATACAGTCATATTGGAAATTTTTGGACTGGATGCCAAAGGAAAAGAAGGGGAGCATGAAAGTTTGTTCTAGTCATGCAATGAGAAGGCCGCTTCACTGCTCTTTCATTGCTGTACTTTCATTCCTGATGAACATGAAGGAGAAAATGGCAGAATGTGAAGGAAAGGATGATACCTGGCATGGGGGACATAGGCTTGGAATAGAATGTTTATTGGTCAAATTGAAAACCAGAACAAATTAATCAGGCATCTATGGATAAAATTCTGGACCTTTTCAAGCTCTGTGATACTGTTTCTGAAAAAGGGAGGAAAAGGTGTACAAAGCTTTTGTACAACAATGTTATGATATTTCTTTTAGTTCATTTCCTAACACTCCCTAGCACATAATGTGCCTTCTTTCACTGCTGCTGCACATGGGTAGTTTTCACTGAGCTGTCTGTGACAAATCCAGAATCCCTAGTTCAGACTTTTACATGTACAATCACCACTGGGATCCCCCCCTCATTAACTCAATAAGTAGTATTTAACACCTTGACCCTGGCTGGAGCACATGGGAAATGGAGCCCAACAACATCTGGCTGGTCTATGACAGGATGGACATACTCTGGACCCTGGAAGCCTGCAGCACACTCGGGGCAACCAGAATTTGCATCATACTATCTCAGTTAATTTTGGGGCCTTTCCCTGTTTGTTTGTTTCATTTCATTTTGTTTTTTACTGGTTTCTGGAGTTTTAAATTCTCTTTGAAGCATTTTGAACTTTTTTTCAGCCATTAGGAAAGTAATTGGGGGGGGGGGGCTGAAGTGGAGGCTGAAGGTCCAGTCAGGGGGAAGACAAGGCAAGTGGAGAAAAAGGGCCAGTCAGGGTGGTCAGTCCCGGGGCTGCAGCCTGTGAGTTGCACAACTGGCACCGCTGGTCTAAGGGATCTCCTTCCTCCTCTTCCTCCATATGACACTCTCTTCTCTCATGATCCTCATTCTTTGTAACAGCAGAGGAACATTCAGTGTGGGACACACAATGAACGATATTCCTAAAAAGTAAAGACTTTTTCCTACAGGTCATCCACCTGAGCCCTTCTCCCTCTAAAACCATCAATTGAGCTTTAAATATTGTCTTCAGTTAATATGAACTCACCCCTCCACTGTAGTTACACCTCGGCTCTACTACCCTGATCAGCAGAAATTTGTGTATGTCTACTCAGAAGTTAAGTCCTATTGAGTTCAATAAGACTAATTTGAAAATAAGTGCGTAAAGGATTGGAAACAATGGATTTAGCATTGCAGTGGAAGAGGGTGATTATGGAGAATTTTGGAGACACGTATCTGCCTCTGGGGCCTTTCAGAAGCCACACAGCACTGCCAAAATTCCAAAACAATAAAAAAGGGAAGTAGCTGAAAGCAAACTTCCATGTTTTAAAAATATTAAACAGTACAAGGGGCACCCAACAACCTATTTAAAAGGTGAGAAGTAGGAGAAGGATTTCTAGTCTTTTTTAATTTACCAGAAAACAAGATGCCCAGAAGGGTCTTGACAAGAGTCACAAAATTAACTTTTTAGGGGAAGGGGATTACTAGTGTTTTGCCCATCTCTGCACTACAGCCTAAAAACAGGGCAATTTTTCAATTGCACATTTTATTTGTTTAATTCTCATTTTCCTCCTTATGCAGGATTTTCATTCTTTAAAGGTGCACACATTTTACATTATTATTATTTACTTGCTTCATATATGTATTTTTATTTCTGCCTTTCTATAAGATTATAAAAGTCTATGGGAAATGGGACAAAAATCATAAAAAATAGAATCAGTAAAAATAATTAAAATGGCAGAACAATAAAACCACTAAAAGCACTGAAAGGCCAAATTAAAGAGAGATGTTCCTAAAAACAGCACAAGTGAGGAGTGGCTGTAATTCCACCCCATGCAGTCCTTCCAGTACTGCTGCATATGAACCAGGAATGCATCAGTTCAAAGCAACAGCGGGCCAAATTAAAACTGGCAATGTGGCAGCTCTAGTCACCTCATGGGATCCAGGTTTCGTGATGCTAAGCAAACAGCTTGCCAGTTTCCCAAAGAGTCTAATTAGTCCTTAAAATGAAGTGGATAAATTTCAAAGGTTATTTCATGGTGAATGCTAGTGGCATGCTCATTAGAGGTCAAGGTGGACTATTCCTCTAAGATTGTGGGACTTCTTTTTCCTCTATTTTCTCTCAGGCTTCAGAAGGAACCTAAGTTACACAAGACACTGGACATTGGGGGTGAATTATTGCTGATGAATTCAGAATTAAATCACTAAATAAAGCTGCTATTATTATTATTATTATTATTATTATTAATTTCCAGCTTTTCCTCCAAAAGTGGGACTCAAAGCAGCTCACAATGTAAAAGCACTCCTTTCCACTGTAGAAACCTGGGCGTCCAGATTCAAAGCTGGGTCCAGGAGTACATCTGAACTGCAAATATGTGTCTTTGGGGAATGTAACTCCATTTAATACAGGCTGAATCCCTATGATCTAATCTGCCTTATGACTGATCAAAGCACCTCTGTCTTGTTGTTTCAATTTGTTGTTGTTATGTTTCAATTTGTTGTTATGTTTCAATTTGTTTGCTCTCATCTTGTCTATTACTGATGACAAACACTGGTTTAGGACCAGAACAGCCTCCTTGGATTGAGCTATAAAGACGTAGTAGAATTGGGTTTCAGCCGCATATTGATGGCACTGTACTCCAAAATCTGGACAACCTCTCCCAGAGGTTTCATGTATACATTAAATAGCATGGGGGACAAAACAGAACCCTGGCCATTTGACCTCACAGGCCAATGGCCAGAGACTGAACAGGAATCCTTCAGCATCACCTTCTGGGTTTGCCCCTCCAAGAAGAAATAAAGCCATTTTAAAACAATGCCTCCAAGTCCCATCCCAGTGAGATGTCCTAGAAGGATACTGTGGTCACTGGTATTGAAAGCCACAAGGATGCACTCCCACTGATGAGTTTTTTGTGTAGGTCATCCACCAAGGTGACCAAAACTATGTCCCATAGCTTGGCCTGAAACCAGATTGAAATGGGTCTAGATCAGGGGTAGGCAACCTTTCCCCTTTAAGGGC
>CM034706.1:228880647-228896376 GCA_020142125.1 Phrynosoma platyrhinos
CCACATATGATAGAAAGTGCCAAGTTCTTTCTCACATTTCCAGCACTTGTTTTCCCTATTTCTATAGATTTTTGCCATTTAAAAAAGGGTAAGATGCCAACAAAATAGCATTTTATAGAAATATTATTTCATATTATAACTTAGCACAGGGGTAGGCAACCTAAGGCCCAGGGGCCGGATGCGGCCCCTCGAGGCCTTTGGACCGGCCCCAGGCCGGTCCTGCCGCCGCTGCCCCCACCATCCGCCATGATGATATTCATCATTGTTGTTATTACTTGTTCTTGGGGTTTTCTTGGCAAAATCTCCACAGGGGTTTTGCCATGGCTTTTCTGGGGCTGAGAGAGTGTGCATGCATATTTTTAAATTTTTTAAAATTTTTAATATTTATTTTTATCTATTTATTTATTTATTTATGCTGCTTCAGCCCCACAATTGTCTGAGGGACAGCAACCCAGCCCCCGGCTCAAAAAGGTTGCCTACCCCTGACTTAGCATATATTTTAGTCATTTTGTCCATGTTTTCTCCCACTCTTCTAAATTTATAGGTTGGCTGATATCTTGAGCCCACTTTACCATTTGGGGCTTGATTCTTCTTCTAATTCCAGTGCTAATAATAATTTATAAAATTTCTTAATCTTATGGTTTTTTTTTTCTGATTTAAGGATATTTTCAAAACCTGGGTCTGCTTCCTGAATGTTATTGAGTTTTATAGCAACAATTTTTTTTAACTGATAGTATGTAAACCAAGGGCATTTCAACCCTTCTTTCTTTAATTGCTTTAAGGGTTTAAGTTTCATCTCATTTTCCTTTATTATATCCTTGTATGTAACCCACTTCAAGTCATTTAATTTTGTCCTAGGGAAAAATGCTTCGTTTATAGACGCCCATTTAGGTACCCCTTTACATAACCTTGGTTTTAACTTTAGCCAATGCGCAATAGGGATTTCCTAAATTAATGATTTCCTAAATCATTAAAATTTTTGTCAACCTTCAGTTTCTCATAAAACATATATCCATGCCAGCCATACCTGTTCCCAAAACTCTCTAATTGCAATAACCTTTTGTCCTCTAATTTCATCCAGTCCACCATCCAATTCATCGCAGAAGCATAATAATAGATTTTTAAACTGGGCAGTGCTAAACCATCTCTACTTATATCATCTTGCAGTAGTTTAAATTTAACTCTAAGTTTTTTCCTTGACCATAGAAATTTTGATATATCCCTATGCCATGTTTTGAAAGGTTTATCATTAGTGATAATCGGGAGGTTTTGAAATAAGAAAATCATCTTTGGCAAAATAGTCATTTTAATAGTTGATATTTTCCCCAACCATGAAAGGTCTAATTTTTCCCATTTTTTTTAGGTCTTTACTAATTTCTTTCCATTTTAGCTCATAATTGTTTTCAAATATGAATTTTTGGTAGTAACCTTGATTCCTAAATAGCTTATTTTATTTACTATTTGAAATTTAGTTTTAGTTTTTAACATTTGTTTCTCTTCTTCCAATAGGTTCATTACTAACTGTCTAGCTTCTTTCTGAAGACATTTGGAGGAGGAATCCCCATCACCTTTCTAAACAATTTGTTCCATTGCCAAACTGCTCTCACTATCAAGAAGTTCCTTCTAATGTTCAGTCAAAACCTATCCTCATATAACTTTGGTGTATTAGACCTGGTGCTACCATTTGGGACAACAGAGAACAAGCATGCATCCTCTTCTCTATGACAGCCCTTGAAGTATTTAAACAGTGCCACCTCTCTCTTCAGCAAGCTGAATATCCCCAGTTCCTTCAAATTCTCATCATATGTTTTGTACTCCATATCTCATTTCATCCTTGTTGTCCTTCTTTGAACCCTCTCCAACTTGTCGATATTTTTCTTAAACTGAGGTGTCCATAACTGAATGCAGTACTCAGGATGAGACTGATCAGTCAAATGCTTTGCTGAAATTCAGATAAATGACATCCACAGCATTTCCATCATGTATTAAACTAGTGACTTGATCAATAAAGATATAAGATAAGATTAACCGTTGCTATTTTTATACAATTTAAATATTTTTATTGTGTTCTTTTTTGTAAAGAGAGGGACAATGCTTGCCCTTCTCCTGTCTTTTGGCATTTCACCTGTCATTCAAAATTTCTCAAAAATGAGGGCAAGTCATTCAGAGAGGAAGTCAGCAAATTCCTTTAATACTCTGGAATACAGTTCATCTGGCCCTGCAGATATGAATTAATTTATGTTGACTAGGTGATTCCCTGACTAACCTCTTATTGATCCTGATTTGTAATCCAGATTCTTTGTTGAGATCTCTGTTGATGCTTGGAAGCACACAATCCTCTTTTGGGGTAAAAACTGAAGCAAAATAGGTGTTAAACAGTTCTGTAAGCATCTTACTGTCCTTGCAGTCCCTTTGTTTCCTTGGCCATTCTCTTGCTTTAAACATATTTGAACCCACCCACCCCCTTTGTTGCTTTCTGCTTCTTTAGCCAGTTTAGCTTTCCTTACACTATTCCTGGAAGCCTGGGCTACACATCTGTACTCTTCCTTGGTGATTTGTCCTTCCATCCTTTCCCTTGAGCGGGCCTCCAGACTTTCAATTTTAAAATGTAATGAAGAGTCGCTGCCACTCTGTGGAATTGTTTTTAAACATTATTGTTGTATTTTATATTGTATGTTTTAATTTGTAACTGATTTAATAACTTTTTAAGGAGGGAGGGAACTAGATTTTATTTATTGAATTTTGTATTATTTTTAATATTGTTAATCACCCTGATTGGATTACCAAAGGGTGGTATATAAATTATTATTATTATTATTATTATTATTATTATTATTATTATTATTATTATCATCATCCATTCTATATACAAGCTCTTTTTTCTTTTCACTTCCTCCTCAAGTTCACTGTACTGTACAGCCATTTACATTAGGCTTTGTGCAGAGCTGTGCTGGAACACAGCATAGGAAACTACAGCTGATACAGCAACCCACAATTTATCTGAATGGGTTGTTGGTTATCTATCACCCAGTTTATGCTTACTGGCACTGAGCTTATTTGTGTTGAAGCCCAGTCAAGGAGGTGCTGGTCATCACCTTTAATTCCATATGTAAAATAAGGTCCATCTGGCCCTACATGTGATCTCTTTGTGCTTTCAAATCCAACCTTGCTCAACATCCTTTCTTTCTGTTATAACCTGCCTCCACAGATATAAGACAAGGTTTTTCAATGCTGGCACCCCATGACATAGAACTCCCTTCCTTAAAGTGGGTACTCGACCCTCTGCTTTCATCTGTTTCACCAATAGATCAATATATTTCTATTAGAAAACACTTACTTCATTAAAACCAAATTGTATTGCAAATTTAAAATCTTCCAGCAGCTGATTCATAACCGCTGCTGCTTTTACATTTGTACAATTTAAATATTTTTATTATGTTTTTTGACTTCTGTTTTGATGGTTCTCTTATCTTAGATCAATTTAATCTTGATTATTTATACTGACAATTGCAACCATTGCATTCATAGCAACCTCCTATTTTGTATGATGTCAGGGACAAAAGCTGAGACCAAGAGATCAGTACTACTGATGTCATACAGGGCATCCCTTCACAAAAGGTGTGTGCATTTGTTTGTGACAAAGTGGATTTCCAGTACTTTCTCCTACACAAATATGGGCTGGATTTCACTAAGGCAATTATGAATGCATAACCTGGTTCATATTCACAATCCCTACGTATTCACTAATTTAGGTAATATCTGTGGACCACGAAAGTTCTCCAATCTTCACCATGCAGCCACTTTGAGAAACCATGGTATCTTACCCTTTTGATTGAGAAGCCTCTGACTAACATTTCCACCACCTCCTGCAAGCAATATCTGGTACAAGGGGGAATTGCAATGGGGACCATTCTTCTGGCTGTTGCACAAGAGATTGCTCACAGGAAGGGATGGAAACATCAGTCAGCAATTTCCCAGTTGACCAATTGACCAGCAACCCCTGTTGTTTGCAGCAGCTCCTGCCCAGTAAGTAAAGATTGGAGGTGAGGTCAGGCTGGGAAACAGTATTAGCTCACCAACATAGGGCCTTTACAGACTGCCAGAAATAATGCAGCTTGAGGTCACTTTCCTATCCTGGCTCAGTGCTAGGGAATCTTGGGAATTGTATTTTTTTCTGGGACATTGAGCCTTCTTTGTCAGAGAGCTCTGGTGCCACAATAAACTTCAGTTCCCATGATTCCTTAGCACTTAAACAGGACAGTTAAAGTGGCCTCAAGCTGCATTATTTCTGGCAGTCTGTAAAGGCCTGTAGCTAAGCTAGCTAAGTAGGTGATTCAGAATTCTGGTCATTATATATAACAGGGGAAGGCAACCTTTTAAAGACCTGGGCCGGTCTCCCATAGCCCAGGTCTCGGCTGGGCCGGGGGGGGGAGTGGCGCCACGCATGCGACAGCTGCATGCAACCCCCCCATAGACACTGCCGCCGCGGCCACTGCCGTGGCGCATGTCACAGTCGCCATTTTGGAAAACAAAATGGCGGCCGCACACGTTTGCCCATGCGCAAGAGTACTGCTCATGTGCAAATGTGTCGCAACCGCCATTTTGATTTCCAAACTGGTGGTCGCGGTGAGTGTGGCCGCAGAGCAGCAAAAACGCACCGTGGTGGAGGTGCGCGGTGGAAGCGGCGGCAACCTTCGGCCTGGGCCAGTAAGTCAAGGGACCAGGGCCTTAACCGGCCCCAGGGCCGTAGGTTGCCGGTCCCTGATATATAATATATATATCACAAGGCCTAATTTGATACTATAATAGAAATACACAAATTTCTTGTGTCCAAAAGGATCAGGTATATATTAATTTCCTAAATCCTGTCATCTGAAAATTGTTAAGCTAGTTAAACTGGTATTGAAACTGTTGATTTGTGTCACTAATTAATTTAATAGACTAGTTCATTCTGGGTAATGGATATTAACAGAGATAATGGAGATCTTTATCATCATATTTATGTTATGCACTACTTTCCTCCCAAAACTGGGACTCAAGGCAGCAGCAACATTGACAGAGAAACATCTGCATTCCAGCTGTGTAGGAAGAAAATTGTTTGCTTTTGTTTGCTTATTCTATTATAGATGTATAATGATGAACACAAGACTGTACACATTACCTCTCCTAAAATAATATCTTTATAAGTGTTCTGGGGAGATCACCCACAGCTTTCATAAAGTTTAAGGCCATTACAGTTATCAGTTCATTAATTATAATCTGAGGAAGACCATCTCCTCCTTTTTAAAATTAAAAATACATTTCCAGAAAGTAGAGTGTGTATGAATGTATACTGACTTAATTTTGAATCCAATATTATGTCAACAGAAGTATCAGGATTGTATCCCTCCACCAGGGTCTCAAAAGAAAAAGATCCCTAAATAGTGACAGGATGGCTATACTAAACAAGAAGATGAATACTAGTTACAATGTCTATTTTTCCTGTGATGAAAAACATGATCGAGTGGGGCAATAATGGAAGCTAAATCTTAGATGCCATTATAGCTATTTAGAGGGTCAGACTAAATGGGAATGGGAATGTGCATGCCTGCAATTATCATGTTTACTTCTTATAATGGAGTTTCCCCAGAGTTATGTGCTTCAGCAGTCAGATTTGCACATTGACCAAGTTTGCCTTTTGGGGACCAGTAACAAGTGTGGAGGAGGGCAGGAGAAAATTAGACTGTCAGTGTTAGGTTGCAGCACCATGTTTGTAGTAAGCAATGCAATAGAACATCACCTTGGGAAGAACGGGATTCTACTCTAGGTACTGTAGCTGTACAATATATATAATAGACAAGGTAAACAACTGCCTCCAAAAGCACTTACTGAGTTTATGTGGAAAGCAAAACAGAAAGAAATGGGAAAACATTAGTCTCCTTCACTATCTACCTTAGTATGTTGGAAAAGCATAGATCTATCCATTTTGCCACCAAGGGAGGATGTTGGGGAAAAATCATCTCTGGATAAATTTTGGAAGAAATTTTCAACTGGTCTCTAGAAGATTCAATTTTTTTTTTTTTTTTTTTTTGCTTACTTACAAATGCTTACCTGACCTGGTTGTTTCATTTTACATGGACATATTGGTAGTTTTGAATAAAATGTTTGCTGTTATGTATTGAACTGTTCTTTTTTTTGTGGTTCTTTCCATGTTATTTCTACCTCTAGTACCAACATTTCTATTAAAGAAGTAAAGCCCAGGAACACATCTACTTCATTAACAAGTTTTATAACTCATAGCTTTTCAAATGTAAATCTCCAAACTCTCTTCTGCACTACTTTTCTTCAATTTCTTCTGTGATAACTATATAGGAGGCTACAGTGCAGAAACTCACTTTGCTGTTATTAATGTGAGGCCAGCATAGTGCTGAATGCAATCCCAGAACTGGACTTAGTATGTATAAGAAAGATGATGCTAGGTACTGATATACATTACTTTCCAGTGATTTTATTACCATGTTCAGTCAATATTCTGTTAGATCTCAGTTGATTAGCGATATTTGTAATAATATCTCCCAAAACAATGGCCAATAACCTCTATGTTGCTTACAGAAAGGCCTGTTTAATATGTGTCTTAAACTACAGAAGCCTTGAAGATTTTCCAAAGAGGTTATTTTAGTTTTCAAACTTTAAAGTGATGACCCTCACAACAAATCCCCATCTGCATCCCAAACCCTGCTCTAGCTCCTGAGTGTCAACCATCCCTGATTCCCATTTCCTTCCTTCCTTTCTGTTGTTGGTTGCTGCTGGAAGAAGTCCTGAGGAATTAGGCTCACTCTCTGTTCTCTTTGCTATTCACCAACATTTTGTGTGCTCACCCTCCAGAAATGACTGTGCTTCTTGAAAAATCTCCCAATGTCCTAGGAAGAAAGGAGACAAAGCAATGCTGTCCACTTGCTCTCTGCCCTCCAACAAACACTTCTGAAGAACCCATCCAATTCACCCTCAGTGAAAGCTACATGAAAGCCCTGTTTTGAAAAACTGACTCATCACATTCTAGCCTAAATGAGTTTTAAAGAGTGGGATGTCTTTTTAATTAAATTCAAAAAAGTTTCAGAATTTGGCAAGGGTGTTGCCGGGAGGTTCAGGGAAAATATGCTTTCAATTATGGATGGTGTTTTAATGAGTATTCACTTTCATAATGAGATGCTTATGCTGCAGGCAGAGGAAAATGCCTCTCTCATATAGTTTTTTCCATAGGTTTAGTAAGGGAGCATAGGCATGTAGGCATATCAGTGTACCTTCTCCCCACAGATATTTCTACGTTTCTTTGCTGTGATGATTCAGCAGTTGGATAGCTAACAATTACATCAAGATTTGGGTAAGTATAGCTACTCACCAACAGTCTGAGATCTTAGTGCCTGAAATCACAACTTGAGCTGTAAGTAAACAGAAAGGGATTAGAATAACATTTGTTTCAGCTTCAACATAGGTAGTAAAACAGACACAGGCAATTAAGAATTTTCTAGTGAGTACAATGTTCAACAAGCAGACTGGTTTTTTTTAAAAAAAACCTGTAAGTACAAATTCACAACGGCATGTTGTACATTCTAAAATGATATATGTGTTACACTGGAAATAGATGCAACATATACAGTGCAGGATTAATGCAGTTTGATGCCACTTTGACTGCCATGGCTCAATGCTATGGAATTCTGGAAGTTGTAGTTTTGTGATGTATTTAGTCTTCTCTGACAGAGTTCTGGTGCTAAAACAGACTACAAACCCCAGAATTCCATAGGATGGAGCCATGACAGTTAAAGCAATGTCAAACTGCATCAATTCTCCAGTGTGGCAGCAGCCAGACTTTATCTGTGATCCAGCTAGATCAGATCAATTAGTAAAGAATATTTGCAGTATATATACAATTTACAATATGGCAGTATCTTCCATAGAGAAATTCTGTAATCCAATTGTGCTTGATAAAAAGAAAAAACATCTGGATCAATACTTTGCTTTAGAGGACAATGATCCAGTACCATCCTCTGAATCCCATACTCAGATCCTGTAAATTCTATAACTCCACTGGATATGTTTATCAATCCTATTCCAAGTGACATCCCCAAGGAAAGTGAAAGCCAAAATATCTCATATGTTGTTCACACAAATTCCTATTTTCAATTATTTTACCAAATCTATTTTGATTTGATTTTAAAAATGGTTTCCTTCTGGGACCCCAGCTCTAAATGAAAGCACCACTGTTCAGTTTATTTAGCTATTATTTTTCTTCACTAGTGCTACTCAAAGTGGTTGTTTATGGCTGCTGCCAGTTTACAAGCCTTCAGCTGTCAGTCTGCAGTGAGTTTCTGGGAAAGATACAGTTGTAGTCCATGGGCACAAAAAAGAAAATTGCAGGTTACTCACATCGGAGAAGCAGTGGTCTAACCCTTACTGTTATTGAAATGCATTGGCATACATATAGGCTACAAATTATATACCTTCTAAACCAAGTTTTTATTCCTGTATGCATATTCCCTTCTTTATACATGTGTAAGAATTTGAACATCTTTTTTGTATTTTTATTTTAAAAAATTAAGAATACATCAAAATTATAGTAAGAAAATTAAAGAAAGAAAAGGAATACAGGAGGGGAAAACAACAAAAAATAAAATAAAAAATTACTTTGATTTTCCTTTTTTTTTTTTTTTTGGTTGTATATGCACATAGCTATCTATATTTTCCTCTCTAAAAATTACAACATATTCCCTTCTTTCAATAGCTTATTCAAAATGAAAAATTACCAAGTCATTTTCTTTCTTTTTTGTGCAAAAAGTCTATAAGGGGTATCCAGTTTTTGAAAAATATCACTAACAGCTTTTATCTAAACAAATCAATTTGTCTATTACTATTGAATTTATCAGCTTCAACATCCAATTCTCCATAGTGTGTATAGTGTTAAATTCTTCCATCTTTGCGCATATAATTGCTACCATGTTCATATACTGGAATATTTCATAGCTGTCTTCCAACTGTATATCCATCAGTTCAAAAAGAAAAAGTTTTGATTTTAATTGAATATACATTATTAAGATCCTCTCCTTTTATATAAGCATTTTAGTAAAAAAAAAGTACCTTCATATTGCTCAAGTTTCCAGCATAAATTAGACTCACCTTTATACATTCTAGACAATTTTTCTTACATTGTATAACATCATTTTATTTTAAAAATTTTTTAAAGATCATAACATAGTATAAATTTCTATCCATTTCTCCATTGATCCACCTATACACTGCAATCAAATTTCTTAACCCATACACTGTTTAGCTTATTTTTCACCTTATATTTAACTCATTACATTTTCCCCTGCCACTCAAACTTGGACACATTCCCTTGTCATTGCTTAAATGATACATCAATTGTCAAACCAGCTGTCAATTTTCTGAAATAAAAATATTATTCTAGGAAAAAGATTCGTTTTTATCACAAAAGTTTTCACCACATGGGTGCACACGGGTAATCTCACACTCTCTTCTTATCTGAAGACAGCCTTTGCCAGCTGGAACATGCCTCCTAGCTGGATATTTTGCCACCTAAGCTTCTCCTGCTGCAGAGGTTTGAGCAGGGCAGGGACATAAACCCACCATGAATCCTCAGCCAGAAGTCAAGAAATATGAGAAAGTCTGTGTATAAAGATAATATCTTTTACTGTGTGTAGGTTCTTCTTAGTGTGTACATATAGCAAGAAATGTGCGTATATAGATCCTATATTATAGGAATAACAATACTTGTGCTTAGAAGAACAATCCATTTTTAAATAAATAAATAAATAAAAACATTATAGGTTGAAAGACAAGGCTCTCACCTTGTGCCATGAGACTCTTTTAGTTTTACATTTTCTTTTCCTCACACCATGAATACTTTTCCTTTTCCTTTCCCCCAAATAAATTACTTGTTTTGTGGTTCAGACGGAGGTTTTCTGATTGCTTCCCCATGGTTGCCTCTGAATTACATACTGATTATTTGGCTACTGTATTGATAAATAACCACATTTCTGCAGCATTTTTCCAATTAGTATGAGATCCCAGAGAAATGGCATTGCAGTCAAAGCTTTAGGAATGTCTATATTCCCATCCTCATAGATATATCTCCTCCCACAGCACTCACACTCCTCCAAACACAGAAAAGATCTCCTCCTAATATATTGGTTTCTATGCTTTAGACCAAATGTAACTACACTGTATCCTTACTCAGAGAGGTGGTATGACTCTGGCAGAGAGGTAACATTAATCTGGACCAGGGAGTCTACACTCATTTTTATGACAATCTTTGGTTTTCACTGCAGTGCCTCTGAGGTAACAGCACCCATCTGATCTTGGAAGCTAAGCAAGGTCAAACTAGGTTAGTACATGGATGGGAGACTGCCAATTAATACCAGGTGCTGTAAAGGAAAGAACTGGCAAAACAACCTCTGAGGATTCCTTGCCTAAGCAAACTTTGTGAAATTCATGGGATTGCCACACAACACACACACACAAACTCCACAGCTTGTACAGGAGCTATCCAGATACTGAAGCTATGTTACAAATAGGATTCAATCCCTGGTTAACTTCCATCCAATCAAACCACGAGTGAATTCCTCATCTTACAGAAGCAGAGTCACCAGCCCCCTCTGCTTTGGCACTGGCATTTCTTTTGTTTCCTCTGCTATACAGGTAAACAAGGGATCAGCATGAATACTTCTCAGGACCTCTGTGACTTGTAAAAATAGACCTGTGGCACTGTAAAGACCTACACATTTATTAAGACTGCCAGAGCTTCTATGTATTGCAGTCCACCTCACCAGATAACATTTAGTATTATATGTATAATCACATGATTAGGATGGGAGACTGCAAGCAATGAAGCCAGTGGGAAACCAAATGCAGAAAACAGAACAGTGACATTTGCTTTACTGTTATTAGTCATGGCCATTCACACAAACAACTCAGGATATAAAACTTGCAAAGTGGCAGTGGCAAATTTACACGTACAGTGTGAGCTTCACCCCAATAGCATTTAAACTTTGAATGAATTGCAGCTAAATTGCCACATGCTGTAATCTCCCTTTTATGTTTCTTTGCTCAAGGATGATTGCAAATATCAAGTGCTTTTAGTCCACAAAACCTTGACTGACAATAAACTCATTAGACTTTAAGGTTTCACAATTTGTTGTTTTTGTTTTTGTTGTTGCTGTTGTAGATTCACCAATAAATACATAAAAAAAAAACTTCAATCACATGCAGATCCACATTTTAAATGCCACCCAGGAGACCAGACCTGGATCTGATATCGAGAAACCATTTAAATCTTAGAACACTGGCTGATCATAGCAATATAGCAATTAATTTACGGGCAGGTTTGTCATGTAACAGATCTGCACATACTACTCAGTATGGAACACTGTTAACTCACAAAGAGGCACCCTTGATTCTATCAAATAAATGTGTTTCATCTACTGCACTGCCCTAAGATATTTAAGAGAACTGCTGCACAAGTACAGTAATTGGACTCCAATGATTTGACGTCCATCTTTGTGTCTGTAACAAATATTCTATCTACACCTGTGGTTCTTTGCTGTTATAAGTCCTAATGGTGGTCTCTTTCTTGAGAAGAAAGCACCAGGCCAAATTTCCAGTGTATGCAAATTGGCATACTACATTTTGCAGAACTGTGCAAAGCTTTTGAAAGATGGGTGCTTGCCCCCTCCAATTGGAACACAGTCTTAAAAGATCTGGCTGGAAAAGAACACATTGTACTGTACCAGATTAAGATCTGGGTGTTTTGAGTGTCCTGAAGGAAAAAAAGCAAAGCTGCTGACTCAGGTTTGTTTCCAGGTCAATCAAAGGCAACCTGATATCATAACTGCGGTAAGCAATTTGGGTCAGATATGGGTGCGGGTGGATGAATAAATATAATAATGTGAAGAGAGAGTATATGTGCTGTTCACATGGTTGAGTGTAGTTGAACTCAGGCTAACAGAATACCATTGGAAGCAGAAAATATGCAACTTTAGCAAGGTAATTGATAGTGATGACCCAAACATTTTTCCACTTGAATAGCAGAAAATCTTTCCAGCACTTCTCTCAATCTTTAGCAGTACTAATAATAACACAACAACAACAACAACAACAACAACAACAGCATCAACACTTATTGCTCAAGGGGGAAGGGACTTGCATAATGTACTGTACTGTCTATTGCTTTCTTTCTTTTTAATGGTTACATTTTTCATAAGTTTTAATTTTACTGGTATTTTAATTATATTTTTAATTATTGTTTGATGTGAATTTTTAGCTGTGTTTGGTTTTTTTTAAAAAAATTAGGCCACCTTGAATAATGAAAAAGACAGGATATAAATATCAATGCAATGATAATTATGATACCCACTAGCATTTCTTTTCTGTGGTGGCATCAGAATCAGGAACTCAATGAGTCTTGTATGATGAAACAGAACAGAACTTTATTGAAAGTTGCAAAGGCAGCAATTCACCAACTCAGTGTTTAAACTGAGACTGTCCCCAAACAGCACAAACAGTATATTTAAAAAAAACCTAATTCACCCCTCACAAATTGGTATGAACTATATCTCCCCACCTACTATTCCCATGAGCTAATTCACCCCTCCGTACCCCTCCTTTATTGCTTCAACAGTACCAAGCTGTCCCATATCTCCTCCTACATCCCAAGCCATTGAGCTCCCAAGGTTACAGCATGCAATAGCAACCCATCTCCATGAAGCCAAAGCAAAACAAGCAAAATGCAGCAGAGCAGAACACTTAAAATACAGCAGAGTACTTAAAATGCAGCAAAGGAGAATACTCAAAATACATCCAAACATATACATCAACTACTACCCAAACCATTAACTTTTCTGGGAGAACTATCATGTTCTAACAGGTAGTGGGATTATATCTTCCTGTGAAGCAAGAGGCTATGCATTAAATATGGTGTGAAACAAACAAAAACAAAACAAAACCTACACTTCATACCAGATTAGTCATGTCAGATGTCCATATTCTTGGACATTAGGGGAAAACAAAAGAGGGCTACAGGACTCAGCATCTTTTGCTTGGCAACCAGGGCAAGATACTGTGGGGCTACTGGAAGGCCAACCACAATGGAAGAAATGGACAGCAGCAGAAAACAAATTAATAATGGAATGCTTGTATAATGCTAATTCATCAATCTGGGGTCATCTGGAGAAGAGTGTTCCCAGACTAATGTCTGCAATTATGCAACCTAACACATTATCCAAAATAAACTATTTCCATATATATATAAATTGAAGAACTGCAAAGAAAAATCAATAGAACAGAAGAACAAAGGGACAGGAGTAAAGAGGTTTTAATGGAAAACTGCTAACTCAGAGAAGAAAGCATCTGGACCACACACTGAAAATGAGCTAGCACTGGAAATTTAGAAAGCAAAGAGATATGGAAAGAAAATAAATACTGGCTCTTACTGATCAACAAACATATTTGTAGAGAAATTTGATTGAGGAAATGAGTAACACTCAAAATTGGGAAAGGCTACCAGATTTAAAACTTGCACCAAAGAGAGATTTTAAAAAGGTACTGAAGATATCAACTTGGCAGTCTAGCAATTTCAACAGTAAACCAATTACTGCATACCATAGTAGCAATAGTTACCAAGAAAATTAGGATTTGATACGGATAAATAAAAATAATAATGAAAAATATAGAAAATCCAAAATGTTTGAAGTGCTAAAACAAAACATAGCAGGAATAACAACAACAAACATATCAGTACTATGCCCATGGAACACAATTTAAGCAAAATACCCAATTGTAACCAACTGGAACCAATCCTTTCAGGAAAAAGTAACCAAAGCACTGTTCTCCCTAATAAGATGATATGGCTGCAAATGTTTAAAAACATTGGATGGTGAGTACTGGAGCCAGACTATCTGAAACTGAGCTGAGCTGGTCTTTGGCTTCTGATGGCATCTATTCCCATAGAAATGCTGTTATCCCCATAGAATTGGGACTGTATTGCTTGCTGAGGAAGACCTAAGCAGCTTCCCATCAAAGGCTTTCACCTTCTTGGATGGGAAGGGTATATAAAAACAAAGGCAGCCACTGGTGCACCAGCTATGGCCTTTCCTGGACAGAGATAACCTAGAAACAGTAGTCCATGCTCTGCTAACCTTCTCATTAGAATACTCTATCTGGGACTGCCCTTGAAGGAGACTCAGAAGCTGCAGCTACTACAAAATGGAGCAGCTCACCTACTGACTGGAATACCAAATAGATAGCATATAATGTCAGCCTGGAAAGAACTGGAAAGTCTGCCAATACATTTCTGATTTGAAATGTATTGCCTGTGAAGACATTTCAAGCCATAACTGGCTTGAAATCTTGCTATTTCAGGAAATTCCTCTCCCTATATGTGCCTATCCATGTCCCACCAGTAACATGTGTTGGAAGGTCCCCCAACAGTTACCATCCAATTACCTGTTTGCCAACTTTTAAATTATTAACAGGAATAATAGGTAATCCAGTTCAAACTAATTCGAAATTCTGGTTATCCAAAGGAAAAGAAAGGTAATTGCTCCAATTCCCATGACCAATTATTAATTGATAAAAATTATACTGAAAAACTGTAAAAGATGAAAGACAAATTTACATATAGCATACAATGACTTCAAACCAGCATTTTGTTCTTTGCTACACACATGAATTGGAAAATGTCTTGAAATTTTAGGAATCAGCAAAATCATTAGAAAATTACTCTCAACGCCAATGAAATCATGCAAATGGAGAAGAACTTGGTGGAATCAATATTAGGCACAACATTTCTGAAGAGATTCCATATCTCCCTTCTTACAGTCAGCCCTTCATATCTGTGGGGGGTTTCATTCCAGATGCCAGCATGGATCACAAAAACATGGGGCCTCAAGTCCTATTCTTCCCAATGATGGCACATTGCATGTGTGACCACACACCACTATTGGGGAGAACGGGGCAGGGTCATCCACAGATGACAAGCCTGCGGTTAGCAAGGGCTTACTGTAACATGTCATTGCAAATGATGCCACTTTTAGTAATATGAAATATGAAAATAAGATAGAAAAAAACATAAACATAACATCTGTACAATATGACCAATTTAACACTATGTGGGAAATAACCATTAGAAATCAATTCCTTATTGAATAGCATAAGAATATGTAGTCAAGATATCTCAATGGAATGCGGAATTGATAAATGTACTAAACTATCAATAATTAGGGGTAAATTTGTTGAATCAGAAAAAATAAAACTCCCTGATAGAAACCTAATTAAAAGCTTTAGCCATGATGAAAACTAGATTCCTGGGATTACATGATGTACAAGCACTTTATACTTTAAATTATAATTTAAATCAGACACTGGAGGCTAAAATATGGCTTTATTCTCAAACATGTTATCTTGAAGCATAGCGTTGCAATGTTACTACAGTTGTGAGGATTACCCTGCCAGAATGGATGTGGCCATACTGGTTGAGTTCTAGTAGTCTGGAAAAATAAATTTTCCATGCTATGATTTTTGTTGTTGTTATGTGCCTTCAAGTTGGGTCCAACTTGGAAACTTATAGTTGGGTCCAACTTATTCAGTGGAAGTTTGCATCTATAAAGCCAAAATGATTGTGACTTGTCCATTGTCACCCAGTAACTTTCCATAGCTGAGGAAAAAGTAGGTTAAAGAAGA
>CM034706.1:228898085-228909405 GCA_020142125.1 Phrynosoma platyrhinos
CCCCCACTCAAATCCAGGCATCTGAGGAAATAGACCACTTTAATTGCCATTGCTCAATGCTATGGAATTCTGGGAGTTGTAATTTTGTGAGACATTTAGCCTTCACATTCAGAGAGGTGCTACAACAAACTTCAGTTCCCACAATTACATTGAGCCATGGCAGTTAAAGCTTTTTTCTGCAGTGTGGATGCAGCCCTAATCTACAAAAGTTTATACTATAGCTTCTTTTACACAATTAATCTCAAAGGTGCTACAAGATCTCTTTGGTTTTTAAACAGAGTCTGAATGTCCATCTGTCAGGGGTGCTTTGATTGTGTTCCTGCATGGCAGCAGGTTGGACTAGATGGCCCTTGTGATCTCTTCCTGCTCTATGATTCTACGATTCTATGATTTCATACTATAGTCCAAAGAGCAATTATTCCAAGTTTTGATTTTGCCTTCACCAGAACCTCACTTGCACTTCTTGATCTCTCTTGTATAGTTATGCCCCAAACGAGACACACTATAACAATGTACAATGTACAAAGAGAAATTCAGTGAATTGCCAGGGTCTTTTCAGAAACAGTTGCTACAAATTATAATGTTAAAGCAAGGGTTGCAAGCATGCAATGCTTCTGCTACCTGCATGGAATAAATATTACAAGACTGTAAAAATCTCTCAGAGCTGAGATCTCTGTAGGGAGGGTATATCTTCTTCTTCAATATGGTTTCTACAATAGTGTGCAATAATGACAGGGTTGGCCCTACCATTAGGAAGAATGAGAAAACTGCCTCAAATGGCAGCTTTGAGGAGAAGGGCTATGGAGAGACCTGGATCTCATGAACTCTCTATTGTTACCTTGTTGGAGGACAAAGCAGTGTATTTCACACAAACTGCTCCACAATCTGGTGCCTTGAGCATAGTGGAGGATGCTTCTATGTTGCCATTGTGGAAGTATTGAAGCAGAATTCAGTTGTTCAGTCAAGGACACCATCTTGTCCTTCATCTCATGCAATAGAATGTCTTGAGCTGGCACTGAATAAAAGCATGCCCCTGTGATCCAATTAATTTCCTATCCAGGGGTGACCTCAGAGGCCAGATGCAAAATGGAAATGATGTGAGGCATGAGCAGATTAGGAGACTGCAGTTTAAGAAGTCACTGAGACCTCTGATAAGCAGGATGGCTTGGATCTCTGACCTTGGTCATCCTCTTTCCCTTCTCTTACTGCATTCACCACTATAGAGCAGATGCTAAATTTACTCTAATAACTGAAATCTTTCACTGGAGGTAATGTATGTGCTAAGCACAGGGAGAAGATGGATTGCAATGGCTACTGTCTGAGGTTTTAAAAAGCTATTGAGGTAATGAGTCTGTACCTCCACTTCTTTGCCTTTCTCAAAAGACCTCCTAGCAGGTGCAGCCCAACATTAAAACAGCATCCTACACCTTGAGAACAGTCTTGGTGAAAGGCTTGGCAGAAGCAACACTTAAGCTCTCTAGGATCTAGGGATGAAAATGCAATTGAAGGATCATCCAGATAGAGAGCTTCTAGCCCACTTCCAGATTATGTGCTCTGAAGTTACTTCTCATGCCAAAAAAGAGATTCTCTTAGTATTTTGGTGTGTGTGTGCGTGCATCAAATGCTAGCAACTGGAGTCATGTATCTATCTCAAAATCTTTAGTTTAAAGAAGTGTTCTAGCACTTCTAGATAAAAGATTCATTTCTTTTGTGATTGAGTAATGACAATAGAATAATAAAAAAAGAAACAATTAAAGCACCATTAATGCATTTCTGGATAGCACAGTGACATCCTCATACCTGTCACTAGCTTATACACATCATACCCAGCTCCCAAGCTCCCATCATACTACCATAATGGTTTGATGTTTGCCTATCAATAATGTTAGTCATTGGTCCATAATAGAGGTTGTGAAGCCAGACACCTTTGTTCCTTTATGTGCCTCATTTGCACGTAAAGACAGGGATAGCCCAGAGTTAGGTAATGGGATTTGTGTGGCAGATGCTATGGGGCTACTTATTTATTCCTCTTGAGAAACTGCCCATTCACTTCTCTTGGCAGATACAGCTGCATGTGACATCCATCCTTTTCCCACACTAGTCTGTTAGACCCAAACTGGTTGAGGGCTATATGCCATTTTGAGTGTGGTAGAAAAGTCTACCTGCTGGACCAGTAAGCATCTGTATGTACAATGGAGATGGGTAGTGTGTTACTCTTTGCTTCATGCTGCAAAAAAAGGGAGGCGGGCTTGCTGATTTTACATTGAATACTTGCCCTTCCTCACTTTACCTCTTCATCTTTTTCATTTTTTAGTTAATTTTCTCCTTTGGGGTGGGGGGAGGGAGAGGTGAACAATAAAGCTCAATGGTAAGAAATTTGAAGACCTTTTCATACAGGGTCATATTTACAAATATACAAGCAGAGTATGGCAACTGCATGCAACTATACAGCAGAAAACAAAATTAATTTTATTTATTTGTTTTATACCCCACCTTTTTTGTGACCTGTGGCTCAAGGTAGCTTACAAAAAAGTTAAAATAGAGCCAAAAATGACTGATAAAAAAGTTAAAACACATTTAAACAAGCCATTATACTAAAACAGCAATGATTTCTAAAGCATACAAGCATTTAAAAATGACAGTAAAAGTAACAATACAGACCATACACACACTAGAAATACCCTTCTGCAAATTAGTTAATCATCAAATGTCTGTTTGAACTAAAAGGTCTTTAACTACCAGGAAAAGGACAGCAGAGGAGAGGCCAGTCTAGTGTCTTATGGGAGGGAATTCCATAGCCTAGGAAAATCCACCAGGAAAGCCCTTTTTTGCATCCTCATCAGACAGCCCTGTGACAGAGATAGGGCCAAGCGACAGGCCTTCCTTGAGGGTCTTAAAACTTAGGAAGGCTCTGAGTGATCAGATGTCATAACTGTAAAGTACAGACTTCCCAGACCCCTGGACATAAGGTTAAAATGTATGACATGTTTGGGAAAAGGAGGACCTCTAGTCACCCTGGGAAGGTTTAGATCAGATAGCCTGGACTTGTGCCATAACCACTGGCCCTGCCTCAGACTCCTAAAGAAATATTTGTTTCATATCTCACTAGAGACTTGAGCTTGGCTTTAACCACTGCACCATACTACAAGCTGTGTCAAGGCATGCATCCTTTTATCTGCCCCATATTTCCCACCATTCAGTTCTACTGGATGACAACTAGTTTTAAAAATCTGGATAACCTCCCTCTTCAGGAAGATGGAAACTTGCAAAATAAGTGTCAAAGAGCAGATCTAGGACCAAAGCTCCAGTCAGGCCACACAAAACACATGAAGGGTTTGAGATACAGTAGGCTTGAATTATTTGTTGTTTCTGATGCTTGCTTAGCTGCCCTGTTTTCATTTGATGATATAATCAGGTATTTATGACATAGTTAGTATGCCCACATTCTAAGCTTGTAACTTATCTTTAGATGTTTACCCATCGGCTGACAATTTTCATGTTTCATCAGAAGGAGGACTTATTTTGTTACATTCCCTATTCAAGAAGACAGAGGAAAAGACCTGTAGCTCTTGACACTTCTTACTTTGCAATTCTTTGGGGCAAATGTTGGCATGGAAAGAACAGATGGTGAAAAGGAAAGAGTGAGACTATGGCATCTTTTTTCTTCCACTCTAATTTTCCTTTCCTCATTCTTCTGTCTTTTCAGTTTATTCTTCTTGCAAACTCTTGTGTGTTTCCCTGGGTACTGGTCACCAAAGAGCAAGCTGCTTGATGGATACACTTGTCACTGAATGAACAAACAGGTCCACCGGGATGGCTGCTAGTGCTGAACCAATGTTTTCTCAGCCTACTTTCTCTGGCTACTTCTGGACGGCATCTCTTCTGGGAATGTGAGGGGTTACAGTGATAATGAGACATTGCTGATGTCTTCCCCCGCAATAGGAACACATTCAGAACCAAATTAAAAGTTTTCTTCATTTGTCCCCCCTCGTTCCACACAATATGTTGCAGGGGGGGAAAAAGAAACAGAATCCAGCCCCCACATTCCCTGTCTCTAGAAAATATATGCCATTTTCAATCTTTCTAAAATGTTTGTATTCAATATAATTTTAGGTATTCCAAGTTTTCATGTGATTAATTCTATGTTGCACTTTTTTCATTTCACCATTTATTTTGTATGTGAGTAGCCTATGGTCCCAGAATTAAAATGAACTACTGCTACTATTACCTTAACCTTTGAGACTGAGGTCTAATCTGCACTGCAGCAATAATTCAGTTTGATATCTCTTTAACTGCCATGGCTCAATGCTATGGAATCCTGGGATTCGTAGTTTGTTCTGGCACCAGAGCTCTCTGACAAAGAAGGCTAAATATCTTACAAAATGACAAATCCCAGAACACAAACATTCAGGTATTGGTCTCAGTGCCTGTTCTGAATTTGAGTGCCTCTTTGGAGAAAGGAGCAATTTAATTAAAATTAACAGAACAAATTATTGCTGTAGAATATGTACACTTGTCCCTTTTCAACTGCTCTAAGTTTAGAGCCATCAGACTAGATCACATATGTTTTAAATGCCTAATATGCATTGGTTAAACTGATTGTCTGCTAACTGTTATTATTTGCTGTCATGTTGACTTCAACACATGGTGACCCTGTGAAAAAGAAACCTCCAAGAGCCCCTGTCATCAACTTTCCAGCTCAGGGCCATGGCTTTCTTTATTAAATTAATCCACCTGTAGTATGATCTCTCTCTTTGCCTACTGCCCTCTACTTTACCAAGCACTATCACCTTTTCCAATGAGTCATGTTGTCTCATGATATCTCCAAAGTATGACAGCCTCAGTTTAGTCATCTTTTCCTCTGATGAGAGTTCAGATTTGATTTGTTGTAAGACCCATTCAGATTTCTTTCTAGCAGTCTACAGTACCCCTAAAACTCTTCTCTAGCATCACATTCTGAATGAGCTGAGTTTTTTTCACTGTCTAGCTTTCACAACAATACAAAGAATTCAGAAATACTATGCTCTGGATGGTTCTGACTTTGGTTTTTATGGTATTTAAACACCTGTAAAGAGAGCCAGCGTGGTGTTGTGATTTGAGTGTTGGATGACAAGTCTTGAGACCAGGGTTCAAATCCTCGCAAAGCCCTGGAAACCCCCTGGGTGACCTTGGACAAGTCATACTCACTCAGCCTCAGAGGAAAGCAATGACAAAGCCCCTCTGAACAAATCTTGCCAAACAACACCTATGTTAGGTTTGCCTTAGAGTTGCCATAAGTCGGAAATGACTTGAAGGCACACAACAACAACAAGCAAGAAACACATGTAAAGCAATGACTAAGAATAAACTTGGTATTTCCTCAGTGGGAAATCAAGGACTTGACAAAAACAAGTTACCATTTTTTAAATGATGGAAATATTTTATTGATTTTGAAATCCAGGCTTTGGAATGATAACCACCAAAGCTTGGAGAAGGGCTCAGATAAATATGTGTAAGTTTTTAATCCAGTAAAAGAGAATCTCCTTTCACACAGACCAATGAACATGGCCCAGAGTGTGTGGGGGACAGAAGTCAGAAGCCCAGACTCTGCCTTGGGCTATGCATGTTGTAGGCCAGCCCAAATTATGTTGCTACCTGAGGCAGAAGAGCAAACAGTAATTCAAAATATACAAAAGCCAAAGCAGCCACATTATTTTGGCACAGGAGGCAGAAAATCCCTTGTGTATTTTTCTCTATTCTAGCAGTAAAAATACAATAATAGGACATTCAATAATTAACCATTTGCTTTCTCTGGCACCTGCAACCTGTTATCTGAAGTGGTTTCTTGACTTTGCCAAATGATAAATCCAGCCCTTATTGTCATGTTTGTAAAGAGATCTACTGTAGTACATGCAGGTGGCTCTTTCTAAAGGTAAAGGTATTCTTCATTGACAAGGTTGTCAAGTCATGTCTGACCGTAGGGGGCAAGCATTGTCAGAGACTACTCTGTGATCATGTGGCCATCATGATTGCACAGAATGCTCTTTACCTTCCCACCAAAGTGGTACCTATTTATTTACTTGCATATTTACATGCTTTCGAACTACTAAGTTGACAGAAGCTGGGACTAGTGATAGGAGCTCACAAACTTTGAAAAGTGGGAACTCTCCTCACTCACAGAGAAAGCCCTCTGAGGTCATCGACAGAACTTGCTGCAGAAATCTTACATGTTTATTAGAATATCTGAAATCAGCTGAGCATCAATCATGTCTCTTTGTTTCAGTCAATAAGATGATAGGCTCCCTTTTGTGTTTCTGTGAGCACACATTTGATGTACTGCTCCCTTCACTTCTTTTGCCAGGAACATAATTTCTTAAACAAATATATAGATTTAGAATATTCTATGGATAACCTCTAACGTTTCATAATTGCAGTACTAAATCAAAGAGCATATGTTTGAGCACTTTAATTTTAAGGCATATGCATTATTAAGATCCTTTATAGAGCTATCTGGAATACAGAAGGCTGGGCATTAATAACAAGAAACATTAATGCAACTGCTGTAACAGAACTAGAAGACTTCTTCACTCTCATGTGTAAGTATTCCATAAATTCTGACACTGGGTCGGGAAACTTTTCAAACAAAGCTCCTCACCCTGACATACATCTTGGGTTCATGCAGTGGCACGACAGACTATACTGTATGAATATATGAAAAACTAAAATACATGCTCATACATTAAATACTGATTAAACAAAAAGGTATTTGCCTGCCAGTGAAAGGAAAGCAGGGAGGGAGTTAGCCTATCCTTTCATAAGAGGTTCCAGAAAATGGGAGCACCCACTCATGTCCTCACCAATTGAGTCTGTGATGGTGATGTAACCAAGAGAAAGCCCTCACTTGTAGATCTTAAAACTCTGACAGGTTCATATTGGGAGACATGATCTTTCATATAGCTGGACCTAAACTGTATAGGGATTTATAGGTCATGACCAGCAATTTGAATTGTGCCTGGAAGCCAATAGCCAGTGAAGTTTTTTTTTTTAACAAGGGAGTTGTATAACTAGCCCCAGTCAGCATGCTGGCCATAGTATTTTGGACCTTCCGAAGTTTCCAAACAGTTTCCAAAGTCAGGCCTATGTAGAATGCTTTATAGTAGTTCAAATGTAATTGAGGCATATATAACCATAGCCAGATCTGATGTCTCAAGTTGTGCAAATGTACTTACTCCTGGCCACTGCTGAAACCTTGGCACCCAGGTTCAGAATTAAGTCCAGGTTCAGAGTTGAGTCCAAGCCTGAGATTTCATGGGGAGTGAAACCACATCCAGCACAGACAAAGTTCCTGTTCTCTGATCTGCCTTATGATTGACCAGGAGCACCTCTGTCTTGCTTGACCCCAGTTTGTTTGCCCTCATCCAGTCCATTACTGACAACAGACATTGGTCAAGTACCGAGAGAGCTTCCTTAGAATCAGATGGAAAGGAGAGATGGGTGTCATCAGCAAATTGCTGACATTGAACCCCCAAACTCAGATGGACCTTTCCCAGAGGTTTCATGTAGATGTTAAACATGTGGGGCAAAACAGAAACTTGAGAGAGCCCACAGGCCAACAATCAGGCCAATGAAAAGGAGTCCCCCAACCCCCACCTTCTGAATGCAAACCTATCATGGGAGTTTCTTGGCAATAAATGTTCAGAGTAGGTTTTCTATTGCTTTCCCTTGACAGCATGTGACTTGCTCAAGGTCACCCAGTGTAGCTGATCTGGGAATTAAATCCTGGTCTCCAGACTTGTAGTCCAACAATCAAACCACTATGCCATGCAGGCTGTCTATATCCTGCCACATATCCAAGAAACTCAGGTAATCTTACAAACCATTTAAAATTTAAAACAGGGGAAAATACAGTCTAAAACATATTAAACTATATAACAATTGTGCAACTGCATTACTTATTTTTTATTTTTGTTAATAAGTTGCATTATTGCTTGTAGAACATAATGGAGTTGCAGCTGGTGAATCCCATGTCTGTTGTGATCTATTGTGTTTGGGGGGGATATGGTTCAGAACCATGGACAGCTCCTTTAAATCCTATAATGTTGTGTGCCTTTCTCGTCTCCATTATCAACCAAGCACCTGTGAGTGAGAACATATCTCCAAGCCTCTGATATTGAGATGCTTGTTTTTACACTCTGCACAGTAAATTCTGAAGCAATAAACATTTATAAGGCTATTCCATTCATCTCATAGCTGAAGCCACTTGGTCCCTCGTAAGTAAGGAATAGATTTGTCATGCTCATAAGTCATAGCAAGTTTAAATCCATACAAGAATAAAATTAATTTACAGTTCCATAAATTTTAGAATCATACATTGTAAATACAATTGCTTGTTTGGACATGGTTGGGTTGTTGTGTAAGCAAAAGAAGCATCTATATTACACTGTCTATATTTTTCCTGGTATGTAACAATGCAGTCTTCTCTCAAGTGATCCACTGGTCCTTTCCTAAAAATTAAAGTGCTCAAATATTTTATGTCATTGTAAGTAGAACAGGATATAGAATAGTATGGTAAATGTTTTCTCACTCATTGACTACAAATTCAGGATTGCATGGGTTTTTCTCATAGAAGCCAAGTAAAATTGATTTGCAAATATGCACTTCTGTTAAGACACTCATGCAAGTTTGGTATGTAGTCTTGATATAAATATGAAAATTTAAAGATTAAACACTATAACATCTTTGATAATCATACTTTAATGAACACATTTTACCATGTGTTTCTTCTTATGTACTTCAATCAGTGTCAGAGGTCCTGTTCTATAATCATCCATCAATTAAAATGCAGTAGATAAATAAAGATGGTGGGGCTTTTTTGGTTGTGACACCAGCACTGTGCCACATAGATCATAGTTTATTCTATATTTAAGTTCCATTGTCCAGTCAACTGTTGCCTTTTGTATGTTATTGTCTGATTTATATCCTCTTTGCTTGAAAAATGGCTTTCAAGGATATGTGGTAATTTACTGTGTTCTTTTCCTGCTACTGTAGTAGAATCAACTATCAATCCCTATTAACTATTGTTGTATTATTTGATTTTACACTATTGTTGCTTCTGCTATCTTATAGTGCTAGTTTGGATTCCTCGGAACAAAAATCGGATATTTTATAAAATAAAATAAAATGATTTATTTAAATCTATTTGGATTAAAACCATTTCTTGGCCCAAACTAAATTACAATTCCATTCCTCAGTCTCTTTCCATTCCTTCATTCACCCCTTTCACCCTCATTTAGCCCATCATCTCCTCATGCCATCTACTTATTTTTCTGTCTTCAACACTCTCTTGAACCCTAATCCAAGTCTTGCATGCCACATTATAGAAATAAAGGATTTGCCAGCCATTGCAAAAAAGCAAAACATGGTGGTTTAGAACATGTACATTTGCTAAATGATAAGGCCTACCTAGTCCAGCACTCATGTGTTCATACAGTGATTAAACATTTGCCCACAACTGGAACATAAGTCTAATAGTGCCCTCCCAATAAATGATGCACAGAGGCATCCTGTCTCTGCTAATAGAGAATATACAGCCATCATGACTAGTTGCCCTTGATATCCTTATCCTCCATTTATAAGATGCATAATTATTAAAGTCTCAACTTTCCTCTATTGGTCGTGTTGTATAATTTGGATAGTATTTAGTGGTTACCAAACTGGTTTATTATATAAAGGAAGACCATCCACTGAACATGGTTTAACACTTCTAACTATATTCTAAGATTTTGGAATTGGTATTTCATATTATGGCACAGTGGTTAAATGCCTATACTGCAGCCACTCACTCACAAACCACAAGGTTGTGAGTTCAATATCAGGGTCCATTCAGCCTTGCATCCTTCCATAGGTCACTAAAATGAGTACCCAGCTTGTTGGGGGCAATTGGCTTACACATTATAAACCACTTAGGGAGTGCATAAGTGCACTGATAAGCAGTATAAAAATGTACTTGCTAGTGCTATTGCTATTATAAATTTTTTTAGTCTTCAAGGAGAGAACTGATGATCTATAACATATTTCAGCTGTTCCTGAAAGTGAATATTTTCAAAAATTCCACACCACGTTAAATTACTGGTAACTGACACGTCTTCCACAGACCACGGGCTTAAAGTCTAAACCAGGGGTAGGCAAACTTTTTGAGCCAGGGGCCGGGTTGCTGTCCCTCAGACAATTGGGGGGCTGAAGTACCATAAATAAATAAATAAATAAATAAATAAATAATATTATTTTTAAAAAAAATAAAAAATAAAAAAGTATATGCGTGCACACTCTATTAGCCCCAAAAAAGCCATGGCAAAACCGCTGTGGAGATTTTGCCAAGAAAACCCCAAGAACAAGTACTAACAACAATAATTAATATCATTATGGTGGGTGGTGGGTGGTGGCAGGGGGGGCAGCGGCGGCAGGACCAGCCTGAGGCCAGTCCAAAGGCTTCAGGAGGCCGCATCTGGCCCCTGGGCCTTAGGTTGCCTACCCCTGATCTAAACGGCTTAAAGTCTAAAATAGCAATACACTGTTATGTTGAATAAGATCATCTGTAAGCCTAGGTGGGCTGCTTTTGGGTCAGTGGATTTGTATATCATACAGGAAAACCAGACACATTAATTACATGTATATACTAGTGAGGTAAAGTAGTTAGTGTCAGACTAGAGCTAAGGTGGAATTCAGTTTGAATCCCACTTTAGCCCAGTCACTCTCTCTCAGCCTGTACTACCCCATAGGGAAGTTGTGGAAAATAAAATGGAGAAATCCCATATATCATCTTGACTTCCTTTAAAGAAAGTGGTGGACAGTGGAAATGTAATTTACAAATAATACTCAAGGTGGCTTTCATATGTTCTGAGATCTATCCAGGGAGGGAAAGATTGTTTTCCCAAGCTGCTGGGGATGCTAGGAGGGGAGGGTTAAAGGAGCATCCAGCAGCTCATTAGATAGGGCATGAGGATGGAAAGCAGGTGACAGGAATCAGGGAGAGGTAGGACACAAGTTCTCACTTATGTTCTGCATGCCATGAGTGGGGTGAAGCCATTTGAGCAGACAGTAATATGAAGGGCATACCATCTGCCACCCTGAACAAATATGATCTCATCTGATTTCAGAGGCTAAGCAGGATCAACCCTAGTCAGGGGCATCATTATAGGGGTTTGAGAGGGACAGACCACACCAGGTGAAAACCCAGAAGGGGTTGAACAGCCAATGAGGTGGAACTAATGCAGCTGCTGGACAAGCGAGAAATGGTGTCACCTCCCATTCTCACTTGCCCAGCAGCTGCACAAGACCCTGA
>CM034706.1:228915953-228928304 GCA_020142125.1 Phrynosoma platyrhinos
TCCCTTCAACTGCTAGCCTGTGGATGAGAGAGTGTGCCTTTGTGTTTTTCCCCTGGAAGTCCCACCCTCCAGAAGTCCTGCCCCAAGAAGATGGAACTCCCAGAAGTCCCCCCCCGGCACCGGGGACACCCAGTGCAGGAATGCCTTTGAGTTTGGGCACTCAGTCTCTAAAAGGTTTGCCATCACTGGTTTAGTGTTTGAGCGTTGGCGTATGACACTAGGTGACCTTGAGTAAGCCACACACAGGCCAAGAAAACCCCATGCAGGTTTCCCTTAAGGTTGTCATAAGTAAAAAATGACTTGAAGGCACAAATGCAATTCCAGTTTTATTCAACTGGGGATGCATTTGGCATGTTTTATGTAAACAGCACCTAAAAGTTTCCTAATGCAAAAGTGTGGAGGCTTCTCTTGAGGGACTCAGCGTTCTCTGCCTAACAAAGGGATTTGTGGCCTCACAAGGGACAGAGACATCCTGAATCTCAGAGAAAGTACCTTGTTGTATTGCTAATGGGTTTTAAATATCCTGGACTTTAAAATCCTTTGTCTCCCAGTACAACATGGTCAGAAGGAAGAGTGACTTGCCTGGATTGATGTCCCTCCATACCATCTAAACTCAGAACAAACACAAACAACATGTTGACAAAATGCAGGCCTGTGACTAACATCACCAAAATTTTATTCCTCCTGTATGATTTTTGACACGTTTGCCTGATGGAGAAGCCAATGAAGCTTCAAAAGCTTGCGACATGTATTTTGTGCATTTTGGTTATTCCAATAAAGGTATCACTGTTTGTGGATTTTGGATCTTATTGTACTTAACAAATTTCATTGTATGCTGCAGAACACATGCTTCTTAGCCACCCCCAGGTAAATAGTGCCAATTTAAAAAAAAGAAACATGTTTTAAAATCATCCCATATAACACCTCATGATGTACATACTTTTTAAAAATTACTAAATCTGCATGAGATTTTCCAGGGGAGGGGGTGGGTGGGAATCCCACATCAAAATGGGATGAACACGTGGAAATAGGACATACTGGATCAAGACTGACTCACCCATTTCTAGACCTGTTCTTCCTGCTTCAACATCTTTTGTTAAAAGCTGAAACATGCTCCACACTAGGATGTTTCTGGACAGGAATGAATGCATGCAATCTAATACCGGTACTTTTTCCTCCTCCTACAAGGTGAGAAACATAGGGCTAATCTTTCTCTAGCTGACACCTTTTAACAACTTTTTAAATTTTGAACAAATCCAAGGAGCACTGGAGAAATGGGAGACAACCTTTGTATTAGTTTTGATTAGTTAAGTCAGAACAAGAATATAAGAAGGAATCAGTAGTTATAGGAATCTTTGACTCAGAGATCTCATGCACTGAAGCACACACACACACACAATGCACACTCCTTTCCTGAAGTGCTTCCTTGCTCCTTTGTTTTTCTCAAAAACAGCAGAGGTTAATAGGCAGATATACTTCTGATACTAATCTCTTTCTGCTTACTGGCCTGTTAAAGCTTAACTCAGTCTTCACCAAGCACCCCGAAATGACTACTGTCATCTCTACCAGCATGGATATTGGTCATACTGCCTGGAGATTATAGGTATTGCATTTTGATATGCATGGAAGGCACTGGATTGGGGGCAGCTACTTCTTCTGTCTCCCTCCCATCAAATTCTTATGGCTAAATGCTAAAGTACTGGATTCCTTGCTGAAAGTATTACTAAGGTCCTCTTTTTCCCAGATTCCTTCTTCTGTCATTTTGTTTTCCCTACTTCTAAATAATCTCCCCTACCTCTCAGAATTTTTCTTTCCAGCATATCATAGTTCCTTGAAGAATGCTCTAAAATGTTTGGCCCTTATTTCTTCAGGTTCCCCCCATTCATCTACTCAATTCCTCAGCTTTCAAACCACTGAATCCTCAGTTCATTGATCCCTATCAATATCTACTTCCTTTCCTCTCCAGATTATCCCAGGAATACTTTATTTGACATTACCACGTGAGACCCTTCTAACATGACCTTATGCCTCTCTCCTTCATTTGCTCTCTCTTCTACACACATGTTTTCACATATTATTCTGTGATTTCCAACTTTCCCCCCATATATCTGCTGTGAGCATCAATCAATGATATTTGCAGGTTGCAAATTCCAAATACTAGTTTCTATTTAAAAAGCACTTTTCCAGTTCACATATTAATTCTTCTTATTAAATCTCCCTATTTCTTTAAAAAACAAACAAACTTGTCTTTGGCTTGTTTATTCTTCTCTTTCCATAAAGGTCCTCTTTCCAGTAGTTCTTTATTATTTGCATTTATTAAAGCTAAACACCTAAATGGCCACAACATACACCCAAAGAAGAAGAAGAAGCTGAAAGATAAATAAACACCTTAATTTCAATAGATATACTGTACTGTAGTTGGGATTAACAATTGGATTTAGGCCACAAATCTGATATCTCTTGGTGGTAAGGCATACAGGAAACATTGCAGACAAGCCTCTAGAATTAAGGCTTACATAAAAGAGCCAGTGAGATAGTTCCCATCTGTCTCTTTGCTTCTGCCATGACAACATAGACCAAACAACAAGCAATAACTAAACTTCGCAACTACAGGGACGCACCACTTATGCTAATGTAATATATAAACCACATACTCTCATGTGTTTCACAAATGAAAAGTTGGAAACAAGTGGCCAAGCATCACCATAGTGTGGTCAACATGAAAAAGTTCTTAATAAGAAAGCCATTAATGAGAAAGTTTGCTTTTGCCTGAACCTATTGGGAAGGGCAAGATTCTATCCCTTTCTCCCTTTTTCTCCTTGCTGAGTTGATTGATTGCAACTACGGAGATTATCACAGCATTAATAAAACAGTTTACCTGAGCCGTCTTAAAATTTAAAACAGGCAGCATCCTAATCTTATCAGAAGGATTTAGCTGCCAAAATCACTGCCTGGGTCCATCCCAGGTCCATCCCCACTCCCAGGGCTGCTCCATTTCCTTAAGCTGGGAAACTCCCAGCTTCAAAAAGAGATGCACTGAGCACCCCTGCAAGCAGGGATGAATCCTGGCTGGACCTGGACAGTGATTTTGGTGACTAAATCCTTCTGATAACATCAGGATGTGCCCGTTTTAAATTTTAAGCCAGCTCAGGTAAACCAGTTTTATTAGCGCTGTAATAATCTCTTACTTTTTCACTTTGCACTCATTTTGCAGCAATTGAAGTAAGCTGAGGACAAATGCTGCTATTACACTGCAAAATTAATGCAATTTGTCTGTGTTTTAACTGTCATGGTTCAGTGCTATAGAATCCAGGGATTTCTTGTTTGTTGTGGCATCAGAATTCTCTGACAGAGAAGGCTGAATATCTCATAAAATTACAAATCCAAGAATTCCATAGCATTGAGCCATGGCAGTTAAAGTGGTCTCAAACTACATTAATTCTTCAGTGTACATACAGCCAAAGGGGAAAAGAGGAAAGAGGAGAGAGAAACTGTTAAAAGCAGCTGAAAAAGTGTGATGACAAAGGATAAATCTGGACTTTCGCTGCCAAACAGGGAAAGTTGGAGGACATGAAGCCAGTCCAAGACCATCCAAGTTAGTTTTCATTGTAGTACTGCTACTGATCTGTACATTTACACTGCCCTGCAAGCCTGCTAGGGCCCACAAATAATGGTGCGGAACAATCAGAGTGTACTAAGGCCCCTAAAAGTTAGCCCTGCTAAAGACACCACATTTGTCTACGAATACATAGGGCCTTTACAGACTGCCAGAAATAATGCAGCTTGAGGCCACTTTAACTGTCCTGGCTCAGTGCTAAGGAATCATGGGAACTGTAGTTTATTGTGGCACCAGAGCTCTCTGACAGAGAAGGCTCAATGTCCCAGAAAAAAAAATACAATTCCCATGATTCCCTAGCACTGAGCCACAACAGTTAAAGTGACCTCAATCTGCATTATTTCTGGCAGTCTGTAAAGGCCCTATAACAACCCTAAGGTAAAACTATCATGGGGTTTTCTCAGCAAGTTTCTTCAGAGGACGGGGGGGTTGCCATTGCAATCATATGAGGCTGAGAGAATATGACTTGCCTAAGGTCATCCAGTGGGTTGAAGACTTAAACTTTGTGACTGTCTAGAGATAATGCATATATATTTCATACAGGGCCAGCCCTATCATTAGGTCAATTGCTGCTAGGTCAGCCCTGACATTAAGTCAGCAAGGAGCTGGGCTAAATGTATCATGCAACCTGCTCTGTGCCCCTAAACTAGGCTACTGCTGTCATGTGCTGTGGAGGACAGCATCCCACTGCCAAATTCAAAATATGATCCAACTATGTATCCAGTTGGCTTCTATACATGGAATTGTGGATTAGGAGGGGCTAGCATCCTATCCTATTACATCAAGCAACAAAATGTCTTGGTTTGTTTAGGCATTTGTGAATATTTATAAAGTACTTAGAGTTGAAGATTTCAATTTAATTTTTTATAATTTATAATATAAATTTATAAACAATTAAAATACAATAGATGGAGTGCACAAAGTTGAAATACAGTGTTGTTCATGAAAGAGATGGTAGGTGGGATTAGACAGGAAAGACTTGCAAAAATGGGAAAGATTTCAACATGTGTTTAAAACTAAACAGGGGAGAATGTCAAATTGCAGAAAGGATTTTCCACAAAGTAGGTGTGAAAACATTTATTCCCAAGCTCCAAAGGATTGCTTTTGACATTGTTTGGGAACAAAGTAGTATATATTTTCCCCTGGACATGTAAACTACATGTATTGTCCACTAGAAGTACTACTGCAAATTTATCAACATTTGCTGGGACTTAAACAGCATTTAGACCTGTAATAAATAGCAGATCATGCTATTTGTGTCCATGCATCATATATTAAAGGCAAAACAGTAGAGGCCACTTGAAGAACTGACCAAAATCAGTTTGATAGTCTCTAGATTAAATATTTTAAATGGTGCAGCCTGTCCACCATAATCCATTCCTGTAGATTCAGTTTCATGATTTCATAGTGTCCTACATTTTGGTCATTCCCAATCTGGGGCCATTTCACACTGCACACATATAGAACTACGATTCCACATCAGTGGCCATGGTTCTGTCCAACAGAATCCTGGGATTTGAAGAGGGGGTTGTGGAGTGTATTTAAAATTGTCAACCAGAGAGCTATAGTACTTCACCTGGGACTGCAAATCCCAGGATTCTATAGGATACAGTCATATCAGCTAGACTGGAATCATGGTGCTATAGTTGTGCACTGTGAAAGGATCCCTAGTGTCTCCCAAATTTGTCAGGCTATAGCAACCATCTTCCTTGTGCAGCATGGCCATTGGTGGTGTGGCTGTGCATCAGAAAGACAATGGATGAGGCAGAGCCACTGAGCATGATGTTAATGTCCTCCCAAGCCAAAAGCATGATCAAAGTGTACTTCTCTAAAGGAGCCTGTTGCCTGTTTTCAACTGAGCTGAAAGAAGAATTTCTTTGGTCAGTGAAGCTCCCTCAAGAATTACAAGACTTAACTATGACATGAGTGCCATGGCTGATTGCCTCCTGCCTTACTTCAGGCTATTGAATAGGAAAGGGCAGGAAACAGACTGTCTTCAATAGATCAAGATTAATGAAGTTCTAACAACAATTAATTAGTACACTCCTTGATGAGTAGTTGCAGTAGCTTGCACATAATCATTAATAATTTTTCATAATACGCCATGTTTGGGCAGCATGCACAATCAGCTAACATTGCCCCTTCCTGCCTAAAGTCTTTGCAAATTAGTATAATTAAACCATAAGTGCACACTCAAAGAACTACTATATCATCTTCATTGGAATCTTTACAAAGGCTTGGCTCTTGTTGGGTAGGGTGAACATGTGGCCTCCAGATATTGTCAGACTGCAACTTCCATTTGATCTAGGCACCTTAGCCAACAGATAGAGATTATCAGAGCTGCAGCTCAACAATATGTGGAGGGCCACACATGTTCCATCAGTAACCTAGTGGGACACTACTGGATGCTCCATGACTGTTGCTCCATTATGTAGATTATGACTGACATGGGAAATTTAGTTATGCAACTTTACATACTCAGTTTCATCTGGTGCAAACTTTTATTTGTCTGAATAAAACTCAGTGAGATAAGATCTGATATCTGAATGCTGGGCTAAAAAGGCAATTGTTCTGTACCAGCAGAGCACGCATGAATACCAAGGTGTTACAGTCTTGTGAGAAGGTTGCTGTGACCATTTAAACCGGTGGTGGTTGATGGCTCCAATGTCAATCGGATAGTGGATCTGTTTCAAGATTGAAAGAGTTTTCCAATGGCCTTAAAACTATTCCCAAAATAGATTCAGCACCTTATATAGCTGTTTCCACCAGATGAATTCTACTAGCACTGAAGACTCAAGAATAAGCTCTTCTAATTTCATTGAGTGCACATTTATTGGGGGGGGGGGTTCCATACTTTGGCATGTCATTAATCAGAATGGAAATTGCAGTCAAGAAATCAGAGGAAGACTAGGGACTAAGATTAAGCAGACATCTACAATGGCAGATTAATCTGGGGCCAGTCTGGAGCATGATGCACAGGGCCACCCAGTGCAAGCCAGATCCATATGATCAACAAGGAGAGGGTTGCTGTACCCTCTAACTGTTGGTTGCACGGGTGCCCTGTTCTAACTTCAGCAAAAGCGATGGCACCACCCAAGCTCTCGCAGGGAGCTGCTTGGTGAGGGAACAGCAGTGGCAGCTCCAAAGATCATCCATCCCCTTTCCTGTACTGCTCAGCACAGGTTAAGGGATATGGTGTCATATTTGCTGTCTGGACAACTGGATTGGGCTGAATCAGACCTGATCTACCTGTCCAGACACCCAAGAGAATCAGAGGCACTCTGAGGTTTCTAGAAAATGAGTAAACTGCAGGCTTTCTTAAACCAGATTAAGCAAAGCAAAGCAGCTTCATTTATATACCGCTTCATATTGCGCATGGGATGTCTAAGCGGTTTACAACTGTGAGCTGATTGCTCCCCAACAATCTGGGTACTCATTTTAGCGACCTTGGAAGGATGCAGGCCTGAGTCGAGCCTCAGCCCTGGCTAGTATTGAACTCACAACCTTGTGGTCTATGAGTGAGTGGCTGCAGTACAGGCATTTAACCACTGCGCCACCAGTGCATAAACTGCAGTTATGTTGCAATTTTGACCCTATCTAGTCTGGACAGATGGCACCAGGACTGGAGTGACTCCAGTATATCTCCTTAGTATAGATAAGCCCTAGCTGCCAGTCTGTTTGACCCCTTAGTAAAAGACTTTCTGGAAAATTGTGATGAGGTTAGTCCAATTTCTATTCTGTTCCACTTCTGCTAGTGGAAGAAGACTTAAGTGTCCATATGACCACCAGAACAGTCCTTGGACAACACTGATTCTTTGGCTTAGTAACGGAGATGAATACCACCCCCTACAGTCGGTTACAATTAGACATTCATGTCAAGGGACTACCTTTACCTTTACTGCTATTTATATACTCCTCTGGAAGGCACTATTGCTGTCCAGTGAGGCATTATTGTTGACCTACACTGTGTTTATTATTCAGCAGGATTTTATAGCTGCTCATTGATCTATTTTGTTTAACACTCTGCACTTTCGGTGCTAGCTGAAGATTTATGGCAGCAAGATGAAGCTTGCTTAGTACTTCTCAGAAACCAGACTTCTTCTAAATGAATAACCTGATTTAACTACAGCAGTCTACTTTATCTAACTACTGCACAGGTTCCCCCACGAAAAACACCCCATCCAGAATAAGAAGAAAATATAAATCTTCCTATGCCATTGAGTTTACACTCCTATGCTCCTGGACAGATTGGAAATGCTATTCTTTTTTTTTTTTTGGACTGCAAATCCAATAGTAAAGATTCATTTGTCTATATTATTTGTTCCTGCTGGGCAGAAACTCTCCCCTCCCACTGTGGGGATGTCTTTGAAAACTGCATTTCTTGAAGATACCTTGTAGAGAGGAGAAGGTCCGCCACTTAGACTCACTTTTTTTATTCCCTCCCCCATGGCTCTGTAGTGGCTGAAGGAAGGGCAGGGTATCCTAGGACCATCACTGACTGTATTCTGATAGCAGGTGCCCAATGACACCATCATCCTCAGAAGACCCTTCCCCAGAGGTTCTGGAGAAGCACTCTCTTATTGTGAGCTAATTATAAGAACATAGCTGACAATGATCATTGGGCACTGCATCATTATGTTGGGGAGTATAGGGAAAAGGTCATGGTTGATGAGGGGGACTAGGAATAGTCCTGGAGTGTATTCAAAGGGGAATCAAAAAAGGGACTTTAGGAACATTCTCCTCATCAGGGTTTCCTGACACTTGAAAAGTCCCCTTTTCATTTCCCCTCCAATGGAAAGAATACCGTATTTGGATTTTTCATTTCTAAACATTCTTTCCATCCCTACCTATCAAAGTCTCATCCAACCAGCATGCCTAATGGGATTACACTTCCTTTGCTCTCCTTCAGTGATCTTTACCAATGAATTTTAAAACACAGTTAAATCCTGTAGGCATGATTTTAAAGCCAACACCTGCTGGTGCCACCGTATTTAAAGCCCAGGGCCATGCCTGACAAGTAATTAGATGGATTCCTGGGTTGGACTCTTTTTGGTATCTAATCCATCTAAATCAAGATGCTGCCCATTTTAAATTTTAAGCCAACTCAGGTAAGCCCTATGAAAGTGACTGGATATTTTTGCCTGATGTGCAATGTCTGTAGTTCAAGGTCACAGAAGTAGAGTACCACATTCAGTGTTTTCACATATGCAGTTGCTCATTCTCACATCCATCTGCCCCTGCTGAAACAAACAGTAATACTCCTTTGGCTGAACATTCAGTTGCACCTTTGACAGAGCATGCTCATTCAATTGTTCATCCTGCTGTGCATTTGGTTAAACATTGGGTTGAGCCATTCAGTATGACAGTTATGCAGCACAATCAATGTGTAACATCACCTGTGGAGATATATGAGATGAATTCCACATATATCATGTGTACTGTTTGTAACAGCGGTACAGTATAGTTAGAGACAGGCTTCCTGAGCGTTGTTTCTAGCTAGGGAAAAGATGGTAGCCACATGTTAGATCACAACAGCCATTGTCCCAATCTAGCTCATAGTTCAATTCAACACACTTTCCTGATATCAAGATGGATTCCATTATCTATAAAGAGGTTATCTATATCTAAGAAAAGAGACTGTTAAGCAGTGGGGTGGGCAATTCACCAACAGAATACAAATTTTGTCCCAGCCACTCACCTTCAAAAATACACACTCATGTCCAGAAGACTGTGGGACAGGGCAGCTGATGAGGGAGATGGAATCCTGGTAGCCCACTGCAGCTACACTTCCTTGTCCCCCAGGCCTCACCTGTTGTTAAACAGAGAACACACATCCTCCCAGCTTGATCCAGCCAGGTGTCTGGAATATAAGGTTGGTATGCTCATCCAGGACCAAAGGCCTTTGCGGACTGCCAGAAATAGTGCAAATTGAGTCCACTTTAAGGGTTAGGGAATCATGGGAACTGTATTTTATTGTGGCACCAGAGCTCTCTGACATAAAGGCTCAATGACTCAGAAAAAAACAATTCCCATGATTCCCTAGCACTACCCTAACCCTTAAAGTGGACTCAATTTGCACTATTTCTGGCAGTCTGCAAAGGCCCCAAGTTGTGGATCAAGAATATTTTGTGATTAACCAATCTGGCATCAAGCAACAACATTTTCAGCCAATGCTATTCGAATTAAGTGGGGGACAGCTTGGGGGGTAACCAACAGTTTCTGGCACTCCCTTTTCCCATGATAATAGGACTATCTCCCCACACCTGTACATCTCCATCTGTCCATTATTGTTGTAGTGGCTGCTCTCTGGGCTGATTCCTCTGCTGTGCTGTCCAAAACATTTTTGTTGGCCATTTTTATGTGAAAAAAAGAGTAGTCTTTTCATGCTGTTTGATTAAATATTTAATTGTGCATTGCAGTGAAGACTGCTTTTGAGTAGTCCTGGCAATGTGGTTCCTCTGAGTAGACTTACAGAGCATTTACCTCTGGCTGCTATGGCTCACTTTTGAGTAGACATGCACAGATCCATTTCATTCAGTTTAGAAACTAATAGGGGTGCCATGAGAGGATCTCAAAGATTGTACTTAACTCAAGGTGCTTAAATCATTTAAGATGGATCTGGACACAGGGATTTCTTCTCCTTAAAGTAATCATGGATATGGAACAAGAATTTTTATTTTTTAAAAAATAGTGGTTCCTTGGTGTTATTTCTTACTTTTCTGCAGCTGTTCAGCTTGGCAGGCACAATCTTACAGTCTATGTCCTGCATTTTATCTTCTCTGTGGCATGCTTGGTAGCTACTATGAATCATAAGGCTTTTATTGTGTAAACATAGATAGCTGCATGATCATAGAAGGGTGTGTAGCTGTATATAGTTTTGGTTGGGGGGCTGGACTATGGTATTATGAAAGGATCCTGCACTTCTAAAATTTACCACTGTTGTTATTGGTAACTCCCATCTAGTCAACTTCAACTTGGTCTCCTGATGAATGAGAGACTTTCAAGTTACCCTGTTATCAACAACCCTGCTCAGGCCTTGCAGACTCAGAGCTGTTTCTTTGATTGAATCTATCCACCTGTAATGCAGTCTTTTTCTTTTCACTGTTCTATGATAATCCCAAGGCTACTTTCTATAGACTCTTCACAGTTCACCAATATTTCAAAGATGAAAGAAATGATTCTTAGAATGTTCCAGACAGGTTTTGCCTCCAATTTGAAAAATTCCTGCAGATTTCTTTGCATCATTATACATATATGCCCTAAGATGATGGTATGTTTTCTTACATTAGATTGGGAAGTGAATGCAGTCTCTTTTATTATTAGCTAGGAATTCAAAGGCTCTCAAGGAATCATTTCTTAATTGCTGCAGGTTCACTCATCAAAATTCTCTCTGTGGTTTCATTCACCTACAGCGACATTCAGCTAATTTGTTTTGCTTTATTCTGTTATCTCCTGGAATAGTTACACTACACATTATAAGTTCTTGGTCAAGTATTTTGGGCCATCAACTTCCATGCTGCCAGAATAGAGCATTTAATAATAAGCAAAAAGATATCAATAAAACAAACACCTATAAACATATTCACTGACTTTTAAGAGGAATAAATTGGCAAAAGCACTGCTTAGGTGGTATGCATGCTCTGACCCTAGTTTCAAATTGAATCTGAGAAATTACATGCATACACTACCACATACATGCATACATGGAAGTTAGAGAAATAGGAAACTAGCACTTCCCTGTGGCAACAATATAGCTGTGTGCCTGTGCTTTCATATACAGATACCTATTGGAAAACAGTGTGGTTTCAGCATTTGACTATGAATCTGGAGACCTTGCTCAGATCTCTGCTCAGCCATGGCAACTCACTGGGTGATCTTGGGCAAGTCACATGCTGTCAGCCTCAGAGGAAGACAAGGCATGCCACCTCTGAACAAATCTTGCCAAAAAACAAACCATAATAGAGTCGTTGTAGGGTCACCATACATTAGAACAAGTTAAAGGCACACAACAACAGCCATATGCCTTCAGGTCACTTAACTGAGGGCACTGCCCTCCCCAATAAGAATTACCATCCCCAACACAATTTTGCTTCAATGTCCAAATTTCTAGCATTGCAATAACTTAAAACTTCAGTTGAGCATCAGTCAGAAATAGCTTTTAGGCATCAGAAGAAAAAGGGGCAGGTAAAGTGACCAAGGGAATGCCAACACAGCAAATAGAAGAATTTTAGGCATGAATGATTTTCGTTGTTTTCAATGTGTCACTCTCTGCAATTTTCAGAATGAAGGAAAATGTCATTTGGGAGGGCAAGGCCCTCTAACCTACACCTCTGTACTGTGGAAATGCTCTGTTTCTGTAGTAATGCTGTGGCTCTAATTCAAAATCTCTGAATTCTTAGGGCCTTTACAGACTGCCAGAAATAGTGCAAATTGAGTCCACTTTAAGGGTTAGTGCTAGTGTGTTTTTGAGCCTTCTCTGTCAGAGAGCTCTGGTGCCACAATAAACTACAGTTCCCATGATTCCCTAACCCTAACCCTTAAAGTAGACTCAATTTGCACTATTTCTAGCAGTCTGCAAAGGCCCTTACTCTCCCAGCAATTGTATTAACAATAATTTGATTACAATTATTTCATGGGTTCCCACTCAAGAATGGTATATATTAAGTTATCCAATGTACAACTACAAGAAAAATGGGACTTTAAAAATTCCTTTTAGGAGGACATAGGGCCTTTGC
>CM034706.1:228930126-228945699 GCA_020142125.1 Phrynosoma platyrhinos
GCACACTCTCTCAGCCCCAGAAAAGCCCTGTGGAGATTTTGCCAAGAATATCCCAAGCACAAGTAATAACAACAATAATCAATATCATCATGGCGATGGCGGTGGCAGTGGCAGGACTGGCCTGGGGCCATCCGGCCCCCGGGCCTTAGGTTGCCTACCCCTGCTTTAGAGAAAAACACTTATTTTTGTGAAATAGTTCCTCTGCAACACTTTAGGATATCAAATATTAGGCACAAAATTATCACTATTACCTATTATTATTAAAATGTATTATTATTCTGCACTAGTTTAATTTAGTTTTAAGGGGAGGGAGGGTTAGGGATGGGTTGATGGAATGTTTACTTTGTATCAGTTTTAATCTGTTGTACGCCGCCCCGGTTGCTGAAGCAGAGGGGCGGGTTAGAAATAAATTATTATTATTATTCCCAATAGAGGTTACCCATTTTTTGACTTTGAAACAAATAACTAGGAATATTCTTTCCATCTCTATTTTGTACATGAAACAAAAGGGAGAGAAATCTTGTCCCATCAGACAGCAAATTTCTTAAGCCATTAAACTGCAAGTAATATTCCCAATATCAACAGATGCTGGTGGCCCACCAGAAAGTGATGACTTGCCAGTGGTCAAGGATGGCTGGTGATGTCCATGGCAGTAGAGTGGTTTAGCTGCTCTGTTTTAGTCTAAACTTTACAGAAACTATCCAAGTCAGTAAATGTATTTGGTGGACAGTACTCAGCACCTTTAAAGTCTGGGGGTGGGGAACTCAGAGCAGATTCATCACACCTCTGACATGGCAGCTACCAACCACCACTTCCAGTGGACTATGGTAGACATACCATTCTACTTTCCCACAAACATTTGTATTTTACTCCAGGGAGATTTCCTGTGACTCAGGATAAGGTCACAGCTGTGTTCATTTAACAGCCAGCTATTTTCAGCCCACTTGCATATCATACAAGCTGACCTCATTGGCCACTAGTGCATCCAAGACAGTGGTATACATATATGTTCAAAGCACATACAGACCTCTAGACTTCTAGACATCTATATAGAAATATGCCACTGATCAAAAGACTGTGCTTCAAGATTCCATTTTCCTTCCCCTAATGTACATAATTTTGTAGAACCACCAGAATTAGAAATGGGTTACTGTTAATCTCTTTTGTTTTATTTTGTTAAAATCTCCAGTTTTCTAATCCTGACATTTGAAAGTGTTTTTGTAAGTTCTCATAAAAACAACCCAAATTAAATTCTTTACCATCGGCACTAGTTAAAATCTGACAGGTATAGCTATTACCAGGTTTGGAGGAGATCATGGCATACTTGACTGCCATGTAACTGGTAAAATGAGGTGGGGAGAAAGGTAGCAAGCATCTTCACACCAGGAAATGTGTTGAATATACAGGGATTGAAAACCAAAACTTTCAGAGCAAAACATTTGAATGGGTAAATCTATCCATTTCACTTTCCCCAATATTCAGTGTGTGTGTGTGTGTAATAATTTCACATTGTTCTCTTAAAATAAATGAAGAAATTTAAGAAATTTTGAAAGTTCTTGTTCATAAATGCAAACTTAGGGGGGTTGCAGACTGCCAGAAATAGTGCAAATTGAGTCCACTTTTAAGGTTAGGGTTAGGGAATCATGGGAACTGTACTTGATTGTGGCACCCGAGCTCTCTGACAGAGAAGGCTCAATGTCTCAGAAAAAAACAACAGTTTGCATGATTCCCTAGCACTAACCCTAACCCTTAAAGTGGACTCAATTTGCACTATTTCTGGCAGTCTGCAACCTCCCTAAATTAAAATCTCACCCATCTCTAAGGGGGTGGGGGGAGGGAGACATTGAACTTGGTGCAAACACATTGTTTCCACCTGGTGGTGGAAAGTTATTCTGCAAGCTCCAAAACTATAATAACATTAGAAACTAGCATGCTGGACAGATGACATTTCCTTCCCCTTTGTGCCAGCTAGTAAGCCTCCAATGATCACAAGCAAGTTCTCTATTGCACTTCATTGTTGTAGCCTCACTGTCTGGCTGGTGGTGTGGTAGCGATGGAAACATCATCTGCCCATGTCTGAATAGGTTTGGGGGAGGTCAAGTGAGGAGACACTACTCAGCTATGCAACTAAAGTAGTTACATAACTACAGAAAGCAAAGCATGTAGATTTCCAGCCATTTTTTTTTTTTAAAAAATCTGGTTGTAGAATATATGAGGATGATGACTCTACTATTTATATTTTATATATCTGTAATCCATAATCAAAGTTGCATATCCCTGCCTCCACCTCTCCCTGACAGTGTGGTGATCAGCAGAGTTTGGACTGGGATTTGGGAGATTCAAGGTCAAGTCTCCATTGAACCATGAAACTTCTTGAGTGGCCTTGGATCGGCAAAAGATACGGGTGTCTCCTTGTTGTCACTGAATTCTGACTGAGGTGGGGGCTGTTTTTCCTCATGTTCCACATCAAATATGTCTGCCATTAGCTGCTCGGATTTGGGAGGAAACCACCGTCAGAAGTGAAAGGCCTTTCAAGGTCTGAGTCCTCTTTGTCAGATTCCTCAGATGCCACAAGGTGAGTTATGACACCAATCCAAGATAAGGTTGGCATATTCCACTGTATCAAATGAGTATCTAATTTGCACATTATGCAAATTATTCTAATTATATAAATTGCTCTACTCTGCATTCTAATTATTTGAACTAGGCATATTAATTGTTGATATTTTTTTTCTTACACTATGTTCCATTCTTCACATGATTGGATCATTAAACCTGCTCTGAGAGAACCAATACGAAGTAATATTCAAAGTGCTAAACTTAAAACACGGAGACCCAAGTTCAAATCTCGCCTTGGCTACGGAATTTACCATGTGACCAGGAACCACAACTGCCACTCAGCAAAGCTACCTTACTAGGTTGCTGTGGGGGTTATAAGGGAGGATGAAACCATGTAGCATGGACTTCTCTATTTCTAGTGTAGTACAAATAATAGAAACACATTAGTAATATTAATATTTTTGGGTGTCACCCAGTGCAGTCCACAGCCCCACACCACTGTGACACAAATTGATTCACAGGGCAAGATGTAGAGGAAAGTAAGGCCAAACAGCTGTAACTGAAGGAGGAAAATATGCTCTGATTTCCTTCAGAGATGCAGAATAATTTTTTTTCATTATAACTAAAGTGAATTCAGCTATAACTGTCTATCATCCATTTGGCTCTTTGTCAAAATGTAGATACTAAGCAGCAACTCTATGCTACAATGTATGTTCTCCTATTCTTGTTTGCTTGTTAATGCTAGTTTAAGGTAATGATAAATGGCTGTATTATTTACATTTACATTCCCTCTTACCTCTTTGATTACATCCTCCCACCCCAAACATATATAAATATCTGCAAACTGAGGCAACACTCCATGCATCTTATGAAATGGCCAGCAGTCTGCAAAAAAAAAAAAAAAGCCAAATAAAACTTGTTAGCCTGTATAGTAGATGTTCTTAGGTAGAGAAAGGTAGATACTAGATCCTGTTGGTTTTGCTACAAAAGGTTAACACAGCTACTCCCTTGAAAACATTGAAATGTATTCCTTGGTGTACGAAAAAATATATTTCAAAATAAGTTCCAATCCAATGTGGTATATGTGTCCCCTCCCCCATCCTTTTGTTTCGTGAAATAAGTCATTCTCATATCTTCACCCTTGTTGTTGTTGTTAGCTGCCCTCCAGCTGACTCCGATTCATGGTGACCTTATGAATGAGACATATCCAAGAATCTCTATCCTCCATTGCCTTTTCCAGATCCTGCAAACACTTCCTCATAATCCCCCCGATCAAATTTTGAGCTTGTTTGGAGGTTCTAGCAGGGGAGCGTAGCTATCGTATATCCTTGACCGAAGAATCGTACACTCCTTCTATCTGGGATGGTCTTCCTCTTCCACTGAGTGTGCATCTTCGGAAGAGATGCACATGGAGCAGGGAGGGAGGGAGGGAGGGAGGGGACACCCGCCTAGCCAGCCAGATCAGCCAAATCAACCCTGGCAATCAATGGGGTGACAGATGTCGCAGCCAGATTGCCCTCACATCCCCTTGATCAAATCTATCCATCTGCTCTGTGGTCTTTCTCTCTTTCCTCTACCTCTACCTTTCCTAGCATTATTGTTTTTTTCTAGTGATCCATGCCTTCACATTATGTGGCCAAAGTATGATAGTCTCAATTTGATCATCTTAGCTTCCATGGAGAGCTCTGGTTGAACTGTTCAAGAACCCATTTGTTTCTCTTCTTGGCTGTCCACGGTATCCTAAGTACTCTTCTTCAGCACCACATTTCAAATTCTTTCTGTCTGCTTCCTTCACTGTCTAGCTCTTGCATCTGTACATGGTAATTGGGAATACAACAACATGAATGATTCTGACTTTAGTGTTCGGTTGTATATCTTTGCTCTTCAATATCTTTTCCAGTTCTTTCATAGCTGCCCTTCTCATACCTAGTCTTCTTATTTCTTGACTGTAGTCTCTATTTTGGTCAATGTCTGATTCTAGATATGGGAGCTCCTTAACTATTTCAATTTCCTCATTCTCTAGACTAAATTTGTGTATTTCTTCTGTGGTCATTATTTTTGTTTTCTTTATGTTCAGCATGAGACCTGCCTTTGCTCTTCCTTATTAACTGTTCCAATTCCTTAATGACTTCTGCTAAAATTATGGTGTTGTCCGCATATCTTAAGTTGTTAATGTTGCTTCCTCCTATCTTAACTCCTACTTTTTCTGATTCTAATTCTGCTTTTCTTAAGATGTTTTCAGCATATAAGTTAAACAAGTCGGGTGATAGGATGCAGCCTTGCCTAACCCCTTTACCTATTGAGAACCACTCTGTTTCTCCAAATTCTATTCTGACAGTGGCCTCTTGTCCTTGGTACATATTCCTCATAAGGACTATCAGATGTAGTGGCACCTCCCATGTCTTTGAGTGCATTCCATAGCTTTTCATGATATATACAATCAAATGCTTTGCTGTAGTCTATGAAACACATACTGACTCTTTTTTGGAATCATATGTTTGCAATATGGTCCCTAGCGCCCCCTCCTTTCCTGAATCCTGCTTGTACCTACCTCTGGAATTTCTCCCTTCACGTATGGTTGGAGTCTATGATGCAGAATTTTGAGCATTACTTTGCTTGCATATGAGATTAGTGCTATTGTTCTATAGTTGTTGCAGTCTTTTGTATCTCCTTTCTTGTGGACTGGTATGTGTATCAAACATTTCCAGTCTGTTGGCCACCTCTTTGTTTTCCATATTTGTTTGCATATTTTAGTTAGCACTAATGTTGCATCTGTCTGTGAGCATTGTAACAGTTCAACTGGAATATCATTGGTTCATGATGATTTATTTTTCCCATTTCCTTTATTGCAGATTCCACTTCACTTCTTAGAATTTGGAGTTTATCTTCATATGGCTTGTCATTCCAAATGTCATTCATTCCCTCATCTCTTTTGTATAACTCTTTCATGTATTGCCTCCAGCGTCTTTTTATTTCTTATTGTTCCTGTATTATGTTCTCTTTTTTTTTCCTCCATAGAGCATCTCTGTCCTTGGTTTGAACTTGGCTTTAATTTCTCAGACTTTTTGGTAGAGATCGCTTGTTCTTCCCTTTTTATTGTTGTCTTCTATTTCTCTGCATTGGTCATTATAGTATTTCTCCTTATCCCTGCTTGTCATATGTTGTACAGTTGTGTTCGTACTTCTGGTTTTATTCCTATTTCCCTTTGCTTTTGCGTTTCTTTTTTCTTTCATTGCATGAAGCATTTCATCTGTCATCCATTGTTTCTTTTCTTTCTTTTTGGCCATTGTTGCATTCATTCTTAATTATGTCTTGACTTCTGTCCACAGTTCTTCAGGTTCTCAGTCGATTATACTCAGTAGTTCGAATCTGTTTCTTACATTGTCATTGAATTCATCTGAAATGTTATTTGGATCATATTTTGGTATAATGATGGTTTGTGCTTTCTTCTTCATCTTAACTCTGATTTTTGTTATGAACAGTTTGTGGTCTGTGCCACAATCAGCTCCTGGTCTGATTTTGGCCACAAGGATAAAGCTTCTCCATCTTTTACTTCCAGTTATTTAGTTTACCATCTGGTGATGTCCAGGTATATAGTCTCCTATCTGGTTGTATCTCCTGTCTTCACCCTTAAACCTACTGTTTTATTTCCTTGACAGAGTTTACAATGTAAGAGCAAATGGTATCCCTCTCATATGCACATTTAACTTAGTAGAACATATGTGTGAGTAAGCAGTTCAGATGCCCATACCCTGTTCTCAAGATAAATAAATGTCTTATTCTATTAAAAACAACAACAGGCTTTATCTTTTCTTTATTATTGTTTGGATCCACTTCTCATAAACCTTCACATCAGCTATCTACCTTAACAAGCTTCTGTTGGTGCTCTCCCCTTGTCTTTACCCAGTTCCTTCTTTCCTCACATGACAGCTCCATCCAGGAGCATGGCACTGGAGAAAGGAATGGCATGGTTCCCTCCTCTGGGAGGACCTCTGATGCTGATGCTTGCAGTAGAGGCTGCTTCTTTGCCTCTTTCAATGTGCTCCCAACTTGCCCCACCCTCATTCTTCTTTCTTTCTGGACACACCTCATGCCTCTGCCATGCTCTTCTCTCTTGCTCCTTGCACCCTGCTGCTGCATTTCCTACCCCTTTCCCTCTTTTCCTCATTTTGTGACACCACGCCTCCCTTTTTTGGCCCTTGCCCCTCATCATTCCTACCTCTCTTGCTCCTTGCACCCTGTCACTCACCTTCCCATTCCTCTCCCTCCCTTGTCTCACTTTTCCTTCCCTTCTCCTTTTCTAGTCTTGCAATGCACCTCACCTCATAGTCTTGCAATGCACTCCTCCCTTTCTTCTTGCACTCTGTCCCTTGCACCACTTGTTTTTCCATCTCTCCCAGTATCTCCCTTGCATCACCTTGCATCCTCCCAGTGCATTTTTCCCTTTCTCCTTGCATTCTACCCCTCATACCATTTCTTCTCTTTCCTACTCACTGCTTTGATTCATTTTGTGTCCTTGGATTGCACACCTCCCTTGCTTTTTGCACTCTGCTGTTTGAACCACTTACTCTCCCTTCCCTCTTGCTTCCTCCCTCACTGCAACTTGCACCCCTCCATTGGTCCTGGTGCTCTGCTACTCAAACTTTTGCTTTCAACATGCCTGCTGTGTTTGCTTTCATCATGCCTGAAATTCCTTGGAGGACTTATCTCTTACAGTACAACTTGACAAAAGAGTGACCCCACATTTTGTTCCATATCTCAGCTTCCACAAGGGCTAGATTTGTGTTGTTATTTTATTTTTTATTTTTAAGGAAATCCTGGAATGGTGATTCAAACAGGCACTATGAGGGGACTAGAATCCTGGTAAACCCAGATATCTGAGTGTTTTTTTTTCTCTTGTTGTCTACTTTCAAGTCATTTCTGACCTATAGTGGCCCTAAAATGAATCTATCACAGGGTTTTCTGGAGCTGAGACTGTGTGACTCACTGAAGGTCACCCAGTGGGTTATCAAGGCCAAGCAAAAAATTGAATCCTAGTCTCCAGAGTTGTAGTCTAATGTTCAAACCATTACACCACTGGGTGGTAGGGCAAGCCTAGCCCAAGATCAATCAGTGAGCTTTGTGGTAGTATGCAAATTTGAGCCCAGATTTCCCAGCCCAAGTGCCCTAACCACAATATTGTACCAGCTGGTCAGCAATTGTGCTGGGGTAAAGGCCCCACAATACTCAACTAGCATGGACATCTGACACTTCAGAAGTATTTTGTGTCTGTAAAACATGTGCAAAATATGACCCTGTGACCACATGAGACTCCTAGATTGTTGTGTCTCCAGACCATCCTTTTTTTATTGATGAAAAAGATTAATTGTCTCTCCAGAATTGTTTCCACAGGAATCTTCCAGGAGCAGTGATTCACCATTTATGTAGATCTGAAACCCACTTCCTACATTACATAAAATTAAAAACAAAAACAAATCAGAGATGGTTTTGCTCTCTCCTCCCCCATTTTTTTTACCTTATTTTGCATATTTTGTTTGGTTCTTGCAGGATCTGGAAACCATAACCTATGAGGAGCAGCTTAGGGAGATGGCTAGTTTAGCCTGCAGAAGAGAAGGTTAAGAGGTGACATGATAGCCATTTGATATTTGAAAGGATGTCATATTGAGGACATTGAGGACATTCCAAGGACATGGAACAAAGGATTCAAACTACAGGAAAAGATATCCCACCTCATCATTATGAAGAACTTCCAGACAATAAGAGCTATTCAGCTGTTGAATGTACTACCTTTGAGTGTGGTGGAGTCTCCTTCTTTGGAAGTTTTCAAAGAGAGGCTGGATGGCCATCTGTCAGGAGTGTTTTGATTGTGTATTTCTGCATGGCAGAGGGTTGGACAGGTTAGCCCTTGTGGTCTCTTCTAACTCCATGATTCTATGATTCTAGAGTCCTGCAGGCAGAATAACAGCTCCTATACACATCCAAGCTGCCCACCCTAGCCTAAAATGAAAAAGTAGGCCTCTTTGCATTTGTCAAAAGGTGAAGGTAAATGCTTTTACCTCCCCCCTCCTTTTGCCTTTCTAAGTTACCAATTTCCGTTCCAACTGAACTGATATTGTTGAAATGGAAGGATCTCAAAATGAGAGCAAAATAAATGAATGATAGGCAAGCCTTACAAATTCCTGTGAGCTCCCTACTTGACTCAGCACTTTGAGCAATGCTCATAGAAAAAAATAATCCTCCCAGAGTTATTGATGTGTCTGTGGCACTTGTTCAGTGAAGCAAATGTCAAGCACTGTTTTCCAAAGCCAGGAAAGCAACAATGCCATAGGCATCTCACTCATCCCACATTTCAAGATGGCCAATATAATCTGGGCAATTTATAGAAAGAAAGAGAAGTGGTGGTTAAGATGTCCATTTTGATGATTGGAAGATTGGCAGTTCAAGGCCCAGGTGCTGAATGATGGAGTGAGCTCCTGTAACTATTCCCAGCTTCTGCAGTTTGAAAGCATATAAAAGTGCAAATAGATAAATAGGTACTACCTTGGTGGGAAGTAACAGCATTCTATGCAGTTATGCTGGCCACATGACCATGGAGTCACCTTTGAACAAGTAAAAGTGATGAGCACCACCCCCTACAGTCAGTTATGACTAGACATTCATGTCAAAGGGAAACCTTTACCCTTTAAGTATTAACAAGCAAAATCCAATGTGTTGCATAAAGTAGAGAGGAGTCTACTGAAAAGGGAGCAGGGTTACAGGAGTGTCCATAATATGCTTTTCTTTCTGGATACAGCTATGAAACCTCACAGCTTTTTTTTTTTTCTGTTGATGCTGGCAAGCATACCGAAAAGAACACAGAAAGGTCAAGCTGGAAGAAATGCATTCCAAAAAGGGTTACCTGAACTGCTTCCCTGGTTTGTTGGTTAGTCATATTGTCTGTTTTTGATTTACCCACAGTTTCTAAGTCCCAGAATATTTGGCTCAGTAAAGCAGGCTTGGTAGGATAGAGGGAACAAGTGTAGTGCTTCACCATGATCAGTCTTGGAACACAAGAAATAGAGTGAGGTCTCTGTGCTTCTGGCTGTGGAAACACTGCTGTGTACCACCTAGAGACTGTCCTCCATTTCAGTCACTAAATAGTGGCACACCAGCATGATGAGTTGCTTCCACACTTGAGAGAGGAAGGGAGCAGAAAGGAGATAACATTTGGTAGAGCTTTATGCTATCCCAGTGCCATATGGGATCATGACCAAATTATTCCCAATTGGATGTAGTTTTTCAGATTTTAAGGTCAAATGAAGAGGCTGCTATAGACATCTATAAACTAAAACAAAACATGTGGATTAATCAAAAGAAAGTTGAAAACATCCAGGAAACATAATGCACGATCCCCTCTCTCAATCTATTTCTCTCCTCCTCTTTATAAAATAACTCCTAATGGCAGTCAGAGAGCAGAAATTTCTTGAGATTGATAAAAAAAACCACAATCCTTAATAGCTGACTAGCATATCACAGGATCCTTTCCCATAACAGCCCCTCTCCTGTTAGGGACATACTCAAGTGTTAGTTGGGGTATGCATGGAGAGTGGTCTCTCTTTTTTGGACAGTGTGCAATGGTCATCTCCAGCATGCATTCAATTGGCACCAGAAGGCATCCCTGATTCTTTGATCAGTATTTGCATATGATACAGATGTCCTTAAACAGCTGTTTTTTCAAAATACAAAAAAAATCAAGCATATTTTTGTATGTTTAGAAAAATGTTAAGTGTATGCCTAAAAACTTTTTTAAGTGAAATGTTTTGTAAAAATTTGTGAAGACAAGACTGGACCAGAACATTTTGCTGCCAGATAGTTCTTATTATTCCTAAAAGGTTTCCCCAAAAAGTAACAAAAAGTAATAGCAATGTAAAGCACAACAAGTAACACAAGTGACCTTTTCAGTATGCAGAGAGCCACAGAAATGGAGCACTTTCCAAACACTGTAACAATAGAAATGAACTACTTTTTAAAAAGTAACTTTTCAAGTTCTGATGTATGTACTTTGAGAGATTAAATGACCCATGTAACCTCACAGCAATTATTCAAATGACTGCTAAAACTGTGAATCTGTGAAGTGAGATGAAACACTATGGCCCATTCAGAGTATGCAATTATTGCATTTTAACTGCTATGGTATTTAAGTATTTAGAATTTTCAGCCAGTGCCTAATCAAACTACGAACCCAAGGATTCCACAGGGTGCATCCAGTTAAAATGATTGTGTAACTGTCCTGTTATTATTTAAATTTATCTAACAAATATATGTCCTACAAGTCAGAGTGAAACCTTTGCTCATTATGTCTCAAAGGTCATCCCACCATAAATTATGCAACAATATAGTGGCATCAGGAGTCATTAATGTGACTATTTGGATTTTTAGGCATTCTGAAGTACATTTAGGAGTAGCACTATTTATCTTCAGGAAAACCATTGAGAAAAAGGGTCAAACTCAGCTAATTATTTCTTTCCAATGACTGGCTTTTGCTGGTGCAAGTGTCACATGAGAAATGCTGCTAGCCCTCAGCTGGTTGACATGCATCAATATTTCTCATTTTAAAAGTCCTCATTATGAGAAAGCTACTTGAAATAATGAATATGACATCCTTAATGATTTGCATGCAGTAGATAAGACAACATTCTATCAGCTCATTGAGCATTTGGGTTTAGAAAGCTGGGACTTGGCTTTGTGTATTCCATATACAAATGCTGCAGTTCACAGATTCCAACAGAGAAATACTTTCAACTGCCAAGTTATTAAATATTTAAGTACCAAAGAGTGCATTGCACTGGGAATTTTCAGGTCCTTGTGCTTTGCTGTGGGACTCTGATAATGCATCTAATATATGGCGCCACAAAATAGCATAGTGTAAGATGCTGATGACTTTAAATATTCTTACTAATCTATGTTTTCATAGGCAATCCATGCAATTGTAAATGTCGAAATTGTTACAGGCCCACTGATTGTTCATAAATGCATCTTTCTTCCACTGTTTTTCTTTTTTGTAGCACGCACAGTGCATGTCTAGTATATATATTCTCTATGCATGGTTTGTTGTTCTTGTTAGCTGCTCTCAAGTCAACCCAGACTCATGGTGAACCTTTGGATGAGACATCTGCAAGACCCCCTGTCCTCCACTACTTTGCTCATAATCTGTAAATTCATGCCCATGATCTCTCTGATTAAGTCTTTCCATCTAGTGTGTGGCCTGTCTTTCTTCTGCTCCCTACCTTTCCTAGATTATTTGTCTTTTCTAATGAGTCATGCCTTCTCATTACATGGCCAAAGTATGGCAGCCTCAATTTGGTCATCTTGGCTTCCAGAGAGAGTTCAGGCTTGAGCTGTTCATGGAACCATTTGTTTGTCCTACTGACTGCCCATGGTATCCTCAGCACTTTTCTACAGGACCACATCTCAAATGCATTGGTTTTCTTCTTATCCATTTTCTTCACTGTTCAATTCTCACATCTATACATAATGAAGATGAATATAATGGCTATATTCTAATCTTGGTGCTTGATCATATATCTTTATGCTTTAGGATCTTTTCTAGTTCTTTCATAGTTGCCTTCCCCATTCCTAGCCTCCTTCTGATTTCTTGCCTAGGGTCTCATTTGATCCAAGTATGCTAAATCTTTTGCTATTTTGATTTCCTCATTATCTAGGTTGAATGTATGCAGCTCCTCCATGGATTGGGAATACATTTTCTATTCATTTTCTGATTAAGGTGCGTATGTTCATCCTATCCTATTATTTAGATGAAGGGTTCTCACCTATGCATTCCTAGTAATATTCAGCATCTTGAACAAAACCTCATGATTAGTTGCAGAATGTGAATTATGCTTTAGAACAGGGGTAGGCAACCTAAGGCCTGGGGGCTGGATGCAGCCCCCCGAGGCCTTTGGACCAGCCCAGGCCAGTCCTGCCACCACCACCACTGTCCCCCGCTGCCACCACCACCCACCATGATGATATTGATCATTGTTGTTATTACTTGTTCTTGGGGTTTTCTTGGCAAAATCTCCACAGGGGTTTTGCCATGGCTTTTCTGGGAGTGAGAGAGTGTGCATGCATATTTGTTTTAATTTTTAATTTTTTTTTATTTTTCATTTTTTATTTTCATTTATTTATTTATTTATTTTGGGTGCTTCGGCCCCCCAATTGTCTGAGGGACAGCAACCCATCCCCCGGCTCAAAAAGTAAATGTTGGCACATCCTTTCTTCAAGAAACACAGCCAAGGTTTATTCCATTTCTGACATAATCCAATATACATCTGCTTAGAAGTTAGTATTGGTTACTTCACTGAGGCTCTGATAAGAATGTATAGAACTGTAGTCTAATTCCTCTTTGGCCATTTGGATGATGCAACAAAAAATCCTTAGCAGCAAGTTATATTTTCAGAACCATTTTCAAAGATTAATGCAAAGATCTTTGCATTAATTATTGATGAAAGACTGAAAAATATTAAATGATCTTATTCATGAAGACCAAAATAGGTTTTTACCCAATTTTACAGATTAAGAATAACATTAGAATAGTAGTTGACATATTAGAGCAATTTAAATACAACAACGATAAAAAAACTGGCTATGATTCTCATTGATACTGAAAAAGCCTTTGATAGAATCAATTGGGTCTTTTTACATGAAATCTTGAAGAAGATGAACATAGGGGAAAGATTCATATTATGGATAAGTCCTGTCTACAAAGAACAAAGAGCTCAACTTATTGTTAATGAAGAGAAAACAGATTTTATCCAGATTGAGAAAGGAACTAGACAGGGTTGCCCGTTATCCCCCCCTTCTTTTCTTGATGGTTCTTGAAGTATTAAATAATCAAATATGGGGAGATATGAATATAATTGGAGTTAGAATGAAAAAAAAACAATTTAAAATCAAAGCATGTGCCGACGATTTGATCTGTTTCATGGAAGAACCTCTTAACAGCATTAGACAATTAATCATAATATTAAAAGAATTCAGCAACTACTCAGGATTCAAAATAAATGAAGATAAAACCACAATATTGACCAAGAATTTAACATCTAAGGAAGAGCAAGAATTAAAATTAATATCAGGATTTAAGAAAGAAAGCAAAGTTAAATACCTAGGCATCATTTTGATGAAACGAAATATAGATTTATTCCAAAATAATTATGAAAAGATTTGGAAAGATATCAAAAAAGATCTGCCTAGGTAAATGGAAAAGACTTCAACTTTCCTTTTCAAGTAGAGTTGCAGTAATCAAAATGAATATCCTCCCAAGGTTCATGTTTCTCTTTCAAAACCTTCCTATCTTAGCTAATGAGAAATGCTTTGAAATTTGGCAAAGAGAATTATCGAAATTTTATGGGAAGGGAAAAAAAACTAGAACTAGGTGGAAGATACTAACAGACGATAAAGATAAGGGTGGACTAGTGTTACCCAATTTGAAATTATATTACTATGCCTCATGTTTAGCCTGGATAGAAGAATGGTCAAGACTTGATAACGAAAAATTATTAGCATTGGAAGGTAGCAACCTGAGGTTTGGATTCCACACATATATGTGGTATAACAAACTTACAGTAAACAAGGACTTCAACCACCATGAATTCAGAAAAGCTTTATTGAAAGTCTGGCTTAAGATCAAAAAACAGTTTTACTCAAAAATTACTTTATGGGTTTCCCTTCAGGAAGCTTTCCATCAAAGATCCAAAAATAAAGGAGAAAAATTGATTTTATATAAAGACTTATTGCATATAGAAGACAGAAAGGTTCAAATTGAAACTACTTTCCAATGGCATTAAAAAATATATAAAAGCCAATTGGTTCTTATATAATCAATTAAAAGCGCAATGTAAAGAGGATGTTAGAATGCCAGGATTGGCGAATGATGAAAACAAAATAGATAAAATATTGTTAGGTAGGCATATTACTAAATATTACAAGGTGTTGAAGCAAAGAAACTTGTAAACTGAAAAAATTAAACAAGTTATGGTGAAATGGGCTAAAGACATTGACAGTCCTATAGAACTAGAATGTTGGGAAAAATCATGGAGAATAACCAACAAATTCACCGGGTGTCAAAATTACAAAGAATACTACTTCAAAATGTTTCACCAATGGTATCTGATAAATAAGATATACAAGACAGGAAATATAAAATGCTAGAAATGTCAGAAACAAGAGGGCAACTTTATTCATATGTGGTGGAAATGTCAAGCAGCCAAATGTTTTTGGGAAAAATAGTCAAAGCAATAAATGAAATGATCCAAACCAGAATAGTATTAGACCCAAAAATATTTCTTTTAAATATGACAAGTAAATTAGATAAAGAAACTGAAAAGAATCACTCCAGACAAATTTTATATATGATAACAACAGCTAGAATATTGTATGCACAATACTGGAAAACCCAGATTATACCTACTGAGAAAGAATGGTTATTGAAGTTAAGAGAAGCCACAGATATGGACACACTGACTGCCAAATTGAGAGGAAAAGATATCAGGGATGAATGGGAATTTCTCCAAAAATTTGGAGAAAAAAAGAGGATGGAATTTAATATAGAATAAGGCAAAGGACAAGAAGATATATGACAATAATAAAGAGAAAAGACAATTAAATATAAAGAGTGATGAAGATACACCCGGAGGAAGTACGACTTAATTTGGGGGGGGGGGGAAACAAAAACAAGATGAGATGACATAAGTAAATATAAGTTATAAAATAATTTGAGAGATCAGAAGCCAGTTTGTTTAAGAATGTTTGTAGTGTTTTGGGACATTTGTTTGTGTTTCTATGTATGAATGCATTTTTATGTTGTATGTTTTACATGTTTTGCATATATGTTGGTTTGTATATGTGTATAATATTTAATTTAAAAAAAGAACCATTTTCGATTACCTCTGTAATCCAGTGGTTCTCAAACTTTTTATCCTTGTGACTTGCTTTACATTTACATGCAGTGTAAAAACCCCATGCCCCTGCTCGACA
>CM034706.1:228946043-228972455 GCA_020142125.1 Phrynosoma platyrhinos
TGGGGAACTGGAACAAAATTAACAAAATGGATTTCAGGAGAACTGAACATACACTTCTTTTAGGTAGGAAGAATTCATTTGACAAATGAAATACCTGGCTTAGCAGCTGCAGTACATATAACAAGAATTGGTGATTTTAACGGACACACTCTAAGTATTCATGCTAATAATTTCCCTAGTCATGCAACAGTACTAGCAAAGATGACACAAATGCTGCTGAGTGTTCTAAGATGATCATGCCACCTCTCGTCTTTTGTTCAGAAACATAACAGAAAGAACTAAACTCCTTTTATCAGATCCCAAATGAGGTTTGTAGAGGCCCTAGTCACTTTTCCAAACTGAAGCCATCATTCTAAATTTAAGAACTTATACTACATCTATTTGTCATCCCAATATGATTAAAGATGCAGTAACCAGATTTGCTTGTGCACTATAAAGAAATGAATGTCTGATGATGCCCTTCAGAGTGTAACATGCTTGGATCAAGATGACAGAGCTGGTACCTTTGTCTTTTGGCAGCATTTGGATTATTTTGGTGACATTATAAGGTTTTCATATGAAATCCATAGCAAGGGCTTTCTCTAGTATGGGAGGGAGGGATCATAGATACAGATATTAAGGATTCACAGTGGTGGCTAGTGGCTTCCATGTCAGTGGGGTGGTGAATCAATTTCAAGTTGCAGGCCAGACTTTAAAGGAACTCCACAAGATGCTGAATTCAATATCCCCAAACATGTTGCATATTTAGGATATCTCATTTAAAGTTATGGTTAAATCTGAGATTGGATTCATCACCCCACTTACATGGGAGCCACCAACTGCCACAAAGTAATTTCATCCAGTACATTCTCACAATATACTCTTTCATGCACTGCTATCTATGTGCGACTTTCCTACAGCTAGACCCAACTTCCCACTTGATGTACTCCTATGAGCATAAAGTTGCAGTCACTGATGTGTTGCATCTAGCAATAAACTGTATTGTCCCCTTATACATGGGATGTGGTGGATTTAGCTCCCATGGGTTTTTGAAAAAAGCAATGGGATATGCGCATCCAGCTTGAACCAGAGCCTCAGTCTTCAATGCTTTACTTCACACATCATCAACATTCTAGCTCTGCATAATGCTGGAAACTAGGGACAACATATTTTACATCCTTCAGACAGCCTCCTGGTCTGAAGGATGTCAGCTGACTTTTCAACTTTAGTTGACTCTCAGTTGATCATTCCAAGCCCTCCAAAGCCCTTGCAGATGAGTCAATCATCAGTATGGACAAGTCCCAATAAATGGAGACCAACCTGAATATGCCCAGTCTTGTCTCACTTTGATAGCTAAGAGGAATTGAGCCTATATGGGAGATCACCACAGGGATCTTCAGGCAGGGTTAACAAAGAATTCTGCCTGAAAGTCTGGAGTGCCAAAAACTGCCTAAATTTGGCTAGATTGACTGATAGTCTGACTCAGTATAAGGCAGCGCCCTGTGTTCCAACATTGCCAGGCAGAGGTCACCAAGCAACAGCTCACCACTCTTGGTACCATGATGCAATGTAGCATCTGGCTCTCCTGGCCAGTCTCTGAGTGCATCACAGCTTCTATCTCTCTTTGTTCCTTATCTATCTCGTCCAGTACCTGGGCTTCAAGCTATCCATGTCCATTTAGTCCTGATCTGTCTAAACAGAACCCTGAATACAGCCTGTGTCAGAGCTAATATGTGGTCTGACATGATGACAATACTTGCATCAAAGGACAGATCTTTTGCCTCCAGAGATGTCAGGGCCACTAAAAATGTGAACTATTTGCCTAATCTGCCTTCTGAAAATTCCAAGTTTCTTTTTGGCAATTCACCCAATTCTTATGATATGTGTTGTTGTTGTTGTTGTTTGCATTTGCTTTCAAGTCATTTCTGATTTAGGACAATCCTAAAGCAAACCTATGATGGGGTTTTCTTGGCAAGATTTTTTCAGAGGGGATTTGCCTTTACCTTCCTCTGAGGCTGAGAGAGTATGACTTGTCCAAGGTCACCCAGTGGGTTTCTATGGCTGAGTGGGAGATTCAAACCCTGGTTTCCAGAGTCATAGTTCAATGCTCAAACTACTACTTCATGCTGGCTATCTTATGATATATTTAATGGGTCCCAACAATCTGGACATTACATCATATTGGCATGGAGGTTATCATATTCATCAACAGCACAGGTATCACCATCACCTTAATTGCACACAACAATAAATTCTGATTGATAGAGCAGATAAGAAGGGAATATTGGTCACACAGTCATCCATCATGTTAACTACTGCCAGCTGCTCATTTTTCCCCAGGAATTTCTTCAGCTTCCTCCATGGTTCAGAGCTGCAGTGTCCTCCCCATGATCACAGAGGAACACTTTTTCAAGGACATCTCAGCAGTAGCAGATTTATTTCTACATCTTTGTCATCAAGACAATTTAAGGGACAACTGCAACCAGTCAGCCAACTGAGCAAACCCAAGAGAAATGTCACTTTTGCAGCAATCGTCTTGATCCTCTCTTAGGCCTGGCCTCTCTTGTAAGAGGCTATTTTCATGTTTATAATCAAAGCAACTCCTCTCAAAGTAGCAGCTTTGTTTCGCTTGTATTATTATCTTTTAAAAACATGGACTATTTATTTACTGTCCCATTATAACGAAATAAAATTTAAGTACAGTACAATAAAATGGAAAAGATAAGAGGCTCTTTCTATTCTTAATTTTCTTGTGTACATGTAGAGATCTCCAGTTTTTCAGCATTTCTTTCAGCATTTTTTCTGCCCACCTCTTCTTTGCTGAACAAAAACCAATCACTTTTAACATACTCTCAGTAAACAGCATAAACTTCATTTTAATAAGAACTCTCACTGCTTCCCTTGCCCTTGCTGATCTTGCAGAAGCCACATGCTGTGTGTATTGACCCTAAGAACAACCACTCTATAAGTACATGCAATCTTTTCAAACAATTGTGGGACTCCTCTTAACTAGTTGCCGTGATGGGAACTGGCTACAGTGATCATATGCAATATATTCTTCACAAGAAGGTTGGAATCCGGTTAGTTTCTTACTCATATCTAAGTATGGTACCTCTTACTAAAGCAATTAGATATATTTCTCTAATGCATAATGTTCCTATACAGCTTTATATTTATTTAACTTATATTCTGTCTTTCCCCTTGCACAGGACACAAGACCTTCAGTTCAAAGTCAATGAAACAGAGTTTTATTGTCCATATAGATTGTGCATTATCAGCTGATACATATCTGCTTGCCTCTGCAGAAATTGGCAGTTCTTTGGTTGAACATTCAGCTGAGCATTGCATTGTGCATTTGATTGAATAACATTGCCATTCAGCACAAAGTTGTGTATCACAATTAATGTGCAACTCTGCTTCTGGGGATTTGAGCTATACAACTACAATGTAGGATCCCTCCATGCCATCAGCAGGTGCATGCACTCACAATCCCTAGCACAAAAATAGTCACCAAAAGCAACATCTAACCCAGGGGTCGTCAAACTACGGCCCGGGGGTCAAACACGGCCTCTCGACACCTTTCAACCGGCCCATGGCTGGTCCTGCTGCCACTACTGCCGCTGCGCACACATGCCACAAAAAGCCATTTTGTATTCCAAAATGGTGCCCATGCTCGTGCATGCATGCACACTACTCCCGGCGTCTTGCGTGCGTGTGTGTGAGCATGTGCACCATTTTGGAACACAAAATGGCACCCTGCACTTGCGCAAGCATGCGCACGACGCCAGGAGTAGTGTGCACACGTGCATGAGTGCGCATGAGCATGCACCTCCGGCACCATTTTTTTCCCTTCAGCCCGCCGATGATCTGGGGGACAGCGGAACTGCCCCCTCCCCCCCAAAAAAAAAAGGTATACTGACCCCTGGTCTAACCAGTTCAGGCCTTGCATGTTTTCCTTAGAGTGAGGCACTTGCAAAGTCACCTTCGATACTACTGACCAACAAGTTGATGAGCTCCTTCAGACAGAGAAAATGTTAGAATCATAGAGTTGGGAGAGATCACAAGGGCCACCTGGTCCAGCCCCCTGTCATGCAGAAATATACAATCAAAGCAGTCCTGACAGATGGCCATCCAGCCTCTGTTTAAAAACCTCAGAAGAAAGAGACTCCACCAATCTCTGAGGCAGCATGTTTCACTGTCAAATAGCTCTTAAAATGAGGAAGTTTTTCCTAATGTTGAGGTAGATTCTTTTTTCCTGTAGTTTGAATCCATTGCTCTGGATCCTATTCTCTGGAGCTGCAGAAAGCAAGCTTGCTCCATCCTCAATAGGACACTCCTTCAAATACTTTAACAGGGCTATCATATCACCTCTTAACCTTCTCTTCTCCAGGCTAAATATAGCCAGCTCCCTAAGCTACTCCTTATAAAAGCAAAGCAAAAGCAAAGCAGCTTCATTTATATACCGCTTCATATCACGCATGGGATGTCTAAGCGGTTTACAACTGTGAGCTGATTGCCCCCCAACAATTCTGGGTACTCATTTTAGCGACCTCGGAAGGATGCAGGCCTGAGTCGAGCCTCAGCCCTGGCTGGTATTGAACTCGCAACCTTGTGGTCTATGAGTGAGTGGCTGCAGTACAGGCATTTAACCAGAACTTTCACCATTTTGGTCACCCTCCTTTGGACACACTCCAATTTGTCAACATCCTTTTTGAATCGTGGTGCCCAAAACTGGACATAGTAAACTGGACAGGTGAAGTCTGGACAGAGCAGAATAGAGTGGTACTATTACTTCCCTTGATCTAGACACTACACTCTTTTTGATACAATCTAGAATCATATTAGCGTTTTGGGCTGCTGCATCACACTGTTGACTCGTGTTGCTGGAGGTTGTGATATTTATAGCTGTAATTCTTGGTTTCATTTTAAGTAATCAGATGTTGTTTCTGTTGTCCTTGACTATTTGTTGGCAACTATTCCCAACAACAGCTGTAACTTTTTATTTCTACCCTATAATTGTTGTTGCTGTTGTTTTAATTCTGTAATATATCAGACCAAAAAAGCAAGTGTGTATCTATTGCTGTGGTTTGTGCTGGGTTTTTGGCCACCTCCCCACTAATGTGTATTGTGAGATAAACTGAAAATTTTTCATGCAGATGGAAAAGATATTCCATCTAAACTTTGGAAAGAACCTGCTGACAAAAGGTAGACTCAAGTTTACAAAAACTCATGCTACCAACTTCTCTCTTTCAGTTAGTCTCAAAGGTACTATAAAATTTCTTTGCATACTGAATTTCCATACTAACACAGCCATGTATTTGAATTCTATGATTCTATGTTTCAAGGTGGATGGTAGGATTGGTAAAAGCAATTATTTTGACATCTTCTCCCTCTTTTTCTCCTTTCATTTTTTATTTTTATTTTTAGAGTTACAGCATCATAATGCACCAGTGCAATACTGAAATGCATGGAAATGCTGCTTCACTATTTAGCTGGTGCACTGATGTACTACATTTCTAATGGGGGGAGGGGAGAAGTCAAATATATTTCAAAAATCTAGGAATCCAGGCTCAGCAAACCACAGCTTCCAGTTTAAAACAAACTCTAGTGAGAAGCCAAGTAATCACATGTCCAGCAACAAATATGTTTTTGTTTTTTTGTTGTTATCTACCTTCTTAGGAGATTCTTGGGAGACTATCACACTAGTTTGTAAACTGGCTTACCTGAGCCAGTTTAAAATTAGAAGCGGGTGGCATCCTGACAGTATCAGACACATTTAGCTGCCAAAATCACCACCCAGCTGCAGCCTGGCTCCATCACTGCTCCAAGGGGCGCTCCTCATGCCTCTTTTCGAAGCCAGGAGTTTTCTAGCTTGAAAAAAGGGTCACTGGAGTTCCCCCTCTGAGTGGCGATGGAGCCGGGCTGCAGCTGGGCAGTGATTTTACCAGCTAAATGTGTCTGATGTTGTCAGGATGCCACCCGCTTTTAATTTTAAACTGGCTCGGGTAAGCCGGTTTATAAACTAGTGCGATAATCTTCATGGTGACCCCGTGAATGAGACATCTTCAAGCCCTCCTGTCATCTACCTCTCTCCTCAGTTCCTGTAGGCTCAGGCCTGTGGTCTCCCTGATTGAGTCTATCCATCTGGCATGCAGTCTTCCTCTTTTTCTACCGATCTCTACCTTCCCCAGCATCATTGTCTTTTTTTAATAAGTTTGTGCCTTCTCATGATGTGGCCAAAGTATGACAGCCTCAGTTTAGTCATTTTGGCTTCCAGGAAGAGTTCAGTCTTGATTTGTTCAATTGTTTGTCTTTTTGACATCCACAGTATCCTCAACACTCTTCTCCAGCACCACATCTCAAATGAATTAATTTTCTTCCTATCCGCTTTCTTCACTGTCCAGCTCTCACATCCATACATGGTAATGGGGCATACAATGGCTTGTATGATTCTAACTTTAGTGTTCAGCTGTGTATCTTTACGCTTTAAGATTTTGTCTAGTTCTTTCAAACCTGCCTTTTCCATTCCTAATCTTCTGATTACTTGAAAGCTATCTTGATTGTGATCAATGTTTGATCCAAGGTATGGGAAATCTTTATTTCAGTTTCCTCATTGTGTACATTGAACTTACGTATGTAAATCCTCTGTGATAATTATTTTTATTTTCTTTATGTTTACCATTAAGCCTGTCTTTGCCCTTTCTTTTTTAACTTTATTTAGTGATTGTTCCAAGTCTGTGATGCTTTCCACTAGTAGTATGGTGTCGTCTGCATTTCTTAGATTGTTGATGTTCCTTCTCCTATCTTCACCCTTCCTTCTTCTGTGTCTAAACCTGCTCTGTATATGATATTTTCTGCATACAAGTTGAACAGATAGGGTAATAAAATGCAATCTTGCCTGACCTCTTTGCCAATTAGGAACCATTTTGTTCTTACAGTAGCCTCTTGTGGGTTCTTTTGTCACTTTGGGAGGCAGTATGGCGTGTTCTCAAAGAAATTGGAGTGCCACTACATTTGATAGCCCTGTTGAGGAATATGTACATTCAAATGTAGTGGCACTCCCATTTCTTTGAGAACATTCCATACTGCCCCCCAAAGTGACAAAAGAGCCCACAGATAGGGAATTAGTGTATGTGGAGACAGTAACTGCCAGTAACACCCAGAAAAAATGAAGGAGCTATACTGCAAGAGCTCATACTTCTTTAGACCAGTCTGGATTGCAACAGGACTTGGTTATGTTTTCAGCTATTGCAAATCATTGCTTTTGTGAATAATACTGAATGTAGGGATTTATACCATTCAGGGACTTTGTTCCATTTGCTGCAATGATTTTTTCAGAGTGCCGTAAAACTACCAACAAGCTTGAAGGATACCCTTAAAAAGAGCTATACTTCTGCCAGTGAAATTATTCTGCCTGGCAGTTGAAAAACACTGTGAAGTGTAGATTTCCATTCCATTGTAATGAAAACAGCATTTAAAGGCATTTTCAAAGCAATCAGGGAATGGATGTTCCACCATCCTCTCTTCTCCTCTTTTCTTTAAATCTCTTTGCTTTAAATTTTTATGATGCCTTATTGCAATGTTCCAAAAAAATTCATAAACCTTTCACAAAGAGTCATTTCTAATTTAACTAGAAAGCAAGAAAAGATAATTTCTAGTTATAAAGTTCATCTGGTTACAGAACAGTAGGATCCCATGTGGCAAATGCATTATTTCCCTTTTCTCACCATTTTGTCCTCTAATGATCTTTAAATGTACTTGCACAGAAGGAAGAAGGCTAGTAAGAGAGCTATTCTGGGGCTACTATTGGAGTTCGGAGATGAAGGACAGAAACTAGGACTCCCGAGACCTATCTCGCTTACTAGGTAATTGTGAATGATTCATTACACTTCAGATTTTATCCAAGCCTGTAAGAGCTAAAATTTTGGACAAATATTACCCAAGGCTAGCAAATAAAGGAAGAAAAATGATATTCCAAACTAATTTAACACTTTAATGATGGGATACCATCTTTCTGTTGGAGTTTGACATCTCTGTCATGTCCCTTTGTGTCAAAAAAAGTGTTTTCTAATGTCTCTTAGGACAAAAATCAAAGTTGGTTAATACATTTGGTATGACCACTGAAAGTGGCATGTAAAGTGGTATAAGCTCTTAAGGTCTCTGGGACATGACTGCCATGTTGCTCTTTCCTTCTGCCAACTCAGGAAACTAGAAGCTTTTAAAAAAATCATTAGGAGTACAGTTAGAAGAAATGGAGATGAACCATTAATTGTTCATCCCAGCAAGATGAAAGCTAAAACTTTAACATAAGGGTAGCGTTCATGCTAAAGGGCCTAAATACCCTGAAGGCACCATATCTTGTCTGATCTTAAAAGCTAAGCAGGGTTAGTATTTGGTTAGTATTTAAACAGAAGTATTTAAACAGAAGACCGCCAACAAATACCAGGTGCTCTGGTTAGTATTTAAACAGAAGACCGCCAACAAATACCAGGTGCTGTACACTATATTTCAGAAGAAGGAACTGGTAAAACTACCTTTGAATATTCCTAACCCTAAGAAAACTCTATGAAATTAATGGGGTCACCATAAGCCAACAGGCAACTTAAAGGCACACACACATGCACAGTGTTTATGCTGCTCTCCAGATGTTGTCAGACTGCAACTTCCAGTAGCCCCTACCCAGCAGAGTCAATGGAGATGGTTGCATTGCTTTAACAGATATTTTCCTCAATGAGTTGAAGTTGCATCTTGCAGCTGCAGACAGATACAAAGGCCAATCCACCGGGTCAGCTTTCTTTATTCTTCTTCCTCGCTCTAATTTTCAAATCATCAAACTCAGTGGTAACCAGTGGCTTCCATGAAAATGTGACAAAGAATCTGTTCCAGATTTTAGTCCAAACTTTAAAGGAGTTATCTAAGGTGCTGAACCATATCCCCAGATTAGATTTCCATAACATGGATAGCCTTTTTATAGTTTGGACTAAAGCACAGAGTTCACCATCCTACTGATGTGTGATCTACCAGCTTCCACTGATCATGTTTGGTAAAGAGTTTTGGAGCCCTCAGAGGCTCATGGCACTGATGCATCACGTTTGTAACATTTTGGTAGTCCAAATAAAAGGTATTATCCAACTTTAATTTTTATTTTTATTCATGAAACACAGAGATGCTTTGTTTCCCTGTTGTAAAGGAATACCCTATCTAAAGAGACTGTGTTACTCCAGAAATTAGGACCTAGACTAAAGAATTCAAATTACAAGAGAGGATTTTCAAAACAGTTTGAAGAGCACAGTGGGAGGCTGATGCAGTTTATTTCTTTACTGGCATCAAATACAGTTGGCCCTCCATATGCACAGATTTTTTTTATCCATTGATCAAACCATCCAAGGCTTGAAAATATTCCCCAAAAATATAAATTCCAAGAAGCAAGCATTGACTTTGTCATTTTATATAAGGGACACCATTTTACTATGCCATTGTATTTAATAGAACTTGAGCATCCACGGATTTTGGTATCCACGGGGAGTTCTGGAACCAAATCCCAGCAGGTACCAAGGGCTTACTGTACTGGCTAGATTATATTTGAGGCTCCTATGACAATTCAATTCTATGAGTAGCAGACTAGAAATGAGTCAGGAAGTTGGCAGATTGAAATGCAGCCTGAGAATTCAGTCTCTGTCTCAGAACAAAGAGCCAAACTTTAGCATCTTTACAGAACCAGGCAAAATCCCTCAGCCCATCTGTTCCTTGATACCTGTGGAACTAGCCTTCTGGCCATCTGTGGTTGTGGCACTGAAGCACAGGAAAGAAAAGAGAGGGTGCTTCCTTCCTTTGGCAAGCTACCACGCTGATGCACAAAGTAAGACTGGTAGAATCTTCCATTTCAAAAATACGAAGGTAGCTTTCAGAAATATGAAGAGAATGTGAGTTGCTTGTCAAGGCATGACTTCCATGTGGCAGCTATTTCAAACTGGTTCTATGGGATGGATTCTCTTTGTGCTGTACCCTCATTGCATAGTCCTCTGAAGATTGTATTTCGTAGTATCATGAGTATGTCGGTAAATCCAGTGTACACAAACAACTTACAGCATGAAACAGATGCCACCTGGAGGCAAGGACAGTTTACCATCCTTGTTTTTATTACATTTCTCCAAATACCAGCAGCATTCTTATCCTGTCTCAGTTCCAACTTGAGTTGTGAAGTTGTAATCCTTTCCCCCTGGATATGTGTGTGCATTTTTGTGCACTTTCCCCCAAATGTATGTCATTTCCCCCACACACCCTCCTGCTGACTATTGTGATTCTGAGCACATTTCCCAAATATGTATGCTTTTAGGCATGCACATTTTTTTCAAATATACATATTTTAGTGATACTTTTTTTTAAAAAAATATTCATAGGATATTTTTTCATTCATTGGTTATATTGGTCATTTGGTGTATATATATATATATATATATATATATATATATATATATATATATATATATATATATTATCCACTAAAGGATTTCTGAGAAAAAGATATGCTTGCTCCTATTGCCAGCTTTGGGAGATGTGAAATGAATATTTTCATAGGGAAATGCAAATGTAACACAGTTGTGGTTTCAATGTGACAACTGTGTGGTAAGTCTCAATGGTGTTCCATTTGCATCTTCTCTTGAAAAATATATACATCATGGAACTTTTCCTATACATTCATCTACTGCTGGGATAAAAAGATTCATTTAAATTCCTGATAGGTTTCAACACACTAATACTTGTCTGGGGAGCCTATGTTAAAATCACTTGGGGAGGAGAAGAGAAGGGAGAGAAAGTGATAGAGGATGATCAGTTGGTTTGCAGATGATGTTGCTACATTGGCTAATCCAGGCTAATTTAGAGAGAAACAATGACCTAGGCAGGCTTGGATAGAGGAAGACTTTAGTCATTTCACTGCTCCTCCATCCTGCCAAATGTAATGCCTGAGTTATGTTCACAACATGCCAATTTACCCAAGCAATGGGCTTCCCCATTAACATTTGTGTGGCATTGTGTGCAAGGCATTCCCCACCGCATTCATTCAAAGAGTGAGACAAGATGTAGAGCAGCCTGCTTGATCCTGTCCAGTGCATTTGCTGGGCACAGTTTTAATTAGTTCCGTGGCTAATTTCCCTGGGATTTTGCCATGTTGAGTCATAAGGCCTCTCTCCCCACCATGCATACATATACAGCTCCCTTAACTTTCCCTTCCTCTCCTCCTCCCTCTCTCCCCAAGTGCAATAAGAAGCATTACTGCTGACTGCATAACAAACTGCACTGCAGAAGGAAGAGAAGCAAAGGACTGCAGAGTCTGCAGCTGCAGTCAATGGTCTCAGCTCCCTTTTCCCAGCTCCATGGGGAGCCTGGTGCTACAAAAGGTTACTGGTCTCATTTTGTAATTAGTTCCAGTTCTAATAGTAGGGCTAATCACAGTAGGGGGGAATCTAGGAAGGGAATCCCTCCTGCCCTAAAACCAGATGAGTTTCAAATCTAGACAATGTTTTCCTGCAGGGTTTTACACCCAGGTCCCATCCTAGTAATGTTAGTGAGATGCACAGGGATTATTTTATTTAGCCTGCCTGGGTTTACTCACACACACCCTAGCTTGCACATATATTACTAGAATGTTAGCCTAAAAGAAAAATTGATGTTTATTCTCCATACCAGCTGATTCATGTCACACACAAAAATGAGATATGGACATTTATATACCTAGGCCAAGTAGGGGATGGGTGATAGAGAATTTTTTTTAGTCCCTGTTTTAAAGTAAACAGATCTAATTCACATTTCCCTGCATAATATGCAGATTGGAACGTGACTACCCTTGAGACTCTGTACTTCTCTGTGTTTTGTGACACAATTCTCAGCTTCAAAAGCTGTGTGCAAAAAAATATATATGTCTATTTCTGGGGAAAGCTGCATAGAGAAATGTTATATTAGAGAACGATGGGGTGAAAGTGCATAGGTTAGGGAAATGAAAATCATTACACTTTTTTGTGATTTTTTTAAAAAGTAGAATGATCCACAGATGCAACAGATTTATGATTGGATACATGTAAAGCTGACATAGATCAGTTATAGGCAGATTTGTACATCCCTGAGCTAGAATGCAGAGTCATCCCACCAACTCAATCAAGACAGGTTACCTTTGGGAGTGGGGTAAGGGAAAATGATGCTTCACAGTCACACAAGGGGTTTTCTTTTATGATTGCTAACAACTGTAAAGGGCTGTAAACTGCATTCTTTTATGGCTGTCAGTCAGTGGTGTCACCACTAAGGTTGCTGTCACCTGGTGCAGTAACTCATGGCATCACCCTGCCCTTGCCTTCCTTCCATACCACACCATACAGAATCCTTAGTAATGTTTTTTTTTTTTGTATTAATGTTACTCATAAATTGTAATTCCTGTATATCATTGAATGTAATCGCAATAAAGATAAAGGTAGTCCCTTGACATGAATGTCTAGTCGTAACCGACTGTAGGGGGTGGTTCTCATCTCCATTACTAAGCTGAAAAGTCAGCATTGTCCGAAGACGAATCCACTGGTCATGTGGCCAGCATGACTGCACCAAACGCTGTTACCTTCCCACAGAAGTGGTCCCTATTAATCTACTTGCATTTGCATGTTTTTGAACTACTAGGTTGGCAGAAGCTAGGACTTGTGACAGGAACTCACCCCATCATGTAGCACTTGGGCCTCAAACTTCTAACCTTTCGATCTTTTAATCATCAGAATTGGCATCTTAACCACTGAGCCACCTGCATCCCACAATAGTTGTGATATAAAAAACTAGCAAAATTATAATTATACCTTTAAATTACAATAGCATATGTACACCCTAAATCTATTTACATAGATTAATGTACAAATTAAGTAACATATTATGTTTTAAAATAAAAATTAAAAAGAATAAAAACAATTTAAAGTTTTAACATTTAAATTTCTACTTAAAATTTAAAATTTATTTTTTTAAAAATATCTGGGGCCTGTCCTTCCTCTTCCCACTAAGCCTCACCCCACTCACATCATCCCTTCAGGATTTTAAAGCAACATAGGTGAATGCCACAGCCCATTTCTACCAAAAGGCAGATGTTTAGGGAGCAATGGTATCAACTCACCTTAGGGGGGGGTCACCTGGTGTGGTTTGAACCCTGTGCACCCCCCTAGTTATGCCTGCACCCCCCTGGTCTCAGTTACTGAAGACACAACTGGAAAGTATGCCTGCATTGGTCACAGTAGAAAAGGAAGCCCATCTTGGGAGAAAGGTAAGGTGTATATTCAATCAATCAATCAATTAATCAATCAATCAGGTGCAAATATTCTTGGGGCATTGATGTGTATCAGATCATTCTGTGTCTGGTCAACTTCCTTATTTGCCCTCCTCCGTTACATCACCTCCATGCAGACTTCTGCCATATCAGGTTGCCTTCATATGCAGCATTACAATCCCGCCCAAATGATAGCAGAGTTGTATGGGGATGATGGCTTTCCTGTGGTCTGGCCCCATGTTGGTCCAATAATTCTGTAGAGAGTGACTGAGGAGACTGTGCAGCAGGTAACATCCTTCTTTCCTATGCCTGCATAGCTGACACACAGCGAAGGGATAATTAAGAGGGGCTCATATCATTCAGTCTCCCAACAGGATCCTTACAGATCTTGCTGGTCTGTAGCATGATGAGGAATTCACTCATGCGAACTGGAATTAAAATCAGCGTTTTATCTTAAACTTCTCATCTTTTAAAATCAAAGAAAGACAACTGTGTTTATGGGTAGTGTGGAAGGTAATTCAGCCATTTGCATTCAAATGACACTCTCTAAAGATGTGGACTGCTTAATGTTAATGATTTTATGTACATTCATCTGATCTTGTGAACAGATGTTGCCATTGAAATGAACATTATTGGTTACCAATTGGGTCTTTCTTTAAAAAGAAGGGACAAAGAAATAGAAGCAAAATGTTAATATTTGAGCCCAGACCTCAAGAAGATAGAGCTGAGCATCCTGCTTGGACCAATGATTTAACAGGATTGTAGACCTTGGGAAATTACGTAACTCATTCACATTACTCATTAGGGTGTTGAAAAGGTAGTTTATTGCTTTTATTCATTATACTGCTGAAACCCATGTTGCATTATTCATTCATTACTTGTTTGGAAAAAATGATTGATGTGAATAACAAATAACTTACAATATTCCACTCAGTATGTAGCTAAAAAATCTTCAGAACTTATTTATTTATTTATTTATTACAGGTACAAATATTTTCCATACATTGTTTACATTTACAGCATTCTATATTATATTTCCCTTACCCCCACCCCACTTATCTCTTATCTATATTTTCTTGTATCATACATCTTTACCATTGTGACTTCTCTATCATATCACATCTATTGATGTAACCTTTCCTTCTTCTCCTGACTTCACCTTATTTGCTTATATATCTGTCTCTCTTAAATGTATCTTGTCTATGTATAAATATATATCTCTATCTATCTATCTATCTATCTATCTATCTATCTATCTATCTATCTCCTTTATATGTACCTATATATTTATTTTTGTTACTTGGAAGGTTGTCTTGTTTCATACTAAATCATACTATTATCCAACTTGTGAATTTCAACACCATTTTTCTTTGCAAAACATCAGAAAAGAATTTCAGTCTTTATCATCTTAGTATGAACTATCTATTACTTTGGATAAATATCCATTTCAATGGCTTCTAGTGTTTTAGTCAACCAATCATCAGTAGTATTTCCTGAGATTTCTATCTTTGTGCTATAAGAATTCTTGCCAGTGAAACCATATATAAAATATTTTTCCAATCTTTGTACCTTTCTTGTGTTTTGATCTTATTACTCATATTGAGCAAATATATTTCTAGATACATGTCGTATTTAATGTTGAGCATTTTACAGATCTCATCGTGTATTCCCTTCCAAAATTTCTTTGTTCGCAGGCAATCCCACCACATATGTATCCATGAACCTATATTATCTTGACATTTCCAACAAAAAGGTTTTTGATTTTTGTAAATTTTAGATAGTTTCACTGGAGTTAAATGCCATCTGTGTTCCATCTTATGATAATTGTCTCTCAAATTTTGGTTTTTAGTAAAATTATATGTATACTAGTCCAACTCTCTAAATCTATTTCTCTTTTGATGCCATTTTATCATATTTTCTTTAACTAGATCTGTTTCTAGCTTTCTTCTTAGCCAGGGACCGGCAACCTATGGCCGGGGGGCTGGTTAAGGCCCCGGGCCCCGGACTTACCAGCCCAGGCCGAAGGTTGCTGCGTGCCGCCGCGCGCCACTGCTGCCACTGCGTGCCACCGCTGCCACCGCTCGCCACCGCCAGGGCACGTTTTTGGCCACGATCGCTGCGGCCACCATTTTGGAAATCAAAATGGTGGCCGTGACATGCGCATGCACAGTACTCTTGCGCATGCGCAAACGTGTCACGACCGCGATTTGGACTACCAAAATGGTGGCCACAACATGCGCTGTGGCGGCTGTGGCCACGCACGCTATGGCGGTGGCTGCGTGCATGGGGGGGTTGTGCGCGGCGGGGGGGTGTGCACGTGCGCACATGCACACGCACGCTGCCATTCCCCCCCCTTGGCCCAGCCAAGACCTGGGTTACGGGAGACCGGCCCAGGTCTCAAAAAGGTTGCCTGTCCCTGTTCTTAGCAGTACTTTATATAATCTAAAATTTTGTTTTGGTTTTTCTTCCAAGAGTATTCTGTCTATTTAATTATTTTGTAGATCAAATCCACTTTGTTTCTTACCAATTTGAATCTTTATTTAAATTGCAAGAATAAAAAACAATAATTACTACATTATATCTTAGGTATTTCTTCGATATTTCTCATTTCCATTTCACCTGTATCTATTCTTTGTTTTAATATATCTTTATACCTTATCCATTTGCCAATTGGATTATATCTGCCTATTAAGGCTACCTGTGGAGAAGCCCAGCCTGGGATTCCTCTATAAAATTCATTTTTAGTTTTTTGCCAAGCTTTAAGTAGAGGCTTTCTTATGAAATGATGTTCAAAATCATGATGGACCTTTTATTTCTCATATCATAGGTAGGCATGCCAACCATACCTAAGGTTGACTCCCTCTAGATTTAAGGTTCTATTATTCTTCAATGTAATCGAATTCGCTAACATTGCCAATGCATTATCCCGATAGTATAATTCTGGTAAGTCAAATTCACCATTTGGTCTTGAATCAGTTAATACTTCCCATTTGAATCTAGGTTTCTTCCCTTCCCATAAGATTTTTTTCAGTCAGAACTAACTTTTGAAGTAACTAGAATGTTGCATCAAAAATGAACTGCATTAAATCATAGAGCAGGAAGAGATCACAAGGGACATCCAGTCCATCCCCTACCATGTAGGAATACAAAATCAAAGCATCCATTATTTCTTTGAGTTCCATGGCATGGTTTTGTAGTTTGAAAATAACATAAAGATGTTCACATTTAAGAGGCTAATATACAAAATAGTTTGGGACAAAGTTGGAAGAAACTTGAAGACACACAAAAAGCAAGACACACAACAAGCAAACAACATGTTTTTGAGGAGAATAATGGAATTTGAACTTCTGGAAACTGACAATAGTGACAGATGTTTTAGTGGCTCTGCCAACAATTCAGATGGAGTAGGGACAGGAATGGTATTGAATGTTGCTGTTCTTCCTTTTCTGAATCTGAATATGAACATTCTTGTACCCATTCCAAAATGTGTTATGCTACAGTTACATGGCTAAAAAAATTGTTAATGACTTGAAGGCACACAACACTCATCCTCCCAAAGTTTTCAGTGTGGACAGCTTCCATGTGTGTGTGTTTGCATATTATTTGGATGTCAAGTAAGCTTGTTTGCTGTGTGAAAATACAGACCCTCCACCATCACTATGTATCTTTCATTGGCTAGTTTATAAAATGTATAGAATATATTCCAGTTAAGATGTTATATTGGTTTTCTATGAAGAGTCATCCTAACAGTTTCCGTGAGTTCATTATGCTGAAAATGAGATTGTGCTTTATGAAATTTATCCTGAAACTCCATATAAAGTCTGGGCTCACCCAGATGGCATAGCCAGGGTCAGCCCAACCATTTGGCAAAGGAAGGTAAGTACTTCAGCAGAAGGTTCTAGCAGACAAGAGTGAAAGCTTTCCAGCTTCAGGTTCTAGACTTTCCAGCTGTTCTCCTCAGGAGGCTGTTCCCTGTGTCAGGTATATCATATTGAGGAGGGAACAAGCTTGTTTTCTGCTGCTCCAGAGACTAGGACCCAAAACAATGGATGCAAGCTGCAAGAAAAGAGATTCCACCTCAACATTAGGAGGAACTTCCTGACAGTAAGGGCGGTTTGACAGTGGAACACACTCCCTCGGAGAATGGTGGAGTCTCCTCCCTTGGAGGTCTTTAAGCAGAGGCTGGATGGCCATCTGTCGGGGATGCTTTGATTGAGAGTTCCTGCATGGCAGGGGGTTGGACTGGATGGCCCTTGTGGTCTCTTCCAACTCTATGATTCTATGATTCTATGACTGAAGGAACACTGTGTCAATGCAAGTGCTGAGGAAAGTTTGAATTGCCAGTGTAGCCAAATTTTCTACATGGGTTGGAAAGATGTATCCTCTTGTCCATCTAAGTCCAGAGGTACAGCTACTGGGATGGGGATTGGCAAAATGAGGACATTGCTCCCCGCAAAAAATTTGACTCATTTTGTATTCCACACGTCTAGCATTGGAGAGACTGAGAGACTGAAAACCATTCATACCTAGAACTCTTATATTTGCTCTGTAATTCTGTATTCTAATATTTGCATTCCCTTGGTAAACTTTGGCTGCCCCTTTTCTGTATATGCCTAAGCTTTATTTATGTATTTCAGTTGAAATTTTAAGTTATTGCAACGTTAGAAATTTGGGGAATGAAGGAACATTTAATGCAGGACGGGTCATAATTCTTATTTGGGAGGGGTGATGTCTTCATTTTGCCCCTACCATAGCTACATCCCAGTATAATCTTCCTACAAAACACAGTTTGTCCATTGGGACACATGATTTGAGCTTCTTCTGTTCCTTGTATCTTAGCTCACAGCTCAGTCAGTTCCCCAGGGGAGCATTCCTTGAATGTCTAGCAGTACTGCTTTCTAAACATCACCAAACTGTTATTGTAAGGAGTTATCACAATCCCTGAACTACTCTCCTGTAGCTCTAAATAAAATTGGAGCACACACATGTAAATGTTTGGTGCCACCATAACGCTAAAAAACACAGACAAACAGGGAGCATACAATCTGGCATGTTCTGCAGCACCCATTGCAGCAAAATGCTTAAGGCTGAGCAATGTCAGGCTGCACATTCCCAAAATGATTTAAGTGATGAGTGCAGTGAGAGTGGTGGATTGCTCTCTCCATTCCACTCTCTGGAGAAAGTACCACATTTTGCTGTTATTTCTTGTGCAGGTAGATCTCCAGTGATTCATATAAAAACCAACACCCCTTGAAAAAGCCAGTAATCAAAGTTTCCAATAACTGGGCTCCAGAGCTGTATTGAGTAAAAGGATCAGGACTTAACATAGGGGGTTGCAGACTGCCAGAAATAGTGCAAATTGAGTCCACTTTAAGGGTAAGGGTTAGGGAATCATGGGAACTGTATTTTATTGTGGCACCAGAGCTCTGTGACAGAGAAGGCTCAATGTCTCAGGGGGAAAAAAACAATTCCCATGATTCCCTAGCACTAACTCTAACCCTAAAAGTGGACTCAATTTGCACTATTTCTGGCAGTCTGCAACCCCCCATAGTTACTTTTTTGGATTACAACTCCAAGAATGCTTCAACAAGCATGACAAGTGGTTATGGTTCTGGAGGTTGTAGTCCAAAAAGTAACTTTTATGAGCTCTGAATATGTGCACACTAGTTTATGTAAGAGCAGAACACAAAAGAAACTGAGGGCATGAGAAGAGACTACAACTTATTTATTTATGTATTTATTTATTTTAAATGAGAGTCTGAACATGTATCCTTCCATTGACTTTCCTTTGTCCATCTGAGCATTGCAATTAGCTGACTGAAGCATATGGTAGCAAATTCTCTTTTTAAGTTGGAAAAATTAATGCCCACTGATATCCAGGCAACACTAGGGAAATTGCTTTGGGATACATTTGAACTACTGTTGTTCTTGCCCTTAAAATGGTGTAATTTAAAAAAAAAAGCTAGACTTCTATGATCAGGGTGCATCTACACCAGGGGTAGGCAACCTAAGGCCCGGGGGCCGGATACGGCCCTCCGAGGCCTTTGGACCGGCCCCAAGCCAGTCTTGCCGCCGCTTCCACTGCTGCCCCCCACCGCCGCTGCTGCCCACCATGATGATATTGATTATTGTTGTTATTACTTGTTCTTGGGGTTTTCTTGGCAAAATCTCCACAGGGGTTTGCCATGGCTTTTCTGGGGCTGAGAGAGTGTGCATGCATATTTTTAATTTTTTTTACATTTTTAAAAATGTTTTATTTTTATTTATATTTATTTAATTACTTATTATTTTTTGTGCTTCGGCCCCCCTATTGTCTGAGGGACAGCAACTCGGCCCCCGGCTCAAAAAGGTTGCCTACCCCTGATCTACACTGTAGAAATAATGCACTTTGACATTACTTTAAGAGCTATAGCTCCATCCTGTGGAATTACCGGTAGTAATTTTACAAGGTCTTTAGCCTTCTCTGCCAAGTAGTGCTGGTGCCCTCACAAAACTACAAATCTGAGGATTCTGTAGCATGGAGACATGGCAGCTAAAGTCATGTCAAACTGCATTATTTCTAAAGTGTAGGTGCACCTTTAACCTGATCTGCTTTTGGTTTCTTAAGCCACCCTGCTTCACTGAATCCATTCTTGAGCAGCTTTTTTGCCAAGCCATGGGTTTGCATGTATATATGTGTTTTAATTTTCTTTTATGGATCAATGCCTTTCACTCCACAACAGAAGCTTCGCCTATCTTCTGCCACCCTTTCCACTTGGTAGTTGAGTGCTCCTAATTTTGTTTTCAGCACCTAGTTAGTGCTTTATAGGAACCTCCTTGTTTTGTCAGACTCTTCCATGGGGTGTGAGGCATGCTATATCTCTCCTCTGACTAATGAATTGCTTGACACTCTTCAACATTTCCTTTCCTTACATGATGAGGTGGGATCTCAGAATAACATCAGCTTCTTTTATGGATATTTTAAATATGGCATCACACAGCTGTGTGTTGTATAAATGTGTCCAGTACTAAAAGTAGGGTGAGGGGAGTTGGTCATCTATTCATGTTACAGACAGAATCAGAGGAATTTAGGAAAGATTGTCCATTTGGAACAGTCTGACCCTGGATCAAAGTTCCTGCTTCACATGCTTCTTTCTTTTGGGATTTCTTGCCTGTTTCTGAATATAATGACATTGGATCATCTCTCTCCTGAACTGGACTAAAAACAAACAACTCTTAGAGACACCAAAGTGAGTGACCAATGTGTATAACATTATTCCAGATATTTGTGCCAAAGCATCAAGCCTTCCAAATACTGATGGACTGAAACTACCAACATTCTTCATATTGGTAATCCTGGCTAGGACTACTGGAACTTGCAGTCTAACACAGAATCAGAGAGTTGGAAGGGATCACAAGGAAATCTAATTCAACCCTCTGCTTTGCAGCAGTACACAGCTACAGCATTCCTGAAAAATGCCCGTTCACTCTCTGTTTAAAAACCTTCAAAGAAGAATCACCCAATACCCTGCAAGGCACTCCATTCCATTTTTGAATAATTTACAGTGAAGAGGAGGAGGAGGAGGAGGAGGAGGAGGAGGAGGAAGTTCTTTTTCCTAATGTTTAGGTGAAATCTCTTTTTTGTAATTTGAACCCACTGGTCTGTGCTAAAAGTATCTAGAAGTGCCTTTGGCCAACTTCAGCAAGTGCACCAGCTGAGTTCCTATCTAGGGTAAAGTGAATTTGGCCACAGTGATCTATGACTTAATTACCTCTTGATCAGGTTACTGTAACGTACTCTGTTTGCAGATGCCCTTGGAAAGTGTGGAGAAGCTAAAGCTGGTACAAAATGCAGTAGCCACACTACTGTCAAACATGTAATTACTGATTTTGTACCAACTGCACTGGCATACAGTTTGTTTCCAAGTTCAATTAAAGGTGCTACCTTTTCTTTACCTACAAAGTCCAGAATTATCTTTAAAAACTATACCCATTTCTAGAAGCCTTACCAGATACTGAGATTATCAATGTAAACCCCCATTACCACCTCTGTGAGGCTACCTTGATGAGAACAGGAGATAGTCTGTATGTGTGTTTAGTTTTAGTAGCACCTCCATTGTGAAAAATTGTCCCAAGGGAAGCCAAGCTGGGTCCATCTTTATTGATAGTCAGATAGGCAGTCAAACCTGTATTATTCTACCAGGCATTTAATCTGCTTTTGATATATTTCATTTCTGCCATTTTTATTTTATTTTATTTTATACTGTTTGGGGGGGCTGGTGGGTAGGAAAATGAAATATAAACAATAGGAGGGTGCCCACTCATACATTAAAAAAAAGGGGGGGAGGAAATGTATAATAAAAAAGGAAAAAATGTTTCCTTCTGCTACTTTATACACAGAGAGATTTAGGAGTAAAGATAAATTAAACAGAAATACATCCCATCATGCTATAGCAAGGAAGACTGACTCTGTGATCCACATGTCTTCCCAGTATCCCTCTCAGGTCAGGCTGGGAGATTAATTGGCTGAAGGATATACAGCAAGCATTGTAGCTTACTGAGGATATGAAACTGGTTTCAACCATTCTGCCACAACAGTTCTTCTCCTGTATATAGAAAATAATGGCCATCCTTTATCTCAGAATTCAACAGCTGCACAGACCTTTAGAAAGTAGCAGAGATTGGAAAGGGAATTATATAGGCCTTGTTAAAAACAACTAAATGAGTGTTTCTTTATTAGGAGGAGTGGTTAAGAGATGTATAACTGGGGTGGGATGGAATGGGGGAAAGAATGGTGAATAGAAAACATTAAATCCCCAATCCTGTATCTTCTCCTCTGGGAGTAAGCCCCACAGAATTTAAAACTTTTGAACTGAGCATTTTGGCAGGCTACATGAACTCATCCCTGCATAAAAATTCTATTTTGATTTTTTAAAAAGAGCTTGTATATACTTTTTGCCATTTAGATGCATTTTCTTTGTTCTGTGTTTAAATGCCAAGCTATTTCTGCTGTCCTTTAAAATAAATTCAATTTTTATTTTAATCTGCTATGCTATACTTTAATTCTTTCCTCTACTTTCTCACACTAGCTACTATGGTTGTGCTATTAATGCTGATAAACATATAATGACTCAAATTCTATTGTTAGCCCTGACTAGAGTTCTGTTATTGAATCAATTTCATTTACCTCCATGCTGACTCAATAGATCTGCTTTTGTTGGGATGGACCAATAGGAATTTGGCTGACATATAATGCAAAGCACTCTTAAGAGATGCCCAACATCTGTTTAAAGACCTCAAAAGAAGGAGAGTCCACCATCCCCAGAAGCAGTCTATTCTCTCTTTAAAAATAAAAGAATGGATGTGAATCTGAAGGTTCGAGAGTATGTCAATAGCTCTTGCTAGTAAATTTTGAACCTGGGAGGTGTAGACCATAAAGTAAAGTGATTGGTAGATGATGATGATGATGATGATGATGATGATGATGATGAGATATGCTCATATCTGAAATGGCTGTTCCTTACCACCATATTTTCTCTGTTACATTCCTTACCATGATCAAGTCCACATTTTTTCTTCCACACCAGGCATCCCAAACCTGATACTCTTCAGCTGTGTTGTATCATAACATCATCACAATACTGGCTACCAGTGAAGAAATCTGCAATACTGAGGGGCATTTTGATTGGGTGAAGTTACTCTACTGACATTGGCCTGAACACATTGGTAGTCCCAACTAGAATAGTCCCATTGAATCAATTATTGAATTGATTCAACGCATTTGAAGTGAGTCAACACTTCTGTAAAACTCATTGATTCCATGGATCTTCTGTAGTTGGGACTGCCAATAGGGGTCAGGCCTTTATTTCATGTGGACATTGGGGCCCAACACATTGTGGTAAAGGAAAATAAGTTTATAGGAACTTCTGAAAACAAAAATTGCTGCTATTGTATGCAGTCATTTAAGTACATGAAGCTGTACTTAATGCTCTCTGGACGATGGAAGTCATTATCCAACGGTGTCAAACTGCTAATACTAATGAGGTTGTATTCATGCACACATGGAGAAATCCAATGCAAATTCCATTTGAAGAAGCAATTGTTCAACTTGTTGTTTAGCTGGTATAACTCAGTGGTCAACTGGTTGCATAAGACCTAGATTCAGAGCTGGTTGTGCAACAAGTTATGAACGCATATGCAAAGACACTTCCATAAGTGATTGCAAAACCATTTACACAAGTTTGGTATGGTGAGGAACCACAAGAACATATCATACGTGCAACTGGAAAACTGGATTTAGGCCTAAGAATCTTTCCTGGCTGCACTGAGTGTGTTGTTGTTTTTTCTAAATGCAGAGTCACGACTGAATGAACAGAAGGCTTGCCAAGTTGGCTTGCAGTTCAAAAACACTGGATCCAGGCCAGCTCTAGCTCAGCATGCAAAAATATTGGTTGGTTGGTTGGTTGAAATAAAAGCTATGCCTGCTCCAAAGTGTTGCAGGAAACAAGGTGTCACAAGCACCACTTACTTTTCTTAATGTGGCAGCCCAATGGGTATTGTTATCCCACTGCTGCCACCAAATTATGTGAAGAGCCACTCCTTCACCTTACTACTTTTTCTTAAAATGGCAGCCCTGAGGGTTTTTTTAAAATCCCACTGCTGCCACCAATGTATGATGTACCAGACCACTTTTATTTATATCTATGGCTTTACCCTCCAATTGGTTTATTTATTTCTTAGTAGTGTAGAATTTCAATCCAGGTTCAGACAAACTTGTAATGTAATTAAATAACAATAAAACTTTACTTGAAGGATGGTTAACAATGTTTCAATTGTTATGATGTTGCATTCACTTGTTCTTGTTATACTTTGTTACATACTCTTTAAAGAACAACAGTTACTAGTCTTTAGGACTTTCACACTGTCCTTTTTTATGTTTATCCTTTTAACCTTATTTCTGTAATAGCCTAACTATGGGCCTTTACAAACTGTCAGAAATAATGTTGCTTGAGGCCACTTTAACTGTCTTGGCTCAGTGCTAGGGAACCATGGTAATTGTATTTTTTTCTGGGACATTTAGCCTTCTCTGTCAGAGAGCTCTGGTGCCACAATAAACTACAGTTCCAATGATTCCTTAGCACTGAATCAGGGCAGTTAAAGTGGACTCAGTTTGCACTATTTCTGGCAGTCTGTAAAGGCCCTATATCCTGCAGGATATCAAATATCAGCAACTCACTCACTTGGAGTGCTACCCTGCTGCTAGCTTGGCATAATTCTGCCTGCTCTCCACACAAGGTCTTCTGGAGATGATGGTTTTTGTACTACTAAGATAAAGAAACACTGATGATTCAAGCTATGTTTCATCTAAGCCAGGGGTAGGCAACCTTTTTGAGCTGGGGGCCACATTGCTGTCCCTCAGACAATTGGGGGGCCAAAGCACCAAAAATAAATAAATAAATAAAAATTAAAAATTAAAAGTTAAAAAATTAAAAAAATTTAAAAATATGCACGCACACTCTCTCAGCTCCAGAAAAGCCATGGCAAACCCCCCTTGCAGATTTTGCCAAGAAAACCCCAAGAACAAGTAATAACAACAATAATCAATATCATCATGGTGGGCGGCGGCGGCAGTGGTCACAGGAACTTCCTGGGGCCGGTCCAAAGGCCTTGGGGGGGCCGCATCCGGCCCCTGGGCCTTAGGTTGCCTACCCCTGATCTAAGCGATCATTCAAGGCTTGATTATTACACTGACAATTGTGCAACGTTTGGTTTAGCCAATACTTGAAGATGTTTGATGTTATCAAAATCCCATTATAGACAAAAGAAGCCATGAAAGGAAATTAGCCACTGCATTTGAAACATGACATTTAATCACACTGATAACTCTGTTATTAAGACTAATAACCAAATGACATTGTAAGAGTGTTATGGAGCTGGAAGATCCAGATTCTGATCTTTCCCCCTTAGCTATGATTTCTTGTGAAAACCTCTAGCAAAACATAATCAAGAAAACAGTCCCTAAAATAAGTGTGCAACAAAAACAAATTATGAAGAGTACAAAAGAAGAATTTATTGACCATAAAGCAAGCTACACTTTTTTGATTCTCAGTTCCATCATCCATATCATTGGACTGTCAGTGATGTTGTAAGAATAACTGAAATAATATATGCAACAGGTTTAAAACATTCAAAATATACTATAGAATTCCTAAGAATTATCATTTTTTAAAAATTCATGACCAAGTTCTTGAATTTAAAGATGTCAGCATGGCAACAGAGGTCCACCTACTTCTGCCAAAGTTGCCAGACCCACACCTAGCTCTTAAGCCAAGCTGTGCCCCACCAGAAGAGTTTCTGAGGCACTACAAAGCAAGATACTGGGAAATGATAATTACAGTCCTCTCCTGATCATGGACATGTTAAGATGGGCAGTTGGGGAGATTGCTTGGTCCTTGAAGCCAGAGCTGCATGTCTCATTGTGCCCTAGGACCAGGAGAGTCCTACAACCATCATTTCCGAGCCCAGTTAAGTAAGGTGATCTCAATTTTCACTGCTGTCCTGAAACTCCCTACCCAAGGATGTTAAGCTGACCCCATCTCTTTTAAGCCTCCAGTGGGCAACCAAAACAGTGAGGTTCTGCATGACATTCAGTGTTTGCAATTGCTGTTTTAACACTTTCAAAATGGAATTCTAGAGTTTTAAACTGCTTTTAAACTGTTTTAAACTGCTTTTCCCATTTTTATTTTATTAATTTTTCCATTTTTATTTTTATTAATTATATATATATACATTATATACATTTCTTAATCTTGAGTACATACTCAATCTATTCAAAATATTACCGATATACAAAAAAAAACTTCCATAGTTCTTCCAAAGTAAGCATGCTACTTATTCATTTAAAACAAATCTCAAATTACACTTTCCAATATTTAGACCTATTTGTATTAATATCTATATCCATCTTGTTCTCATTTTAATGCATTCTCTCTCTCTCTCTCTCTCTCTCTCTCTCTCTCTATATATATATATATATGTATGTATATATATTTCATTCTATTATTATGTTTCCATACCTCTTATTTCCATATATCTTTTATATATTTCTCTATTGCAGCCCACTCCACCTCTAATTCCCCAGAATCTTTATTACTTAAAATTCT
>CM034706.1:228984988-228996966 GCA_020142125.1 Phrynosoma platyrhinos
GCCTGGGGCCGGTCCCAAGGCCTCGGGGGGTGCATCTGACCCCTGGGCCTTAGGTTGCCTACCCCTGCCTTAATTGAAGAAGCCTGTCTCAGCGTCATCCATTGTGGGATCTCTTAGTATATACACTATGGTACTCTGGTCTCGCAGGGTGTTGTTAGGACCCCACTCTTGCATATTTTGAGCTAATTATAAATTCCCCTAATTAGATCCTTCCTAATAAGTGTCCTATCCTCTAACAGTTGACCACCCCTGGCTCAGGGTTTGAGGCAAAATGTAGCAAGTGAGGTTGGCTGTTCCCAGGCTGTAGCACTCCCTTCCTCAGGTGGTCCAGTTGCCCCCCTCCCTGCTCTGTTTCCGTGGGCAGGTAAATATGTTTTTATTTAAGGAGACATTTGATGACAGCAGATAGAGCTTTTAATGGGGAGAGGGTGTAGTGTTTTTATTTCAGTATGTTTTAAATACCTTTAAATGCTGTTTTAAATTGTGTTTTTAAATTAGTTAGTTTTGCCGTATTTTATCTTTTATATAAAGAATTATAAAACTATTTCATGTTCTCAAGATACTGTGATAAAGTTGCTGTTGTGTGCCTTCAAGTTATTCCTGACTTATGGTGACCCTAAGGCAACCTTAGGTTTTTTCATGGGATTTTCTTAGCAAGAGTTGTTCAGAGGAGGTCTGCCATTGTTTTCTCCTGAGGCTGAGAGCATATGATTTGGCTAAAGTCACCCAATGAATTTTATGGCCATATGGGGAATCAAACCCTGATCTCCAGAGTTGTAGTCCAATATTCAAACCACTACGCCACACTGGCAGGATATAAATAAAATAAAATATTACAACACTCAAGTGAGAGGGAAAAGTTTGTCTTAATGCTTTTTCCTAACCACTTCAGCTTACCAAAAGCTTTAATCAAAGTTATCCAAGAGAGTTATCCTTCTAGACAGGGGAAGTATAGCTGAAGTCTGAAATTCCAATTAATGTCTCTTAATAAAGACCATTGATCTTTTTAATCATTTTACAAAGTAATCTCGCAGCAGCATCAATCCATTCAGACAAAGATTGTTTCCCCCACGTACACTTCTAAATGTCCAAGGGCATATTAGAATCCTCATATGGTATGATGAGAAATGGTACAGCACTCTGTGTTGAGTATCAGATGTGAAGCTTCAGTGATATCAATTTTCCTTGTAAGTATATGCAATCCAGTCAACTGTCTACTGAGTGTAGCAACTCTTGGTAATGAGAGGCAAGCAAGAACAGCGGCCTATTATTATTCCAAATATGAAAAATGCAGAGGGCCATTTGGCATCTGAGAGTGACTGAGTTAAATCCACATCTACCATGTTTGCTGGAGTAATGGGAGATGCAGTCCACCACATTTCAGAGGCACCTATAATTCAGGCTAGCATTTTCCAGATATTTTATATTTTCCAGAGTCACAAATACAAACAGGAGCCCCATCAAAATAAGACTAGAGGGTTAAAGAAAAGTAAAGATATTAAAAGTCAAGGAAATGGCAAAGGTTAACACAGAAACTAGAAGTTGGATTTTCAAAACTGTTGAAATTGATGGAAGAGAAGTTAAAGAAACCAACAAGCCCTGAATGTGTTGCTGTTTTTTTGTTTTGTTTTGTCTTTTCTTACTTCTTCAGTTATATTGATTATTGTTATTGTTTATTATCATAACTATTTTTTTTAATTAAAACACTCACAGATGATAATTTTCTGTTACTGTGGGACACCTACAATCAATTCTCAAAGTGGAAATTGATACCATCAGTCATTTGTGTCAAAGTGCCAAAAGAGCCACAGCCAATCACTTGGCAACAAAGGCTCCCATCATTTGTGGGGGCATTTTAAACTAAGCCAGTGGAGTTTGCTTGACTTAGGTGGCCACCGGCAATTCACAAAGCACAAATATTTTGATCAATTTCTGCAGCTTTCTTACAGCATATTCCCTGCCTGTTGCCAAAAATGATTCAGCCAGATAAGACAGGAGTTGATTCACATAAATAATGAGTTGATTTGCAAGAGTGGAAATGTTTATAGCTTGCGGTTCTCAGAGACATGAGGGGCCAAGCGGTCAATCATTGTTGGTACTGAGCCATGTTTGCAGTCTGAACATAATGTCTAGAAGATGAACCCTGTGGCAACAGGAAATCTCCTCCTTTAACCTCAGCAGGTAAAACTGCTTTCACCTCTTCTGAGCCCTTGTTCCAGGTCATGAAACAAAAGGAACAAAGGTGAAGTTCCAAGGAGAAAAGATAGCTGGGGATTTGTAGCACATGGGAATAGATACAAAATAATTCCACACTGATTGGTTGACATTCTAGGGACATATGCACACATAAGTTTACCTTTACTAAGGAAAGTAAAAGAAGAAAGTACAAAGGCAGGCTTACTGCTGAACATAAAGAAAACAAAAATAATGACAATAGAGGATCTACATAGCTTCAACCTAGATAATGAGGAAACTGAAATAAAGAGTTCCTGTACATTGAATCAAACATTGATCAGAATGGAAATTGCCGAGAAGAAATAAAAAGAAGACTAGGAATAGGAAGGGCAGCCATGAAAGAACTAGACAAGATCCTAAAGTGTAAATATATAAAACAGAGCACTAAAGTCAGAATTGTCCAAGCCATAATAATTGTGCGCCATCTAATTGGCATGCTTCCAAAGCACCCAGAAGCTGCTTCATTGTGCCCATCTGTTTCACCCCCATGCTGCTGTTTTGGTTCAACCCTTTGGCCTTTGAGTACACCCAACACTAAGTCCTGAGAACTTCTTTGAAACTGAGTTTGGCCATCAAACAAACAAACAAAATCTCCTCACCCTTACTATAGAGGACTGAACCATTCAGTTACAATTACAGTAGCCTCTCCCAATTCATAAAGGATCCATTTCAGACCCCATGAAAATGGCGGATCGAAAATATCCAAACCCCATTTAAAATAATGGCATGCACACCCATGGTGTGCCTGTGGGGCCATGTGCAGATGCATGCCACCATTTTATCCCTATCTGCTTGTCCCTCCTGCAAAGAGCGAGACCGGGGACTCGAAGTCCGCAAACAGGGAAGGAGAACTGTATATGACTTCAAGTTTTCCCAACCTAGAAGGGATAAGAAGTGAAATTAGAGGGAAGTTAGTAGGAAGTTTCTTTTAGATAAACACAAACTCTTGATTGATTGATCGATTGATTGATGAGTACAGTTCATTCTACCTGATTGAGACAATGACCAGAATCACACTGTAATTCTTCTTAGCACCAGTTACTGAAACATGAATGTGCTGCCAATTGACAAACATTCCAGAGGCTGAAATCATTTTAAAACAAGTAAGTTCACTGTCCTTCTTCTAGAGAGGTATCCAAGGTTCAGCAGCTTATATAAGGCAATGCACTATCAGGATATGAGCTCCCCATTCACCTCTGTGAGCAACGCCAAAAGCATAAATCATGGCCTGAAAAGTGTTCTACCCTTCACAGAAGAGAATGGGAACTCCTTGCATTCATGCAAAGAGCCTTTGGTTCGTGTTGAAGCTACAATCCCAATGATAGAAATTTTGATCGGTTCCGTGTTTATCTGGGGGGAAAGGGGGATTAAAGGGGGAAATTGTATGGAAAAAGTAGATAGGGGAAAGATTTTCCTTTTTTTATAATACTAAAAATCAGAGACCATCCACTGAAACTGAAGGATAGGTGGTCCCTGACAGATAAATATTCCTTCACACCATACTTGGTTAAACTGAGGAATGCACTGCCACAAGAGATAGCTATGGCTGCAAAACACAGACAGTTTTAAAAGGCAATTGGATAAGCAATTTGAAGGCATACAACAACAACAACAGCAGCAACAAGGCCTATTTATTTATTTATTTATTTATTTATTTAATATCTCACCTTTGTCCTAATGTGGACCTAAGGTGGCTTAGGACCCTCAAGAGTTACTGATTATGATAGCATTATATCCTCTCTAGAAAGGGAACATGCACAAGAGGGAGTTTCCTGAGGCTGGAAAAGAGAAATGTAGACAGAAAAGGCTATCCATCATCTGGGCACCAGAGCTCTAGTCAAGGACAGGTTGCAGAAGCAATGGTCCACTGTCAATGGGACAGCAAATGTTTTGATAGATGGGGGGGGTGCTGGAAAAGACCTCTGGGCCTGTCACCACCGCAGCCACCACCAATTCATTATGTTGTCGTTGTAGTTACATTATGATGTTATTATATATTCTCCTAAATTGGACCCAAGGTGGCTCACAAAAGATATTTAAAAACATTACAGTCTTAAAAACAGAATTTAAAACATCACGTTAATATAACAAGTTAAAAATATAAAAACATTAAAAACATACAAAAGCAAACACCCCAGTAAAAAGTCTCTCTGGGCTCAGCTTCATATGAAAAGCCTTCCTGAAGAGAAAAGTTTTTGCCTGTCAGTGCAAGGAGACCAGAGAGGGAGCCAGCCTAACTTCCCACAGGTGGGAGTTGCAAAAAGGAGGAGAAGCAACTGAGAAGGCTCTCTCTCATGCCCTTACCAAATGAGTGTATGATTGTGGAAGATTGGGAGAAAGCCTTCCTCTGGAGGTTCATTATGTGAAGAGATGGTCTTTCAAATAATCTGGATCTAAACCCTATAGGGCTTCATAGGCACCAGGACTTTGAATTGTGCCTGGAAATGAATCAGTAGCCGGTGAAGCTGTTTTAACAAGAGAGTTATAAGCTCCCTATAACTGGCCCTGGTCAGCATTCTGGCCACAGTATGCTGGACCTTCTGCAGTTTTCAAATAGTTTTTAAAGGCTGCCCCACGTAGAGTGTGTTATTGTAGTCCAAATGGGATGTCATCAAGGCATGTGTCACCATAGCCATATCTGATGTCCCTAGGAACAGGTGCAGCTGGCACACTAGTTTTAACTGTGCAAATGCACTTCTGGCCACTGCTGAAACCTGGGCATCTAGGCTCAGAGTAGAGTCCAGGAACACACACAAGTTGTGAGTCTGAGATTTCAGGAGGAATGTAACCCCATCCAGCACAGGCAAAATTCTTATTCCCTAATCTGGCTTTCAGCATACTAGGAGCATCTCTGTCTTGTCTAGATTAAGCTTCAGCTTGTTTGCCCTCATCCAGCCCATTACTGACAACAGACATTGATTCAATACTTCCTTGGATTCAGCTTCCTTGGATTCAGATGGAAAGGAGAGACAGAGCTGGGTGTCATCACCATATTGATGACACCACACCACAAAACTCTGGATGTCCCCTTCCAGTGTTTTCATGTAGATACTAAATAGCATGGGGGACAAAACAGAACCCTACAGGACTCTACAGGCCAACAGTCTGGGCACTGAACAAGAGTCCCCTACAGTTTGCCCCTACAAGAAAGACCAGGGCCACTGCATAACAGTCCCCCAGGCTCCATCCCAGAGAGTCAGCCCATAAGGATACCATTGTTGATGGTATCAAAAGTCGCCAAGAGGACCTGGAGCAAAAATGGGCTCCAGGGGAATTTAACACTTACTGGTTGGTTATTTGAGGTAAAAGGGGGAGGTAAAGGGGGCGGGGGAAGATTGCTATATAAACTATATATATTAGTTTAGGTGCTGTGAAGAAATAAACCCACTATATTGTGTTGAATGATCTTTTGAAAGAACTAAATACAACTGTAAGAAGTCAGAGTGATTTAGAAAGGAATTAAAGGGTGGGTGACAAGTGAACTGACAGTTGGATTATAGGTGGATTATTCAGTCTTGAAAAACACAGTGCAGTGGTTTGTGGAGTAGTGGTTTATTAGCCCTGCTGTGTCAAGAAAGACATGTACATACATACGGAAATCTGGCAGAGGTTAATAGATATTGGCAGCTACTTATATTGTAAGCCAGAGCCACTTTGAGTACCATGGGGGAGAGTGGGATATAGATCAAATAAATAAATAAATAAAAGATGATTCTTATATACCATAAAGTTGGATAGGCATTGTCTAATTACCAGGGCTGGTTCAAGATATTTTGCAGTCAGAGGGAAAGGAAAGAGTGGTGCCCCTTCATTTCATTCACAGAAGGTGAGTCAAACTGCAACTTCAACAACTGGCAACTTGGAAACAATAGGCTGGTTTAGGAGTTGCAAGACAGACTTCGTGACACACACATACCTCTGTCTGCCAAGAGGAGAGACTGGCCAGGGGCTGAGGAGCAAAAATGCCAGCAGTCTGCCACCATTGACCACCAGACCCTCCCACTCTACCCAATGGCAGGGCTGGCCATTGGCTATGACATAACAGCATCATAGCCACTTGCATCAGCAGTACATCAGTAGCAGAACTGTATGTTGCAATATGGGTAATAGGCAAGATTTCTCTAAATCTTGTTTCTTTGACCTGGAAAGTTGAAACTTATGTAACCTGCCTGGTCATTTATCAGTTTAAAGAACAAATATCTCCTTCTATCAAGCCTGAACTCTCTCTGGAAGCCAAAATGACTATATTGAGACAGTTGTACTTTGGCCACATCATGAGGGAAAATGAATCATTAGAAAAAACAATGATGCTAGGAAAGGTGGAAGGTAGTAGAAAGAAAGGAAGACTGCACACTAAGGGGATAGAGTCAATCAGGGAGGACAAAGACCTGGGCTTGCAGGACCTGAGCAGAGAGGATGAGGACAGGGGGTCTTGGAGATATCTCATCCACAGGGTCACCATGAGTTGAGGTCAACTCAAGGGCAGCTAACAATAACAAAAGCAGCATTTCCCAAATGTGTGGCTTCCAGCGGTGTTGGACAACAACTCATATCCCAGAATTTATTAATCAACACATCTATATGGCACCCAGTAGTACTGTACTAACAGGATTACAGCTGCAGTCACAGTAGCTAACATGATGCAACTTTTGCATGGTACTTAGCCCTGATATTGATGTCTCTACTTGGCAGGATAAGACCCACCTATGTTCAGACAAAATGATGAGCTATATTGGGACTTTTTCCTATAGCACTCCATCCTTTTAACCAGCTGAGACACAGCACAGTGGTGAGGCTCTGCTAACTTTTCTTAGGCCACTTATGCCACAATTCACTGCAGTGGGTTTGCCCTGCAATACAATTAACAGATGACTCACAAATGGATTCAGCCAACATCCGCTGAGGCTGAGCTGGTGACATGAAGCCTGGCAGGGATGAAGTTTTTCCAGCCAAAGCTTCTCAGCAAACTGATGATCCCTACCTGGTCTCCACTGCTGCAGACAGAGCCTGTTGGTAAAACTGGCACCATATTTGGCTTATAAGCAGTTCATTATTCTTGTTCCTATTGTAAATAAGCAACAAGACTTTTGACTCATCCTGTCTGCGATGTGGCTTTATCTCAAATCTGAACACTGAAAAAAATAGGCTTAGCTGGTTCCCCCTCTTCTGTTCCTCCCTCTCTTGTTTTTCACCTTCTTTGGCCTTGGAAAATACAGCTTTGCTGACTGGTGGCTTTCATGTCAGTGGTGTAGTGAATCTGCTATGGATCTGGTCCAAACTGCAGTGGAGCTGTCTAAGGTGTAACACCCTATCTCCCCAAATAGGGTCAGCCCCATCATTAGGTACAATGAGATAGCTGCCTGAAGCAGCTGGGTTCTGGGGTCAATGTCAAGGAAGGGCAGCAAATACCTACTTGTTAAAATTTTTGCCAGTGTATTTTTAATAGTGGAAAGGGAGAGACCACAACATCTTGACCAGTTGTAGATGCTATGCATCTTGACTTGTCATTTGGAGGAAGGGTGTGGGCAAAATTCCTTGGGGGTGTGTGTCCTTTTAACATTGATAGTTATGGCTGAAAATTTTTTTATTGCTAACAGAAAGTGAACCTCCCTGTACCTTCATCAGCTTGCCAGTTCTATGTCCTAACATTGTCCTAACAATGTTTCCAAGTTCTAACAGATACGGATCAATAAAACTGCATGAGTATTTGTAGTCTCTTCAGGGAGCTGGCTCTCAGGACTAGCATCACACCACATTGCGTGTTTGTTTCCTGAGCTGTACAGAGCACTTCTTCAACAGATCATTTTGGCTGGAATGCAATATGCAAGGAGCTGAACTGGAAAATTGATCCCAGCTTGTCTTCACTGCATCCTCATAAACTATATCAAGGTACCTTCACCCTCCCTTGTATGACATTTTCTGTTTTAGGGTTGACAAAATTGAATCTTGTCATTTGCAAAAACAACACACAATTTCAACATCTCATTATCAATATATACGTATTAGTCTGCCTTTATTTATTATTATCTCAGATGGTCCCATAAAACACCAGGCAAGCTTGTCCACAGAAACCCACTGAGTGACTTTGGGTAAGTCACAATCTCACAGCCTCAGAGGAAGACAATGGCAAACCCCCTCTGAATAAATCTTGCTGAGAAAACCCTGTGATAGGTTTGCATTAGGGTCACCATAAGTCAGAAATGACTTGAAGGCACATAACAACAACAACAACAACAACAACAAAGCTAGACCCACATGAGAGAGAGAGAGACTCAATTGCACCCCTGCTGTTTAACTGCTCTACTTAAGACTGAGGTAATAAAGCAATAAAAAAATCCAGAACATCAAAATTCAAATAGAACTTCCCAGACCATTGGAATGGGTGAGGTCTTCCCTATGTGAGAGACAAAACATTTCAATTATCTCACACTTCTCACATGGAGAGAACAGTAAATATATTTCCTGATTCTTCAGGGATGAGAAGAATATGATAGTGATTTACTTTCCTAGCAAGAAGAAATCACCTATCTGCAAACTGATAACTCCAATGACCCTTCAAACAAACTACCAAAAGTATCAGATACGGCAGGTGGGGTGGAGTGCAGTAGGCAGACTGCAGTAATTCAGCAGCAGAATAAGTTTCACTCTGCATATACTCAGTGGCACTCTTGCCTTTATGGCTTTATACAAATGAGGTCTGAAAGTAGGCCTGCAATGCAGTTTCCAACAAGCTTCATTCAGATGAATGGTTTATCTGATTCACTGCAGGCGTTGTTTTCTTCCCAGCAGGGATTTCATTTCTGTATCCAACAATGTGTGCAAATATTTTTTCTAAAAAGCACTGAACCAAAGGAAGCGTAAAAGACTGAAGAGAAGCAACTAGGAGAATTCAAAAGCTGATAAGACCCAAGGGCAGTCTGTCTGGGAGAAGGACAATCTGGAACTTAGCAGGGTTAGGTCATGTTGTAATTTAAACAATGCTCTGTCTTCCTTTCAGATAGATTTATTACAAATTTTTGCAACATGGAGTTGGTTCATCTAGAGGCACAGGCAGAAGCTTTGTCAGTTCCAAATACCCATAGTGCCATCTGGTGGCCTTAAAAATGTATCCCACTGTATCTCACATTCTTACTGTACAAGAACCAAGTCCATTCACTTGCTATATAGCCTAAGAGAGCCACACCATTTCAGTTTGCAGGTGGTTTCCTGATGCAGATGGTTAATACAGCCAGACCGTAAAATGCTGGATATGTATGCCCTATGAGTGTACAACCCAACAAGAAACCAACCAGAATTTATATTACATAGCTATTGTCATTGCTTTGCTCGCTTCAGGGCACATCACATTTTATAAACCATAGACTCATAGGATCATTTTTTAAAAAAGCTGTAAATTATTCCAAAGGTCCAACTCTCTACCAGGAGACCATAGCTAAAGCATCTGTGATAATTGACCATCCAACTTCTGTTTAAATATCTCCAATGAAGGAGATCCAAAATCTTTTGAAGTAGTATGCTAGTCAATTAACTCTTCCGTGAAGAAATTATTCCTTATATTTAGACAGACTCTCTTCTTTTGTGCAGTTGGCCTTTCCTATCTGTTCTGTTTCAGACACACACACACACATTAGATAACAAAAAACACGGGCCCTCAAGTCCTGTTGTTTGCAATGGCCGTGTGCTGCGCATGCAACTGACCTGACATGGACACATGTACGTCTGCCATTGGGATGAATGAGGCAGGGCCATCCTTGGTTGCTCAAATCCAGGGATGGCAAGCCCAGCTGTAATTTGAATCCATTGGCTCAAGTAATTGCTCCATCCTCCATGTTATAGCTTGTCAGATATTTAAAGATGGGTTATTTTCTCCAGACTATTCCTCATGGGGCTTGGTTTCTATATTCTTTATCATCTACACTGCTTTCCTCTGGACATGTTCCAGCTTGTTCGTATCCTTCATAAACTAAATACCCAGAACTGGATATAGCACTCCAGGTGAGGTCCAACCACAGCCAAATACTTCCCTTGGTGCAGACAATATACTTCTCTTGATGCAGCCTAGCATTTTTTTCCTCACCACAAAACCCTAACTCTTAATGCAGAATTTGCTTTCCTTGCCACCACAGAACCTAGTTGTTCCTGTAGCATTAGCTTCCTTTCCTTTTCTTTTTTGGACACTGCATTGCACTGTTGACTCATGTTGAGCTTGTGGTTTATTAGATCTATATTGTGCTATCAAGCCAGGCTTCATCAATCCTGCATTTGTATGTCTGATTTATCTTTCCTAAAGTCAGAACTTTACATTTACCTCTTGAAATTCATTTTTAAGTTCTGGCCCAGTTCTCCAGTTCACTGGCACCATCCTGAATCCTGATTCTGTCTTCTGGGACATTACCTACCTCTTTCAATTTGGTGTCATGAATATATTTGATGAGCTTCCCCATTATTCCTTCATCCAAATCACTTATAAAGATAGTGAACAACCTTGTGACACCCCACTTGTCATTTCTCTCCAGGTTAATAAGCAACTATTAGGGAGAACTCATTGAGTTTAGTGCATCAACCAGCAACATATTAATCAAACAGAATTCTTCTGAAGCCAGTGCTGCTGAAGCTATCTGATGTGGAGAGCTGGCAACTTTATTTCCCCAGTGTGCCAACTGGTGTCATATTTGTGCCTGTTTTCTGTAATTCTTTCTTTCTATCTTTCCTGGAAGCTCCCCAAAACAGCAGATGGCTCAGAGACCAGGACCAGTTCATGGAGCATCAGTTTAAATTGCATTATCTAGGCCACAGTTTACCAGTCTGTCTCCAAGTATATCATGGGGATGGGCCTCCAAAGCCTTGTTGAAATCAAGATGCACTGCATCCAGAACACTCCCCTTATTTTCTTAACCAAGTTTATAATGTTTTTATAAAAAGAGATAAAATTATTTTGGCATGACTAGTTTTGGAGAAACCCACATTGGCTCTTAGTAATCAGAAGGGCTGCTGAGGAACCATTTGGCTTGCCCTGGGGGGGTGGGGGGTGGGAGAAGAAGCAGACACACAACCTGCCATCATCCATCCACTCTGCCCCCCCTCTCCCAGCACCACAAGGGCTACTAAGGCGCCCTCTTTCTTGACCTTATTGAGGGGAAGGATTCCTGATCAGAAAACAAAAGTGGAAGGGAAACAACAGAACAGAAGGAAGAGATTATTAACATGTCAATATGCTATCCTCCAAGGAGAAAAGAACTCAACCTGAATAAGTTTCAGTGTAGGCTGACTCGTGTTTATATGAACAGCTGGATTCAACATGCTTCCCATCCACCCCGTCAATCCCATTCCTATAGTGTTTCATGTCTTTTAGATATAAGCCAGAGGCAGAATCTTACTGTTTTTTGAAGTTGCTTTGGAGCGTTGTTGTTGTTGTTGGAAGAACAGGGTAAAAATGCTGGAAGGAAGGAAGGAGAAAGAATGAAAGAAAGAAAATCAAATAATAACAGTATTTTCTCACAGGACAATGGTTTAGTGGTCTATTCTACAGCTTTTTCTTGCATCTTCTTCAAGCTGTCTGATGAATTAGTTGTCCAGATTCTCCTTTCCTCCCTTTGGAACATGGAGAAATGTTTGTCCACTTCTAGTTTGCAAAGACCTCAACTTTCCTTCTGGAATCCTCAGTTATAGACAGAAGCTCTGAGGTTACATTTGCAAATGACTTGAGTCCATTTAAATAAGCTTGGTTTTCCCATAAAACCTTC
>CM034706.1:229006875-229028699 GCA_020142125.1 Phrynosoma platyrhinos
TTCTACTGGCCATCTGTCCTCTAGAATAGGGGTAAGTGGACACTCGTGGGCAGCTCCTAATACATGGGATGTAACTTTTAAAAAGTGGATTTTATTGCATTTCCCTGTCGCCAGGGAATACACAGCTTGTATGCAACCTGGGCTTCTGCCACATCTTTTCAGTAATGGGAAAATCCTGTTCTTGAAAAAATGTGTGAGGATCCTGGAAAGCCCAGGTTGCAAACAGGCTGCGTACTCCCCAGCAACAGGGAAATGCAATAAGATCCTCTTTCTTGAAGTTACATCTCACATCTATTGCCCATTAAACTCCTTCTCTCTCTTCTATTTTGTATCTTCCAGTGGGGTCTTTTCCTGCTTCTATAAGTCCTTTGATCTCTGAATCTCCTTTTTGCAGCTCTGCTAAGTCTAAAGTTGGGGACTTCCTTGGGCTTGACATTGATAGGATCTACAGGCATCTCTGGTTCAAGTGCTACTGCGGCCTCTTTAGCTAACACATCCATGCGGTTATTCCAAAGAGCCTCTTTGCTATTTCCCTTCTGATGTCCTTTGACAAAAGATTCCCAATTTATAGCTGTTCTATCTTGCAACAGCTGTGCTACTATTTTCCACTTGTCTGCATGGCTCATCATCACTGACTTTCCATCTTCTTCCTAGCCAAATAGGGAACCAATCTGTGGCTGGATTCACTGTCCATTGAGAATCATTGTAAATAGCCAAAGGACATCAGGCACTCAAACTCTAGCACTGCACAGCAGGCTTCTACTTCAGTGGCATAGCTGGAATGAGGCTGGATGGCTCCTTGAAGTGTGTGAGCATCATTCACATGGATTGTGCCATATCCTGTTAGGCAGGCTCCCTCAGGGCATGAGGATGACCCGTCACAGAACCAACATGAAAACCCTTGCAAAAGTGCCTCTTGGAGAGATTCCCCTGCTTTTACTGGCCATCTGTCCTCTAGAATAGGGGTAAGTGGACACTCATGGGCAGCTCCTGTGACAATTAAGCCATATGGAGCAGAGGGCTCACTTGCTTGCCTGTGGTAGTCTACACCTCTCCTGATCAGTTGCAAGGACCATTTAGCTATCCTAGAATTGTGGACCTGTCCATCTTGGACCTTTCCTGACAGTATGAACTTTAAGGGGGTGTGTGGAGTTTAGACTATAACTTTTTCTCCTCCTGTTACGAATTCCCATCTGGTCAGTGCCCACACTAAAGCAAGGCAATTCTTTTCACATGGGCTGTATTTGATTTCAGTGGGGGACAGGTTTTTGGAAGCACAGGCAACAGCTCTCTGTCTTTTGTTTCAGAGTTGGGAGAAGACTGCTCCTATATTGTTGTCAGAGACTGCTAGCTGAATGTAAAATGGCTTGCTTGTGTCTGGATGGAAAAGAGCTGGTGCTTGAGCTAAATCTCTCTTTATGGTGGCAAAAGCTTCTTGTTGTTCAGGTCCCCACTCCCAGGTGACTCCCTTATTTAGTAGCATGTACAAAAGCTTGGCTTTGATGGCAAAAGCCTCAATGAATTCCCTGGAGAAAATGAAGGTTCCCAGCAGGGCTCTTAGTGATGCTACATCAGTTGGGACTGGAAGCTTTCTAATAGTTTCAACTCTCTGGGAGTCTGATGTCCTGCAGTCTGTCCAGAGGTTCAGTCTTAAGTATTTGACTTGGCTTTGAACTAGCTGTGCTTTTTCTCTGTTTGCCTTGAATCCTGTGTCCCAGATTGAGCCTAAGACTTCCCTAGTGATGTCTGTGATCTTCTCTTCTGGACCAGAATGCACCAATATGTCATCCACATATGATAGCACATGTGGACGTGATGCAGGGCACAACTTTGTCCACATTTTTATCACATGGGAATAGCTGGAGTGAAAACCCTGAGTGCATCTCGTGAAACAATGCTGAATGCCCCTGAATTCAAATGCAAATTTGTAATAGCAACTCTTGTGCAGAGGAATAAATGAGATGCATTGGTCAAATCTATGACACTATAGACACTATAGCCAAGGCTAAAGGTCAGGTATAAATATGTTGTTGTTGTTGTTGTTGTTATTATTATTATTATAGTATTTGGCTCCAGTTGCAATTGCTGCCAAGATTTCATTATATTTCACCACCACTGGAGCTACTGGGGATGTGACTGCATTGAGGGCTCTGAAACCTACAGTCATTCTCCATGTGACCCCATCTGATTTCAAAATAGGCCATAGAGGCAAATTGCAAATGGATTGCAACGGAATGATGACATTCCTTTTCAACAGCCCCTCTATGGTTTTGGCAATCCCCTCTTCTGCCTCTCTGGGGTATCTGTACTGTTTTTGAGGATGTGGATCTTTCCCCTCTATCAAAACACATACATCCTTGACTGTGCCACATTCAATCTTATCCTTCATCCACACCTCAGGAAAGTCTGCCACCCATGGATCTGTGGTGAAAGGGGAAAAGGGCATCAGGGCTTTCAGGACAGCACACCTGTGAATGGCTGAGATCTCCAATGGAGCTTCTTCAAGTTGCCAGAGGAATCTATTTGCCAGGTCTTCAGTCAGTCAGTGTTGCCTGGATGAGATCTAAGATAGAACTGACTTGCAGCAGAATCTTGTCCCAAATTGGGGTTTGCTGTTTGCCCATTCCATATCCCACTAATGTGTATCTATTCGATTTATCTGGTTGTGTAAAGATGCATCAATGGGTTCATTGCTATGACGCCTTCCTAGACATCCTGGTTCAAGATGTTCATGAACACACAGTAATTGCTGTTAAATCCACTGTTTTAGTGCAAATGACCCACAACTGCTTCTGCCTCCGCACACCCTACACACATTTAATGATCCTTCCTCTGGAATATTCATTGGCCATAAATTGGAGTTTGAGAAATCCTTATTTCTGTAGACTACATTTAATTGATTGCTTTGGAAAGAAATTTTATTTGCATGATTTGATTAAAGATTATGCAGTGGATGCTCCATACAAGATACATTCTGATATGATCCAGGGATTTCATCTGGAAGATGAACTGGCCATTTCAAAATGGCTACATCTGCTTTCTAATTTAAGTGAAGCAGTGAGAAAAATTGCAAGGACAGAGGAACAGATTAAAATGGTTGTGGATCTCAGAGCTAATCAGATCATTAAAATCACACAGGACATAAAACATGTGTCTGAAAACTCATGGTGGGCTAGTCTAAACTGGTCTGGAACTACACAAGCCATTTTGCATCTGCTTACAACTCCTATTGCAATAATTGTGTGTTCGCCAAATTGCTACAATAATGTGTTCCATAGGATTAATTTGCTGGGTCAGAAAACAGCTGGCAGAACTCAGAACCTTGCAGTTTGAAACATATCTTCCACAGAGAAACTCAGCACCTTTTGCAAGTCGCTTTCATGGCCAAGGGTAAGGAGGAAACTGATTCTGTTTTTTAAACCATTTTGGGAGGGCAGGGGAATTTTCCCCAGCCCAAATTTTAAAAGATCAGCCTTCGAAATATTACTTTAAACAGAAGTAAATGACTTCATCTCTAGAGCCTTTGCTGAATTTCCAAAGGCACTGGTATGCAACCTCATGAGAGTGCTTGCCACTGCCTTCAGATCAGCCCCTCTGCCATAGTCCACAGGTCTATTCTGAGTGATGTCACCCGGGCTAACTCGCAGGTCAAGTCCCTTCACAGGGACGACCACCAGAGATGATATTTCTGTGACTTTCCAGGGGGGTCCCATTACTTTCAACGTTATTCTAACTTAGACTGAGTTTTGTTTTGTTTTGTTTTTTGCAAATAAGATAAGTCCAGGGATGGAATCCTCTGTCCCCCTGCATCATGAATATCCAGTCCTTTTCTCCCCAAAACACTTAAACTGGCTGTTTTGGGGTGGTATTTGCTGAAATTTGGGCTAATTTTCATAATCCCCCAGCATTCTTGGCCTAACAAGGAAGCCATACACAGTCAAAATGGACACCGCTTGCCTCTTCAAGAGACAGTACATATATTTCACTAACCCTCAATTTCTCCACAGGTCTCTTCCAAATCACTCACACACACAGGCTGAGATCTCCTCCTTGGCCCGTGCATACATCCAGTGCATAAACTTCCCCCATACACCAACCCATGCACAACAATACAAGCCCATCCAACCCCTGCCTGCTCGCTCCACTGTCCTGTGCTTTCTGTCTCTGCCACTGATTTGCTATCTGACCTTTCCCATATCCCTTATACGCTGGTCTGGCTTGGCAGGGAGCCAGGAGGGGAGAATAGTTTTACTATTTCCTTTCCTTTCTGATAATCCCCAAGGCATGTAAAAAGGTCCTACCCTATTCTATCACATATACATGTGTGTCTCGTAGTTCTTTTTAAAAAATCCCTATGCTGGTGAAGCTCTTCAAGCCACGAAGGAGGGGTCTGTGCCCTCCAATGATGGGCCTTTCATAGATGCCTAGTGCCATTTTAGATATTCCAGTGGTCCTCCATGCCATGCTGATGTTCCCCCATTGTTGCCTCAGCCACTCTCCTGATGTCCTACATTCAGCACTAGCTATTCCAAACCTGAGACGTTCACAATGCTCCAGACCTGATTTGTTCGAGTTGAGAGGTGACACAGTCAGTGTCTTCCACAGATATTCCTCCACTCCTGCTAAGGTCCCCAGATTCACAGTCAGAGCCCAATGGGGGTCCAAGTTCCAAACTGCCAGTCTGGTTCATCTGCAATGCTGCACAGCTACACCACAGCCCTGTTTGGTTTCCTTGGTCTTCCATGGTCTTCCAAGGTCCCAAATTGCTACATTAATGTCCAGGATGTTGGCCAATGAGGACTCAATCTTATTAACACTGCCAATGTCCTCTAGGTCTCCTGCTGACATCCACCAAGGGTTGCCAATTTGGTCCACATGGGAAACTACCTGCCACTGGATTCTGTGATATGGATTCTGTGATGTGAGCCTTCTGCTCCATACCACTATCTCATGGACACTACTTATACCACCCAGATGTTGCAAAGCTCAGTTCAGCTGTCCCACAGACTTTCATACATTCTCCCTGCCAACTCTACACAGCATTCTATTGAAGCCCACATATTTGCTGCATCTTTCATAATAACGTTGCTTTAAATTGTCTTGTGTCATACATTTACAGCATGCTATTTGTGACTGTTTTTACATTGACAGTTTTTTTTGTACACCTAATGTTTGTTGATTATCTATAATCATATAATAACATTTAAGATTCTCATTGGGGGGAAAACTAGACTGATTGAAGGCTTCAGTCCAACTGATGGTGTATTAAGTCAACAATTTCACCAATTTGACTTTTGTCCATTCTGGAAGTTAGTCCAAACCTTTTACAAAACTTTCATCAATCATGCTCAAATTGGGCAGATGGTTTGCCATATACTTTGTCAACCAGCACACAAGCTACCAGACACCTTTGAACATTCAGACGTTGTTTTCTACCTCACTTGGACTTACAAATATTGCATTGATCTATTGAGGCTGGCTTCAACAGAACTCTATAGACAATACATTTGGACACTTGATACATGTCTACTTCACACGTGATATTTGTTTTATATACTGACACATGATATCCCTTTATGCATGCTGTTACTTTGATATGCTTATATTTAGTGATTGCTATACTTATTATTGATTATTGATACTCCTATTATTAGACAATAGTCTTTGCATTATGTTGATTAAAGTTTTAGTATGCAAATGTGTGAATGGGTTCCAAGAGAGAAGCCTCATCACAGTCAGGACAATGGCCTTTGCTAATGGGATAATTCCTTGAATCTCAGGTCACTGCTCCCTAAATTCACACCCCTAATTTTTTCCCAGCGAATGTAATTTGAAAACGATCTCTGTCATATTGTCACTTGCGCATAGATAGTTTTCAAAAGGAGGGGAATGTTATGAGAACCATTATCTTCTATGATTTTGTGTGTGTATATTTCTCTGGTATGACCCCCAAAATGGAACTGCAGGCTCTGCCATGGAGCCAAAGTGAGTGGATTACATAGACAAGCCCAATTTACAGATCAAAGCAACTAGTTTGTGGAAGTTGTAGGCAGAAAGATTCACACCTTAAAGTGGGAGATAAGGTATTTTATGGCCCAGGATGTTTTCTGGCAGGGCTCAAAGAGACAGCCATTCACACCTCTGAAATTATCTATATTAAAACAATCTTTACTATATAAATTTGAGATTCTTTGAAGTATAGCAACAACCTTCACTTCCGAGTCTTAGATCTGGTCTATCTAGACTGCAAAATCTTTTGTTTAATGTGCTAGTTAAAATTCCATGTGTCTCCACATCACTTTGAATTTTGACATAGCTCCGACCCTCTGCTGCTTCCCCCATCCCGTTCTGCATGGCTTGGGTCCAAAAGCATCATTTCATCATTGGAGCAGCCTCGTCAGGTAAATATAACCATTAACTAATTCCTTTATTCCTAGGTTCTTGCGGGTGTGTGTGAGTGAAAGGTTGTTTTGAGAGTGTGTGTTCCCCCCCCCAATAAATTTGCAAACATTTAAAATACATTGTCTCTGCCATTTCCTCATTCCTTGCTCCCTTTGTATAAATAGGGTTGATCCCAGAGTTAATTGAGCTAATTAAAATTCCCCAAGTCCAAGTTTATTCATAATATTAAGTATTGGCACTACAAGACCATGTAACATAGCTAAATAGTTTGGATTTCACTGGAGAGTAGGTGGTAATGGGATGAACACAGATACAAGGCCACACACAATCTGCCTCAGGACAATAGTAATCAGTAAGGGAATCAGAGAGAAGCTACAGGTTAAGAAGAACCAGGTTGTCCTTGAACGCTACCATTTGCAATCTAAAGAGGGAGTTGCATTTGATGAGTTCCCTCTCCTTGCCCATAAAAACAGCTATTTTAGATGTACCTTCTATCTGATCTGCAACATACCTTCATGGCACTTGATGAGAAAGGGTCCCCAAATCCCCCTACCTTCATTATGAAATGGTACAAGGCCAGGAGGGCTTTACCTCCTAGGCCAGATTCCATCTTACAGAATTATATGGTTTGAAGGAACCTCAAAGGTCATCTTGCTCTTCAAAGGGACAAAACTAATTATTATCTGGATTCTTCCAAACTTTGGTTCTAATCAGGATTCTTCCAAACAGAGAGGATCAACATGCAGGCAACACAGGAGATAACTTTATTTAAACTTCAAATGGTGTAAAGACAGACCAACACACCCAGAAGAAACATGCTGCATGGAATGAGCAGCTTGGTAAAGACAGATGTGGTGGCAAAGAGCACTGTATTTTGCTTGGGGTTTTTTCAATTTTTATTTTTCAATTGTTTGTTTTATTTTATTTTTTTGTTTTAAAAGCTTTCTCCTGGCTTCTTTTTTTTTACCACACGTACAAATGGTTTGTGTAGGAAACAGTCCAGATGGCAGTTGTTCCCTGTGATTGTTTCCGCAGATATGTACAACATCTGGAATTTCTGATTTCATTTTTGTTTTTGTCTACATCAGGTATAACACAGATTGCAGGTTTACAAATGACTGTTTTTGAGAAACCAAAAAGAAGAGAAGAAACTAAACTTTAAAAAGGTTAGGGGCAGGAGAGAACAAGAAGCAATAAAGAACATAGTGTAGAAACTGGGAGCAAAATTCTTTCAAGAAATGTAAAAAGTGCTATAAAAACCCCTGAAAGGAATACCATGCAGTTAAGAAACACAGAATCTGTTAAGTACATAGCTCTTCTAAAACAGGATTTTCCCCTTATTTTTTTTTTAATTAAAATGCATTGGAATTAGAAAAAAAGGTAAAATTGTAAGGTTTGTGCCACCAGTCAGCAGTAGCTAATGAGCCAAGGAGACCTCAGAGTTCAGAGCTATCCCAGCTTCAGCCCATGCCAAGACCTTCCAGATCTGGTAAGAGTTGAAGGGTAGTATGTCTTTGGCAGGGACAGAGGGGGAGGGATGCTACGTTTGCCAATGGATTGATGAATTAGTGCAATTATCAGTCTTCCAGCAGCCTCCTTCTAGCTTTCCATGGGGCTGAACCCCCCTGCGACTTAGCACCAATGCTCCTGGGAGGAGCCACTAGGGACCATCCAACTTTGCCCTTCAGAATTTCATGATCAGATGGATGAAGTTCCCAAATTCCCCATTTTAAAAACTAGCTAAATTTGCAGTTTAAGGTTGAAGATAGGATAGCAACAAAGGCAGGCCAGTCCCTGCCCCCTCCTTCCAGTGCTGCATTTGCTGCAAAGTAACTCGAAAAATATTAAGACCCAGCCTAGTTTATTTGGTATTTATCTAGTTAATTCTCTGTACTGGTGTGGGTCTCTGCTGCCTAGGCTAAATAATAGGATCTTGCCAGAAGCTGGAAAACTTGCTCAGGAGCTGGCCATAATAACTGGAGGAATCTGGGAAATTATAGCCCAAGAAAGTAAATTGTCTGAGCTCTAGCTCTTGTCCAGTGCACTTTTTCCTATCTGGACACCAAGTTGCATGAAGGGGAGGGGAATCAAATTGAGTTGCTTTGTATTTGCAGCCATGAGGATCTATAGAAGAACATACCTGCTACCTTGTGGAAGATGTCTAATCGATGGCACAGTGGATTTCAGGAAACACAGCTGAAGCTGGAAGACATGGCAAATATGCTGCCAGTTAAAGTAAGCAGTCCTAGTAGATGGCCTAAGCATCAGCATAGGACAACTTTGTATATTTTTGATCAGGTTAATGTGTGTGTGCTTGTGTGTGTGTATGTGTGTGTGTGTGTTGGAGGAAGATGTGGGAAGAGCATACTTTGCTTTAAAGCAGTGCTTCTCAAATAGTGGGGCGTGCCCCCCAGGGGCGGCGCGAGGCTCCGTAAAGGGGGGCGCGAACACTGGAGATTGTCCCAGTGCAGCCCCAGTAGCAGCCTGACGTGCTCTATCCTGATTGGCCAAACCTGCCCGTGTGACTATTTACAGTCGTGCAGGGGGGGGCATGACAGAAAATAATGGAGAAGCACTGCTTTAAAGTAAAAGCTGAGACATGTTAAAAGCAGCTGAAAAGTAAAGGCAGTGCCTTTTTTACTGTAGCCAACTGGCAAATCCAGAAGTGGCAGGAACCTGGGGGTGGGGTGGAGCAAAAACAGATGGGTGCGTGTATATGTGGTGTGCAGGCCATGTGTTGTCCATCCCATCATAAAGGGAGCATTGGACAGGTCATCCTTATCTTATCTAGTGATCCATCCTAAACCTGGTGCTGAAAGCTAATGCTCTTCTAAGAGGCAAGACTCATATTTTGCCAGGCAAACTGGTTGCCAATTTGCTTCCAAGACCAATTCAAGATGCTGCTTTTAACTTACAATTCATCTCTCCTCAAATAAGCCTGCATACCAGCTGACATGAATTCCCTTCTCTGCCCATAAATCCTTACTGTCCAGAAGCCAGACCTATTGATTGTATTTGATGATCTTCCTTTCCCTAAAAAGAGCTTTCAACTCACAATATTGTTTAGACTTGGGGGGGGGGGCTTGTACAGAAGACTGCAATGTTTCAAAAAAAAAAAAAGTTGTGATATATGTATGACTATTCTGACCTCATAATCTTACAATTGGCCTTTGCCGATTTGCAACAGAAATTTAGCAAGACTGCAATTGAAGCCTTTTTTTCCTGGACATTGTAAAAACATAATCAATCTAGAAGGCATAAAAACCTTCAAATCTGCAGATTCATTCTGAGCAAGCCTTTGGGAAGCAACAAGATCCAGTGTATTCCCCTATATGCATCAAGGAAATTATGCTGCATGAAGACTAAAATTTCTCCTTGGGAAAAGACCCCCCCCCCCCCCCCCCCCCCCCCCCCCCCCCCCCCCCCCCGCTATTGGTTTTGGAATATTTCTAAATAGTGGTAGTCCAGTTCAAACTCCTTTCTCTCCACTTGTCTCTCTGCACATGTCTGACTTCAGCTAATTTTACAATAACAGATTGATTTTGGAAATGTTCTGCAGAAGACACAATTTGACACTTCAATGCAACATGGTTTACTTCTGAGTAAATATGTGTGGAATTGCACTATAGCCAAGTTGCTCTTGAATGGATCTGATAAAAATAAAGTTTAATTCATTATTTGGCTCATATACAGCCTGAAAAATAGAGGAGATTTGAATTTAAGATAATTGTTGTCCTCTAAAGCAATGGGCAATTTATGGCCCTCCAGCTCTTGCTGTCTACAACTTGTATGATTACTCACCATTGCCTATGATGGCTAGGACTGCTGGAAGTTGAAGTTTAACAAACTACTAGAAGGCCACACATTTTCTCCACCCCTTTTTCTACCTGCTGAAGTCTTCATCTTCTGCACTGTGTAGACCAGGGGTAGGCAACCTTTTTGAACTGGGGGCCGGGTTGCTGTCCCTCAGACAACTGGGGGGCCAAAGCACCATAAATAAATAAATAAATTTTAATAAAAAATAAAATAAAAAAAATATGCATGCACACTCTCTCAGCCCCAGAAAAGCCATGGCAAAACCCCTGTGGAGATTTTGCCAAGAAAACCCCAAGAATAACCACAATAATCAATATCATCATGGTGGGCGGCGGGGGGGTGGCAGGACCAGCCTGGGGCCGGTCCAAAGGCCTCAGGGGGCCACATCTGGCCCCCGGGCCTTAGGTTGCCTACCCCTGGTGTAGACACTAGGCTTGTTTTTCATAGAAGGCTCAGAGGCTGCATTAACCCATGGGTAGCTTCATTATTTCATGCAATAATTTAAACAAATGGCTTTCTAAAACAGGAGATAACCCTGTCTTCAACCTACAGTTATCCTACAGTGTACTTACTATTAATGGCTGTTTACCATGATAAACAAAAGGGACCAGTCTTTGTGTGTAATGGAATGGGAACATTTAAGATTATTCTGTGTCCACCCCTTAATTCACTGTAATCCAGCCTAATTCCAAAAAAGAAATCCATATCCCTCAAAACTGTAAGTTTAGGTAAAGATTGGGCCACAACCCTTCACCCCACTCATTCAGACTTAAGTGCTATAGGAAGTACTTTTCTACCATGGAAACTTCATCATGACAACTAGTCCAGAGATGGCAGCTACATGGAAGTTACTAACTTTTTAATAAAAATCTTCTTGCATCAGCCTAACTTGAGCTATCCCTGTCAGCCTCCTCATTATCAAGTTAGTGAAAAGCATTGAGCAAATGCAGCACAAGCAGTATGAGAACCAGGCAGGCCAAGTCCCTTTGTAAGAAGGTGTTTTACTCCCACCTTCTCCCACTGGCCCATAGCAACTGCTGGGAGGTGAACATTATCATCATACAATCAAAAATGAGTCAGCACAGCACAGTTACTCACACTTAGTACAAATCCCCCCCCAAAAAACCAAACTCAGCATGATAAATCACAGACATTGGGCCCAGCCCCCCATGGCTGGTCCCCCAAACTCATCCAGGCCATTCAGTTACAGGCTATTTACAATGCCTTGTCCTACAAGAGCAAAACAGAGGGGGAAAAGGCAAATGAGAAACCTTATGTCAAACCCGGCACAAGGTTTGACATCTTGTACATCACTGTGCAAAATAGCCCCAATTATAGTAGGGTGCTCAAGGTTAGGAGGGGGTATTCGGCAAGAACATTGTAATTTGAAGAAAACCAACAAGGAAGAACAAACCACATAGGAAGGGAAGGAGCAAGGAGAGAGAGAAAGCACCAAACATGAAAATAGGGCCTAACTGGACAAGATGGCGGAGAAACCTATTAGGTTGTGCACATGGCAAATATCATACCCTTGGCTGGTTTAAGGCAATCTCTGTTGCAGTGCTAGGCAGATTTACAAGAGTTATATCCAGCAGAATTAATTGGACCTTCTTTCCGAGTAAACAAGTATATGACCAGGCTGCAAGCATGTCTCCAAATGGATTGAGATTGTCAGTACCTCAGGACTCATTATTTGTGTGGCTCAGATTTATCTACAGTTTTGAAATAGTGTGACCTGTAAACTTAATACAGCAATATGACAAGGGACTTCATCACACGGGGAACAATTGGAAATATAAACGGTGATTAACCCGTGATAATCCCTGCAATTGTGCTAATAGTTTTCACACAATGTCATGTTGAAAGTGATATTATCCTGTGAATAACCTGTTATTATTGTGGAATTGCCCTAATGGTTTTCACATGACGTTAAGGTGAAATGTGATTTAAGTGCCATTAACCTGTGAATAACCAGGCAAGAAACAGCAGCAAATCATTCACGGGATTTTCCTGTGAATGACTTTTTGCTGTTTATTTCCTGGTTATTTCCTGGTTATTCACAGAATAATGGTTCTTGTGTTAGGAGTTTATCACACGGGTGACAATTGGAAGTATAAACGGTGATTAATCCGTCAAAATTGAACTATCGAGATTAAAACGCGATTAACATTTCTACACACAAGCCATTAGCACAATTGCATGCTTATGATGGGATATTCCCAGGATAATTGCGCTTTGAATGCAACGTCATGTGAAAATGTTAATTGCAAATGCACAATTTTGATAGGTTAATCACTGTTTATACTTCCAATTGTCCCCGTGTGATAAACTCCATAATCTCATTTTAATCATTTTTTAATGTCAATTGCATGCTTTTCTCAGGTTAATCATTCTTTAAAGTCCCAATTCCCACCCCATTTGATAAACTCCTAACAAAGATTGCAATGGGCAATGAAGCACATGAGAGGAACATTCCTCTTGCTTCACCCCCCCCCCCCTCCAGTTTCTCTTCAGAAATGCAACATTGTTTGGGGATGCTTGTTAGCAAAAGAAGATTCACAAAGAAGCAGCTGTGCAGATACCACACAAAGCAAAATCCTGGTCTTTGGTGCAACTGGTCAGCAATAAATGACTAGAGACTGTACTGTTTTGCAAAAAAAGGGTAATGAAGAAGTGCTAATTTGAAAGAAGCCCATTAATTCTACCTACATTCCTGCTCCAATTTGGTCCCCCCCCCCCCGTATTTTCTCTGTGTGTTTATTTGTGCATTTCAAATCCATTTACCTCTTTTGGGTCCCACCATTCCTCTCCTTGTTGCTTATCAGGTACATGTCTTTCTACTTAGGGTGTTTTCTTATGATATGACACTAATCATTAATAATAGAAAGAAAAAGGCTCCAACTGAACTTCTCTACCTCTTTCCATGTTGATTCAGGACAACCGCAACCTGCTAGAAGGCCTCTGGAGAAAAAGAGAGATCAAGTATTTTCCACCATTATCAGCATAGCACAACCACTAAAGGATGAGGACATTTGCAATATTAACTTCAGCAAGCAGTTTTCAATGATCTGCTTTCCCCAAGTAGTCTGGTCCCCATCATAGTCAGCCAATGACCAAATGGACAGTGACTGTGGATGATGGGACCTATGCTCAAAAATATTTTCCCCACCCTTGCAGTAAACTACTGAAATTTTGGGTGAGGAAATTACTCTGCCATAGCACTGCCTCTCACCCCACCCACAACAGGATCACTCTGTCCAACTCTTTTAAAGCATCTGAGGAATGGTTACATTTGTAGCACCTATGCATTTAAGTGTAGCAGAGTGTTTATCTGGGAGTATTAAGTATCCAACCATGATTGGACCAGCTTAAATTTTCAAAATATTTGCTTGCCTTAAACCAACCTGAGAGCATCTTCACACACGGTCCAAGCCTCTTGTATCAACTGCTGGGTTCCAATGTATACTAACAGCTCCAAAATTTAAATTACATTAAAAAGGATATATATGTACATATGTATAGATATACAAAGAGAAACAAAGCACCTTAGATCTGCACAGGTCAACTGACTGGAACTTCCAGCAGAACTCTTACATGGAGCTGTCCTTGACAAAGTTGTTACAAGCATATTGTGAATGGCAGAATACCCTGCATTTGCCCATCAAAGCACTATCAGCTCTTGGTCTAAGCAAGACTGGTGTCTCATTTCATTCCTGTGGGTTGAGGCACAGCCTGCTCTGAATATAGGCTACTTTACACCAAGGGGGAGTATAGGAGACAAGAGGAGATCTTATGGTGTTTTTTTAAAACAACAAAAAGGCCTCTTTCATTTTATGATCCCTACATATAATTCAAAGACAGAAATGTACAGTGTTCTCTGGCTTCTGTTGTGGCAAGCAACTGCTTTGTGGCAGATTAGGATATTTAGTTCAAGCTCTCTGGTTAGTGGTAGCACATTGCTTGATACTAATAAAGACTGAATGGTGTGATATCATCTACAAGTTTGCTTGATGTCTTCTAAAATCAATGCCCAATCAGTAAGATGATAGAGCCTTCACATGTTTGGAAGGCCTTTTTGGAAAGTTCATTGGGGACCAAGATTGGACCCAGAGCCTCAAGTGCATATTAAAATGTTTCTCACCTGATCATACAGTGCAAAAGGGGTGGTGGTGGAACCAACTACGGGCCTTTACAGACTGCCAGAAATAATGCAGCTTGAGGCCACTTTAACTGTTCTGGCTCAGTTATAAGGAATCATGGGAACTGTAGTTTACTGTGGCACTAGAGCTCTCTGACAGAGAAGGCTCAATGTCCCAGAAAAAAATAATTCCCATGATTCCCTAGCACTGAGCTAGGACAGTTAAAGTGGCCTCAAGCTGCATTATTTCTGGCAGTCTGTAAAGGCCCTAAATTTGGAAACACCCTAAATCCTCAGATCAGGAATAGCTAATCTGATAAGATATCTCAAGCTTCAAGGTGGAACTTTCCTGTAAAATGAGATTCAGCTCAAAGGTGCAAATGCTCATATTTACCATGTGCTTGGTGTTCTTAGAGAAATTCAAATCCATAGCTATACTGTTCGTAACTTTATGCAATAAGGCAGGAAGCTGCCTGAACAACAGCAAAGCAAAGCAAAGCAAAGCAAAGCAAAGCAAAGCAAAGCAAAGCAAAGCAAAGCAAAGCAAAGCAAAGCAAAGCAAAGCAAAGCAAAGCAAAGCAAAGCAAAGCAAAGCAAAGCAAGAGAAATCTAATATAGGGAATGTCTGAGAGAGAAAGGCATAAATGGTCAACACCTTTAGTAAAGAAAGAAGTAAAAGCATAGGCAGAAGCCTGTCCCGCTCCCATATTTTAGAAACTGGATGTCTTAAATGCTTGTCTTGGTTCACTGCAAACCTACGAGTTTTAGGAGATTATCACACAAGCATAAAAATGTGACTTCTGACTTTCAAAAAATGGCTGCAAAGTGAATTAAATGAGCCGGGCTGCACTCAGGCTCCATTTGAATGGTGGATTTGGTGACAAAAGCCATGTGATAGGACCCAGATGCAGCCCAAATTTTACTTGAATTCGGGAGAGGTAAGTCACATTTTTATGCTTGTTTGATAATTTCCTTACTGTTGCCTGTTCAGTGAGTTGGATTGACACATAAACATCATGCAAATAGCAGGAAAAGTTTGCCAACACAAAGATGGAGCCATGCCTACAGCCAAACTAGAATGCCCTCTGCTGTCATAGCTTCACAAGCTAGTTTCTTTTGGAACCTCAGGCAAAGCTAGGGGGCAATCTCAACAGAGCCCCTCCTAAGAAGAAGGGGGAGATGGTGGGTATTTGGCAAAGGGACAAAAGAGGAGGGATGCACCCACTTTCTGCTCTAGAGAGCATGAGCAGACTCTTTTAGTGGCTAGGCTGTAGCTCCAAAAACTAAAATATGGAGCCTGACACTGCCATTGTGTCTGTGTGTGTGTGTGTGGGGGGGGGGGGAGATTTCCTTCAGCTGTGGAATGGTATGAGGAGGCCAGGGAGGATATAAGGAGTTAGGAGTCTACTTAAAGTGTTTACATTTTACAGAAAGATGCAGAAGGAAATAGTCCTTTCACTTCTGATCATCATGTTTCTCTTTGGGGGGTGGAGAGGTAACTGGAATTGAAGCATTTCTGATCTAAAACATGGCAGCCTGGACAAATGGTTCCTTCTTCTTTGAAGGCAAAGTCAAGAACTTTTCTGGAATTCCAAGAGATGCAAAATCCCTGCATCTTCCTAAGGTGTAAACCACTGCTCTGATGTCCTGAGGTCAATGGCAACAGAAAAACGAGAATAATAAGACATCCAACTGGGTAGCACTCTTTATTCAAGCCCAAGTGATAGACTTTTAAAAAAAGGGATCACATTTCTTATAAGAGACCTATTCCACTCTTAAGATGGGATCAATGCCTAGTTTAGTCCTATCCACTCTACAAATGAAATGTTTCCCAAGCAAAGGAATAAGATGACCGGCAACTAGCTGCAGTTGGGTTGGCAGCCAGGGAAGCGAGGCTGAATTTGTACACTGGATCTTAGGTATCTTGGGGTGAAAGACACTTGTCAGGCTATTTTATGCATCAGTCTCTTTAAAGAGTTCCAAACAACACGATCAGCAATAGAACAGAAACAGGCTTGACTCAGAAAGCATTAAATGTCACCCTGCCTGCTCCTTGAACATAAGATGGTAAATCTAGCATTTATCCTGGGATGGGTTAACAAGACCACCACATTTTCTTCCTGTAGTCAGAAAACAAGATTTGCCAATTCCCTCATCCACTGCCCCTTTTTGCAATTGTGACATTAAGGCAGAGTTTCAGGACAGTGGCATCTCCATAGTCCAGTTATACAAATTGCATTTTTGCTCAAGAGTTTCACAGTTGACAGCAACACAACTTCCATTTGAAGCACAAGAGCTGTTCCCCCAAGAGTGACTAATTTGCCACGAATCCTCAGAATGATGGAGCATAGTGCTTTGTAGTGCTTAACAAGCCCCACCCATCATCCACGCACTTTGTTCAACTTGTGCATGAAGCTGGTGAGGAAAATGCAAACAGACAATAAATACCTGCCACACTTCCTTGCCCTCTGAGTAGACCAGCATCTCCTAGAGTATGACTGACAGTTACAGACTGATTCAGAATAGACAAAAGTGAAGGCTAGCAGCCAATTTAAGACATACCTTACCTGACAGTCTCAAAAAGTTCAGAGGATATTACAACTCTGTTAAAGTCTGAGCAAATCAACACTACATCTGGGAAACCATTGTGTAGAACATCTCTTCAACCTAGTATCCTCTAAGTATGGACAACTGCCATCTTCTGAGGCCATGTGACTATTGACTAAAGATGGTAGGAGTTGCAGTGAAACATATATAGACAGCATCAAGCTGGGGTGGTGGTGGTGTAGTGCACTCAAGTAAAGAGTGATTTGATGACAGTTAAGCCTATTGTGAAGCCTACTGAAAATATGAGGCAGGCATACAGAGTTGGTCCAATGGTTATTAGAAGCATGAGGTGGGTATAAATGGGATGGAGGGGAGAGCAGAGATTGCACATAAGAAACAGAGCTAAGCATGTCCTTTGTATATCTTCTATTCTAAAACCCTATCTTTTGACAAGTTGCTTTGTCATGTAAGTCATGGCTCAAGGAAAGCACTGCAAAATCTTCCATTGAATCCTGCACTTATTTCCATTACTTGAAATTAATTACCATGGCACTGGCCAACTCTATCAGCACATGTCTTAAGTATGAGATAGCACCATCCAAATGAATTACTACCATATACACTAGGGTATCCATATGAAAAAAGGGACAGCGTTCTGTCTTATAGCTTTGGTCAGTGGGTAGAAGAGGAAATTTCAACAGGTGAAGCTTGCAACAATAACACCTGCTAAAATTCCTTCTTCTGCTGAAGGCAGCCATCAAAGTACACATAGAAATCCTTGTATCTGGCATTTGTTTCACAGCTGCTAAACCCAGAAGCAGTTGGCAAGACACCACCAGAAAGACTGGTTGACTTGCAGGTAGTCTCAGCAGTCTCCAAGCCTAAAAGCCCCTTCTGTTCCTGTTCATCAGGTATGGCAGAAACATTTGATAAGTGGGCATCTGCACTGTGTTGGCTACACATTTATTAAATACTAAAATTGGCAATTTCATTTTTAAAAAGGGTTCTGTCACCCATGCACAAGAGGGAGGAAGCAGACGGCTCAGAGAAACTCAGGTTTTTAAAGATGAAAAAAAAAACTTAGCAATGCCAAGCCAAAAATGCCAATAGGCTCCCTCAGCATTTCTCAGAACACAAAAAGGACTGAGCATGTTCAGTAAACACAGAATATTGAGTTTGGGGTGACAGAGAAAAGCTGAGGTGAGAATGGCGTATTCTGCCACAGATTAGGGATGTAATTCATCACATTTTCTTCATAGGAAGGAAGCAATGAATAATTATAGAAATTTTCTTCCTGCTGCAAGAAAGACTTTAAAATCATGCAGTTTTTGCAGCCTATTTACAATTCGGGACTTATTATGTATAAAATTAACATATGGTTGATTTACACTGAAAACAACATTTTCTGTGCACAAAACCAATATCTGTCCAGAAATATTTAAGAAATGCTGTTTTGTGAGCAAAAAATTGTATTTCTGGCTAGTAAGATGATTTCCTGTGCAGAAAATGCTGTTTTCAGTGCAAATCAATCACATGTAAATTTTGTGTGAAATGTTTCTGATTACATTGCATGGAATGCTCCCAATGTCTATGCAGAAATATTATTTTTCTGCACAGAAAATCCTGCTCCCTTCTCTGAAAATGCTGTTTTCTGTACAAAACAGCCACAGGAGAATTTGCACAGAATAAGTCCCAAACTGTGAAGATTCTCAGGCCAGGGTTCTTCTCATCAGGGTTTCCCAATAGTTAAAAAAAACCAAACATAACCACCCATGTTTTTCAATCATTTTTGAATAATCTTTCCATCTCTACCAAAAATCAAGGCTGGCTAAGAAGCCCACTACTATTTTGTCCCCAGTCCCACTTGTCATCACAATATCATAGTTATAGGAGAGCACACTGACTTTGATGTCAGGGAGCTCACTATGGCAAAGTGGGAAGTGGACCCCTAAAACTATATACATTCTGTGTGTTGACTGGCTAAATGCAGAACTTGGCACATAATCTAGAGTCCTGAGAAATTTAACTCTAGTTTTCTAAAACCACTCTGTAAAGATTTCATGATTGCAGACAAAATTCTGAACATATGGCCTATGTGACCTAAAATGTGTTCAGAACCATACAGGATCCAAATATGACCTATAGGGATTCAGAGTGAAATCCTTCAAATATTTGGCACAGAACATTTTATCTACAGACCTAGCTATTAGTCATTCAATTAAAATGAAAATTGGATTCTATATCATATGCAGCAAAATATCATATTAATGGTGAAGGGATTTTGGTTACATTGGTTGCTGCATTAGTAAATTTGTAAACAAGGACTTTACTGTGGATAGGAAGAGAACACCCTACAATGTTAAAACCAAACCAATAGAGTTTAAATTCTGCCTTCTGTATTATGCTATGTATATTCTTCTGGAGCATGAATTAATTCCTTATGGTACTTCATCTGGAAAAGATGGGAGCTGCACCATGAATAACTTCATAACTCACCAGCAGACCAATTTGGTATGTAAGGGGATTGGACTACTAACCTGTCACTGTAACTTCCTTTTCAAAGAAGGCATCAAAAAAGCAAAACAAAACCAAACCTAAATGCTGATTAATGCTGGATAGGCTGAAGGGCTTGTGAAAGCGCCTATGAGTCTCCCTTCCCAATTGCAGAGAGAAGTAACAAATTGGTAAAAAGGGCTTCCCACACACATTTCCAAAGAAATCGCACCAAGATTCTTTTGAAGCAAATCCTAGTCTGTAATGAAAAGGCAAAGCATGCCAACTTTACAAATCTAATTCAAACAGACCATTCAATATAGGAACACAGATCTGACTTAAATTAGAGTACAACTTTGCTCTGTAGCACTGGGACAGAAAGTGCCCAGGGAGTGGGGGAGATACAAATTTTTGCTTGATTTGGAAAGCTTAGCTTTCCTCAAGCTGTTGCCCTTCAGATGTTTGGGATCACAACTCCCATTAGCCCTACATACAGTGGCCAATGTAAAGGACAGTAAAAGCTGTAGCCCCAAACATTTGGAAGACAGCAGGATGAGAGAAAGCTGACCCACTGTCTGACAACTGCATCTTTGGAAATCAGATAAGTCAGTGGTGGCCCATGGACCAGTGCCAGTGCCAGAGCCATCTTTTAGCCAGTCAAGAAAGACACAATTGTAGTCAATGAACATGACTAGGCAAATGGTTCCTGGCAGGTCTCTGCTATATGGTGAGGAGGGGGATGCCGGTTCCTCACATCAGGTAGCCTGTAAGGACTGAATTAAGTGAAATCCAAGATTCATTGTGGAATGGCTGTAATGTTTAAATGCAAAGGAAATATCTTTGTTGCAACTAAGGCTGTAAAAGGCAATCTGCTACCCTCACCCTACAAAGTGAGCAGAAGACTAAAAGCAAAAACAAAATGTACAAGGAAAAAAGTGAGTCATATTAGCCTATCGGTATGCAGAGCAGAGCTGGGAGACAGCTTTAGTTAAGGAAATATTTGACAGTTTTGCTGTCCAAAAGAGACAACCGCAATTAAATATTCTCCCCTCATTCTTAGCCTGCAGGCCTCTTGTGCTTTTATGAATGGAATGATAAAGAATGGAAAAGAACCTGGAGCCTATCAGCAAGTTGTGCCTCTCTGAGAAGGTTGTGCTGCTGAGTCAACCCTGTGCACATCTGATGCAAGTTGCAAGGAAACACAAGGCGGGCAAGGTTTCTGGAGATCATCCAGTCAGCACCAATTTCAAGGTGAAGGGACCACAGTGATGGAATATACAGGGTGATAAACCAAGCAAAAGGTGAAAGGGAATGGTGAGGAAAACACAATGAAATCACTGTGGAACCAAGGTCAAGTGGACAGAAACAAAATGAAACACAGTTGTTGACAACCAAAGAGCAAACAAAATGGCCCAGCTTAACCGAAATAAAATAATGGGGGAGAAGGGGGCAAAAACCAAAGCCAAGTTTATTGGGAGTCTGAATGTAAAAGGACCATCATGCAGATTAAATAAGGAGGGTACAAAGACAGAGTTAACAGTCCTAGGCCTTTGCCCGTGGTTCTGTGGAAGGAAAGCTGAGGAACAGCATCCAGAGGGAAACAGTTCTGGCAGCAGTTGGTTCTGCTGCAGGGGTGACTCTTCCACTCCGATGCTTATGGGTTCCTTTCTGGGGTCTTTTTCTTTACTTTATAAAAAGATCCTTGTTTTAGGGAAACACAAGCTTGGCTACAGCCCAGCATTACCCTGCAGAAGTGCAGTGGCTGGTTCTGTGAGGAGGTCTCCAGAGTCTCTACCGCACACCAGATCCTTGACAACAGGAACCCTGGATGTGAGAGATTTATAAATGCCACCACCACCACCACCCCCCATCATACTGCAGCGCCTAGGAGTTTATGACAGAGGCTGAAAGCCTAAGACTAAAAACTGTCATTTTCCCACCACCGTAACCTTGGGGTGGGGTGGGGGGACAGTATCTTGCAGAGGAATAGCAGACTGCCTTTAGTTTCATTGTCCACCTATCTGCACAATCCCAGAACAAGTGATGGGCACCTTCCCCACCCTCTGTGGTGTTCTGTTCAGACCACAGGTTCTGGATAACAAAAAACGAAGAAGAGCTAAGAGCGAAGGCAGCTGAGACCAGCTCACTCCAGTCTTCGTTCCATCCTGATCCAGTTGTCTTTAGAGTGAAGACTGCACATTGGGGTCGAGGGTTTCTCGGTCAGGAGATTCAATGTAGTTGGCAGCTTCTTGGAGCTTCAGCAACATTGCCATCTACACAGAAAAAAAAGACCGATAAGCAAGACTTTATCTTTAAAACTATAATTAAGTAGTTTAGGTACAGACAGTGTAGGTATACCGTATTTTCCGGCGTATCAGATGACTGGGTGTATAAGACGACCCCCCATTTTTTTCCAGTCAAAATATAG
>CM034706.1:229032422-229075297 GCA_020142125.1 Phrynosoma platyrhinos
GGGGGGGGGGGACAGCAGCCAAAAGGGCATGCTCAACCTGTTCCTTTGCCGTATCAGCTGAGGTCTGCTCTTGTGGAAACTGCTGTCACTTCTGCAAAGGAGAGGATCAAGTGTGCCTCTCCTATCTTTATCACAGCATCAGAGGCCTCCTCACGAGAAGACATCCACTGCCGCCATGAAGGAGAGGGCCACGTGTGCTCTTTCAGCCACTGTCAGCCCAGCAGCCAGCCCTGCACCAGGTCACACTAGGGGTGGGAACCCCACTCACCACAACCACACTAGAGTGTCTTATGGGAATTAGTTTGTTGGGGAGGAAATACCTTGATCCCATCCTTTGCTCCCTCCTGAAGGTAGGGGATGATGGAATTATTCCACAGGTCAATAAACCAGGTTCGGAAATCCTCTATACCAATTGGGCATGAAAGGAAGAAACAAGGACCTGAAAAGGAAAGTAGGGAAGGGAAGATGAGTTGCTAACTAATGTGAGAACTTCACAAAGCAATATAGAAAACAACTACTCACAGACTAGTCACAGTGGCTTTGACTACATTAGATTCAGGGAGTTAGTGTAGTTTGGGCCTCTGACAGCTTCTTAATAAATACTTCTTCTGATATTTGGGTGCAAGGGATGGATTTTGTAATAAAGATTAATGAATAAATATGAAGGAGAATTAATGGTGCTCATAGCCTAGAACTGTAACTTGTGTCAGTAACTCTGGGCTACTGAGCAGCTTACAAAACCCTACACTTAAAATGGCAACAGCAGCAGTTCTACTATAGCCATGCCTCATATAGACACCTTCAACAGAAACAGCAAAAACAGATGAATGAATCTGGCTGTCAAAGATGTTGCACAGGGATGGGAAACTGTGAGCTTGCAGATGTTGTCTTCCCCTCACCATTGGCTATGTTGGTGAGGGCTGGGTGTGTGGAGGCTACAAGCTGCCTGCCCATCCTGCAACATAAAGTAGGACTTAATTTCAATCAGGCTTCACATTTCACAGTGATAGTACTTTGATTCCACTATAACAGCTATGGCGAGATTCTATACAGTGTTGAGGGTTGTAATCTGTGGGGGCCCTCACATTCTCTGGATGAGAATTTTAAATGCTCCTCTCTAAACTGGAACTCCTAGCATTCCATAATATGGAACCATGGCAGATAAAGTGGTATCATATTGTTATAGCTGTGTAATGTGAAAGGAAAATTTCTTTAACCTTATGACTCTATCCTGGTGCAGTAATAAGAGTGCTCTCTGCACAAATATGTATTACTTTTCTTTCATCACTAAAAAAAGATAAAGGTAGTCCCTTGACAGGAATGTTTAGTCATAACTGACTGTAGGGGGCAGTGCTCATCTCCGGTACTAAGCCAAAGTGCCAGCATTGTTACCTTCCCACTGAGAAGTGGTACCTATCTATCTAATTGTATTTGCATGCTTTTGAACTGCTAGGTTGGCAGAAGCTGGAATTAGTAACAGGAGCTCACCCCATCATGAGACACTTGGGCCTCGAACTGCCAACCTTCTGATCTTAAGAACTGGCATCTTAACCACTAAGCCACCTCTATCCTGGTTCAGTAATAAGAGTGTTCTCTGCACATATATGTATTACTTTTCTTTCATCACTGCCAACCTAGCAGTTCGAAATTACTCCTAATTGATTTATTAATTTATTATTTTATTTGTTTATCACCACTCCACCCACCAGGCCTGCTGTGGTGATGTACAATGGATAAAATTAATAATAAAATAAAACATGAATTTCATGATTAAAAACAATTAAAAATAAACTCCTCTTTATAAGCAGTTCAAAAACCACACACAAATTAAAAACAGTTAAAAACAACTCGAAACAACCAGAGTAGCCACACTTAGTTTTTTGAATAAAAGGGCAAGGACAATGTCTGAAAAAACTCAAAACAGGTGGAACTGGCTCACTTTTCCTTGGAAAGGATTTCCAGCCTTATGGGCTGCTAGGACAAAGAACAGGGCCTCCACAGAGGAGCTTAGGTTTTGGGGAGACTCACATGGATAGAGGTCTTACAGATATCTTAGCTTCAAGACAGGATAAAAACAGAGATAATAAGAGGATGATTGCAGGAATGCCAAATGAGAGGCCTCAGTTTCCATTCTTCTTGAGCCTTAAAATCCACCTTTGATGTAAGAGGAATAAAATGCTGGAATTTTTTTTTAACTTTATCCATGAGTGGTTGTTGCTTTTTTCATTACAGCTTCCCATCTCAGTTTCCAGAAGGACAAAGTTTGCTCCTAGTGGCATCTCCAGCTAACATAGCTCAAGCCTTACCAATGAGGAAGTCAGAGGTGCTGTGCTTCTCCAGGAAGGTGTGCAAATGGTACCAAAGCTTAGGTACCCAATCTAGTACACGTAATAACTCCTCTCGATTGGCATTGACATCACTATCAGACTCAAGCAGCTTCCGGCGTAGGTAGCGCACAAGGAAGCCATTCGCTGGTTCCACATTATTGGAGAATGTCAGCATCCTGGAAAGTAAGATAAGAGGTGAGCAATGAGAAAAGAAACAAAGGTATAACTCTCAAGTAAACAATCTTCTTCCAAAGCTTTATCTAGATTGCAGCTAGACAAACTGTGGTTTCCATGTATCCTTCAGCTGCTTTCTATGCAGCCAGCAGATGTTTCTGTGTTGGCCAGCTGGTGAGCCATCAGGTGAGGGGTAAGGATCAAGATTACAGGGAGAGGGGGTGTTTCCCTTCTGCTTCCATAATTCCTGTGGGCAAGAGTGTGTTTGTATGAGAGATGGGGGGGGGGAGAGGAATGAGTGAGAGAGAATATGTATGCATGGGTAAGTCCTGGCCATCACTATTGAACAGAAAGCAGCTGTGCCATTATGTTGTCAAAAATACTATTTTTATTTATTTTGGGAAAGAAGAAAAAAGTATTTCTGACAATATGTTGATGCAGTTGGATTTCTTTATTTCATTTTGGTTCCCGCTTACACCTGCTATTTTGCTCCCTTCTGTGTGGTGCCCATCCAGCACCACCTCACTGAAGGGTTGCTCAGCCACCAATGTGGTCCTTCATCCTGTTTTAGATCAAGGGAGAACTGTACTCAATTCCTGAACCCAAACAACAATGGCTTATCACATACTCCTCCCAGCATGAAATCTTCCCATAGCAAAATAACAGGTTTATGAATCTCAGGAGATTTTGAATCTGCTAAGGAAGAGGAGATGTTATTTAAATATTCAGAATTAACCTGCTATCTTGAATCATTTCACTCTGGATGTTCTTACCTGAAGCTGAGATGGAGACCATGATTTGGAGTCATCTTTACAGGTTGGTTGGTTGTCCCAATGATGTAGGGGCTGGTGGTGAAAAGTAAAAACCCTTTATTTGCTATTTCTCATACCAGGATTATCACCTAGAACTGCCTTCTTCAAACGTGTGCCCACCAAATATGTTGGACTACAAACCCCACAATCCATATACAGCATGCCTTATGGCCCTGCTGGGAATGATGGAATCAGCAGTTCTATACATGTTGAAAGTGCACAGTTGGGAAAGGCTGCAGTAAGATATCTGCCTCATACTCATCTTATGAAGTACAAAGATTAGCAAAGCACCTTTCCATCATAAATCCCTCCTTATAACAATGCAATAATATGATGCTTCTCCAGAGGAGAAAGAAAATACTATCATGAGAGAGATGTGGAAGTTTCTTAATAAGAGTATGCCAAGAATTGGTGGAAGGAGTTGTCTTACATTTAGAATTTCGTGATATAGAAAGTTTTCTTGAGCAAGCCTTTTGCCCACAGAGGAAAAATATAAGATTTTACTATAGAAAATAAATATAAAATAAAACTTGGCCTGTCTCTTGAATATCATACGAAATCTTGTACTAGGCCAAAAGATTCCAGGACTCATAGTAATGAGGACACACCTCTCTCTCTTAACAAAATTCAAGTGAACACATAGAAGAGTGACGGCCAACTTTTCCTGGCAGACATACCACAAATATGAGCTAGTATACAATACAATGTATACTTCACCCTCTCTGCCCTTCTTTGCCTCTGGCTGGTTCTGGAGCACAGGCAGCAACACAATGCTGGAAAACCAGGCCTACTAATGCTTCATGGTCCTGGACAAGAATAAAGCCTACAACTCCCTGCTATCTATGCTATCGACAAGGACCTGGAGATGGGAAAATGAAAGTTGAGAGACAGCAATAATGCTGACCTGTAGGCAATACTAAAGCCATGGTATACTGGATGACCACCTCCTGAGAGCTGCACCACAAGGAGGAACAAATGTAAATCAGAACTGCATTGATGCAGTTTATCAGCTGTTCTAACTACAAAACATCTCTAGAAATATTATAAAGACATGTGAATTAAATACCAATACATAGCAGTTTCTCACCATTTGTGGTACTTGCAGGTGAGTGCTCCATTGACAAGCTCACTGATAGAGCCAGGCTCACTGAGGTCATCAAGGAGAATGACCAATGGCACATCTATCCCTGTTTCTCGATCAATCTGGTTGGCCAGATTAGAGAGGTAAAGCTGTAGATCCTGGTAAAGAATAGTGCAAAAGGCAAGTCACTGTGGTATCATGGAGAAAAAAATACATGTACATAGTCATTAAACTGATAAATACAAGGATGTTAAGAAAGGTGCTCAGATGGTTGTGAATTCATTAGGTTGGGTATTGGATTTATGACTGAGAACTAGTCATGAATGGAGGAACCCATAAGCAAAAGGATGGAAAAGCAGAGTAGTGAAGATTAGGTAGTGAGTGGTGAAACCTTATATCCAATTAACTGAGAGTAACTTCTTAAATATTTGTAAGACAGAGCTGGGAAGGTAAGGATTCTAAGCATGCATGAAGTACCTCAGTTGAAATTACAGATTGAGTCTTCCTTATCCAAAATGCAAAATCCAAAATATTCTCAAAACCATTTTTTTCCATGGGTAGCTGAAATAGTGATACCTTTGCTTTCTCATGGTTCAGTGTACACACACTTTGTTTTATGCACAAAATTATTTAAAATATTGTAGAAAATTACCTAGGCTATGTATATAAAGCATATATGAAACATAAATGAATTTCATGTTTAGATTTGGGTCCCATTTCCAGGATATGTCATGCAAATACAGGTATTCCAAAATCCAAAAAAACAAAAATCCAAAATTCAAAACACCCCTGGTCCCAAGCATTTTGGATAAGAGAGACTCAACCAGTGTAATGAAACTGATTTAGGACTGATGTCTTTAAGCTGGTTTGGCCTAAAAGAGATTATACTCCTGACTGTGTAGAAATTGGGGGGAGGGGGGATAGCAAGACTCAGCCAAGAGTTTCACACCTTGCATGACTGTTGGTGCATGTTGAAAGTGTTGACAATACCATCGGTGACCTCACGGCCTGAGCGTTCCACCAAATACTCAGCCAGACGATTGGTCAGATAGGTTTTGCCCGTTCCGCTTGGCCCAGAAAGGATGAGGCGTCGGTGCTTGAGCAGAAGGCTTATGTAGTGCTGCATCATGGGCTTGGGGATAAGGGTCTCAAATACCAAGCTGTCCACACACTTCTCTTTCAAGCCTGTTCAGAAGAACGTATCTGTTACAAGACATCTACCCTGCACACACTAAGGGCCTTTTGTAATACCCCCCACTTCCTTTTCTATCACAACTGCCCCTTCTGAATCCTAGCAGGGTCCTTTCTTCTACACTAGTCCTCAATTAGGTTAGGCTCAGGGAAGCATGGTATATTTGTTAGTAAACAAACAAATACTCTCCCATGCCCTCTAGTGGAATGGAGGGTTCCCCCCTCCCCCAATTCAGCCCTCCTCTGGCTTTTTTTTAAACCAACTTTAACCTTTCCCACCAAACTGGAGATGATGTTGGGTTACTTTCTGGTTAAAAAAAAAAAAAGGCCTCTCAGGCTAGAGAGGCCCTAAAACATGTCAGCATTGCCCTTCATGATCCTCATTGTCCCTAAAGGGTGTGGTGTGGTAGGGGGCTTGGAGATCAGGATTTGTCCCTCACTTAGACTGATACAGAACTACACTTAACAGTTTCACTGTATCATCACTGCTTCTGAATTTGACTGGTTGCTCCAACTGGTTTTTGCTTTTTTGTCCCCTGCATACTGGTCCTACTACACTGACAGAAGCTTCGAATTCTTCTGGATGGAAACAAAGGGAGAAGTAGAGGGTCCTCAGTACATCCGTACATCACCACTGTTAATTATTACCAAACACCCATTTTCTGACATATTTGTCTGTTACTGAAAAAACAGCTCTAGGACTCTCAGGGCTCATACTTTTAAAGGATCCATTTGAATGTCAGGGTTGAACATCTAAAAGTACACATTCAGGCTTAATGAGGACACTTGTTAACTTAATCCAAACTTTTAAGGAAGCACAGCAGTACCCTTCAATGTCACAGCAATGCTGGTCACACCGCGCCGACAAGGTGGCAGTTCTGGTGGCTCTGTGTCCAAAACTCGCTTGATGTGACTGATGCTGTAGCCATAGACAGATTCAACACTGAGCCCCAGTGTGAGAGAAGGGTCCATCTTGGTGATATAGTCCTGAGTGAAAACAGGGAAAGACACAAGTCGGGATTTAGTAGTACGCATAACCTTAAATTGACTCAAATGTTTCACTGAGAAACATTTACACCTTGCCTTTATAGCCCACAGTTCTCAAGGTGATTTACAATGTAATTTAAAAACAAAATACAAAATAAAACTATATATGTTAGAACAGTAAAAAGCAACCCTCATACTCAAAACAGCAGCATCCTGGATTTTTCCTCACTGTTAAAGAACATCAGTGTAAGCAGAAGCTGAATGACTGTTGGGAAGGAAGCTCATCATGCAGGTGATCTTGGGTCACTCACAATGTCTCTTAGTACAAATAGCCTTGCAGAGTTGTTGAGAGGATAAAAGGAGGAATATGTAACCTATCAGGAGGTCTTTAGAGAAATGGTGGGATACAAATATAACTAACAACTGCCACCAACACATAGAACCAACAGGAAAACATAAAAGTGGAGAATGTTCCTGTTCAGTGATCCAGCCACTATAAAGATACTCCATTCCATGATCCCCTATCAGACATTTAGCATCTTCTAGCCATGGCATCCATAATACTCACTGCACTATTTGGAGATTTTCTGTTCCTTAAAGGCTCCACTAAATTTTTGTTTTCTTTTTCTGCAAACCTTGAGGTTTTCACCAAGCCTGCTAATACTTCTGTCTTGTGTATAGTAGGGCCATTTTGGATACAAAAGGATCGGCACATGGACAATAAGTTCTTAGTATACATACTGTATCAGATAATGTAGTAGATTTTTTTCCCAGTCACAAATGACTTATGGGTGCCTTCTTGGTTTGATGGGGTGAAAGGTGAATTGTGAGACCTTATTAGTAGGCAGCCAGAAAACCTTAGAAATGCCTGGATGATATATACATTGGATATTTTTACACAATGAGGCAGATGAGACAGTATTGTGGAAACTATCTACAGAAACAACTGGATCCAGAGGAGGGCAACCAAAATGGTGAAAGATCTGGAAACCATGCCCTATGAGGAGAGATTATATGTTAGCCCTTTTTAAATACCTGAAGGGATATTATATTGAGGATGGAGCAAGCTTGTTTTCTGCTCCAGAGAATAGGACCCAGAGCATTGGATTCAATGGAACTTCTTGACAGTAAGAGCTGTTCAACAGTGGAACACACTTCCTCAGAGTGTAGTGGAGTCTCCTTCTTTGGGGTTTTGGATCACCATTTGTCAGGAGTGCTCTGATTGTGTATTCTGGCATGGCAGGAGTTGGACTTGATGGCCCTTGTGGTCTCTTCCAACTTTTCAATTTTATGATTCTATGATCCCAAATCACATCAACCAGCATGATCAAATGTCAGGTAGGAAGGGGGTCACAGTCCAACAAGATCTGCAGGACTGCAGATTTTTCCACCCTGTGTTAAACCTCCTTATGCAAGGAGGACAATGTAATAAGCAGCCATGGGTGTGTACTGCTTATTGGTACTTGTTCCATAATATTTCAGGAAAGATGTCTACTGGCATTATGCCCCTGCACCACTATTTGCCTTTGGAGGTCATGGTATATGCCTTTTCGTTTCTTTCTCCACTGCTGACTAACTTATGAGAGGACATTTGGAGGCAAAACATGCTCAAAAGTTCCAGCTGACAGGAACAGACAGTTTACTTCCATTTGCAATAGCATTTAAATCTTTCCAGCCTGCTCTCTATGTTCAGATAAAAAACTGGAGGGGGAAGCAGGAAAAGATAGAGGGATAACATCCTTGAATCTTAATCATGCAACATTCTATATATTTCAAATGGAATTTTTGAAAATGTTTGCTTAGCCAAAAGTTGCCATTAGCATCTCACCTTGAACACCTGACAGACAGCTTCATCTAGCATTTTCCAATCCAATTTCCCACTTAGTTTACTACTGCCCAGATAAAACTCCTGCTGCTTCAGGTCCTGGAAGCCAAAAGGGAAATATAAACATACAGCTAGGAATGTAAACCTCCGCCACCAGATTGTAATGGCAATTGGATTCTCTTGGTAGAGATCCCACACCATATGATGTGGCTGGAAGGCATTGCCCCCAGATAATGACCCTCCCTACCCTTTTAGTGGTGTTTACCCCTTTGATGATGTGCTGAGGTGGCATGCGCACTACAATTCGTAGTGTCACCTCATCCTTCTGAGTGCCAGCAGTGATGCCATCCATTGGTGACAGCTCTGAATGGAGAAAGACACAGTATATAGTCTGAGCAAAAGCAGACAGCCATTATCATGGGATGGTGTTGCCAGAAACTCTCATGTATCTGACAAGAAAAACCCTTCTTGTTCTCTCATGCTTCAGCTTCTGCCCTCATGCTTCCCCTCAGAGCCTAAAACAACTCCTTATATTTGAAAATACAAATTCTTTTTCTCCTTTAGCATTAATTCACCTTTGTAAAACTCTTCAATGCAACTCTTCTGTTACTCTGGCCTTAATCTCTCCCTCTCTCACATGCACACTTGGCAATTTTTCTGACAACTGAATGTCAGTAAAATCGCAGGGCTGTGTACTTAAAGCAGAATTAGAATGTGCCCAAATAGCACAAAAAAATCTCTCTAAGGCAAAGCATGGCAAGTTGTATCCTCTAACCCCAGTTAATCCCAACAAGATCCCAGTTCTCCATTTTGAATCCCTCCTCTGGCCCACCTATCACACATAGAGAAGCTTACATAAACAAAGAAACAGAAATTTTGCAGCCGAAAATAAACTGCTATTGGTAGCTTTGGGGCTTTCATTTCTCTGAGTTTTTTTTCTCTCTTAATGTTTTTACCTGTATCAGTCAAGCTAGGACTGAAAGAGTGAGTAAGCTGGAGCCCCAGAGATCGCCTGGGGGAGGAGGTGGCAGTTGAGCTCAAGACGTGGCTGGGGATAGAGCTTGGCACAGAGGAGGGCCCAGGAGCCACCTTCAGTCGGTCATTCTCTGCTTTCAACAGATCCACTTCCAGCTACAAGAAATGGAGAGACAGAGTAGGGTTAGGATGAGACATCCAGTTGCAGCATGAAGGATTGCATGAGCTAATTAATCCAAGGATGATGTTTCAGACAGTCATTCACAAACAAACAAGATCCCAAGGTCCCTTTCCTACCAGAAGAGCAAGTGGCTGGCAAGCTCTAATTCTAGCTCACTGGCAATGTTGTCAAATCATAAATAATGACAGTTAAACATCAAAGGAGAGAGCACACCTAGGCAAACTGTTGCTTAAACAAGACAGAGCCACTTTGAGCTCCAAAAGCCACAGACTAGATCTTGCTCACTCTTGAAAATGGCATTCCCTCAAAACCTCCTTAATGTAATGCTTTCCAGATGTGTTGGTTACAATTCCATAACCCCAAGATACCATGGCCAATAGGTGCACAAGCTCGGGCTTATGGGGGTGGTTGTACAGTACACCTGAAGGGCTCTGTGTTGAGAGAGAGACATAATAATAATAATAATAATAATAATAATAATAATGATGATGTTTATTTTTATCCTGCCCCTCTGCAGTGCAATCGGGGCGGTGTACAGCAAATTAAAACAACATCACAAGTTAAAACAAATCCAACAATCCCTTCCCTAACCCATCCACCCCTTAAAAATATATTAAACTATTACAAAATTAAAAACAAGATAAAAACAATATGGTACAATCATACATATAGCAGCTTGGCAGAGGCAGTTAGAGAGCCAGAATCATTGTCTTCTCCTTATACTTTCTTTTGGGCCGGGATGTTATTCAGGGAAGGCCTGCTGGAAAAGATCCGTCTTTACTGCTTTTTTAAAGCAGTCAAGAGTTGTAATGAGATGGATCTCATCTGGCAGGCTATTCCATTATCTGGGAGCAGAGACAGAGAAGGTCCTCTGAGAGGTTGCCAACAGCCCAGTTTTTATGGGCTGTAACAGGTTCCTCCCAGAGGACCAAAGTGCTCGGGGGAGGGGTCATAGGGAAGGAGGCGGTCCCGAAGATAAGTTGGACCTGTAGGGCTTTAAAGGTGATAACCAACACCTTTTACTGTGCTCAGAAACTAATGAGCAGCCAGTGGAGAGATTTCAGCACTGGTGTAATGTGCTCTCTCCTAGATGTACCAATAAGTAACCTGGCTGCCATATTTTGGACTAATTGAAGTTTCCGAGTTAAGCACAAGGGTAGCCCCATGTAGAGTGAGTTACAGAAGTCCACTTCTGTACTTCATCAATATCAGACAACGTCAGCTCTTCATTGGATAAGGCAATGTTGCTAGCTTTCGCTGTAATCTGACCAAATGCTTTCACCATGGCAGCTACGCCTATGGTATACCCACCTGCATATTGTGCATAGTTTCACGCAGCTGGTCCAGTTGGTGGGCCGAGTTTAAGGCTTCAAGACGTATGTCAGTCAGTTTCATCTCCTTTTCCCACAGCTCTGAGCGCAGCTCTGAGACCTCCTTTTTCTCTGGCTCTTCCTCTTCATTGGTCTGGAAGAGCCTGTGCAAGTGAGAGAGGATCTGAGACAGGTGCACAAATGCCAGTGAAGGCTAGAGCAGGCAGAGGCTGAGGATTCCTGTGACAGCTGAGGATGTCTGTGCCAGACTAAGGATCTTTGGGAGCAGGCAACTGACACTCACTGCTGTGTTTTGCTGCTAGAGTGTGGAACCTCTGCAGTGCCCATAAGCATGGGACAGGTGTTCTGCAGATTACTGCTACACTATTTAGTCTTTCCTGAATACAACCAGCCAATGTAGAAAGTGTTCTATGTGGTGCTTTCTACACTCCACGACATCCAGAAGTATTACCCCAAAGTAGAGGGTTGGAGATTGACTGTAAAACACCGTTGGCTGGATCCAGACTGGTTATACCAAAAACAGAAGGGGTTTTGCAGGAAGAGGACAGAAGAAAAATATTCTCACTGATTTACACTAATCCCACCCCACCCCACCCCCATCACACACTACATCTCATTCAATTCTATAGGATCTCCCTCCACAGTGGATTTTCATGGAGCTGTGGGGATGGTGAAATAAGTGGATACTTGTCAAAACAAAACAAAACCTTCTCACCTCTCCCACTTCAGCTGGGATTAGTAAATCTACACTAGCAACAAGACTGGATGCAATGCAACATGGTTAATGGAGAAAATCTCATTGCTCATCTCACAAATGTAGGAATCTAAGACTAACAAAACAGTGACCCATTCAAATCCATCTAGCTGCAGCATATTGTACCATTCTGCCCCTGGCGATGGATCATCCAGGTAGGATTGGAAGGGTAATTCATAGCAGGTAAAGATGCTCCAAATGCCAAACTACTCTTGAACATTCAATCCCCAGATGGCATAGAGCTGGACTTACTCAGTGGTATCAATCCCCACAGAAGATGAATTGGAAGATTTGATGGAGGGTGAGGCTGTCTCTGTGGATCCATGTTGCAGTTTGGGAGAAGATGGTGCTGAAGAGTCTGGGGTGGCAATTTCCTCTATGTCAGAATAGGATGAGGCAGATTTGGGGCCCTTCTTGATGCTGAAAGCCTTGTTGAAAGAACTTCTCAACTGAAGGGGAAAATGGAGATGCAGAAAAGGTTGGGAAAGCCCCCCCAAGACTCACTTTTGGAAAGTAGAGGATGCTGAACCATGAGATAAGCAGATGACAGAGGCAATGTATGCCTATGTTACATTGCACACTGTAACAAAATGCAGCTTCTCTACACTGTGCTTTCTACTGTTTCACAATTCAGGACATAATTCAGGATTCTAGATTCACGTCTGATCTGCTTCTCACCCCATCTCAAAAACCAAGTATTGCCATCACCTCAGACAACACACATTTCTTAAGTTAACATTCTCTCAACACCCCTTGAAAGAGTGTGAACTCAGGATCCTTACTTTGGTTTATTAAGTTTTGGTTCCATCATTACAACCTTTATCACCAATTAATCTTTTCTCCACTCATAAGCATGCACTGAAAGGCTTGGGTTTTTAGTAGTCATTAAACACCATGAATACAAGCATCCAAAAAGGGTCCAATTTTAAGAGGGATCTAATTTACTTTAAAACACATCTTATTTATACTCCACAAGCAACTAAGCAGTAGATTCTAGAATGCTCAGCATGAGGATCCAGAGGCAATACTGGTTGCTTTCAAGCATGCCAATTTCCACAGCTTGATATCTCAGAGTTCAAGGAGTATGAGCACCTCTACTCCTCCAAGAAATGTTTATCCTATCAAGCCCAGTCTGCTCCTGGCCAGGAAGCTGAAATGGTAGCAAATGTTCTTATTTCACAATGAAAAGTATCAGGCTGCTCTTGGGATCTTTAACCATAAGCCATAAAACTGTGCCCATGAGAGAAGTTAAACTTACAAATGATGTTTACATGGGGGCAAGTAAGGGATATAAGAAGCCCAAGGCATGATCTATGGCTCCTAAGGGATTAACTGTCTCAGGTTGGTAAAGAAACAGACATGAACCAAACTCTTTTAAAAAAATTTCAGTGAGAAAGTAAACATCTGATCTATCCTACCTACTACAGAAACAACAGGGGCAATTTACAGAAACAACAAGGGCAATTTAAACAAGCAGAAATTAGGCTTGTTTAAATATGCACAACAGTTCATAGCCATAAGCATGTTCACAGTCAGCAGCTGAGATCATGCATTTAAGGGCTGCTACTTCGTGCAATGTGTAGAAGCTACCAAAAAAAATCCTTCCTGTCAGAGTGTGCTGTGTTTCTTGCATCTTTCTGAAGCTAGGGAAATGCTAGTTGGCCTTATAGTAGCAACTTTATACAGGCATACATATAATCAGTAATATATCATACCACTGCATAGTATGTGTGCATGCACACACATATGTACATATGGCATTATTTGTCTGCAATGCAATGCAATCTAATACCATCACCCCAGACAGCAAATCTGGAGTTTTAGTGACATTAAAATAATTTAATGTTTGCTACTTTTTTTCCTTCCCCAAAGCTGTAATCCTGATGGGGAAGAGTACTGGGATACAATAAATAAACTCCTATGCAGAACATAAGGGAAAAGGGAAAGAGCATCCTGAGTCTATTCTGTCACTGTTATTGGAAGAGTGCATTCATTTCATATAGTTTGCATTCATTTCATCACAGCTACAGGTATCAGGGCTGGATGTTAACATATGTACTAGACTTATTGTTGTGATGGGTGGAGGAACCTCAAATCCGACTCTTGAATCTACTCATTATCATGGCATGATGTTGCCAGTATTTTTTAATACATTGGCATTTATAGAGCATGACACAGAAAAAGGTGCAGGGTACAAACAGGCCCTTGCTGGCCCTTCTGATCCAGTCAGGCTTGTACATTTAAAAATTGTTTGTGGTCCAATCAGACTTCATGGCCAATCCATACATCCAGAGCATCCTGTTTCCTGCAAAGTTTGATACAAGCCTGCTAAATAAGAATGATAGGCTGTTCTCCTTTCCTCAAAAACATGTAGCCTCTTTGTTTTTAATGGAAACTATGCATAAAGCCAACGAGCCATGATCCAAGTATCTCATTCATCTCACATTCAAAGCTTAGGCTGCTGAGAGACTGGATAAGTAGAATATTACAAAACAAAATAGAACAAAACAACCCACAGTCAAATCCAACATGGCTATATGCTTTGTGCTTGAGGGGAATAATTAATGTGCAATTCCAACCATGTTCAAGCAGAGCATGCAACATGCATACACACACACTCACACGGGCACAAAGCAAGCATCAATCCACACATGTATCAAGGCAGTAGCAGGGAGAACAGCTGCTGTAATGGACAAAGGTGCTACTGGGATGGGGAGGATTTGTTTGCTATCCTCTCCACAAATCAGTTTGGGAGTACACAAGTGGCCAAGGGACTGGAGCTGTGTCTGCTTGAACCTCTGCTACCATCTCACTTGGCTTCAAATGGCATTTAAAGACAAACAATGTTTCCCATAATGATAAGACTGTACTGAGGAGAAAGATGGGTTGGTATTGCAGATTGGAAATCTGGCTCCCAACAACTTAAGTAATGATTTGGAATTCATTCTCCTGCTTTCTAGCCTGGATTTCTACATACTCCCTACATTTCCTTTCTTCTGCCAAGTATCTGTAACAAATCCATAGGGCTATACCAGGGGTGGGAATCACATAGCCCTACAGATGTTGGCAGACTACAACTCCTAGCATTCTACATTAATAATACTGTTTAGGGTTGCTGGAACCTGCAGTCCACCAACTTCTGGTTGGCAGCATCGATTTCATCACTTTGTTATACACAAGGACATCTGCAAGGATAAAATACTCTTCTCCTATGCAAACCACTAGAGGCCAATTATGAGATGGAGGCACACTTTCTTGCAGGAAGATTTTTATACTGTTTTGTAAGCATATATAAATGCCATGTATGCACTTGTTTTTAACTGTTTTATTTTACTATTCCTTATATATTGTACTTTTTTACATGGAAGCAAATATGACACATATTTACATGCAGTTATTGTGTAATCCCAGCTCAGCCATGAAAACCCACTGGCTGATCTTGGGCAAGTCACACTCTTTCAGTCTCAGAGGATGGCAATGGCAAGTCTGGAGAATCTTGCTGAGAAAACTCTGTGATAGGCTTGCCTTAGGGTTGTCCTACATCGGAAATGGCTTGAAGGTGCACAACACAACACACATTATGTAATTAATGTTATATTATCAGTAATGCATATGTTTTTGACCTTTTCTGACAAACCTGAAAAAGCCTTTACAAATATTTTCTGGCTGGAACAAATTTGACTACTTTTAAAAATAAATCCATCTCTCACTCTCTTTTTACTATTATTATAAGACTGTCTCTCTTTTGCATTGAGTTCAACTGGTATTTGTGAGGATCTGGGTTTTCCTCCATTCCACTTTTCTAGTTTGCTGTAAGCTGTGACAACACTGAACTGTTGCTGTTCATTCTAGAGACAGTCCTGATCTTATTGGCATCAATGCTTAATATGCCTCCACGTATGAAGACTTTTTAGTTCTGGTACCTGCCAGTTTTGATTCATGACTTTGGCCTGGCAGATATGAGAAGTAATTCTTCTCTGAATCTTAAAGCTTGGACCATTTGAAAAAGACTAATGTTAGAGAAGTAAGAGTCCTACACAAAGTTTAGATGTGATCTTGGGTTTAAAAGACATAGCCAGAGTGCTAGAGTAGATCTGTTTATTTATTTAAAGGGTTAAATATTCCATCCTTTAATAGATTTCCCAAGGGTAGCTTAGAAAAATATCCAGATAGATGATCTCTGCAACAAAGTCCACCCCTTAATGGAAGTCAAGAGAAATTGTCCAGTTTGCAAATCTGCATCTACACCTGCATCTGTATCTGTATCTGTATGTGCATCTATATCTGTCTGTCTAATCTAATTTAACCATTCCCCAGCAAGAAAAAGGAAGATACAAACACATCTATCAATATGGGGAGTGGCATTTACAAAAAACATTGTATTCATGACATACACCCTCCCTTCATTTTTCAGGTGACAAAAGAAGGATATTACATTCTATTATTAAACTACCTCCTAGTGAGTACTCTTCCCCTCATGCATAAATTCTCTGAGGTCCTTTTTCTGTTGACTTTCTAGACTTTAAGCAGACTTGCCAGGTTGGGTAGCACTGGAGTGAATTCAAGGCCATGTTAAGAAACAGATGTGAAGCTTTCCCCCAGCACCAGTGCAGTGGCCCCTTGCTGTGTGGCTTGGAAGTGCAAGTGTAAGAGTGAATGGGATGGTTAGTTTCACAAGTGCTGTGTAGTCCCAAGACAATGGGGTGACCAGTCAGGAATAAAACACAAGGAAAGGACCGGTGAAGGCAGTGGTGAGGTGGGGGAGGAGGGAAGTTTGACGCTTACCTCATACACCTGGAAAAAAAGGGTTGGGATCAGCATTGAAGGAAGAGGAGGGGAAAAAAACACAGCAAGACTTAATCATGCGTTCAGCTCAGATCCCTGCCTGCCAGAAGGTGGGGTGCTTGGACAGCCCACAGAATCCAGAGCAGTCTTCTGTACCAGCCTTCCTAAAGGGATCATATACTTACTGAGCTGAGAAGTAACTATGAATGACCTCTCACCCCCCTTTGGCTTTAATGGGGAAAGGCAAGACTGCACAGTGCACATAGAGGAAGACAAGGAGCACATCAGCTGCACAAGTAATACCTTGCCATGCAAAAAGATTGTGACGCAATCATTATTTTAAGAGTCAAGTTTTTTATTGTAAGTATTTCACATGTGTTTTAAAATGTTATCAGTATGTTTCAACTCAGCTCACTGTTTTCATTTTTATGATAACCTTAAAGCCTGAAACCATTTCTGGTCTCATTCCTGATTCAGAATAACCTGCTAAAGTGAAAGCAAAAAAAAAAAAAAAAAGCTTAAAGGTTACCTAGCAGAGAGGAAGCTGAGAAAAGGTAGGTCACTGAACTTGAAGCATGCTAGGAACATTTTAAGTGTATGTAGAATTATTACAATAAAAACCTGACTTTAAAAACAAAACAAAAACAATGATAGCATCACTGTTACGTTAGCACCCCTGTCCACCTGTTGGGCCAGCACATCCACACGATGACTCAGACTAGCACATCTGGTGACCAACACTTAATAACAGATCCAGCCTGTGAGCCAGAGCAGATTTTCATTTATATTCTAGAGCAAAAGAGAAGCAAAGTAATTACTTAACCAAATGTCTGCTTCATGTAATCACTAGCATTTCCACAAACTAGTAGCCCTGATACCTCCGTTACTTCAGTACTAGCTCAGTACAGAGAACAAGTTTTCACCCCCACGTACAGCCAACTTATTTCCCCTGCCTTCTTTCCTCTTTAACCTACCCAGCTTTTCTTTTTCTTCTTCTTGGCATCTGCATCCTTGCCACTGCCAATGCTCGAATGGCTGGTGATGCTGTTCAGGCTAGATATGCTGTCTGAGGAGTTTTGCCTCTTGATCCGCAACTCTGGAGATACAGCAAAGCAAGGACACACTCACGGTCTATAGAGGATCATTATTGCAGGCACTCAGGTGATCAGCTACTGCTTTTCAGCTTCAGCCCCAAACCCAACTAGCAGAGAGAACTATTTCTCTGTGCTTTGTTCCTGGTTATTTAGTATAAACACAGCTAGACCTCTGCCTGGGAGAAAAACTGGTCATCTAAAAAGCATAAAGCATAAAGTCAAGAGGGACATAGAGAAAATAGTAGAGAAGAGACCCATTCACTTCCTGGTTCAGAGAAAAGCCTCCCCTAGACATAAATTAGCCCAGAAAGGGACAAAAACATGATGAGACTGCCCCCTTGGAATCCTCCCCTATATCTTCATCAGTCCTTTCCTCATTGCCACAAAAAGTTACAAAATGAGGCTATGAGTTAAGTAAGATGTGTAGCCCCCAGACCTTGATGGTTAAGGACTACCACTGCCCTAACAGAAGCTAGTTGGCCATGTATTCAAGCACAGAAGATGTAGATCTACAAGGACACTGCATAGAAGGCTGTGCTCACCTTTGGGTGTGATGTCAGTCCCATTTAGAGCTCCCTGGATAACAGCCTGGGCTTCAGAGTTCTTTTTCTTTAAGAAATCAATAGTTTCCCGCAAGTCCACCAGCTCAGTGTCCTGAAAGATGATTACAATGGATGAATTCTTTGGGCAATTTTAATTTACTAATTGGGGAAGAATAGCTGGGGAATGGAATGAGGTAGATAATAAGAGTATGCAGCTGGAGCACTGGTATCATCAGCTACTGGAGCTCTAAGAAAACAGTGAGACCTACCAGTTCCCACTCCTATTTAAATCCATCCCACCCCCTTGCACCAGCCCAGCAATCCAAGCAGCCCTAAGCAGCTGGTGCTAGCCTCTATGTTCATTTCCCTCAATGAAGCCAAATAGGAATTATGGGATAAATAGTGTGGCTAGCACTTACAGAACCTGGAGAGGGCTGGTGGTTCTGTTGAGGCCTTGGTCTCACTATGAAATGGCCACAGATGCAATAGCTTCTAAGTACCCAATCCAGTGCTGTGGAGCCCATAATTATCTTGTTTTACAGAAGATCTATAGGCAGTGAAACAGGCTATATCAGGGGTAGGCAACCTTTCCCCTTTAAGGGCCAAGGGACTTCAGCTACCAGAATCCCAGGAGCTATTGGCCAACATGGGACTATTGGCCAATATGGCTGAGGCTTCTGGGAGCTGAAGTCCCTTGGCCCTTAAAGGGGAAAGGTTGCCTACCCCTGGGCTAGATGAAAGCTAGAGTGTAGGTGACATATTATGCAGCAGTGAAGGTGACAAAAAGAACTTTATTCCTTCTCTAGTTTGTCTTCAGCATACCATCCAGCACAGCTTTTCCAAGTGGTGAGGAGCCTAAGCAGACTTGCCAGGTTGGGTAGCACTGGAGTGAATTCAAAGTGAAGTGGTGAGGAGCCTATTTGTATCAGACTCAGAGGCCAGGATTAGAACCAACAGTTGTCTGCTGTGCTAAATTTGCTGGGCACTTTGTGCAGAAAGTCACTCTTCATTTCAGAATTCAGAATTTGATGTCACAGTTATTGCAGAGTCTAGGGCTGTTTCCAGGGCACCCTCTGGTCAATTTTCTTTGGATCAGTTTTAGTTGTTACAGCCTGATGATGTGAACAAGATGCTTGAATTGGTCTGTCCCATCATGTATTCTCTTAACCCTTGTCCATCTTGGCTCTTAAGATCTAGCAGGCATGGACTGATTAAGTGGATCCAAGAGGTGGTGAATGTCTCACAATGTCAGAAGGAAGTGCCTGCTGCCTTGTAAGAGACTGTAGTGTGCCTTCTGATGAGCAGGTAGGTAGTACTCCTAGATCCATCCATGTCACTGGAGTTTGGGAGTACTCCTAGATCCATCCATGTCACTGGAGGCTCAGCTAGATTCAGTGGCTTGGAGAGCTTGGAGCCAGCTTCAACTAGTCTGCCAGTTACAGCCTTTCCTGGACATGGACTACTGCAATTGAACTCCATTCAGTTATAATATAACACCAGTTCTGCACTGGCTGCTAATACATTTCCATTGTGAATTCAAGGTGCTGGCAGTTACATTTAAAACCCTAAATGATTGGGACTTCAATACATGAGGGAGCACCTCTTTATATATATATATATGTCTGCCTAAGAATTGAGATCTATTGGAGGGGTTCATCCTTTGTGTCCCATCAGTAGGGGCAATACATTGGGGAGGACATGAGAGAGGGCCTTTTCTGCAGAGACACCTCATTTGTGGAATTCTGAGCACTCGATTGGAATCAATGATGAAATCATTTCAGCACCAAGCTAAAACTTGGCCTTTGGGTCAAATTGATTTTATCCAGGCTGCACATGTTTCAACATTGTTTTATCCAGTTTTAAATTGTCTGTTTTTAATTCAGAAACTATATATATTTAATCTTTTCAAATGTTGTAATTATTTATTGTTTTAAATTGATTTTATTGTAAGCCATCCTGATACCTTCAGGTGGGATATAAATACTTCAATAAAGAAATAAAAAAAAATAAAAATATTGACTTTAGAACTAGAAGTTCCAGACTCTGCTACCAAAACCAGGTATGCTTGTCAAGAGCCAATGACAAAAAAGAACCCCCCAAAAAAAGAACCAAAAGTCCACAGGAAAACCATGCTCCATTTTCCATTAACAATCTTCATATTTGTATGTTTGAGAAGGAAGTCTTTTTAATACTTCTCTATTTGTACCTGCTGGTATAAACAGGATAAACCTACTTGTATTTCAACTTGTTATCCTTCCAGTTATAGGGATGCACAAGTCATGGGGAGAAATAATTGTTTTGTGCAAAAAATAAACGAACAAGACAGAAGCTGTGATCAGGCAACAGGAGATTTCCCTAGGTGTATGGAAGGTTTTGCTTTCAATTGAGCTACTAGTATAAATGTCAGTCAAATATCATTTGCAAAGGCAAACCCACTCTAAACAAATCTTTCCCAGAAAATCCCATGACTGGGTTGCCATACATGGGAATGCATTTGAAGTCACACAGCAACAATGAATGAAAGTATAATAAATAATCATTACTTTCTTCATTCCTTCTCTCTATGTCCAGAGCCTTAAGACAGAGGACAGTAACTGCACCTTTAACAGAGATTTCATTTGACTCTGAGTAGTGTGACCTTGAAGGGGAAGAGGCAGAAGGCAAAGAAAGAAGAGACCCATGTAAGCTGAGATCTTCTCACAGAACTTACCTTCTCTTCTGCAGTCTCTGCAAGCTGTCGGAGACGTGATGTCATGTTCACCAGGCTCTGTTCAAAAGCGGCTACTAAGTTAGCCTGGAAAAAGAAAAAGAAAAAGAGTCCCATGGTCATACACAAATAATAAATAGCATCACACAATGAAACAGTATGATTGGGAGTGGGGGGAACTATAGTTCACCAAGACAGGTTGTGATAATGTTAATTATTTCTTCTCAATGTAGGAAGAGAGGAAGATCCCCGGCTTCCTCAAGATGAAAGTGGATGAGTTCCACCCAGTCCTAGCACAAATGTTCTGCTAAAGCCTGGGATCTGTGGTGGTTGTGTGCTTGCAAGGAACAGGTGCAGAACCATAACATATGTCTCTAGCTCTGAAATGAAAGATGGAGTCACAAACATTTGCCTCTGTGCCTCCAAAGGCTGACCATAATCCAAAAGTACAGCACACCAAGAGACCACCTATCTCTCTCTTCTGGCTTTAAGCTAGAGAGGGCGAACAGAGGTACATGGCTTGTCTTTCCACTTAACAGAGCTTGGAGTCCCTGCTGGGTATAGAGACTGACATGTTTCTCCCAGCCAGAGCTGAGCTGGAATGGAGAAATGGAAGTATCTGGGCTTGTCCTGTACCTGTTGGGTACACTAGCCACTGAATGTACCTCCATCACCCTCCATCTTCGAGTACTGAATTGGACAAAGTCTTATTTTCTGTCCTGCCAGTTGCAACTTGGGGCTGGAGAGGAAAAAGAGATTCCCCAGCCCACGCCTACTCCTGACTTTATGGGGGATTAGACAAATAAAGATGGGTTGAGGTTTACTGACCTCTTGTAGGTTCCCAGGTTCAATTCTTAGTATTTAAGAAAAGGCCCACCCCTTTTCATCTAAGACCCTGAAGAGAAAACTGAGAAACTGTGCACTAGCAAAGCGATACATGTCCTTCCATACTAAATATGAAAAAGTCCTCCCCCAACACACACAAAATATATGCCACTTCCCAGTTTACGATGGCCATTTCCTTGTATTTGCTACAAAACAGCCACATAAAGCCACTGGGTCATCTTGGGCAAGTCACACTTCCTCAGCCTTAGAAGAATGGCAATGGAAAACACTCTCTGAAGAAACATGCCAAGAAACCCCCATGATAGGTTCACCTTGGGTTGCCATATGTCAGAAATGACTTGAAAGCACACAACAACAACACAATTAGAGCTCTGGATTGCAAGGTCACCATGGGCAATGAGAATTGCCCAGATTCTGCCCAAATCCAGTTGCTTAATCAGAAACAGAACCTCCAGGTGGAATGTATTTCTAAGTATCTGTGCTGGAGAATGCAAGGTAACAAAATATAAAGGGAATATACTGTTCTGGATTGCAGAGAGGGGCTTCAAAGGGTGCAAGGCTGCATTCATACTGACAACAAGCCATATTTCTCAATGCATGACACTTCTTGCTAAGTTGCAGCTGTACCAACACAGACCAAATATGGCAACTCACATTGGCTGAGAGCTGGGATGTCAGTGTGGCCACCTTCTCTTGGGATGACTCCAGCTCACGCCGCAGTTTACGAATTTGCTGCAGGAGAAACAGAAAGGAGGGAAAGAGAGGAGAGGAAAGTCAGGGAACAGGAAAGCCCCTGGCTCTCCACCAACGGTCAAGAGCAACTCAGTAGCAGGGAGGAAAGAGAAGATCTTACTGTACCTCAGACTGCATCCTCTCCTCAGCCTGGCAGCACATGATGGGGCAGAGGAGAGACAGAGAGGGAAGTGGTTAGGGTGTAAGAAGAAGAGTCATTCCAGCCACAGGCAAGCAGACATGCAGAGAACCCAGGACCTTTACCACTACAAGTCTCTGCATACACACATGCACCTGCCACATCCCCTTCCCAGTAGCAATGCAACTCAGCTAACTGTTTTCCACCCTGCAGACACAATATGCCATGCTTTGAATTAACAGTACCCGACTCCATTCCATTAGAATAGAGTGAAGGAAAAAGAGCATAGGTGCCTGCTGGAAGACAACACAGAGAACCAAATGAATGGGATAAGCTGGGCAAAGTAGGGAACACTGCTTACTGAGGAGTATGTAGAGGAAGCACTGGAAGCCAGGGACAGCACGGATCCATGAACTGTAATAAAAGAGAGGGGAGAAAAAAGAGAAAGAGAGAGATGTGTCATGGGACAACTCATGGCCATGGAAGAGAGAATAACTGGACACAAGAAAGGCCTAGGGAGCATTAGCACACATGGGTAGTAGGGCAGTGATGGGAACTTATGAGATCAGGTGTGCAAAAGAGCAGGACTGACACCAATAATGGAATTTTATGATGGCAAATTCAGGATATCTATTAAGAAATCTGACTATTTAGAAGAAACAGATGGGATTCTTTTGCCAACCCATGCTTATAATGCTTTCTGTGAACACACTAAAGAGGACCACCCATCTGACTATTCTTCTAATAAGGGATTTCTTGAGCAAAGGGAAAACATCTTGGTAGCACAGCATCACAGGGGTTTCTTCTTTGTTCTTTTAAAATAAAATACATTCATTTAATGTGAACTATTAAGTACAAATGGACATTCAGTATGCCACCAAAACAGCAAATGTAAGGGAACCAACCATGATAAGGGAAGATGCCTCTCCATTGCAGGCCCAACCAGAACCAATGCCCCTTCCCCACATGCATTGTTAGCCCAATATTGCCATATCCAGCATAACACTTTCTTAGGATGGACGATATAGATCCAGCATGAACACACATCCTAAAAAAGGAGGAGAAATAGCAGAAAAAGTAGAAACTACCTCTGCCCCATAGGAAAGCTGGTCCTCTGGACCAGGAAAGTTACCTGCCTACCAAATCTGCTGGACATATAGGGAGAAAAAACTGATGTTCAAAAGAGTACTGGCTATATCCATTCAGAACTCCCATCCCTAACTCCAGCATGGCAGTTTGAGCTTCTATATAGCAAGTACCATTTCCCCCAGGTGCACCAGCCATCTGCCAAGGCGTCCTTTGTTCTTGTGAAGACCTGATGGAGAGAATTTGTTGTGACTGTATCCCTCTCACCATTATTACTGAGGAGGAGACTCTTGTCCTCCTGGCTGGGTGCAGGACTCTCACCATCATCCACAGGGTCGCGGAAAGAGCCTGAGCGGATCATGCCCTTGGGCCGGTCTGCCAGGGAGAGGGTGCTGCCCATAGGGGAGGCGTTGTACAGCTCGAAGGTGGAGTCGTGGGTAGGAATGCTGTTAGAGCGGGTGATCCTCGGGGTGTTGGTTGCCGTGGGGCTCACTGCAGGACAAGGGGACGGGAAGGGAGAGGCTAATCAGAGCAGCTCAAAGCCAAGGACAGGGACTACGGAACAGGGTGTACTACAGGGAACAGGGATGACAGCCAGGATGGAGACAGAGGGAAAGGGCAGGAGGAGCAGATAAAGACCACAACTGGCATGCAAGCCTCAGTTGGTACCTGTGTATCTAGTATCTTTCATACTAGGTTACGTTTCATATTGTTAGGAACTCTGTGGGGGACAACATACAACACTTGCCTCTATTTCTTACTCCACTGTAAAGAGGGGATAATTTTCACTGGCTCAGCCTCATTCATTCATAGATCTCAAGACTGCTCAGCATACTCTAGTCCCCTTCCCCTTCAAAGGGCAGAGCAAAATGAAGAGGAAGTTTTCTTCCTATACTGAACACTTAGGATGGAAAGAACAAAAAATGCAAAAAACTTACTGCATCTTTTAGTTACACACTTATAACTGTACCGGAGTGTATAGAAGAGCCCCAATGGTTAATTGAAATGTGTGCTTGCTTGTTCTTCTACTTAAAAAAAAAATCCCTTGGTGGATATTTGCCCTTTCTGTCCTGTGGATCTTTCAGTTCTCTCTCTCTCTCTCTCACACACACACACATATTAGGGAAGAGATGTACACAATCAACCACTGGAATTTAATTTTCACTTTTTTCCAAAAAGAAAAAAAAGTGTTTTTCTCTGTGACATCATGATATTTTATGATTATTTTTTATCCAAGAGCATGACATAAAAATGAGAGATCTTCTGGAGCTTTGCAAATGCTCCCCAAAGCTGATATTCAAAACTCAAAAGAGAACTGAACTTTTGCAGTAAGGGAGCTATATAATTCTTCAGGTTGTTTGATCAAATTTGGGAAAGTTCCCCTGGCTGAACTAAACTCTAGGTAAAATCCCCTTTAAAATATATTTTAATACACTCTCCAATTAACATATATAACTCTAGGCAGAGGCTATTGCCAATAAGTCTGGCTCCTTTTAGAGCTAACCCACAAAACCCCCAGAAGGGCCAAGGGTGAAATGATTTGCATTGTTTTGGAAAGAGAGCAAGAAAGCTATTTCGCTTCCTTGATCTTTCTGTCTCTATCTCTCTGATTAACACTTTAAAAGCCACAGTCTATGTTGGAAGCTTTGGCAGATGGGGGGGCACTCAGGTTGCCATGAGCTTCCTTACCTAGAATGCCTGTGGGAATGATGCCAGCTAGCTAGTAGTGGCCAGACCTGTGTTAGTGCTGTCATCCCACTAACGTCAACACAAGTGACTGTGGTCTTCTAAACTGTTAAATTAAAAGAAAGACTTAGTGTCGATATGGAGGGAACCTTATTGCTGCCACAGTAAACCTCTGTCCCTTAAAGAGTGTCAGAAACTCAGAACAGATAGGCCAAATGATGTAGCTTCTAGCCATTTTGGAGTCATGGTGTTCAAATGATGCATGCCTCCAAAGCAGCCCAAAGCCATGCTGTCCTTTGGACTGGAGCAAAAAGGAGCTGGGATGATTCGGCTCCTGGAAGCCCCAGCAAGCACGACCTGTGCTGGAGTGGGAGGTGCAGTCAATGGGGTTTGGACCCACTTCTGGTCGGAGACGACTCAGGCCACTTTTCCCCACATCCAACTCCAATTTGTCACTAGCAGAAAGGGTGCTGAACTGAGGACAGCTGTTTCAATTCTGGCTAATCCGTGCCAGGCACATGGTTTTGGCAAAAGGATATAGGAAGAAGAGTAGCACAGGCAGGAGAGGGAGTAAAGGGTTTCTGCCTAAACTTTTGCTGAGTCAAGACTGGAGAACTTCCTTAAATTTGATTAGAGAAGATTAGGGGTTGCACAGCTTGTTCCCTACCAAGGCTTGAAAACTACCCTGTGCTGCATCCTGTGGGGCTTGTTCCAGTTCCCTAGAGCCTGAAAAAAATACCAGCCTCTAGAGACTTTATACAGTTCTAGGTGAGCTAAAACTATTGCTCAGGATTCAGACAAAAAGGAGAGAAACAACTTGGCTTTGTGCAATATGCAAAGGATCTTCTTCAAGAAACATAAACATTTTATTAAGAACACGAAGTGAACCTTCAGCACAGATCTATGATATTAAATCACTAACACTGTATTAATGGTAATAGCATTACCAATTAGTACTATATAAATGTAGTAATCCCTGTTTGTTTTCTTATTTGCACATTCATTCTGGCCAATAAATGGATGATCAAGATCATCCTGAATCATGAAACATTTGGGATAAATCTTCTTCCCTTCTGTGAGATTTTACTGCCATTTTGACTAGAAAGTTGGACTCCAACCTGCTCCATAGGCACACAGAATAATCTGTCTTTAGGTGCCATTACAGGAATGTCCTTCCATTATGTTAGGAAGAGCATCAAGAGACAGCCATGATCATCCACAGTTCAATGTGGCACATGACATTCTATCTTTCCCTTTCTACAGGAAAGGCAATAGCCTCCAGAGCACCACATGTCCCTAAATTGGTCCCTGGATAAGCTGGTAATCTTTTAGATGAGGAGTGTGAATTGTATGAACTCCAAATGCAAGTCCCAACAGCCCTAGCCAGCAATGTCAATGGTGAGGAATGTTGGGAACTGTCATTCAACATCTAGAGCAGAGAGTGAGCATAGTGGATCCCCAGAGTCATTTCTGTGACTCCCATGGCCCCCTTGGGAATTGCTTCTTTTTTTAAAAAAAGTACCATTTTTTTTTAAAAAAAAATGTTTGAATATTTTTCAAATTGATTTCAACAACTTATTTCCTCAAAAATATTCCCCAAGTCCTCTAGTGTATGTGGAGGCCATTATAACAACATTTGGAGGACTCCTGAGGTCCCATAGGAGTCAAAGAAACATTTCACAAAATTTTTGCAAAATTTTCAAAAAAATATCTGCCCCTCCCCCCATGCCCTCTAGTGATTGTGGGAGTTTCCATTATTATTTTGAACCCACTTTTGACCAATGTAGGCCCAATGAAGGCATTCTTTTGAAACAGAAAGTGAACAGGAAGTGACTTCCACTCTCAGTCATTTTTAAAGAGGCCTCTTCTAAGCCTAAAATAGTCCAACAAAACCCCAAAAACATGGTGAAAGTGCCCCTCCTTGTTCCCTAGAGGGCATTTGCAGCAAAAAAAATATTATTTTTCTGGTGGAAATGGGTTGTCTAGTAGGCGCAGACTTCCATGGTCTCTTGTGGGGCTGATGCAGTCTGCTATTTTTCAGCACTTCAACATCCCTGATCTAAAGAGCCACATAACTCCCATCCCAGTTGAGAAAGAAGAAAATTAAAGGAAAGGATTTCAGAAAAGTATAAACTGGTATCATCTTCAGCTAGACTGCACTAAATTAGAACAGATTCCCAAGCTTTGTGTTGTAAGAAAGCAGGGAAAAAGGGAAAACTAACCAATATTAGTGAGTGGAGCCTTTCCAACCAATGGCATAGAGATAGCAGGAGGGGAAGGCAGTTCAGATTGGTCATCTGACTCCTGAAGACCTCCGATTGTGTGGGAGTGCCGTCTCTCCTTGGCTTCCTCCTGAGACTGGACTTGATACCTGCTAAAGCCAAGGGACAGAGGAGTAAAATGAGACTGGCAGTATTTTGAAAGGAGGGAGTCATAAAATTGTTGGGAACTGTGGCTGGACATTGTTCATCTAGCCAGTCCTCAGAGTTATAACCAAGGAAATTAACTAATTCAGACTAGGATGTTAGAAAGATCATGGAACCAAGCCTGAGTTTATACATCTTTGCACATTCTATAGCAAGGATGGGAATCATGTAGCTGCTGGACCGAAACTCCCATCATTCACAGTACTGGCTGTACTGGCTAGAACTGTCAGGAGTTGTCAGCCCTGGAGAGCCTCCTGATTCCCACCTCTGTTCTATAGCAATGGTGACACTGAGAACTAATACACTAACTGGAGATTGATGCTGCCATTCCATGCACATTTACCTGTTAATAAGTCTTACTGATATCTATGAGAATTACTTCATTCATTCATAAATCCCAGCAAATAGTTGAACACAGGCAAGATTATTAATACAGGTCACAATTTTTAGTTAATGGTAAAATATGCAATTCTCTGCACAATATTGTATCCTTGTGTACACTATTTCTTAATACTGTGTGTTCTCTTCACTGCTACTGCAGCCTTCAGAAAACAAAAAATAAATGTTCCACAGAAATGACAAAGCTGTGCCTCCTCCTATCAGATGTGTAAAAGCTAAGAAAACCAAGACATGAAGGATATAACTAGATCCTTGTCTGTTCTGATCTGAACAGAAAGGGGATGGATCACTTTATAAATTAACATGGCAAATTGATTTCCTATGGGACCCTGTCTCTAGAATGACACAATAGATCAGGTTCCCCGCTTAAGCAGGTGACAAACAGAAGACACAAAATTATATATTTTTATTTATAATATATATAAATAAATTATATATTTCTGAAAAACACTGAATTGCTTTGGCTGATAATCATGTACTGGAAAACCCATAGTGAATAATGGGAGGAAGGACAGAGGATTACCTTAGACCCTTCTTCGGCAATGTATTCCGGTCACGGTTAGAGCTGTAGAGAAGAAAATGAATAGCAGTATTTGTTAATTGTATGCCTGGGTACAGCTGTGGTTCCTAGTAGATGAGAAAGGAGTTATGAAGATTTGGAAATGCAAAGCATACTCAGATAAGAATCCTGGAGTTTGCATTTCCATCTGTGGTGTCATTAGAATGTGCCACATTTCCAGATTTTTTTTTTTTAAAAAAAGGAATTGAAAGGTTTTACTAGATTTTATATGAAGATCCCATACTGCACTGAAATTCTACACCCTACCTTTTCATCTCCAAATAGTTTCTTGATAGTATTGTGAGAATTGTAATTACAGGGATTAGTAATTGCTTTATGAAAGAGCTGGCAATCGTGGGTCTTCCAGATAGTTTCGACTTCAATTCCCAGATGTCCTAGCCAGTATGGCTAATAGGAAGGGACTGTGAGAGATTAATTGTCCCAAAGATTGCTCAGCTCTACTTTTTGAAGAACTCATTTCTAAATTTTTCCAAGAGCTTAGGGGACATTCCATCACATAAAAACCTATCCCATTCCCCTTCTTCTACCTCTCCAGATGTGTGATTCTGGGACTTCCCATCCAGGTCATCTCACTGGGCTCCTCTTCAGCAGCAACAGGTGGGGTAGGAGAAGCAGTAGGAGCTGTTATATTGCCTGCTGAGAAGGCACTGTGTAGGCTCATAGGCATCTGTAAGGATTCCATGCTTCTGTGTAAGCCCGAAAGCTTTGGGTACATGCGAGTTTCCTTGGGGATGTTGAAGCCACCCATGAGCTCCAGGCCCTGGGAAAAGCTAGCAGAGTTAATATTAAGGACTGGAGCGGGGCTTGGTGTGAAGCATGATGTAAGGTGGCTGCCCACATTCACTGAAGCTGGGTGTGCCTCCTGCAGTTTGCCACCATGCATCTGGTGGAGCTCACTTGAAGAAGGAAGGTCCAGGCTGTTGGAGTTCACCTTGTCCAGGTTGGCCAAAGAAGGGGCTTTTACATAGCTTTTGGCAGCTGACCTGTAGGGGAGCAGCAGAGTATCAGGACACAGCTATCAGCAGAAGCCTAGGATTTTGCATGACTAAGGCCACACCATTCGTTGTTAAATACAAATGACAGCACCAAAACGAACCTTGACTTAATATCCGTAGAGTTTTGAGAACAAGATCTTTCATTTTAAGAAAAGCCTAGTTCCTACCAATTCTGATCAGGAAACTGGAGGGAGTGGATTATACAGAAGTTTACCCATACCAGCATGTATACACCTTCCTGTGACAATCAGGAGGCAATGAAACCATTCCAACTGTAAGAAAATCTGTATAGAGTGGGAAGTGAATAACCTGGCAGGACTTTGGTGTCTCAACAAACCATGCTTATAAAACTCACTTTCACCTGTTTGGGACTCATCATGCTGATATGTGCACCAAGTTCAAAGGTCTAGTCCATAACCAATAGTTTATATTTCAAGCCTTTTAGCAAGACATCTCTCTATGGGGTGATCACTGTGTTGTCCCAAAAAGTCATCCCACTGCAGTCAAGATCCAAGGGCAGCTTTGACACTATTTCCTTTCTCTGATAAGTTTGAATAATTAGGATCTTGGGTTCTAAGCTATATTTGCCTTGAAAAGTTGTTTGTAATGTATCTATATAGATATATACCTCAAGCCCTGTCAGCTAGAGCCTATGGATTTAGATATCATTCCATCAGTACAACTGAAATTATGGCCAGGACAGCACACTGATATCCATTTCTTCAAAGTTTTCATCAATCAGAAGAGACAGCTCTGCTTGCTATTTAAACCAGAGGATGTTTTACCTTATTCTTACCATCACCTGTGATAGACAATTGGCTCTGTCTTCCTCTAAAACTCTTTTAAAGGTATTACTCTTCTTCTGCTCTTTCTGCTAACAAGGTTAAAGGATGTTTCATTTTGTTTTAGCAAGTAATGAATTGTTGTTATTCATCCTTTATTCACTTTTTATGACACTGTTATTTTTCTTCACTAGAAATATATTACTGTTGCTGTTATTATTATTATTATCTGCTGCCTTTTCCCCTGACAAGGACTTATAGATGCTTACAAAGGTTGAACTAGATTCAGCTTTTGAATTCCTATTATGCACATATTAAAAATATGATTAAACAACAACAGGATTAAAAGCAGTAAAAAACAAGACCACTAAAGGGAAAACAACGAACAACCAGTATAGCACATGCTGAAAGGCTCTTTTCATCCTAAGCAATCAGCTATCAAACACCTGCCAAACCAAAAAGGCCTTCACCTACCTATGAAAGGACTGCAGGAAGGGTCTAGGCCAGGAGTAGGCAACCTTTCCCCTTTAAGGGTCGAGGGACTTCAGCTCCCAGAATCCCAGGAACTATTGGCCAACATGGGACTATTGGCTAACATGACTGAGGCTTCTGGGAGCTGAAGTCCCTCGGCCCTTAAAGGGGAAAGGTTGCCTACCCCTGGTCTAGCCTCTCTGGAAGGGGGTTCGAGCCTGGGAGCAACTACCAAGATGGCTCTCCCACATTTTCACATGCATCTGAGACTAGTGTTACTTTTCTGTTCTGCTTTGCTGTGGATTGTTTCAAGCACATTTTTTTTAGAAAAAACATAATATATAGAGGGACTGAGGGCCTTTGCAGACTGCCAGAAATAGTGCAAATTGAGTCCACTTTAAGGGTTAGGGTTAGTGCTAGGGAATCATGGGAATTGTTTTTTTTCCCTGAGACATTGAGCCTTCTCTGTCAGAGAGCTCTGGTGCCACAATAAAATACAGTTCCCATGATTCCCTAACCCTAACCCTAAAGTGGACTCAATTTGCACTATTTCTAGCAGTCTGCAAAGGCCTTAAGTGACTGATCGAGAATCAGTCAGAAGGTCTGACTTGCACTGACCTTGGTTTCTGTCTGGTGCCAAGACAAAATGTGGCTAAGCTTTGAGAACCTAATTTATTTCTTTAAAAATCTACATGCACATTGTTTTAACTCTTATATTCTATTTAGCTGTTTCAACTTGCTTAATGTTTTTAATTTGTTTTAATAGTTGTATTGTTTAAAGTTTTAAATTACTTTGAACTGTTTAAATTGTTTGCAATTGTACACTGCCCTGAGATCCCCCAATATAGGTTAGGATTTAAATATTTTAATTCAATAGTTCCCAAATGATGCGGTGGGACCCCCATGGGGGGTGTGAGACTTAGAGGTCTTGATCTCTCCGTGCCTTCTTCTCAGACTACACATGTGTTGAGTTTAATATTGAATTTACTTAAATAAAAGTTATGTTATTTTTTTATAAAATGTTTAAAATATAAACATGAATGTGTGGATACACACACTAAATAATTCTTTTTTTCATATACTACATTGAGTGCGGAGGGGGTGTTGAGTCCACATGTAGATATAAAGGGGTTCCCAAGGATAAAAAGTTTGAGTACCACTGTTTTAATTAATTGGTGACAAATCTCTTCCTAGCAGGGAGTGGAAAGAGCTCTTGATGTGTACAGTCTGAGAACACAATATCAATGGAGAAAGCAAGTCAAGCTTCAGGTCTCTTAAGAAATGCCCATGTTTCCTACCTGAGTGGGGTTGGTGGCAGCTCAGCCACTTTGGCAGAAGTCTGGTGGCCACTTTGAGCCTTTGGGGTGCTTTCGGGGGAGCCAATACTCTTGAGTGAGATACAGTCAGAGTCTAGTGCCACAGCTTTGGCTTTGGCTTTCTCTTTTTCTCTGTCCGTCTGATTCACTGGCACGGGTGTGCTTCGACCTGTGCCAATTTTAGAGGGCTCCTTGAGTCGTGACACAGAGATGCCCCCTTTGGTGCTGAGAAGGCTGGGGTCAATGCTGCTGCTGACAGGACGTGGACCACTACGCCCACCAGTCACACTCATGGAGCTAGATTTGGCTGGCCGTGGCAGGCTCCGGTATTGGATGTTGGTGCGGGCCCCAGGGGCCATAAAACCAGGTTCCCCGGCATTGGAAACATCCAGACTAGTTTTCCTGCCATTGATTGGCTTGACAGGGATACTGGAATTCTTCTGGATTTTGCCAAGTGTAGCTGACCCACCAGCTTGCATCACTGTGGCAGTGCCAGTTGCAGGAGGTGGCTTTTTGTTGTACCCAAAAGAACCAGAAGTGGTAGTTCGTGTGAGCCCAGATGGAGGCTTCTTGGCATCTGAAATCCTATCCCGGCCAGCATCAGAAGAAGAGCGTTGCAGGCCAGCATTCTTTACCGACAACTTGCTCTTGTCTGTTGCTTTTGCCTCAGGTTTACCTGAAAGAGAGAATCAAAAAGGTACCAATCAGAAAACAAAGAAGTTGGAGACTGTTAAAAGAAGAGGGCATTTCTACAGCCAACCTCAAAAGGTACTTTTCCTACTGTTTATCATACTGATGGAGCTACAGGAGTTCTTCATAATGGGGCCAATGGGGCTCCTAGGCTGATGTCTGTATGTGGATCTCCTATGCTCTATTGGACTTATTTTTCTTTTCATTAGTGAATTTATTCCAAATATTGGACTGGTTAATATAAAGCAAGAGCAAAAAAAAAAAAAAAGCACACTTTTTGATTTCCCTCTTCGAACAGAGGAAAAGAGAGACTGGTTGTGGCAGGCATTTCCTATGCCAGTGACTCCACTATAACTGCCAAACTCTTTCCTGACTGGTGGGAAAGGTAGAATTGACTCAAAGCCAATATTTCAATCTTCCACCTTTCATAATAAAGTTATAAGATGTACAGTTGATGAAAGTAGTGGTGACAGTTTGCTGAGTGCTAAACTCGATTTTCTTAGTCTGAAATCCAACAGGAAACAATGAATGGAAGTAAATATGCAAAAATCTCAGGGAGGTGTGCGTAAGAAGTACATCCACTACTGGTGGGTCATTTTCTAAGCACAAAAGATAGTCTTCCATAGGTATTAGCAGCCACAGATGTCAACACTCAACTTTGATTTGAGGGAAAAATTATGCTGAAGAACATGTTGTTTGACAAGGTACAGGGCTGAAGAACATGTTGTTTGACTCCAACTTCTGTCAATCCATGCAAACATTGGCAATAATGAGTGGTGTTGGAGAAAGTAGTTTATCAATATGGAGAAGGCCACAGGCTCCCCAGCTTCAAGCTAGCATCAAGCAATCAATTACAACTGCAATATTAGAATTTCTTGCAAATTCTTGCAAATTCAACATGAACAAATATTTCATCTAAAGTTTGGATAAGTTACTTTGGGGGCTATAGTTTGCAGAATCCCCCAGTTAACATTCTACAGTCCATAAAGTACCTTCTCCATGCTCTGATTTCATTGACCTACAGGTCTATGATGTCATGATACAATTTTGACTCCCTCAGTGCCTCACGAGAACACAAAGCTATACCCCCTGCTCCAACCTTACCTGCAACTTTGAGAGTCTGGGCTGTGTGTGTAATGGGGGAGGTCACTGCCACAGGGGGAGTCTTGCCCTTTTTCAAGGAACCTGGTGGGCCCAAACTGACAGGCTTTTTAAGTTCCCCACTTTTGGCAGGAGCCTCATCACAGCTTTCAGAATGCTCCCTTCGCCATTTGGAGGAACTGTGCTCCATTTTCAGACTCCCACTGTCATAGTCCATCTTCTTCTGAGCTTTTTCCTCTGGCTCACCGTACCAGTTCAGCCCACTCTCTGCCAGCGATCGCTTCTCAGAGTCTGTACGCAGCTGCAAAGCAGATGATGTCAGTTTATTGCCTTCGGTCTCCTCACAATGTAACACTCTCCAGCCTCCTAAATACATAGGAAACTGCCCTGTGCCAAATAGGACTACTGACCCATCTAACCCAGTAGCGGTTTTCCAATACCTTGGACAAAGATGCCTTCTATCACTTGTTACCTGATCTGCTTTAGAGATGCCAAGGACTCCTACATGCAAGTTTATCATTGTTATTGTTATTGTAATTTCTGACTTATAGCAACCTTAAGGCTTAACCCTATCAAGTGATTTTCTTGCCAAGATCTGTTTAGTGGGGTTTTTGAATTTGCCTTCCTCTGAGAATCAGAGAGTGTGACTTGCCCAAGATCACCGAACAAGTTTCTATGGCCAAGTAGGTATTTGAGCCTTGGTCTCCAGAGTCATAGTCCAAAACTTAAACGACTACACCACACTGGCTCAAATTTATGATTATCTGTAGTTATATCCAAGCTTTCCTTCAATTAATTCAAGAGTGCATGTACATAGCTCTCAACTTTCTTTCTTGATCTTTACAATAGCCCTATGAGGTAGGGTCAGGCTGAAAAAGAATGAGTGGCCCAAGCTCACCCAGTGATATTCATGGCTGAGTGAAAACTTGAACCTTGGTCTCCCATGTCTCAATCTAACACTTAAAACAAAACATATGTTCTGGCCCTGAGCTGCAGCGTTTTTCTCATCATGGTTTCCAAACTTGTTGCAGCCTACACTAATTTAACAAATGAGAGAAAACCCAGTCTGTCATTTCTAAAGGCACAGGTCCCTCCTGTGTCAAAGGACCTGGATTTTACTTGGGGTGTACTTTCCTCCCATAACATAAAGTGAAATTTTTAAGTGCCAGGAATTGTCACTTTTGCCCTGAGACCAATCAGAACAGGATACTTGCCTCCCTCCTTTTTTTCCACAAGGGCCACCATATTACTTTATCTTGTTCTAAGTGTGTGTGTGTGTGTGCGCGCGCTAGCATATATATATACACACACACACGTCTGTGCATTCACAAACACATACACACCCAATATAAAAAGTCAATGTGTATCAATGGAATTTTAACAAAACCTGATATTCTTCCATTTCACTATAACTAGTTTATACTTGTGGGAGGGGAAACACTGATTCCATTCAGATTCCTTCTCTAGATTCAAATCTGCTGAAAGTCCACGAAAATAATAGCTTCTGAACATACCATGAGTACTCGGCCTACTTACCGCTATGGCAGAGTTCCTACGGGAAGCTGTAGGGGTGGAAGGAAGTGAATTGAGGGAGGAGCTGGCATTGAATTCTTCTGAGCTGAGATTGTCTGAGGCATCACTGAGGCCACTGCTGATGGAACTGCTCTCATCCCAGCTGAAACACAGAGGAAACAACAGTAGCAACAGTGAATGCTAAGGAACAGCCATCTGCATCCCTGTACTCAACAACTTATGTCTATTAAACCTTTAAAGGAAACAAAGTTTGGCAACCAGTCTTAATAAACACCAAAATCAAGACCCACCAAATGCAAGTGAAAACCATCCAGGGTGAGAGGGTTTCCCAGCAAGAAATGGATCATTATAAATAGACACCCTGAGGCCTTGCCATTCAGCAACAGAACAATACATAGATTAACATGTAAATTGCTTCCTCCCAACCAACAGTATATATGCTCCACTCTCTTCCATGTCAGCATTCTCTGAAGATGCCAGCCACAGATGCTGGTGAAACGTGAGGAATAAACTCTTCTAGAATATGGCCTCATAGCCCCAAAAACCCACCAAAAAAACCAAAAAACTATGGATGCCAGCCGTGAAAGCCTTCAGCTTCACAAGGATTAACAGATTACTGTGTGCCACTGCCAATGTCAACCAACAGCCTGGCTAAGAAGCATAGCATGGGAAGATCATTAAAGAAAGTGGAAGGGAATGCATGGTGTTTGTTTTTTTACCAGTCACTAGTACCTGCTGATGCAGACACTCCTAATGTTTAGGTAGAATCTCTTTTCCTGTAGAGTGAATCCATTGCTCTGTGTCCTAGTTTCTGGAGCACCAGAAAACAAGTTTGCTCGATCCTCAACACAACATCCCTTGAAATATTTAAACATGGTTATCATATCACCTCTTAACCTTCTCTTCTCTAGGCTAAACATACCCAGCTCCCTAAGCTAACCCTCATAGGGCATGGTTTACAGACTTTTCATCATTTTGATTGCCCTCCTCTGGACACACTCTAGCTTGTCAATATCCCTCTTGAATTTTGGTGCCCAGAACTGGGTACAAGAGAGGCCTGACCAAATCAGAACAGAGTGGCACCGTTACTTCCCTCAGTCTAGATCACACTGCTGACACATGTTCAACTTGTGGTCTATTATGACTCATAGATCCCTTTCATATGTACTGTTATCAAGCCAGGTGTCACTCATCTTCTATCTGTCCAATTCATTTTTTTTCTGTCCAATGTAGTACTTTACATTTCTCTGTGTTGAAATTCATTTAGTTTTGGCCCAGCTTTCTAATCTGTTAAGGTCATTTTGAATTCTGATCCTGTCCTCTGGGGTATTAGCAACCCCTCCTTAGTTGGTGTCATCTGCAAATTTTATAAGCATGCCCTCTATTCTACATCCTAGTCATTGATAAAGATGGTGAATAGCACTGGGTCCAGGACAGATCCCCATGGCACCCACCATCACCTTTCCAGATAAAGAGGAGCCATTGGTGAGCATCCTTTGAGTTTGGTCAGTCAACCAATTATAGAAGAAGGAAATAAAGGGGACTTTAAAATTTCCTCTTCAGGGAAATTTGTAGAAGAAGTAGGATCTTATTGCCCTTTATAAAGCAGATGTCAGTAACCAGAATTGTAGTGACCATGCTGGATTTGTTTGGCAAGTAGGTATGCTTAGAAATCTGACCAGAGAAGGGACAGGGCAGGATCTCCTACTGTAGCAATTTCTTTAATACAACAAAATCCCACAAAACAGCGATACCCAGCGATAAACAGCCGGGGGGGGGGGGAGAGCAAATTAAAAGTACAAAATACATCATACAAGCTTTTGAAACTCTACTGGCTTCTTCACCAGACAAAATATGTTTACAAAAATCATAAAGGAGAAGAAAAGTGACAATGGGCCTCGGCAGACGACTAATTGAGTCGTCTTCCGGGCCCGGAAGAGGAGGGACAGCCGCACGTTCTGCGCCCCTTCCTCTCCCTGAGGTCGCCCTCGGAGTTGCCGGCCCTCCGCACGGCCGGCGCTCCGGGGATGACCTCACGCCACGGCTACCACATGCGCCGCGGCGGAAAAGACAGCGAAAGTGCGCCCGCCGCTTTTAGTGCGCACTTTCGCTGTCTTGAGGAAGGAGCGCTGATTTAGCGCTCCTTCCAGGGACGCCGCCGGTGCGCCGAGGTGCGGAGGCTGCGGCCCCGCGGCGCGCTGGCCCAGGGCGTCCTGGACGCCCTCGTCTGCTTCCCCCCAATGTCAGAATTACAGTCCTATATTTTGGATCAGATGTTGTTTCAGTTATAGTTAAGTTGCACTGAGATCCCTCCAGACCAACTTAACTACGACGAAACCAACACCTGATGCAAAATGTAGGCTTGTGACTTTAACATCATCACTTTTCTTCTTTTGTATGATTTTTCAAACCCTCTTTTGCCTATAAAGAAGCCAGTTGAGGTTTGGAAGCTTGCATGATGTATTTTACACCTCACCGTTTTATGAATTTTGGATTTTGTTGTTTTTTGCTGCATGGCCAGATTCAGATTTAGGCTACCCCTGAATATGTTTTCTGGATTTGAACATCTCCTTAATTTGCCTTCACTGAAGCTACATATCCTTGCTAGCAGCTGCAGAATGCAATCACCCAACTACAATCCAAGATATCCAGGTGTTCAACCATTAAACAGATGGTGAATGTGTGTGGTGGGGGAGTATTTTTAGAAATAGAAAGGGGGGAGGAAGAAGTGCTAAAGATTTCAAAATTTTAGAAAAAGTTACCTAGAAGAGACAGAAGGGAAGGAACTGCTTACAAATGATGCCCAGAATGTATTTTTAAACAAAGTATGGTGATATATTACATGCCCAACATACTGGGTGAGAACGGTAGAAGTTTTAGTCCAACACATCTGGAAGAGTACCAGAGTGATGAAATATGGTTTACAGATGCTGCATCAAACTACTTGGGTGTTTCTTACTCATGAAAAAGACAAGCACTTGAAATATTGGACTTTGTTTTCACCCTTCTGAAGAAGGATGGGAGACATATGGCCTCCCAATTCTGTGAGACTGCAACTCTGACAAAGTGCCTTCACTACTGCCAGTGCTGGTTAGCCCTGACAGTAACTGCAGCTCTAAGATACCTGCAAAATGCATATTCCCCAGGCCCGAATCTGGGCTTTTGTTTTCCTTTGCCGTCTTCTTTTAGAGCAAGAAAGAGCAACAAATGGCTAATAGGTGCTGCAAACCAATAATAGCTGAAGGGCCACAAGTTATCCATCCCTATTCTTGAATAATGGACACCTCAGTCAGTACAGCTAGGGGTAATCAGAACTAAGATTTGGATTTATTGGTAGATCTCTGGGATCAGCAGTAGATCTGCCAGTAGACCAGCAAGGACTCCTAATGCTCTGTTCTTTATCAATAATAACAAAATGAACCCCCCCTTTTTTTGAGGGGAGGGAAAGCTGACATGAAAGAGGTTTCCTGGAGAGGGACTAACTAGCAGGGGAGGTAGGGTTTTGAGTTTTGTTTTGTTTGAAGAATTAATACAATTCTGGCATTCAAAATAAATTGCTTGGCACTTAATTCTCTTATTCTAAGTGCATGCTCTGTTTGGCAGATCTTCTGGGGTGAATTCCAGTAAAAAAAAATTTAAAAAGAAGATCCTACAAGTCTGCACATTCCTGGTCCAAATAGTCACAATCATTCAAAAGTAAAAACCAGACCTAGGAACAACATTAAAAACAGGAGTAGAGTTTCTAGCAGAATAACCCATGCAGGTTCTCACACACAGTTCCAGCATTATTGTGCTCAGAGATCAAACATACTGTCCTACATATCTACATATGTCTTAATGGGTAAATGACTACATCAAATTGACATGAGGATTAGAATTATGACTGGCAATTAATGTCAAGGAAAAAGCAACATGGGGCATACAGTAATAGAAATAAAAATATGTATGTGAATGTCAAAGTGACTAAGCAGGAGCAATCAGGAAGATACACAGGTGAAAAAGATAATATAATTAAGAAGCCTTGAGAGCCAAGGACAAAGTTATAGAAAGTATATTGAGAACACCTGTGATAGATTGCAAACACCTGAGACTCATTAAGTGGTCAAGGTAAAGTGATGAAACACTTGGGTTGGTCTTAGGTATGGGATGATCTATGTGGACCAATCAAGATGTATGTACACACCCACTGGGTGGAAACTGACTGGTGGGTGGTGTCTAACAATGGCTATAAATTACAATGTTTGCTAATGTATATTGTGGAGTAGTTTTGGAGATATTGTGTAGTATTTTGGAAGTGTAGAGATTGTGATTTGTAGGGCATATAGTATTTATACATAGTAGAATAAAGTAGATCTTTTATATAAGACTACTGAGTTGTCTGGTGTCTTGAGGGAAGATACAAGAGCCAGCTAAATCCTGGAGAAGTTTGGAGACATCTCAGGAAGAAGAGTGAGAAGGCTTGGAGAGTTTGTCAGGGTCTTCAGCCTATTCTCTGAAACTCTGCTGCTTGGGAAAGAAGCATCAACCACTGATCAAAACTGGTCAGCACTGCTGCATAACAAGGTGGTGAGTTAGAGCCAGAGGTGAAGAGCTACAACTCCCATCATCCCTGACAATTAAATCTTCTCAATAAGATTGCATCTTCTTGTCTGACAAAAGCTCCATACCATGAAGAACTATGTGACAGGCAAAAACTGGGAAGGCAACAAAACCAGAACAAAACAAAACCAGCATCTGAATGCTAGGGAAGGGTCTGCTGCTTACTTCTGAGAAACTTATTTGTGGCTATGGCAATTTTTCCATGTGCTTCAAAGAACACCCACAACTGACAAAGGGAGGGAACATGCACTTCAATTTCATACACTTCAGAACTTCAATTTCATACACTTGAGAAGCAAAACAGGAAACATTGATGAGAAAAGATGAACCATGTTTTCTTGACTTACCCCCCTTCACTTATACTGCTCATGTAGATTTCCAAGCAAAGGCCCTTACAGACACAGAGTATATCCACACTGCACAATTATAGCAGTCTGATACTACTTTCACTGGCATGGCTCTGTCCTATAGTTCTTCATAGGATCCTAGCACCTATAGTTTGGTGAGCTATTTGGAAGGCACCAAGGTATCCTGAAAAGAGAGGGACTGAGGATTACAACAGTTTAAATCTGCTGCATAACAAGCACTCAAAGTACCATGGAAACTGTAGTTTGTAGAATGGACTACTCTCTCTGGCAGAGAATTCCAAATCCTTCAACAAACTACAACCAAATTCCATTGGATGGAGCCATGGAAGTTAATGTGGTATCAAACTAATTGTGCAGACTAAGCCCTTCTTCTTCATTTACAGCTAGGAGTTCTGCCATATCATAGAATAATAGAATCATAGGACGTTATCACACGGGGGCCAGTTTCGTGGTTAAAGAGATAATAAAGTGGAAATAAAGCATCCTGAAAAATAAGGTGAAAATAGCGCTAAATTGCGCAAAAGCTTTTCACACGTAATTAGAATAAAAACGGAATTAAGTGAAAAGCGAAAAAAAGATGTTTTTAGCTTTCATACACAAGTGGAAAAAAAACCTGTAAATGTACTAGAAATGGGTGTGTTTTGTGACCCGACTCCTCCTTTTTCAGGGAGGGCCCTGCATTTTATTCAACCTTCTCCCCTCTCCAGGACGAAATGTCAAACTGTCCTCCATTTGGAGCAGAAGTAAGAAGCATGATTTCTGGGGGACATTTTGGAAATTCCTCCTGGACAGAAGGTTGAAATGCAGCACGTATCCTCGAAAAAGGAGGACACCTGGAGAGAAATCCACTCACTGTGCTTTTCAATAACACTCAAAACGGAGGACATTTGGGAAATTCCTCCTGGACAGGTTGAAAAGGAGAGTGCGTCCTGGAAAAGGAGGACACCTGGTGTTTTGAGGGGAAGGAGAGGCGAATTAGGAAAGGGGCGAGGGAGGAGGAGGAGGAGAAGAAGCAAATGCCCCCCGGAGACTTGCGTTGCTGATCTTTTGCCTTGAGGAGGAGGAGAGAGTGATTGTGGAGCTCTTCCTTCTTTCCTTCCTTTCCCAGGGGATGGAGCAGGGAGAGAGGGTCAGCCCTTGGCGTGGGGGTCCGCTCCTCGTGGCTCCCCTCACCTTGCCCATCTATCTGCCTTGCCTTGCCTTGCCTTGCCTTGTCTGCCGGTGTCGTGCGCACTTGTGTGCGGTGTGTGTTGTGTGGAGGGATGCGTGTGTGGGAGCTGCATACGAAAAGGAGGGAGGGAGGGAGGGAAGGAGGGGTTGGCAGCTGCCAGTGGCTGCATCGCAGGCGGATCCTGGCAAAATACACACACACACATACACACACACACACACACACACACACAGAGGGACAGTTCAACAGGAGAGAGAGCATCCGCACTGCAGAAATAATCCAATTTGGCACCACTTGGACTGCCATGGCTTCATGCTCTGGAATTCCCAAAGGGGCCACCACAAATGACCATTCCCAGAATTCTAGAGCATGGAGCCATGGCAGCCCAAGCGGTTCCAAACTGAATAATTTCTGCAGTGCGGATGCAGACCCCGAGAAAGAAGGACGTAAGAGGAAAAGGTGCGAGGGAGATAAGGCAAAGGGATGCAGCAAAGAGGAGAAAGATCTCCAGAAGGGCTGAAGGAAAGTGAAGAAGAAGAAGAAGAAGAAGAAGAGCAGCTGCAGGAAAGAAAGTGGGGGAGCCAAGAAGAAGAAGAAGAAGGCAAGAGGACTCTGGATGGCTGGGAAAAGCAGGAGCGTGAAAGTGGGGAAAGAAGAAGAGGGAGGGAGGGAGGGAGGGAGGGATGAGGGCTGCGTATTGTGTAAAGAAACCACGGAGCAGGTGGGGAAACTGGCTAAATATTGGGGATTTGGATCTGGGGAGCAGGAAAGAGGCTTCCTGGGGCTAGGGGCAGAGAAAGCCAAAAGATTATGGTTTTCTTCATCCTTTGATGAAGGAGAAAGTGGAGAATATTTGACAGCCAAGCAAACCAGGAAGTAAAAGCAGCCCCACAGAACCATGGAAAATGGGAAGAAGCTTTAAAGGAGATTTGTTTGTGCGAATTTGAATTTCACACTGAGCTAAATGTGAAATTACTGTAATACCGCAAATGCATTTCTGCTAAACTCCCGAAATTAAAAAAATCTCGGATAACACCACTTTCTGACCACTTTAATGTCAGTTTCTGTGCGATGTCGTGTGAAATCATGAGGCGTAAGTGCATTTTGGGGGGGGATTTGTGTGGGATAAAATACAGATTTCCCCCATGTGATAACATCCATAGAGTTGGAAGAGACCACAAGGGCCATC
>CM034706.1:229075397-229090067 GCA_020142125.1 Phrynosoma platyrhinos
GACAAGCTCCAGTTTTTCAACATCCTTTTTGAATTGTGGTGCCCAGAAGTAGATACAGTATTCAAGGTGAGGCCTGACCAAAGCAGAATACAGTGGCACTATCAATTCCCTTGATCTAGATACTATACTTCTATTAATGCAGCCTAAAATTGCATTGGCCTTTTTAGCTGCTGCATCACACTGTTGACTCATGTTCAACTTGTAGTTTACTAGGACTCCTAGATTCCTTTCACACATAGTCTTGGTAAGCCAAGTGTTCACCATCTTATATCTATGCATTTCATTTTTTAAAATTTTTTATTATTTTATTTTATTTTATTTTTTATTTTTGCCCTAAGTGCAGTACCTTACATTTCTCTGTGTTGAAATTCATTTTGTCAGCTTTGGCCCAGCTTTCTAATCTATTAAGGTCATTTTGAATTTCCATCCTGTCCTCTGGGGTATTAGCTATTCCTCCTAATTTGGTGTCATCTGCAAATTTCGTAAACATGTCCCCTATTCTTTCATCCAAGTCATTGATAAAGACGTTGAATAGCACTGGGCCCTGGACAGTACCCTGTGGCACCCCACTGGTCACTTCTCTCCAGGATGAAGAGGAACCATTATTGAACATCCCTTTCACTTGCAGAAGTTTGTTTCAGAGGAAAAAGCAGAATTTGCACAGGGGGAACCTGCCACAAGACAGCTAAAAGTCCTCCCAGAAATGTGGAAAATAATGATAATTTTTTAAAAAGATGAACTTCTCAACCATTTTCTTCAGCTTATACTTCCGGTCTACAGAGAAAGAGTTTCATTAATAAAGGCTTAATCCCCTCTCAAATATCCTGTGGTTTCAATATCTACTTCTCTGCCCACCTAGATTAATTTTCTTTTATTCTTCTCTGGTCCTGTTTTCATTCTTCAAAGAGCTTTTGATTAAAGGTACTTGAGGAATCTCTTAAATTCTCATACAAACTGACCTCATCCATGCCTCCTGAACTAACCCACAGATTGGAGAGTAATTATCCCGTGGATTATACACTTCTCAGAATTTGACTATGGAACTCTTGGCTCAAAAATCTGTTCCAAAGTCTGATTTTAAGATGAAATATGTTTTTAGATATGCATAGTTTGAGACATTTGTATGTGCATGTTTTGTGATAAAGCATATTCAAAAATAAGTATTTTGATAACTATTTAAATGCAAATATGGATGTGGATTTTCTTATGATACAGTGTAAATTAATGCAAAGTTGGAAGGAATTTACAAACAAGAAATTGATCTGCCTTCCTGCCCTCCTTCCATCCTTCCCCTCCCTCTCTCTGCTTGGCCTCTTCTCCTCTCTGCTAATATGCAATGTCTTCAAAACATCATTCCTTGGCTGACTAGGACAGATGATTACTGCACAGAAAATGGAAAATAAGCCCCTCACAAAAATTTAATTCATTAGTGCCACCCAAGGAGATGGAAAGAGATTGAGTAACTAAAGTGTTGAAACTAAGCTATATAAGCTAAGCTATCAGTGTGTGGTAGAACGTAAGTATCAGAGCTCACCAACAACAAGGCCACTTATCAGTAATACAATTTTGTCCTCAAAGTCACACCCCAAACAAATAAGCTTTATTGGCATATATATTCCACTGAGGTAAATAGTGAAAGGGAGGAAATGGAAGAGATGGACATAGCATGGGCCCACAGTCACTTGCTCTCTAGGGATCCTTAGCACTTTACAGCCAAATGAACTCAGTATATTAACAAAGATTCAATAACTGGCTCAAATCCTGAGAAGCTAAATAAGCACACAGACCTGTTTTGATTCCCTGAAGTTTCATTCTTACATGAAACTGGGATTAAATCCTCTCAAAATTTCCACTGTTTCATGGAACTTGGGACAATTAAAAAACCAAAACATCACTCCTGCCACCCCCCTCTCAAGCCTCCAGTCAGGATCATGTATCCCAACCTATATTCATTGTTTACCTATATGCCTAAACCTGTGTCTTCATAATTTGTAAATCCTAGTTCTTGCAATAATGCCTGGAGATTTTTTTTAAATGCAAATGTGAAATATGTGTGTGGGGGGAGTCCTCTAAAGTACCTGCTTTTTTTTTTTCCAAAGCACTCCCAAAACACTCAAGAAGGGGAACTTAGATTTTTCTCAATGTTTTCTAGAGCATCTTTAGAAACAAACTACACAACAAACAGTTTTCAAAGAGATAACCATGTTGATCTGTTTTAGCATAAATAGGAAAACTGGAATAAAGAAATTGGGTGGAGGTAAAAGAATCCAGTAACATCTTTGAGTAATTTATTTCAATATGAGCTTCTGTGGATATCACACTGTGCTGATGCTATTACATGCCTTCACATTGTTTCCAATTTATGGTGACCCTCTTACAGAATTTTCTTGGCAAGATTTATTCTGAGGACCTCTGCCATTGCCTTCCTCTGAGTCTGAGTGGGGGTTACTTACCCAGTGTTATCCAGTGAGTGTCCAGAGTCCTAATCCAACATTCAAACCACTATACCACACTGGCTGTATCAAACAGCTATTATACACAAACACCATGGTTTATGGCCTAAATATCTGAGGTTTGGTTCCTAAATACCCTAAAAGCACCAGATCCTGTCTGATCGTGGAAGCTAAGGAAGATCAGCTCTGATCAGTACTCGAATGGGAGACCCCTTTGAATACCTGGTGCTATAGGCTATTTTTCAGAGGAAGGAAGTGGCAAAATTACCTCTGCCTAAGAAAACACTATGAAATTCACAGGAGTCATCATAAGTTGACAGGACACTTGAAGGTGTGTGTGCATGTGCACACATACACATGTGGGCACACATGAACACACTTGCGATTTAATATCACTTTATCAAGGCATTTGAAGAATTAGATTGATATCAATGAAAGCTGAAGCTAACATAAATAAGTCTCAGAGTCATTGCTAGATTCTTCCCACCTCACCCCATTTTCCCCTCACTTTCTAACACAAAACCAGACAACCTCGCTGTATATATTAATTTAAGCCAGAATTCCCCAGAGCACTTCTTTTTTGCTATGAGTCCACAAGTTGCAGAACCAGGACTCCTACCTCCTCCTTGAATGTCAAGGCCTGCCCCTTAAAATAGGTGAGCTAATGATAAGAATGAATAAAAGAATTGCTAAAAGATTGGGGGGGGGGGGGAAGAGAACATCTGTAATCCCTGCCATATGGAAGCTAAAGCAAATGGCTCCCAACAAAGCCTGAAACCAATGCCTCTCTGAAAGCTGGCCTTACGCTTCTTTGGGATAACCAGGAAGGATGGAAGCCGAAGGCAGTTAATGTCATCCCCCACAGCCTCAGCACTGAAAGAGAATCTTGTTGGCAATGTCCTGGTAGGCCATGTGGAAAAGCCCATCTTTTGAGCTGTCAATCAAGCCATCTCAAGTGGAGGATACTGCTCAGTCACTGCATTGCTCCAGAGCTCTTGGATGGAGTGGCAGATGCCATTTCCCCCTAAGGTCCATCTTTCCAGCAACTGATGGGCCCAGAGGGCATCCCAGCACTTGCTGGAATGGAATTCTTTCCATCAGGATAAGCAGCCCCCTCCTTTTTAGGTCACTGCTTGAGTAGGTCAGTAGTAGTCCCCTAGGCTATTTTAGCAAGTCTAGACAAGGTCTGGGGCTGAAGAAGGATGAAGAGGACAAAGCAAGCTTTCTGAATGGGAAATGAGAAATCAAGAGAAGTGAAAAACACTGGCTCTTATAAGTCACAATTTATGCACTCCCTTCGTGTTTTTAGTCAAGAGAATAATGAATCAGCTGCTCATTTCCAGAGATATCAGGGCAACCCAATAGGATGAAGGAATGTACTGTATGCGCTTCCATTCATACCCAATTACATCTCACAAATAGAATAGTCTTTGAAAGCAAAGAAAAGGGAAGGCTTAGAATGTGTGAGGTGTTTTGGTTGAGCAACATTGCACAAGTGAAGTAAATATAATGATCAAAAGCAGGTGACAGTTTGGAAAGAGTAACCAGTAAATGGCAGCCCCATTGTGTTAGTATTTCAGGAATGCTTTCATAACTAGGTTTTCCACAGGAGCCAATACCTGACCAAAGCCTATTAAATCAAAGGAAAGGCTGTAAAAAGGTAATTAGGCAAAAGATCTCTGAACAACAGCAACAACAACAGCATTTCTTACCCTCCTGTCCCTATGGATTGAGGCAGGGAGCAACAACAATCACAGACAAACAACATCAGTTAAAACACACATCAATTTAAAAGGACAAAATTAAATAACATATTAAAACAATCCACATTTAAAATTCATCATTTAAAATTCACAAGTTAAAAATCATCTGGATAAGTCTGCCGGAAGAAACTGGTCTTTAAATTTTGACAGAGTATTTAAGCTGTTGAATCTCTTCCAGAAGGCCATTCCACAGTCTAGGGATGGTTGAAGTAAAAATCTTCTGGGTGACATTTACCAACCTAGTCCTGGCTTACTGGAGTAAAAGTCTGCCAGAGGACCTGAGTATAAGGGGCAGATTCTATGGGAGGAGGCGATACTGTAGGTAACCTGTGGTGGCTCAAGTGGTAAGATACTGACTCTGTTGATTGCAATATCGGCAGGTTGGCAGTTTGAGGCCTGGGTGCTGCATGATGGGGTGAGCTCCCATTACTAGTCCCAGCTTCTGCCAACCTAGTGGTTCGAAAGCATACAAATGCAAGTAGATAAACAGGTACCAATTCTTAGTGGGAAGGTAAACAGTGTTCTGTGCAATCATGCTGGCCACATCATCACAGAGTAGTCTCTGACAATGCTGGCTCTTTGGCTTAGAAACAGAGATGAGTACCACCCTCTATGGTCGGACACAACTTGACAACCTTGTCAACAGGGAATACCTTTACCTTTACCTTAATATGATCACTCCTGGATGTGCCAGTAATCAATCTGGCTGCCATGGTTTGAACCAACTGAAGTTTCTAAACTTGGTACAGAGGTAGCCCAATGTACAGCATATTGCAATAGTCCAGCCTTGAAGTTACCAGTGCATGCACTACCATATTTAAGTCTTCCAACTCTAGGTAGTTGCATAGCTGGTGTATCAGCTGAAGCTGATGGTAGGCACTCCCAGCCATCACATCTATCTGAGCTGTCATTGGGAGCAATGGATACAGAAACAGCCCTAAGCTGTACTCTTTCGGGGGAGTGAAAATCTATCCAGAACTGGTTGACAAACAACTCCAAACCCAGGTTAGAACCTTTGACAGTAAGCATCTCTGTCTTGTCTGGATCCAGCTTTAATTTGTTTTTCCTGATCAAGCCCTTTACCTCCTCCAGGCAGATTCAGAGACACACTATTCTTAGCTGAGGCTGTATTTGAAGACATGGAGAAATATATTTGAGTGTAATCAGCATACTGATAGCACCCTGCTCCATTCTTCCACATGATCTCTCCCAGCAGTTTTGCATAGATGTTGGATAGCATTGGGACAGGATGGCACCTTGTGGTATGCAGTATAACAGTTCCTTTTTTGAGGTGCAGCTATCCCCAAGCACCACTAACTGAAATCTGCCTGAGAGATAGGACTGGAACCACTGCAACACAGTGCCTCTCATTCCTAAATCTCCCAGGCATTCCAGAAGGTCGGTGGTATCAAAGGCCGCTGAATCTGGTGTCCAGACATGAAAAATGAAATGGAAATGATTTGCAAAGAACTACTGAAGACACCTTTAAAAAATTATGATGATAATCATGAGAAGAGTGAGTACAAATAAACATCTCTGTTCCTCAAAATATTAAAGCACATGACTATCCAATATGATTACCAATATATTAAAAATAAACAAAAAAGTGGCCTAAATCCAGTTGTTAGCACCAATTAGAGTAGACACACTGAAACAAGTTGAACATAAAATGGGTTGCCATTTGTGTTATGTCCTGTTGGCCTTTTGTGAGATAGAAGGTTGTAATAGATGAACTTTTGAGGTTGTCATCTTTCTGGCGAAGAATATGTACTTTTAACAATTACAGGCTAGTGCAGCTTTTCACACAATTACAGGCCTTTGCAGACTGCCAGAAATAGTGCAAATTGAGTCCACTTTAAGGGTTAGGGTTAGTGCTAGGGAATCATGGGAATTTTTTTTTTCCTGAGACATTGAGCCTTCTCTGTCAGAGAGCTCTGGTGCCACAATAAAATATATGATTCCCTAATCCTAATCCTAACCCTAACCCTTAAAGTGGACTCAATTTGCACTATTTCTAGCAGTCTGCAAAGACTGTACATTGTTAAATATAAAACACCACAGTAAGGAAAGGGGAGAAAAAGGCTATCCTACCCAAAAAAAACTTTATTTGTCCTCACTCAGAATGGAAATGAAAGAAGTAAACAAAGCAGAACTATCAGTACAGCTGAAATATCAAACAGACAGACAATGAACCATGACTAGAAATAGTAAGACTACAATTCCATGGCACAGAAAGATGTGAAACATCAGTCTTCCCCCATAGAAAGATGGAACCCCCATCCAAAATTGACACTTTAGGGCATTTCAGAACCAACCAGATCTGACCAAGAGGTTAATCAGATGGAGTAACATTTTTGTCATTTCACACCCCAGCTATATCCCTCCTTAATCATCCTCCATTGTATGCCACAACTTGTTCCTTGGCTAAGCACAGATGCAGGTGTGGACACTGATGACAATGGCGATGTGATCTTCACCCACTTAGTTGCCTGAAATCTTCTCCAAGTAAATATCTTCATCCTTCTGCTTGCATTGACACCTGGTGCTGAATGCTCTCTCATGTTTAGTACAGACTATCTTTTTGTCTTTGAGTTCTATACCATTACCAGTAGTTAAATAGTCAGCAATGGGTATTATTATTCTGACTATAGAAACCACCAACACTCTTGTTTTATTATAAAAATAGTAAGTCTTCCTCCTTTGGTCATAGACCAGATTCTTAGTGATGTATGTCAGTCCAAGCAAAACAATGGCAGAACTTAATAGTGGGTTTGGGAGGAGGAAAAAACAGAAACACAGATGGCAAACTAAGTCCCAGATGGATTGCGTGCAGTATGAATGCATGCTTATAGGACAAAAGTCACTGTAGTAGTCTAAGCAAATTATTTGTTCATTTAGAATACCTGTGAGAGTTGCAGTAGAGACATCTACTTGCTAAAATGTATATATTTCCACACAGCTTCTCAGCCAGACAAAATCTTGATGTTTAAGAAGTGTAAATGCTCATCAATTAAGAAATGTCTGTCCAGAAAAATCAGACTAGAACAGACCTATGGTGCAATGATTCTCAGCAACATGAAAAAAGTAGAGTCGCAATGGTATTAACCAGAACTTGCAAAAGTTACTTTACTGGACTACAGTTCTGAGACTTGTAGTTTTTCCCTCCCACCTCCCAAAAAAACTTTCAGCAATCTCTGTTCTTCATACTTTATAATGGAGTTTCACAGACTGCAAACTAACCTCTGAAACTTTCAGCCTCCCCTTTTCAACTCAGAAATCAGTTTAGCCCTAATCAGTAGGTTTATAACTATATCCTTTCTTAAATACCATGATAGTTTGGACTGTATTTCCCTTCAGATTTAATGAAACCTACAGTTTGACTGTACAATTTGTCTGAAAATATCATGCAGCAGAAATGAAAGTTATGCAAATGGTCTCCTGTAGCTTTCAGAATCTACAACCCTGGCACAGTCACAAGTAAAGATCCAACACATTCAAAGGTTTATTAACGAATACCTCAACCCAGTTTCCTGCAAGTAAGTCCTGTAAAAAAAATTGCTAGTGAATGCATATTTCTAGTGGTTTCAGAAAAGAAGCCAAATGACTGCACTGCTTGTGTCTTGTGATGCCTTTCCTGATATAACAAAGGATCTCAGACATGGCAAATTTTTGCTATGAGAAATCTTTTTTTAGCTACCAGTTACAACAGTCATGGTCATGTATCTTAATGAACAGTTTGATTACTAATAAGTATTAAACATTAGTATTCCATTTTAAAGAGCCATTGTGGTGTAGTGGTTTGAATACTAGAATACAACTCTGGAGATCCGGGTTCAATTCTCCACTCAGCCATGGAAACCCACTAGGTCATCTTGGGTGAGTTACAAATTCTCAGCCCAAGAAAGCCCTGTGATAGGCTCACCTTAGTGTTGCCATAAGTTGGAAACAACTTGAAGGCACACAACAACAACAACAAATTTTATTTTAAGGCAGCTGAAGAAAAGATTACAAATTTTCAGACTCAGATGTTGTTCTCGTTTAAACCAAGGCAAATCTAGTTAAGTCAAGTTCATCCCTTTAAACTAGCACATGAAATGACCAAGAATACATTATGATCACTGAATGCACTCTCACTTTGGCTTATGATGCAGCATGTGTTGGTTCCTGGAGGGAGAGAAGTCATCTTCTTTGATGATCTATCTAATGCATTTCCCCCACCCGTTGCCCTAAATGGCCAGATGAAAAGCAGGACTGTCAGGCAGCCAGCTTGGACAGTCTGATGAACACTGCACCATTTGTATCTGCACCAACAACTGCAAGAACATATGGAGGGGGAGGCCCTTTTCCCACTGGGAAAAGCACCAATACTAACAAGTCTTCCGGCTTGTGAGAGTCCTTGTTTGCAAACTCAGCTTATCTTGAGCAAAGAAAGAAGCAAAATAGATGAAGAAATGGGAAGAAAAGGACAGAACAAGGAATACACTGTCCTCTTTTTCAAAAGCCCAGCTAGCCACCACTTTTAACAACAAGAGACTTGACAAATCCTGGCCCAGGTGTTAGAGTCTCAGTGAACAACATGGAAATAGAGAATAGTCACATCTGTGCAATTTCATTTAAACATTTATTAGCCATACTTACACTTTATTAACACACAACATGTAGCATGGTGACTTATAATTTTGCTACCCTCCTGCAAGTAATTCTAATGTTGAGCTCAGAGCCATGAATACCACTGAGGCTGGCCTGTACCCTTTTGTAGACCATGTAGAGCAGGAGCAGGCAATGATTGCCTTCCAGATTTTTTAATTTTTGCTCACAACTCCCACAGTCTGTCATCAATGGCTCATGCTAGTTGTGTGTCAAAAAATATCTGGACAACCACTGCCCAGCTCTACTTCACAGGCAATTTTAATAGTAGGATAGTTTGCTCCTTAACTCTGTCTATGTCAGGGGTAGGCAACCTTTCCCCTTTAAGGGCCGAGGGACTTCAGCTCCCAGAATCCCAGGAGCTATTGGCCAACATGGGACTATTGGCCAACATGGCTGAGGCTTCTGGGAGCTGAAGTCCCTCGGCCCTTAAAGGGGAAAGGTTGCCTACCCCTGGTCTATGTCCTCAACTTGACAACTTCAAATCATCCAACATTTCACAGATGAAAACTGGAACACATATGACTGAACAACATAACAGTGTGGTCAAAAGGGCATGGCCAGGAAACAAGAGAGAAAAAAGTTATCAGTGGGGAAAGACATGCAAAATTCTTATTTTATGAAGAGAAACCCTGGAATTTATGTAATGAATTTAGGAAAGTCAAGAAGAGCAAGACTCTGCCCCCCTTCTCTCTCTCAATTAACTGAGCATAAACTAATTTTTCACTTTAAACTCAGTTTGCAACAACTGAAGTAAACAAGGAAAAAGGAGTATATTGGAGAGAGGAGAGAGAAACTGAGAATTTGGGACAGCAGTTAATTAACTGAGACCATTCCTATTAAGCTGAGACAGTTAGAAGTTAAGCAGGTTTGAGAGCTGAAAAATCACTAGGAGGCAAAAGTTCTACAGGGATATGCATTTTGCTCCTTCAGACAAAGGAATGGGGAAAGTAGAATTTCTGACTCCTTCATTGCTTCAATCTCATCCTCCCAAAACCTGGAAAAACAGCTTTGACTCTGATTCCTCCCTTGCCAAAGTTGTTCTTCTTTAGGACTGTTTGCTTAACATGTCAGAGTTGAACAGGGTGTACAGGGTAAAAGAATAAGCTGCAGACTTTGAAAAGTATGGACTACGTAATTGTACTATTAGGAGAAATATAAACTTAAATTCAATTGTTACTCTGAACTAGAGCTGACTCACTGAAACAATGGGATTTCCACAACTGGTGACTTAGGGCCTCGGCAGACGGCTTAATTGAGCCGTCTCCGAGGCCAGGAAGAGGAGGGGCCACCGCACGCGCGGTGGCCCTTCCTCTTCCTGAGGTCGCCCTGAACGCTTCCGGGCCACCGGACGTCCGGCGCGTTCAGGGCGACCTCCTCCCGCAGCGTCCGGACGCGCTGCGGGGGATAAGTGAGAGAAAGGGCGCCCGCCACTTTTAGGGCGCCCTTTCTCTGATTTATGAAAGGAGTGCCTTTTTGGCGCTCCTTTCAGGGTCGCTCTAGGAGCGCCGCGGTGGGGCTGCCATAGCCCCGCGGCGCACCGGACCAGGGCGTCCCAAACGCCCTGGTCTGCAGAGGGGGTTACTCTTCAATTGATTCAGGGATTCTACTATAACTCTGATTAGCAATGGGACTCAGGGCAAACTATCTCTTCTCATTATTCCCTTCCTTGGTCAAAATGTGTTGGCATGATTTTTCTTACAGACTAGATAAGTAAAAATAGTCTTCCTTCAGTTTTAACAGAGGATTGAATATCTTGTTGCTTTGTTGTGGTTGTTGTGTGCCTTCAAGTTGTCTCTGATTTATGGCTACTCTAAGGTGAGCCTATCAAAAGTTCAACCTATCAAAGGTTTCTTGACAAGATTTGTTCAGAGGAGGTTTGCCCTAGTTTCACCATAGAGTCCCCAGGTAAGTCAAAAATGACTTGAGGTTGAGAGAATGTGACTTGTACAAGGTCACCCAATGAGTTTCCATGATTTGAACAGTGGTCTCTCAGAGTCCTAGTTCAATACTCAAACCACTACATCACATTGGCTCTCAGGACATCATGACACACTTATTGGTATCTTCAGCACTCTTCTCCAGCACCACATCTCAAATAAGTTGATTTTCTTTCTGTCTGCTTTCTTTATTGTTCAACTCTCACATCACCATATATGATGATGGGGAATACAATGGCTTGGACAATCCTAACTTTAGTATTCAGTGTTATGTCTTTGCACTTTAGAATCTTATCTAGTTCTTTCATAGCTGCCCTTCCCAGTCATAGTCTTCTTCTTATTTCTTGACTGTGGATAATACAGAACAATTTTAAAACAATTTTGTAAGATAACAAATATTCAAAAGCTGTCCAACAAGAAGAGAAAAAAATAAGAATTAACATTAACTAGGCAAAGCCTGCACAAACATCAGACACATTAACATGGAGTAACTACTACCCACTGCCTCCATACTAGCAAAATGCTAGCATGGATCCCTCGTTTCTATAAGCATGCCATGAAAACAAGGAAGAAATTCATCCTTTTACCATGATTTATCCAGTTCTATATGTATACACCAAGGCCCCAAATAAATGTTGAGATATGCATTGATATTTATAATGAACAGCTAAAATTGTCCAAAGTATTTATTTCTCTAAATTATATAACATTCTTCAGTTATAAACACTTCCAGGATAATTAACAGGTAAATAAGGGGGGGAGTAGTTCTGGACACCAATATCATCATTTTGGGGGGCTGGAGAATTCTATTAATACCCACTGCACTGGCTTGTATATTGTGGGTAGCATAGTTTCTTTTTCTACCATAAAGCCACATAAGCATATATATTTAAGCTTGGTATGTTGTCAGCCAATTGATTTGTAAAACACAAGTTATCAGTAAGATCATTTGTCAAGTGAAAGTTTTGATTTGCCACCTGACCTTTTTTTATTTTAAGTTAGTAGGTTTGATTTCAGAAACTAACATCACTTGTTGCAAGGTCTCTGAACTAAGAAGCATGTTTGATTTTACATGTACGGTATATATTAAAGTTATAGGAAACAACCCATCTCTAAAGCACAATATGAGCTTTCTTTTATCCCTTTTCATACTAACTGTATATAGTCTAAACAACACACACAAATAAAGGGATAATTTTCTTCAGCTTGCTAGTTTGCAATTCTGCTGCTGCCAAATTATGTAACAATTCCCCTGCTAATTTAATGCAAAGGTGGGCAACTGTGGCCCTCCTATGTTGTTGAGATTCAGTTCCTATAAACTCTCAGCATTGGCTACACTGCTGGAAGGTACAGTCCATGAACATCTAGGCATTCATAGCTCTGCTTTAATGAAATGTGACTGCACCCATTACCAGTCTTCTAAGGGGCTATAATTTCCAAAAGATAAGCTGGCTTTGGCATCTTGGCATCTAACTGTATTGGAATGGCCTTAAAGGGATAAGTGACCTTTGCCTCAGAGTTTAGAAATGTCATTTTTGGACTACAATATCCAGAACCTCTTGTCCTTCTTAGGAGAGCTAAGGAATTATGGGAATTGCCATAAAAAAAAGGGCCTTGTTCTGTGGTCAACTGGTTTTTCAGGGAATTACACAACATTCTTCCTAAGGGGGAAACAACTGGACTGAGGAAGAACATTGTTTTATATTATAGACAAAGCTGTTAACTAGTAGATGTAATGATCCTTGACTCTATGACACCACTATGATCACATCTGGAAAATCACTTTGGTGATCACCTCAGTAATAGGCAGACAGCCAGGAACTAACTAGAGAATATCTGAGAAGGGAAAAAATGATTATTGCTCTAGTTAGCCTCCAAGAACTAAGATGAGAGAAAGGACTGCTAGGATAGACAAATATCAGAAGTTAATGACAAGAGAAGGGCAGCATTCTTCAGGATGTGGGGGGGGGGAGGTGGGATCACTATCAATGAATCAGCAAGGAAAGAAAAGCTGTGGATCCAATATAAGTCCCTAATGAAGAAGAGTGGTGGGCATCTTACAGATATTCTTCTGGGAAATGGCATACCACATTTAATCATTTACAGAGTAAGCAAGGTCAAAACTTGAGGGCTAAGTGTAATCATAACATTTGTAAGGATTGATTTTGTTCACAAATGTAATGTAAGTCAATATGGGATTTGCTTATCCTGGAGAGACTGAATAAGCTTCAAAATCTGCGAACTGCTCTCAAACATCTGACACTTGGCGCCATTTTGGAAGTGTTTTCCTAATAGGGTCCTAATTAGGAGAGGGGTAGAAAGTGATCAAAAGTGACAGGGAAGCAAATTTAATGAGTGTGGGGAATCAGCAACTTTTACAGAATGCACCTTTTCTCTTTGGCCCTCTAAGTGCTGATGGACTGCAACTCCCACGAGCCCTAGACCAGGGGTAGGCAACCTTTTTGAGCTGGGGGCCGGGTTGCTGTTCCTCAGACAATTGGGGGGCCGAAGCACCAAAAATAAATAAATAAATAAATAAATAAATAAATAAATAAATAAATAAATATATTTTTTAAAATATATATATTTTTTAAAAAATATGCATGCACACTCTCTCAGCCCCAGAAAAGCCATGGCAAAACCCCTGTGGAGATTTTGCCAAGAAAACCCCAAGAACAAGTAATAACAACAATAATCAATATCATCATGGCGGGAGGGGGCGGCGGCGGCAGGACTAGCCTGGGGCCAGTCCAAAGGCCTCAGGGGGCCGCATCCGGCCCCTGGGCCTTAGGTTGCCTACCCCTGCCCTAGACAGTAAACTCAAGGTTGAGTTGTTGACCAACAACATTTGAAGAGCCACAGGTTTCCCATCCCTATTATAATAAATGCTTTTAGCTCACTCTGATGCCTCCACTGGCCCCTTACTAAAGGAAAAGTCTCCATTAAAACCAGCAGCTGAAAGCATTCAGAGTGGGGTGACATCTCATCTCTCTAAAGGGCTGAAATTCATTAGGGCTTGCAGTAGTTATGCCTGGCTCCAGGCCACAAATATCTGTGGTTTGTGCTTAAACTTCATCTAACTCATCTCTTTGATGATCCTGAACAAAGTAACATTGAGGGAATTTTGTTTTAAGCACCACATCAAATTCTAGAAGGTTTGCTTATGAGGCACTAAAGTGAAAAGCAACAAGAGGTTTGGCAAGGCAGAAGGTAAAGTACCAAAGAGGTTCCCAAAGATGAGGGGGGGGCATGCCATGAAGAGCAGCAAAGTTATTTTGGTAGCTCTGCAGGGAACATAAACGCCTCCCTACTTCCCTGCTTCAATCCTTTCTTTGACCTCAAAATCACTCCAATGAGGGGGAGCCAGTCGTCTGCCTCATTACATGTCTGTGGTTTGAAGCAGTTCTGAGTAAGCCAAACTAATCTAACCAGCAAATCCCATGGCGGCAAGGAAAGGAGAGTATCATGGAAAGAAGCATTTGTGGGTGAGAGCAAGAAAAGGGAGGTAGCATTTTTCCAGGAAAAAAATAATAATTCCCTGGAAGCAGGAATCCAAAGAGATCAGATTTGTCACAATGGAGGCTGATGTAGATATGGTAGAGGAATTGGATGATGCCTTTCTAGAACAGATGATCACATACTCAGAAAGAAGAGATATAGTAATGATGATGGGTGACTTCAGCTATTCTGATATTTGCTAGAAGTCAAATTCAGCCAATACTTCAAGATCTAGCAAATTCCTCATTTGCCTTGAAGACAATTTCATTGTCCAAAAGGTGGAAGAGGCAACAAGGGAATCAGCTATTTTAGATCAGATCTTAACCAACAGGGATGACCTGGTAAATGGGGTGCAAGTGGTTAGATCCT
>CM034706.1:229090167-229102437 GCA_020142125.1 Phrynosoma platyrhinos
ACTGGATGGCCCTTGTGGTCTCTTCCAACTCTATGATTCTATAACAAACCATTAGAATCCTTTGCAATGCCTTCCCAACTGATGGCTCCATAAAGCCTTGTTTAAATAGCATAAACATGTAAGATTATGTAATGTTCTGTTTAAAATATAACACATTTATTTGTCATAAAGAGCCAAACTTGACTTTTTTTACATCGAAATTACTTGTACTGAGATACACACCCTTGCATATTACTTGCTAGGTGACTGGAGCCATTTACTGGACTTCTACATATCGACTTACTTCTTAGTTCTCAAGTCATGTAGGTGGGAAAAAGAGATTCAGGGGCATCACATGTTATTTCATATGACCCAGAGGGGAAAAAGTCTGGCTTTGAATGAAACCAGATGGTCCAGGAGTTAGAATAAGCAAGGCCTCATATTTGCCTCTGGATCTCTCCCTATGATGATCCTAAGTGCTCTTCTAATAGCAGACCACCAACCCCAGATAAGACAAATGAAAACAGATCAAACCTGGCTTTTATTTAAAATATATTTATTTTAAAAGTTGCATCCCATTCTTCGGCATTTCAAAGAGTAGCTGATAAGTAATACAAGTTAAAAAAACACAAATGTAACAAAACAGCAGATGAAATAAGAGGGAGAATAGCAACAACAAAGTATATTAAAATTATATTTGAAAAGCTGTAGGAAAATAGAAGTTCATTATCAGTTGAAGACAACATGAGAGCAAACAGCAGGCAAGTGGTGCAGGAGAGAACCGGCTGAAGATGGGGTGTCACAAGGGAAAAGATCCTCCCTGTAGTCACTCATGTCTGAAGACAGGAGCAACTAAAGCCTTCTCCCCTCTAAAGATGGCCTCAGTATAAAGGCAGGTATGTATGGGGAAAGGTGGCGCAGACTGAATAACTATTTAAACTCTGAACTGTATGGAGAATCAGATCAGCCAAGGCAAATATAAATGGCAAATTGTTTTTCCTTCAGCTGGTTCCTAGTCTCTAAACTAGCAGGTATATTTCAATCCAAACAAAATTTCTGAAAGTTTTCTAGAGCAATGGTCCCCAAACTTTGGTTCTCCAGTGGTTTTGGACTTCAGCTCCCAGAAGGCCCAGCCAACAGTCTAAAACATTTGGAGGATCAGAGTTAGGGAATCACTGTTCTAGAACAACCCATCCTGTGCTCATATCTATTCTCTGCATTACCAGAACGTGAATAGCTCGACTCAGACTATGTAAGAGAGCTCTGCAGCTGGTTTGCCACTCATAACTGGTGAAAGCATACCACCTGGGCTTTCAATAACAGAAATGGAACTATGAGATGTCTGAGTAAACAAATCTGAATATAGCCCCATTTAGTGTCTGAAGCCATTGTTTCTTGGATGTTCTATGATGAACCCTGTAATTATTCTTATAAAAATTCTTAGCACTGATCACAGGATCCAGTCTATATGGACATTGCACTGGCATGTAAATATTCCCACATTCATCTGGCACACTTATTATTCCCACATTCATCTGGAAACATAAATCCTATCATATTTCTATCAGTGCTCTTGTTCCTTGTAAAGGGATCTTGTAGCACCTTTGAAACTAACTGAAAGAAAGAAGCTGGTAGCATGCCTTTTTGTAGACTTGACCTACTTCCTCAGATGCATGTGCTGGGCATGAGCTGCTGGCTCAGTGCACTAACCAATCTTGTCCTTCTCTAAATAATTGTGGTAAAACAAAAATGTATATGTACACAGATGTTTGGCAGGTATCCTTGAACAAATTTCTCCACTTTGCCTGCTAAAGTGCAGGGCATGTGGAGTATGCATCCTGTCTTCCTGGAATAGCGCATTATTTATATGTAATTGGAGTAAATGTGTACAGTCTCTCTGTGACTGAAGACATGCAATCCATCCACCATCCCTTTCTCTTAGGGTGGGACTCAAAGCTGCTTACAAAAAGACACTAAGTGACAGTCCAGATAGAATAAAAGTCACAGGACTCAGCTGAAGTATCTTTGCCCATTTCTAGAACTGGGTCTTCATGCAGAATTTGAGCCACTAGAGCAGGGGTAGGCAACCTTTCCCCTTTAAGGGCCGAGGGACTTCGACTCCCAGAATCCCAGGAGCTATTGGCCAACTTGGGACTATTGGCCAACATGGCTGAGGCTTCTGGGAGCTGAAGTCCCTTGGCCCTTAAAGGGGAAAGGTTGCCTACCCCTGCACTAGAGCTTAGTACCCTTCCATACTTATTCAGAAGGTTACCATGACTAGCAATATCCAAATTCTCTGGTGCAGCCAAGAGAACTTGAAGTGTTTCAGTCTCCAGAGCTTTTCTTGCAAACAAGGAATCTACTGCTATTTCAGTGGTGTGATTTAGCAATTTCATAAAACAAAAAGGAACACATGCAACAATTTGATGGTGAAAGTGTAGCAATAGCAATAGCAAGTACATTTCTATACTGCTTATCAGTGTACTTAAGCACCCCCTCAGCAGTTTACAATGTGTAAGCTAATTGCCCCCAACAAGCTGGGTACTCATTTTAGCAACCTTGGAAGGAAGCAAGCCTGAGTCAACCCTGAATCCCTGCCTAGTATTGAACTCACAACCTTGTGGTTTGTGAGTGAGTGGCTGCAGTACAGGCATTTAACCACTGCACCACCAGAGCTTCAGGTGTATAAAATTGTTTTTTTGTTGTTTTTTTTACAAAGTCAAAATATATTACTAGTTCACACATTATGTCATTTCGCTACTTTAAAAAATAATCAAAGCACATTTAGTCTACAAGTGTTTGAGTCTTGATTAAGACCACTCAGTGCAGAATCATCTCTTCTTAAGAGGCTGCTAAGCACAGAGATTTCTGGGTAATAAATCCTTTCATCTGAGCACATAATATAGTGCACACTCAGAGCAGCTTCCCATTTTATTCTATTTTGTTAAAATTTAAACATGCACCAACAAAGGTGGATGGAAAATGATAAAAATGCATATTTTTCTAGTGTATCAATCCCTCAAATTTAAATCTGAGATACAAGTTTCCCAAAGGTACCCAGCAATAGTTAGCAATTAGCAAATATTACACATCTACATCTGCCACAGAAAGTAAAGGTTTTTCTATCACCTGAAGAGGAGCTGCTCTGGGAGCTGGATTCCTTTCATCCACTAAGTTAACAGGAGGGAATTTTTGTCTTCCAGATTGTTTGGACTACACCTCCCATCAGCCCCACCCAACATCACTAATGATAAGAAAATACGGGAGTTTTCCAAAGTCAGGAGACCAAAGTCAGAAAACATAGGAGTCTAAAACTTCTGACAAGTCAAAGGACTACCATCCCTACACTAGGCATCAGTCACAATTTGGCTTCACATGACTTCTTTTTACTTAGTGTACCACATACAGTTTAATACAGGGGTAGGCAACCTTTCCCCTTTAAGGGCCAAGGGACTTCAGCTCCCAGAAGCCTCAGCCATGTTGGCCAATAGTCCCATGTTGGCCAATAGCTCCTGGGATTCTGGGAGCTGAAGACCCTCGGCCCTTAAAGGGGAAAGGTTGCCTACCCCTGGTTTAATACCTAGCTGATGTCTCTTCCCTTTATAGATATTGGGGGTCCAATAGGGATAATGGTATATCTGGGCCTCGCAGTGTGAGGCCCTGCTCTTTCCACCAAACAAATAAAGCAGTGTCATGTGGGCTGGAATCCTATTAATGACATACACAGACATATTTGTGTATGTCATTTTATGGTTACTGCAGAAAGCTTTATCAAGAACCTCTTTTGCACAATGAAACTCTGCTCAGGCAATGCATTTTTCTGCTAGTAGCACATCCCCCATAGTCATTTTGTGGCCATGGGGGGGAAGGAGGGGTTAGGCAGTGTTCAGCTGTATTTTTGCAGATGGACACACACAGGAGACTTCCAGAAGAACCCTGGAAGACCTGGGACAATGACCTTTTCTATAAATTGGAGGGTTGGGAGTATGACATTTCCTGTGTGGGTCACATTTGCAGAAACACAGCCAGATACTACCTTATTATCACTGTCCTTCTTTTAACCCTAACCCTAACCTTTACCCTAATGCTAAAGGGCTGGAGGCATGCTGGCAGCAAAGGAGATAGATTTCATGTGGGATGTAGGGAGGGGAATGCAGAGATACACCTGGAGGAATCTTATGCTCTGTCAAACTAATACATGATCTTGGCCATGAAGTATACATGTTCTCTTCCTTCCCAATTTAGGGATGAAAGCCAGTCTATAATTCTGGATGGTAGCACCAGTCCTCTTCCCTCACCTAATATTCACCCACCCTGTGTCAAAAACCCTTGAAGGGGAAATCTAGTAACCACTTTTTCCTCCATGAACCTCACACAATGGAAATAACCATCTAATGAAAATGTTGCTTTTCTCATGGGGCTCAATATTACTGTGTTGACATAGAACACAACACACATCTGCTAGTCCAAGATTTGTATCTACATAATCTTAGTATGCCTACAAGTACCCTGCAAATACTAGCCCTGTATGGTACCTGAGGGAATGGGTTGGAAGGGGCTGAACTTGTAACTTAGTAAGGTGCCAACCAGGGGGAAACCTGGCTCAGTAGAGTTCACACTTTATAACAATTAGTCTTACAATAGCAGGTTAACACAGGAGCAAAGTTCTGTAGAGCAGATTAATGGGGGATATCTGTAGCTTCTGTAGATAGGCAGGAAAGGGGAGGTTTATACACATGGGGGAAATCTCCCACAGCATCAAGCTGTCTCCTTTACACCACTGCATAAAGCTGCCAGTGTGCATTCTTACAAGTATGACAAAAACACAACATACCCAGCTCCAATCCCTTTATTGTCCAGCACGCATTTCTGTCAAAACATTGCCATCAGCCTGTAAACAGCAAAGGGAATGAACCTAAAGTTTCAGGAAGATGAATTATCAAGGGGTAGGTTGGCACCTAGGAAGAACAAGAACAAAAATCTCATGTGCAAGCTCTTGCTTTTAGCCTGCCTATTTTTCCCTTCCGTATATTTGCTTTTTCTTATTTCAAAACAAAGAGCAGAACCCACACAGCTCTGCCTGGCTTAACAGGCTGCTCCTTAATGAGGACCAACTGTGAGGGAAGTGTTGACTCAGCCTTTTGCTGCCTGGCCACGTTTTCCTAAGGTTACAGCCGCCCACTCACTGTCCCCACCCAGGTAGACTATGAAGTATAACCAGAATTTGGAAAAATTATTTTGGAAGACTCCAAGCTCCAGATTTCACCATCCACTTCTGGCAAAGGCCATGCTCACCAGGAGATTTTAAGACTTGTGATCTAAAAACTTTTTCTAAACTATAACCAAACCTAGGTCCAAGACACAGAAAGGAAGGCGCTCAAATGGGGAAACCACTGCCTTTTTCTTCCAGTTCCTTTCTCAGGCCGAATGGGGCTGAGTTTAAACCAACAAAATCAAAGACATCGCAAAATAACGATCCTTGACCAAGAGGAATTTTAGCTTTTACTCAGAAAAAGAGTAAAAAAAGAAAAAGGGAGGAGTTTCCTCCTCTTCATTTTTCTTTTCTTTTATTCTGTTTTATTCTTTTATTCTGTTCTGAGTAAAGAAATATAGTAGCATCTTTAAGACTGATTTATATTTTACCATGAACTTTCATGGATATGAATCCATGTCTTCAAATGCAATACATAGTGATATCAAAGCCTCAGCTTATTAAGCATAGTTATACAGTTGTGGGAATGAGATAGAACTTACTGTACTAGGATGCAGAGAGATCATGGTCCTTGCCCTAAATCTTCAAAGGAGGTGGTAAGGTGATACAGGACTGATATCCATGAACACTCATGCTAAAATATAAATCAGTTAATCTTAAAGGTACTGGGTTGTGTGTTTTTTTGCCCCCTCCCTTTTTCCTTTTAATGGTGCAATAGATTAACATGGCTACTTCTTTGAAAGCATATGGCTTCTTTCTCAAGTTTTCTTACACTCTGAACCCACTGCAATCTGCATAACATACAGATGTATAGCAATTTATGGTAAAGACCTCCATTTTTTAAAAAAATAAATAAACCCTGGGTAGTGATTGTCTTTCTATGATTGTTTTTTCCTATGATTGTGCCAGCTATCAGCTCTCCCAACTGCCCATCTTCTGCTTTTGCAACTGCCCCACAACAGTCTGTCAATAGCAGTAACTCAACGCAATAGATTACAAGGTTACTGCACCATCACTGTTTCCAAATAACAGTGTTATTCAATATGAAAGCTGCTTTGTACCAGATTAGACAATTTGTCCATGATGTAGCATGGTGCTGTCAATTCTGACCGGAAGCAGCCCTGCAGGGCCTTAGTAGAGGTCTTTTTCACCGCTCACTACTTGACCCATCTAACTGAAGATTCCAGGGATACAAATTTGACATGCCTCTGCATTAAAAGCATACATTCTGCCACTGAGCTAAATATCTAGTTGTCTTGTCTTAGCTGGTCATTAAAAAAAATAAATCAAGAACAGCAAGAAAGAAAGCAGTCAAGAATACCAAGTACCCTGGAACACAAAATCACAGAAATGGCAGAGATTTAACTGTGAAAAGTGAATGCCACTGCTGTCCCATATAGGCCCTTTGGGGATTATTTTATTGGTTAACATCTTACACTTTCCTTTCCAACAGAACACATGCACAAATCTCCACCCTACTAATCCAAGATCTCTCTCTCTCTCTCGCTCTCTCTCTCGCTCTCTCTCTCTCTTACACTCACACACACTGTGAATATGCCTCTATCCCAAATCACAATATTACTTTTCTGCTTATTTTTTCCCTAGGTTGGAAGTAAAGTCAGTTTTTACAAGGGTTTGTGAAGACATACAATTTGCTTTGTCTCACAGCTCCCATTCAGCCTGATATAGCAGACAACATTTAACCAATACAAATTCTTCTCTTCAAGCTACTTTAAGGGAAATTTCAAGAAGGGAATAAAGGGCCACAACCTATTTTTGTCACTTAATTGATGGACTCTTTCAACCAATAAATATGTGAGATACTTGACTGGTGCACATTATGCACCATGTTAGCTGACATGACATAGCTTATGCCTGGTTGAGAACTCAGAAATCAATCCAGCCTTCACCTGATTTTCCCCTGTAAATACCTTGTAAAGGATTTTGGGTCCTTTGCAAGACACATACAGGTCCTTCAAAGCAAACAGGAAGGTGCATGAGAAAGAAAAACAGAGTTTTAAACCAAATAAACTTAGTGCCTTTACAGACTGCCAGAAATAATGTGGTTTGAGACCACTTTAACTGCCCTGGCCCAATGCTAGGGAATCGTGTGAATTATAGTTTTTTTCTGAGACATTAAGCCTTTTCTGTCAAGGACCCCTAGTGCCACAATAAACTACAGTTCCATGATTCCCTAGCACTGAGCCAAGGCAGTTAAAGTGGTCTCAAGCTGCATTATTCCTGGCAGTCTGTAAAGGCCCTTAATTCATGAATAAAAAGAGCTGATGGTATTTAATGGTTTAAATGGCTTAAATACTGTTTCTAATTTGTGTATTTCCTGAATAAGCCACAGGTATTACATCTCTGCTAATAAGAAGTAAGTGATACTTTTCTGCCATGAAATAGAGCCATTACAAAAGAAGCATGACACATTACATCTGGTGACATGTATCTCAGAGAACAACATTAGGATCCTGAGAGAGCTAAATTCAGATCAGGGCATCAGGGTCCACACCCCAATTCTAAGTACAAAGCCCATGATACAAACTTCCCTCCCTTCAAATAATAAGCTTGGAGAAGGGAAAGGTACAGTGAGAACAGGAGGTAGAGGACAAGTTTATTTTGAACAGAGACAGGACTTCACAGAGGATCTGTTTTCAAAAGTTCTTGAATTGGGGTAATTCTTAAACTCACCCATCAACCACAATTCTAAATGATGATGCACCATTAGACTGAATCTCCAGCACATGTTCTCCAGAAACAATGTTATTTGTGCATACAAACTTGAAGTTGTTATATGCAGGGCTGGCAAATGGATATTGATTAAAATAGGTTTGTGGATAGGTTTGTGGACAGTAATAACTGTTACACTCCAAATGCATATTTTGCAAATTTAACTGGTCTCTGTTTAGAAAAGGTTGAGACACTCCTAATCCTTATTAAAAGTGTCTACATAAGGGCTTAATATAGATTAAGTACATGCTAATTAATCCTGAGGGGGAAAACAGCCAGACGTATACAATTCAGTGAAGAAACATTTCCTAAAGCTAAATCCTTCAAATGGCTATACATAAACACACACAATGATTTCTCTAGTGTTTCCAAACAGCAGCTATATACCAGAGTCTCAAATTCTCCACTATTTGCATCCATCCATCCGGACAGTACTATACTGACAGACTAATCAGACTAAATTATATTTAGAGAAAAGTAACAAGACTGCAGTCTGAAACAGAGAGACTACTTACAGACTTATTCCTAAAATTTGGGTCACTTGAGAATTATTTAAGCACATCTTATTGTAAAGGCACTTGACTGGAAGTTTTCTAACATTCCTGGACAGCTATAGGAACAACTGAGAAGCCCTTAGAAAGACTATAGATATATAAAGTAAATATTAGCATTCCTGGCCATAAATATAAATGCATACATGAGCATTCATAAATATATCACCACTGATTCAAATATTAAAACCTGATTTGGGCAAGCAAGACTTCCTATTCGTCCCTCCATGCTGTCAGTGTGTCACTCCCATCATACCTCACCACTCGCAATGCTGGTTAGGGCTGATAGGAATTGCAGTCCAACAACATCTGGAAGGTTGTATGCTCTCCTTTCCTGCTGTTGGAATATTGCAACTCTGAAAATGTCCTGGACACACCTGTACTGAACTCTGAGGATGTGTTTGTTTCAGACAGGCATCAATACATGGGATACAGGACATTACTTGAGATAGAACAGGTTCCATTGCCTCCATCTGCTCTTTCTTCTAGGTTCCTTTTCTCAGTTTTATCCTCTCTATCCAGCTCATACTGTTCTACATTTGGGGAAGTTGGTAAAGTTGATGGAGGTAGCTTTTTCAGGACATTGGTCTTTCTTGAAAAGCAAGGGAATATGGAAGAGTCAGTAACTAGGCAGTCTGTACTTAGAAGTGCTATTAACTGAAGAGCCTTGAACAGGACTGTTGAAAGCTTTGTAGAGGATGAGGTTACAATCTCATTTAAAGCTACAATAATGGTCACTCTTGCTGATGAGTGGGCATGCCAAGTTCATGAGGAGTCTAGCTATTGAAGGCTGAAGTGGGCTTGAATGAAAAAGACCACAAAGCACTCAAGGAGAGATTATAAGTGGCTAACAAACAGAGCTCTATGGGCATAAAGAGATGATACTCCTGGGCTTAAAAAATGAACAAGCATAAGAACCACTACTGCATACACATCCCTGCTGCTCACTTCTGTGGTCCAACAGCCATTATGTTTTCCATCTTCCTCTGTTCTACCTATCTCTTCCAATACGACCTGACACTTTTGATGACCTCTATTAAATTATCCGCATATCTTTTCTCTCATGATACTTATTTTAAAATAAGGCCTTCTGTTTTTAACTCTTTGCATGTTTTTATGTTAATTTTAGATTTAACTAGATGATTTTAATTGTTTTCAAATTCTTACTATAAAGTTTTTAAAATGTTTTTAAAAACCCACCTTGGGTTCCTTTCTAGGAGAAAGGAGGCATAAAAATGAAAAATTTATTATTATTATTATTATTATTATTATTATTATTATTATTTATTGTTATTTCAGTGCACCTGGCATTCAAGAAAGACTGTTTTGTTCTGTCATTTTTAAAAACTTTCCTCCCCTAAACTGTGACAGGTCTCTACTAAAATGCACAAAATCAATGATGAAACAATGGCCAGAAACTGTTTCTCCTTGATCCTGTCTACAATTATCTAGAGAGCCTTCTCAGGCCAATTCACTCCAGAGGACATTGGAATACCAGAGTTGCTGCAATTTCCTACATGTTGGAGAGCAAACTGCTTCAGTTCCTCTCACTGCTCTCTAGAAAATAAAGTGAGAGGCTATGGAACTCAGGCAGTCTGAACAAAGCCTTTGAAAAATGGAAGCACAGAGGAGCCTTGAACAGTATCAGCCAAAAAGGAAGGCCACAGAATTAATTCCCATACAAAAGTCTTACTGAATAAATTGAAAAATAAACCCCTCAGAAAAAGACAAACAAGCAGGTCCCAGAACTTATCACGTGTGAACTCTCTCTAGAAGCCAAGATATCCAAACTGTTATATTTCAGACACATCATGAGAAGGAAAAACTCATTAGAAAAGTCAATAATGCTAGAAGGGTGGAGGGCAGTAGAAAGAGAGGAAGCCCACACACTAGATTGATAGATTTGATCAAAGAGGCCATGGTCCTGGGCCTGTAGAACCTGAGCAGAACAACTGAGGACAGGGGATCTTGGAGGTGTCTGACTCATGGGATTGCCATGAGTCAAAGTCGACTCACAGACAATCAACAACAAATATAACCAGAAGGAGAGTTTCTGGATGGGTTTTGGACTGATGGCAACTGAATTCACATGATATCTCTGAGTATGGTATTTATAATTTGGGGGGATGAGAGTTCAATGTTGGATGCTAGTATTTGGTGCACTTCAGCTGCTTTCTTCTTCCCCTTTCCCCTTCTCTGCCTCTTCCTCCTGCTCCCTACATTGTGCCCATATCAGTTCTGCCAATGTTCCATACAATTATCAGTACTATTGATCAAAGTAAACTTCCACAGTATATGGCTGAATGGGATTTGAAGGCACAGTTTTATAGTTGTTTTTGCCCCTGAAGTACCTGAAAATGGGGTGTGTTGACTGCTGTATGATGATGTCCCTTGTGATTCCATCCTGTTTCTTTTGTTATTTAACTTCTACATCAGTGATGGGGAAATAAATTGCCCTCCTGGTGTTAATGGACATCAGAATTCCTATCATCCCTCAGCACTAGCTGAAAGAAAAAGTGACTTGGAAATTCATTGTAGCCCTGACTACACTATTTGGGGGAAAGTACAAGGTCAGAGTGTTGGGCTGGATGCCAAGCCCAGGTTCAAACTGTTGTCCAGCTATAGTAAATTCTGGCTATGGCTTAGCCTACCTTGCAGAGCTGTATGGATAACAATAATGATTTAAGAATGCTTTCAGGTGGACAGCTCCTATAGTTATCAGTCAAAAGGTCCTGTGCATCTATTCCATCACTTTTTCTTTCCCACCCCACTTATTTTTTTATAAGGAAAAAAAAAAAGACAAAGGAAATTTAGAAATGGCTCACAGACTCATACAAGATCACAAGGTCAACCTCGTCCAATCCCTGCCATGCAGGAATACACAACTAAAGCACTCCCAAAAGACACTGCTCCAGTCTCTGTTTAAAGACCTCCAAATCAGGAAAGTCCACCAACTTCCGAGAAAGTATAGTCCACTATCACACAACTGTTAGAATCAAGAATTTCTTTCCAATGTTTAGGTGGTATCCCTTTTCTTGTAAGGTGGGATCCTTGTCAAATTTCACATTTAAAGCAAACTGAATGCATCACAAAAACCTCATCTAGAAGCACCCTGAGACTCTGTGCAAAACACAGATATGGCATTTTTTAAAAGTCTTTTTTAGAAGCAGCTTCAAACTTCAAATACACAGTGCAGGGAAGCTCTAAACTCCAAAAGAAGCTAGACTAGGTCATCAAGCACTTTGGGTCAAAAATGCATGAGTTTCTTTCCCAGAAATACTGCCCACCTGGGAGCAACAGTTCTCCTTCTTAAAGGAAACCTAGGTCAAATATTTCTCCATTGTATCCAGTTTCCACTTCCTCCCGCAGACTCCCATTTCCTTGTGGAAAGAAACAGATTTCAGCTACTCGGCAGACAGAGGATGGATATGATCACGGCCTCTCTGAATGGAATGCAGCTACATGCTCAACTAGAAAAACTTTGGACATCTGGCTGTAAGATTTGCACAAAAAACAGCTGACTGTTTTAAGACAGAAATAATACAATTTGCACAGCTTTTACTCAGTGATCAAGATCTATATTCTTGAGTACATTATTAGCCAATGTATGATGACCAGACCCCAATCCCCAACAGCCTGCCCCTCCTGTCAGTGAATCGACTCCAAGGATATTTAGTGAATAAGGGGTCTGAATAAGCAATACTTGTCAAGTCAAAAAGGGAAAGCAAAATATCATACAGTGGGCCCTTGGTATCTGCTGGAGTTTGGTTCCAGACTCTGTTCCCCCCCCCCCCC
>CM034706.1:229132011-229145099 GCA_020142125.1 Phrynosoma platyrhinos
CTCATCTTTGTTGAGATTTCTTAAATTGATTCTTGTTTCATTGTTTATATTTATGCCATTTTAAACATAACCCACCTTAAACAGTCTGAAAAGTGGGATTTATATGTAATTTATAAAAATAACTGCAGGCTTCTTGTATGTGCTTGCCTAAGCTAAGGAATGATTTTTTTTTTTAAAAAAATCTTCTTGAGAGACCCAAGAAACAGTATGCTATAGCTGCAGATGGCAAAAATGGGAGCTTTCCCCCTCTTTCCTGCCACTTGGGAACTAGACATGTTCCCTACATCACCAAAGTTCAGGTTCCTCTCTCATCTTGAAACCACAAGCTTTACTCACTATGGCTCCAGTATTATACATCCTAACCAGGGGTAGAAAGTACGCTCTGTTTCAAACTTGCATATCCACACTTAAGATTTGTTTTCATTATCACCTTCAAATTTGCATTCCATGAATCTGCCAGACCCTCTGTTTGCAACAGACATTCATTCTGGCTCTAATTCAGAGGCTGAGTCTGTATGATCAAGGTAGAAATGGGTACTAGACCAGACCATGTTCTGCTTGGAGATGCAAGTCCTTTCTACTCCTTGCCTCGCCACCACTTCATTGTGCAAGGCCAGACCACAATCAAATTTAGATATCTGAACTTTCACCCAAGAGCCTTCTCTCCCAGCTTGCATAACATTTTACCCATTCACCAGGCTATAGATATAAAGACAAGGAACAAGGCTGTATAGAGCAGGCAGAGTCCATGCTTATTGGCTTTACATTGTCAATGACAAACCCAGGAGAGGGAAGTCAGAGGAGTCTGTATAAACACTGCACAGTGCAGAGACAGGGTCAAGGCATGCTGGAATGACTCACTGTTTAAGCAAACATGACCCAGGCACTGCAAGGGAGAGAGCAGCATGGGGGTGGGAGATCCCACTTTCATCCAGGAGAGAAAGAAAATTCCAAATTTGGAGCATTTGAATGTGATATTTAGGGCAAGAGAAGCCAATCACCATAAATTTAAAAGACAGCCTGCAAGGTCTGTATTAATAGTGTTTTAATAGGAATTTAATATACTACTCTGTTGCACGAGGCATTTCAGGAATGGGTGTGGTTACTGAGTTAATATTCTAAAAGCAATGCAAGACTGAAAAGGATAAACAAAATTACTTTGGTTTATATCTTATAATGTATGAACTTAAGTTTTATGCATATAAATGCTGAGACTCAGGCATGTCCCAATATTTTTCATTGACTATGCTTGCACTGCCCTTCATCCCATGATGGCATCCTGTATTCCTGATGGCAATTCTGTATTCCTTAGAGCAATTATAATTAAATGAAAAGGTATGATAAATGAGGTAACATCAACAAACCAACAAACCTACTCACACATCTCAAAGGAACAGCACAATATATATATAGCTAGATACAATAACAAGAGCAGGATAAAGCCATTATTGTCTTTTGTAATCTTGCCTAGGACAGGCCTGATTTCTTAGTAATTAACTCTTTCATCTTTTAATATATCCCATATTAAAGGAAGCATAATCCACACAATCAAACATCTCTTTACCTAAAAGATCTGGCATATAGAGTAATAAAGTTGGAAGGGGCTCCATGGGCCATTGAGTCCAACCCCCTGCAAAATGCAAAATCTCCAACATCCCCCACAATTAACTGTCGCCTTTTTCTGAAGATGTCCAGAGAAGGAAACCTCACCACTTCTCTAGGCAATTTATTCCATCACTGAACCACTCTTATTAGGTATTAGGTCCAGACTATTTGAGAGACCATATCTCCCCATACAAACCTGCCAGAGCCCTACGATATTCGGAGGAAGGCTTCTCTCAGTCCTACCACCATCACATGCTCGCCTGGTGAGGATATGAGAGGGAGCCTTCTCAATGGCTGCTCCCACCCCCTAGAACACTCTTCCGTGAGAAGCTAGGCTGGCCTTCTCCCTGATGTTCTTTTATCAACAAGCAAAAATGGTTTTATTCAGGCAGGCTTTTAATACATAATCATGGGGTGGCTTTTATATGGGGTGCTGGTTACCGGTATATGTATTGTAGTTTTTAATGTCTGTAATTTTATATTGTTTTTATTTGGTGTTATTTATTGTTTTTTAAACTTTTATTATAAAATCTTTTAAAATGTTTTTATTTGTGAGCCACCGTGGGTCCCTTTCTGGGAGAAAGGTAGCATTGAAATGAAATGAAATAAATTATTGCCAAGAAGTTATTTCTAATGTTTAGTTGAAATCTGCTCTCCTCTAACTTCAAACCATTAGACTTGGTCCTACCCAATGGGGCAGTAGAGAATAGGCCTGCCCCCATCTCTCTGTAACAGCTTAAGGATTGTGAGAATTGTTTAACATGCTCAAATTCAAGCAAATATGTTATGCAGAAAATTACACCCTAGTAGTAAACTTACTAAAATTGCACAATTCTCTGACTGCTGCCAGAAAATGTCAGATACTAATTCATGACAAATAACATATCTGATCAGAATATGCATGTAAAGAGACAAGAACCTGTCAGGGTCCTCCTTGATAACTCTTGCAGCAAAAGGAAAGTGAACTGTGAAAAGCATGGTATCGTTAGTTGCTTTCATTTAAATGATTCAAGAAAAGACCTGGTGATGACAACAACAGCAGAACCCACAGTGTGACAAAATTCACTTTAAGGCCAAACCTGCCAAGAGGTAAAAGGATTCAAAATCAGAAATTCAAATAATTAACTCTAAAACTGAATAGCAACTTCACCAGAGAGGCAAGTGGGCCTTGATTGTTGTTGTTGCGTGCCTACAAGTTATTTCCAACTTATGGTGACCTTAAGGTGAATCTATCATAAGGTTTTCATGGCAAGATTTATCCAGATGGGGCTGTATCTCAGGGTGAGAGTATGACTTGCCCAATTTCACCCAGTAGGTTGCCATGTCTGAGTAGGGATTTTAAGCTTGTTGTCCAGAGTCATAGTCCAATATTCAAACTACTACATCACACTGGATCTAACTGGGACCATGGCAATTCAGAAGGGAGATTAATACTTTTCACGGTGCAGTTATGAAAATTAAAAACTCCCTAATGAAACTCGTTCTTTGCTCTGCTAGGCAAAATATCCAGGTTTCACATAGATATATCTACACAAGGCAATTAACTACAGCAGGAAAAATGTCATAGATGAAAAGCTTAAATCCATCCATCCCACCACTGCTTCTCATCCCTACCTCCCATAGTTGCTATACATTCTCAAGGAAGCCATGGGAGTTCCCAATCACATATTTACTGCAATGCATCCAGCTGTATCTCAAGGGTCTTCCTACCAGTGGCATTTACTCCAAAGGAAAGAATGGCATCTCCTGCTTTTAACACACTCTTACGTAAATTATGACAAGAGACAAGAAACACTGGGGGCTTTTTTTTTTAGTGGCAGAATGCTTTTGTGCTGGAGAACAGCAATTCCTACATGCACACACTGTGTCAGTATACGCATACATGCTGTATGGAAGAGATGGAGAACAAGGTTTGGAGGCCATGACAGGTTTTTTCCATCCCTTTTCTTAGATTCTCATGACAAGTTTATAGCTCTAAGCACATTACACTCTAATGTTGTGCTGCAAATTTTACTGAGATGTTGCTATGACTCGCTAATTCCAGGCCTCTGGCTCCCTTTGAAGTCCAGATTACCATAGGCTTATCTGGGAGAAAGCCAGACTATTGACTGTTATTATTATGCTTCATGTTTTTTTGTTTCCTGGTTATAAGAACCTACAGACTTAATTGGCCCTGCATTTAATCCATCTCCTTAGGCTGCACAGAGGATCTTGTAAATTCATCACTACGATCCCTTCAGAATTCATTTTGAAGGAAGGGTTGTTCTTGAAATTCCACAGCAGTGAACTTCAGGAGCTAGTGAATGGAATTAAGATGATTGATCTCTTTGAAGTCCCTCAGATCTTTCAGCAACAAGAAGGAGATGCCAACAAATCAAATTCAGATGATTCTGTCCCTCTTAAATCAAATCTTTTATGGTGATAATATAAGAACCATCCTCTTTCCCCTCATCATCATCACCATCATCCATGCTCTTCCATTTTTCATTCTCAAAACAATCCAATTTCTTATTATTTTAAGAATAAGAATTTCGTCTCCCACCTACTACCACCTCTATTTTTTTTTTTTAGAAGCACTCAGCCCACAGAAAAAACTGAGGGCATGTCTGCATGGGTGATTTACCCTAAATTCACCCCAGGCTCACTGCATCCTGTTTACATGAAGCCAGGCCAACCCCCAACCCCCAACCCCCAAATCAACTCAAGACTGCTCCTGATTTAGGGCTACCTCTTCCAACCCGAATTTAATAACTCACCTTTTGCTGCAGGTTTTCCATTCTTTGCAGTGATGACAGCGCTGTCTTCACCAGTGGTCCCTGAGAGGCACCCACTGCTGCCATTTCTGGTACAAGTTGCTTTAAGGTGAGAACAAGGTGCCCAGCATCAATAACATGGCATCATTCTGACCTCAACAGTGGCAATGGGTGATCAACAAGACCATGTGGGAATGCAACTGCCTTATTTGCTGCAAGAGCTGAAAACATGCAGCAAAAGATAGCAGGTAGGGGGGATTTAAGGGCAGAATACTCCATGGGCACTCCAGCGTATTTTGGCTGGTGAAGATGGGGACTGATGGTCAGTTCTTTTACTATTCAGCACAGAAATGATCTCTAATACAGTCTCTATAGCAGGGGTAGGCAACCTTTTTGAGCCGGGGGCCAGGTTACTGTTCCTCGGACAATTGGGGGGCTGAAGCACCAAAAACAAACAAACAAATAAAAATATATTTTTAATTTTTTTTAAATTAAAAAAATATATGCATGCATTCTCTCTCAGCCCCAGAAAAGCCATGGCAAAACCCTTGTGGAGCTTTTGCCAAGAAAACCCCAAGAACAAGTAATAACAACAATAATCAATATCATTATGGCGGGCGGCGGCAGCAGGACTGGCCAGGGGCCAGTCCAAAGGCCTCGGAGGGGCGCATCCAGCCCCCAGGCCTTAGGTTGCCTACCCCTGCTCTATAGCAATATTCCTGTTATCAAATTGTCAATGAAAAAGAATTAGAAAATGTTCTCCAAGGTATTTTAAAACATTTGTTTCCTTACATTACTGATATTTTTCCTGCCACTCCAACAGCATCGTAATCACATTGCCGTTTACAGCTATTACTACTGCTGCTACTATTTCTGTATCCCTTTCAGAAAATTCACTCACAACAACCACAGAGGGAGACAGCATAACTAGCTGTTTATACAATCTGGAGGAATGTTAATAAATAAAATGACACAAGCAAATCTATTGCTGCTTGCAGCTGAGTTGCCTGGAAATTATTACTGAATCTGACTGAGCCTATGGGAGACCACACAAATGTTTAGTTTCTTGGTTGTTTCAGAAAGGAATTGAAATCCACATTCCAATTCCAACTCCAATATTAATGTAGACAAGCACCAAACTTATCGCCATACAAGGAGCAATGAATCTAATGTCAAACTTCTGTGTCTGGGTTGCAATGAATGCCACCACCTCTGAATGCACTGAAGACAATTTGGAATCTGACTGAGGAAGTCAGAGAGCTGAACATTTTATATTAAACATCTTCTGGATGATTTATATACTCAGGTTACAACAAAAATTGCCAGTTTCATTGAGGCAGCAACAGTATGATGGCATAAGAAACTGGCATACTACTGGAAGTATAACTGTTTCATCCTGTTTCATTAAAAGAGCTATATATGTAATAGTATAATTTATTTTACTTTATTTTATGATTCTGGTTGTTGACTGACATTAAAATTTCTCTCTCGATCAATCAGCCAATTAGATCAATCACTTTATTTATATCCCACCTTTTCCCCAAAATAGGACACAAGGTGGCTTACAGAACAAAATGAAATACAAATAAAACCACATGTGGCTAAAAACATACAAAAAATTAAGAATGAAATATTAAATTATTTATAGAATTAAAGCCATAGAAAATGTTAATCTAAAAGCATAATAGAAAGCCAGCATGGTATAGTGAGAGGGGTATGGGACTAAGATTCTGGAACACCAAAGCTCAAATCCCCACTTGGCCACACAAACCTACTGAGCAGCTTGGGAAATTACACTTTCTCAGCCTCAGAGAAAGGCAATGGCAACCCTCCTATGAACAAATCATGTCAAAAAACCTCTATAACAGGTTCATGTTAGGGTCACAATAAGCTGAAAGTGACCTGAAGACACACAATAACAACAACAACAACAAACAGCACTAAAACAGAAGGCACCTTATATAAAATAGAAATCAGTTCCCAAACACCTACTAGAATAGAAATTTTATTTATTTATTTATTTATTTATTTTCTAGCCCACCTTTCTCCCCTAAAATGGCTCACAAATAAAATTTCTAAAACCATATTACAATAAAACAATTAAAATACAGTTCTCCCTCTCCAATCATGGACTTGAAGTCCATGGTTTCACTCTTCGGGAGAGGGACAAGTAGGGAGGGACAAAATGGTGGCATGTGCCACAGGCGTGTACGCCATTATTTTCAATGGGACTTGAATATTTGCGAGTCACCATTTTCACAGGGTGAGGGGTTCAGAACAGATCCCCCACAAATTGGAAGGGGCTACTGTATCATCTAAAAACAATATAAAATTACAGACATTAAAATCACACTAAAACCATGATATCCACCTTATCAGGGGAAGGAAGGGCTTCACCTGACAGCGAAAGGGCAGCAAGGAGGGAAACCTGGCTCATCTCCCTAGGAAAGGAATTCTAGAATCTAAGAACATGCCTACAGCTTTACAAACAAACGTTTAGACCTTCTATGTACTTCAGGATCCCTGGACTTACGGGGTGGATGTCTTCAGAACTCACTAGAGGAAATGATTATGTTTGTGAGGATATATGCTTCAGTAGTGAGTGCTGCCACAATGGCCACTGTTTCACTGCATTGTTCTCTGCAGGCTTTACAAGTCCTCTGACCCACAGGCATGGCAAGATGGGTGTGTTATCTCTGCAGCCACAATGTAATGGGGAGGCTGCCAAGAGTCCCAAGCTCCCAAGGCATTCGTGCTGCCTTGTCACCACCACTGTCAGCTGCTTGCTTATCCATCCTCTTCTACTGGTTTAAAACGGATGACCAAGCAGATACCTCCAGCGGGATCTGATTGTACATAAACTCCAGGATCCTGTTTAATGATGACAGGGTTTGATGAAAATTAGTAGTAGTGCAAAGGAATTGCCATTTCTTTACAAGTGAACAAGTGTAGCAAGTGAACACCTGAGAGGAATGATAAAGAGAAGCTGCTGGAGACAATGGTAGTGAGAAGGAGATGGCAGCAGTAGAGGAGCAGGGACTGACCAGAGAAAAGAGCTTCACTGACAATGTCATGCTCAAAGGCTGTCCAAAGACTGGAGCTTTGATTGACTTCCCAGCTGGGACTACAATCATCCTTATCCTATACTGTGCTTCTCCTATAGACAGCATCTTCCAGATAAAGCATTAGGTTCTTTGACCCTACATATCCTGTGCAACTTCCTTCTTTCCCTCTGATGACAGAAGTGTTGCCATTGGTCCTAGTGGCAGCCAGGAAAAGGTCAATTAATGTTTGTTCTGTATTTGACACAAGGTGCTTTACATTTTGCTTTGGGCCACTTTGCTGAACAGCAAGTGCTAGCTTTGTAGGCACAATAAATGCAGCACTGGCCTAGCAATGAAAGTACTTGGCACAAACATGAATAGCTGACAGGGCTCTGGGTGAGATGGCAACCCAAATATTCAGCAAATGGGGGTAGCGGGAGATAGCACCTGACAGATCATCCTTATTTTACTTGACTAGATTCTATTTGGCATTCAGTATTGCTTGAGTTCCTTTTCAAATTTTCGTCTTTTGAGAAGAAAGAAAAGCCCACTGTGTTCAACAGGAACACCAGCAACAACAGCTGCACAGCAGAGCTGGATCAGTTCCCCCCTTAATTCAGGGAAGAACATTCAGTTTTGTGAGTCATTCCAACTGAAGCAATACATTCCTCTTTCCCCTTGAAATACATTACCAGAGCACATCTTAAATCTTGATGTAAACATATAAGCTACTCCTGTACATCATCACTCTCCTGGATTAGCATTCCCACAACCAGAAGAACAATCAAAACCAGAAGGTCTTTAGTTTCTTGCTGGGTCAGCAGCTAAAAACATCAACATACAATTCAAGTCACCAGAAACAACAAATGAAAAGCATCTACCAGTCAAATGGTTGCAGGTGTCTGCTTACAATGCTGACTCCAGCAAAACAGGGTATTTTGGTGGAAGAGGGAAAGAAAACAGTGACAAGATCTCTCCAGGACAAAACTAACATCAACAAGAGGGGCAAATATGAAAGGGAGAAACCAAGGGAATTACTCTCCTCAACAAACTCAAGTTCTTCTCTAGTGAGAAGAAACCTGAGAAATTTCAACTGCTCCCTACATGTAGCATGGTTACACATTGACTAAGTGAGTGAATCAACCATCCTGAAATTCTTGTCATACAGTGCAAGATCAGGGATCCATTCTAAATAAACCAGCCAACAAAATTCATTAATGAAACTTTTCTTATACCATACCTTTGATTAAAACAACTGGGGCACAGAGATAATCTTTTCATATAGCAGGGAAGAAAAAAAGCTGCCTTATACTGAGTCAAAACATTTGGTCCATTAATAGTGGTTCCTTGGAGTTTCAGGAAGGAAATGTTCAAGCCTTATTTAGAGATGCCAAGGACTGTACCAGGGCTCTTCCCAGCAGGTGTCTTCCAGTGGGCTACAGTCTCACCCTGAAAGAAGTTGACATCATGATGCTTGACAACGAGCCATCAGAAATGATAAACAAAAAGAGAGAAGCAAACTACCAACACCACCCTGGCTTGCTTTTATCTACTGCAAGAGAGATGGAGGAATCTGTCTCTCTGTATTTTATTCTATTCATTACTGATACATAATATACATAATAGAATGAAATTTACAAATACTGTACTATGTATTGCTACTGAGAAGTACCCTCAGATTAAACATAGTTCTTTTCAAAACATACAGCATCTGGACACTGCTCAAGAGGGCGGGAGAAAAATCCATCCCCAGAGAAATTCTTTAAAATCAACCTCTTGCTTGACACATTTTAGTCATTCCCAAAGTAAGTAACATCTTGCAAACAAGCTAGAAACCACACGAGCAAAGGAGAGGAAAAGACATCTCTTTAGCAAATAAATAAATAAATAAATAAATAAATAAAGGTCTATTTTCTCCTGGATTTTTCCCAAAAGTCTGCAATTTGTTTCCACTGCCCGTATGCCCAAATTCATTTGTGCTTACGATGAAACCCTCATTAATCCCAAATTCAAAGTGAAACAATTTAGTGTTAAGGAGAAAAAGAGGAAATGCAATGAAAAGGGAAGAATATAAGAAATAAAACTGAATGCATGCAAGCTGGAAATTAAATCTGGCTCTGAATTTTCCACAGCTCACTCTCTAATGTAAGGCAATTTGATCACAATAAAGCCAGACATTTCAATAATGAAACAAGCACAGAGCACACAGTAAACTGTCCAGAGGATACCCACTGTGGTATTCCTTCAGCATCCTAAGCATATCTGCTGGGGAGTAACCATGATCTGGTACCATGGAAACGTGTCTTTGCTCATCCTTCTCTCTCTGAGCATCTGCAAAGCAATCACAGTTTCTTCTTTTTTCTACTCATGCAAATGTAGCAATCAAGCTTGGGCAGCTTGCCAGTCAGCCTTCCCTGGAATAGTTGATACGACCCCGCAGAAGGCTGGCAATATCTCGGTGTAGGCATTTAGAAATTACAAAGGCAAATCAAGGGGTGATGATTTGAATGTAGTGGTCAGGCCTCAGCTGGACAAAAGATTAACTTGCTCTCTAAAGCAGCACTGAGCCATGTACAAAATGAATTTAATTTCAAGGAGTCTACATGTGTGTATGAGTATAGGAGAGGTGACATACTTCTCTGTGGAGCTCCTCTGGTGGTCTGTGTGCCAAACATCAAGAGACTTTTATGTCAAGGAACCTACACCTGCCCAAGACACATTAAGGAGCCTTTTTTCTTTCTTTCATGCTTTCCAACAAGAAAAAGGTTCCAGTTAGCAAATAACTGACCTGCCTACTCCTAACAAGTGCAAAATGTTTTTAAAACTCCCTGGTGGCCCTTCTGCCTTGCAGCTCATTCAATTATGAACTCACAGGAAATTGCTGCCTGTAAATTGACCTGAAAAAAGTGTGTCAGGCTCAGCTAGTAACTACAGGGTAGGCTGTTAAACCTGTCACTCACTACATTACCTCCTGTAGCTACCCTCTTGTTCTGGCACCTGCCAAGGAGTCATAACCTGCCCAAGGTGCCTGGTGCCTATGCCATCCCGATTGCACAATTAATGTAGTCAAGAGATGTGTGTCTGTGAGTGGGGGGGGGGGTATACATGTGCATCTGAAGACATGGTAGAACCCAAGTATTGGTAAAGGCCATACACTGAGAATTTCCTTAGAAACTCAAAGACATAAATTTGTATGGATTTTTTTTTTAAAAAAAACAACGAAATATTTCCTATTCAAATAAAATGGGCAATTAAACTCCTACTGGAGCCTCTACTAGTCACTACTAAATACACAGTCACTATTAAACTAGAGAGTCATCAGCACAAGGAAGAGCTGAATTCAAATGATTACTTGGTCATCAGACTTACTAGTAAACCTGGCCAAGTCAGCACTTTCCAGTGCTGAAAAGGTTGTCACAGGGATAAAATGAAGAAGACAGCTCAAATAAAGGCAGGATTTAAACACAGTAAACAAAGAGACAATGTGGGATAGGCTATCCTATTCATTTTTGCCACACTTTATCTTCATGTCACATAATACTTTTGCTTTATTTGCAATTGTTAGTCCCCAAGAAATTGAGCAAGAGACACAAAAGAAACTTTACCAAATAAACAGCACCAGTTGTTAGCGTGTCTCAGAGAATGGGAGGCCCACAAATGGGGTTGCCAGATGTCCTTTATTTGAAGGGAATGTCCCTTAATTCAGAACATAGGCAGAGCTCCAGAATACCATAGCCATCCCCTCACTGTATAAGATCACAGCTCCATGAAAGTACGGATACCGTTGATTACAAAGGAAAAGGAAAAGAAGGACTGGCTCTTAATTTTGAAATGCTATTCTGGCAACCCTTTTGATATGAAACCCCCACTGGATACCTCCCTGAGGCTTTCCTACTTACCCAGAATATGGGTTAAATATGTATTATAACAGCAGGTCCTATTTATCAGGTCACTTGGGAGAAAGGGAGAGAGAATGAAAGAGAAACACCCACACAAAGCACAGGCTGACATCTCAATGTTAGTATGAATCCCATGTCACCTGCTAAGACTTGCGGTTTGTCACCAGAGACCCCAAACAGCTGGGCCTTTGCTTGCTTCAAGCTGTCATGTAACAGGGCAAGCACCCTCCTTTATAGATGCGACAAAATACACACAGAAAATATTTATTTTCTCTTGCACTGAAACAGGAAACCTCCAATATGTTAGGATTCTCTCTGGTATTTGGTCAAGTTTGGAATGTGGGAGACTTAGGAAGGAAGAGAGGACTCGATTTGTATGAAACTGAATATTGGAGAAAGCTGCAAAGAGCATTCCAAAATAATCAATGCAGGGAAAGTTAGTTTTGACAAGAAAGATGGACATGTGAAGTATGACATCTAAATGCCCCCACATCTTTGTAATACACCCTGGTAGTGGCCCCAACTCTATTATTTCCACAGTTCAAATGTTGGCTGACACTTGCATATTTAAAGCATTTAAGGATGTCAGCATCAAGTAGTGACTTCATATAAGTGTGCCACCACAAATCAAGCACAATGTCTTCTTAGACACAACAGTTTATCATGGAGCATGCATGTGTGTGTGATCTATCTCCAAGTCTAAAGTAAGCATAAATCCTGACAGAACAGGGTCTGATAGGAATGTTCTGAAACAGAAATAAGGTATCCAGCCCAAAATGCCCTGAAATAGAAATAAAGCATCTAATTTTTTTCCTTGGCTGGCAATTTTTTGTTCATCAGCAAACTACAAGTTTTGTCTCCCTTAATCAGAACTCCAAAATCTGAAATATTCGAAAAACCAAAACTTTTTTCATGGGTTGCTTACTGATGGTTTCATGTATGCAATCATTATTTTAATGCAAAAAATCATTAAAAATATTGTATAAAATTACCTTCAGGCTATGTGTATAAGGTGTACATGAAACATAAATAAATTTTCTGATTAGATTTGGATCCCATCTCCTAGATATCTCATTATGTACATATATGCAATGACAGGTATTCCAAATTTTTTTTAAAAAAACCCACTGAATTCCAAAGCTCCTCTGGTCCTAAGCATTTCAGATAAGGAAGACTCAACTTGTACTGTATATGCAAAAATTAAACAGGTGAATTTCTTCCTAGTATGGATGGGGAAAAGTTTACTCATTTAAATGTCAGCATGCCAGGTTGCCACTGGAAAAAAAACCCCAGGGCCAAAGAAGATAAAGCTCGCAAACTTATACAAACACAACCTCCAAATGGTTTACAAACCAACCAAGAAAATCCAACAGGTGATGCGCTCAGCAGGGGGCAGGAGAGATCCTCTCACAGCCGCGGACAAGTCTGAGTGGGGACCACCAGGCACAGTGTCCAAACACGAGTCAGGGAATGTGAGAGACACTGCAGACTGGGCCAGCCAGAAAAGTCAGCAGTGGCAGAGCACATCGTAAACCATCCTGGGCATGGGATGCTGTTTGGGAACACTGAGGTTCTAGATAATGCCAACAACTGTCAGGTCAGAGTGCACAGGGAGGCCATTGGAATCCACAGGCACTTGGACGGCTTCAACAGGAAGGAAGAAACCTTGAAAGTAAACAGGATTTGGCTACCAGTCCTACAAAATGGGAAAATCAGCACTCAGCAAATGCAAATGGAACACCAACCAGGGTCAGGGGCTTTCCCAGCAGACAATAGCAGACAATCTC
>CM034706.1:229162985-229182466 GCA_020142125.1 Phrynosoma platyrhinos
GCACAAACCAAATAAAATAGCCTCCCTCCATCTGTTTGGTGAGGAGTCTGGACAATGCAGGGCCCAATCCTCAAGTCTGGTATGAAAAGATCAGATGATGTTCAGCCCATTAAATATCAAACCCAGGATATATCCCTCTTACTTAATATGAAGTGAAAAAAATCAACCCTCCCTGTTTGTTCCAGATCTTCATTCCAAAATTAGGCAGCTGTTGGTAAGCACATTCCGCAGTGCTGCCTGATGGTCACTTACTCTGAAGTCAGAACAAGGCGTCCAGCCATGTGATCATCGCTGGGCATCTTATTATGAACTCAAAGTGAGCAATGTGCCACACTGGTGGATGGAGCAGGTGGCACAGCAGGATGCACATCAAACAGCCACATTGGAATGGAGGGCCATAGGCAATGGAGAGAGACCAGGGCACTCCAGGGTCAGGATACTCCAGGCTGCTCCCAGAGTATCCTGGCCCATGCAGGCATAACCACTGACAGGAAGACTTGTGTGCCGTTGTCATGTGCAGTTTCTGAGACCACCAAATATTTTAGTTAAATGAGAAAAGGAGCAAATAGGACTGACTGTAATCTTGCACTGAGCAGTTGCCCGCAGAGCAGATAACAAAGATGTCATTAAGAGAGATACCAGTTGGGCCTAGTCCATGATAACAATCAAGAAAGCTCAAAGCAATGCAAGCAGCTGGAAAGAGACTAAGATGTGTACATGCAACCTATGTCAATGTGTTTGGTTACTGAATGTTGGGAACTAGACTATTTATCACTGGGTTCGGTAGCTAGACTGTTGGGCTTAGGCTAGTAAGTTCTAGGTTCAAATAACTGCTCAGCCATAAAGTTCCTTTGTGACCAACCTAATCTACCTCTCAGAGTTGATCCTAAGCAACTTGGATGAAGGGAAAGATATGATGTCATGAATGACTGAATGAATGGAAACCTGACAGGTATGGACACAAACAGTTCATGAAAGCCATGACATAGTAATTGAATTTGTTCAACAGATGCAGCATGAGGCCACACCTATGCACAAATATTTTCTGGCACCACTGGCCTCTACATATGCTGACTTGCAGAACCCATACTGTGAAACAAGGCCCCCACTTTGTCTGTGGATTCTGAGCTGACCTTCCCCAACTTTCCCATGCAACTTCTGCATTTTACCTTCTTTTCCCTCTTGGCTAACCTGGCTCTCCCAGCATTAGACTTCCTCTGTTAACAGTGAATGCCTTGGATTTGCCTCAAGAAACAATAATCTCCCCTGGTCCAAACTCTCCACATTTAGTGAAGTAAATCAACTGGAAGCAGCCCAGCCCTCTTCCCATGCTAAATTCAGTGCTACAGTGACTCATCTGGGTGGAGTTCATCTGGCAGCTCCCAACCTTTATGGAGTGAGCCAGGCAGTACGAGTCTTTCTGCTGCATCATATACACCAGAATCCTTTTTGGGAGGGGATTAAAACAGGGAAAGAAGAAGAAAGAAGAGCAGAAGTGGGCCAGAGGGGACCATGCTGTATTTAGAGAAGCAACCTATTATTATGTGCAGCTGGCTTAATATTTATAAATTGTCCATACTCAGCATTACTCTTTAGGTTTATGAATAACAGTGACTCTTTTCTCTAAGTAGTTCTCAGTAACTTCCAACCCAAGCTGGTGGTAAGAGGAAGTAAGAGATGGCACTATGGGAAATGATCTGAAGTTGTGCTGTCAGAAACAGATCTGATTGCCAGGAGCCTTGACATCTCTATCTGTGTTTCCATTATTGTGAAAGATCTTGTTCCATCTCATCAATTTCCTAGGGAAAATTTAAGATGTGGTTTAAGATCCCAGGAAGAGTCAGAACTAAGCAGCAGTAAACAAAGAGGGACCCTATTCCTCTCCTTCCCTGGGACTATATAGTGACTGACAGCCTGATCACAAATTCCATGTACTCATTCACCAAAGCAAATTCCATGAGGTTGGGGAATGAGCTCACCTTGCCAGCTGAGGTCTCCTCATCCACCCACCCAACAACCCAATTACAATGTGTGCATGTATATGAGAGAGAGAGAGATCACCATGTGGGTTGCTCAGGGGAGGTCCAAAAAGCTGCTGCCATTCTATTAGCTCACTTGGACAGTGGAAAGCCATGGGGAAACTTTTATTACAAGGCTGCTGCCAATGCCCTAGTCTGAGGAAAGAGGGTGAGTGTCAGCAGTGAGGCTTTGCTGGGATAGTTCCATAATGTGGCACGATATGCTATTCCTTCCCTTAAAGTAACAGGATGCCCTTTGTGGACTAAAATATTACATCTCTCTCAAGATAAGCTATCCACACTACTCAAATATCTTAAAAAAGGCAAACAAAACTTACCCTGCTAGTAAAACATAAAGGACTCCAGCAGCACCTTCAGGACTGTTTTAAACCAAGTAGTCTCAAGGTGATATTGATTCCTTTATGCATTTTTACGCACAACACAGCTATCTCTTTGAATATCCTAGCTAATGCTACCAGGTGTTTGAAGGGGCCCTTTGGAAGACAAAGGGCACACATAACATAAAACAAAAATTTTGGGAGGTTAGCCATCACACAAAACATAAGTCTCAAATTAAACAATTGAACACACACCATTTGTTGTTATTAACTGGCCTCAACCTGACTTCGACTCATAGCAACCTTCCATAAGCACACTTATTTCAATAAAAAGATGCATATACTCTCAGAATTCCTGCCTTCTAGGAATTTTACTCCAGACGTTCTGAATTATATGTCCACTCCATCATCATAATAAGTTAGCTTCCTGTTATTTTTTCATTTAGTATGTCTAGGTTTTTAAAAGAAATGCATATACATAGCCTATTGGTGCACCTTTTCATTCCTTCCATATTAATTTTTCTTTTCTTTTCAGGTAAGCTATGCATGTGATTAAAAAAAACACACAATTTACTACATTCAAAGTGCATCAACACACTTTTTACTTAACAAAAAGTATAGCATTTAAATTAAAAGTCCTTTATTATCCATTATCTCATTGTAGAATTTACTCCAACCTTTTTTTTCAGCCCTCCTTGCTCCCCAGATACACTAGAGCAGGGGTAGGCAACCTAAGGCCTGGGGGCCGGATGTAGCCCCCCCAAGGCCTTTGGACCAGCCCCAGGCCAGTCCTGCCACCTCTGCCTGCTGCCGCCGCCACCGCCCACCATGATGATATTGATTATTGTTGTTATTACTTGTTCTTGGGGTTTTCTTGGCAAAATCTCCACAGGGGTTTTGCCATGGCTTTTCTGGGGCTGAGAGAGTGTGCATGCATATTTTTTTGATTTTTTTTTAATTTTTAATTTTTAATTTTATTTATTTATTTATTTATGGTGCTTCAGCCCCCCAATTGTTTGAGGGACAGCAATCCGGCCCCTGGCTCAAAAAGGTTGCCTACCTCTGCACTAGAACATATGAAAATCCACTCTAATCATACCCCAACCCTACTTTTTCTCTGCAGCTCTACACTTAATATAAATAAGAATTAATGGGGTTTGAAGTATTAAGTTCCAAGTTAATGGTCTTACAATAAAGCAAGCCAGCATGATGTAGTGGTTTGGGTGTTGGACCAGGATACTGGGAGATCAGAGTTCAAAACCCTGCTCCGCCATGGAAATCCATTGGTTGATCCTGGTCACATTCACTCAGCCTCAGAGGAAGGCAAGGGCAAACCTCTGAACAAATTCTGAGAAGAAACCCCCGTGATATTCACCTTAGGATCACTGTTAAGTCAGAAATTACTTGAATAGACACAACAACAGCAAATTACAGTAATTCTCTATCAACAAGCAGAAGGCCAGTACAGTGGAAGTCCAAAGTGAGTGCTGCTTGGTGCCTCCCCACACCCCCGGCATTCAATCCATTATATTTCTGAGACTGAGAAATTTCTTAGACTGAGAAGAGGTGGAGTGGGAGGAAGAGGATGGGGTGAAGATGTTAATGGACTAGGAAGGGTTTTTAAATCTGCATGAGGCATCCTGCTAGCAAGCTGAAAAGTTAGTGATGGGCTGGTACTTCTGGAAGGACAGGAGCTTGAGAGGAGGATTGGGAAGAAGAGGAGTGGGGTGGGGAAGTATTTGTGCTTATAATACAGTATATAATGTGTGTGGTATTAAGCTTTCACACAAATTCAAATGTGGTATTTAGTGTGTTAGCTACATTTTTTCGGCAGCCCGAATGCATTTGAAAGCTTTAAAAATCTGGGTTCCATTTTTCAACTGATTTCACTTTCTAACAGTCTTGGCTGCCAGTCAGGACACATCCTAACCACTTTGGCATAGTCACATTAAGAGGCTATCCAGGGCAAGCAAGACAAATCAACCAATTTGTTTCAAAGTACATTGTGAGCAGTATTAGTTTTTCTGTCTGTTAGTGCCAAGAGGCACTGAGCTTGTTTGAAATATTTTTTAAATGGTTGCTTTTTATTAACATTGTTCATTAACTGTTACTTTTTAAAAAATAATTGTTCATTACAAGCACATTATTTGTATTACTTTAAAAATACACAAAATATGGTTTAAAAATTCTTCAAAAGGTTTTTAAAAATCCTCAAAAGGTCTCTTTTATACTGCAAGAGACAAAAAGAATATTTTTTTATTTTTTTAAAAAAATCGAAGTTTTAGGAGTGGCAACTAATCTTTATTTGCTGACAGATTTTTATGGTACAGTCAGCAGGTTGGTTTTAGACCCCAAAATGTCAGATCAACTCCTCTGCCCAAGGACACAGGAAACCTAAAGGCCTCACCTGTGAGTTACTTGGGAGCCTCGCAAGCTGGACATGGTCTCTTCCAGGTTCTGCCGAAGGTCAAGTACATTCTGTACTGTCCTCTTTCTCTGGGATTCAGGATCTATGAGAAGAAAAAGATGTTAGTTCCACAATGAATTGTGGAATTAAAACATGGTACTCAATACTACTGCAAGTTTCCCCAATCCTTTTAGGATTCTTACCCCACGATCTACAGAATCTATACCTCTGCAACAAGTATACCTTTGCAATAAACAAATAAATAAATGCCTAACTTGTACAATTTTCTTTCCCTCTAAGTTAACAATGTGTATATGTCTCTATGTGCATGCACAAGCCCTCTGGCTAATTCGATTGATCAGGACAGGAAATTTAAGGACCCCAAATTTGCAAAAATAGTTGTACTGAGGTTCTAAAACTCACATGCTTTTGAACACAAAGCTGGAATGGTTACCAATTAAGTGATGACTGGCAGCTGGGAACTAGATGGCCAGCAATATTTTAACTGCTTGTTCCCAAACCAGGATCTGTTTGCTTCACTCACATACCCTTCAACATTTCACAGATGAAAACTGTGTGACCAAGAGACATCCAAATGTGGTCAAGTTGACAAAAGGTATCAAAGAGAAATAACACATAAGCTAGGAGAAGCTGCAGCCATTCGCTTTTTCCTGAGCTTACTGGGAAGGGCAAGTTTCTATCTCTCCTCTGCTACCCCCTACCCATCCCCATTGAGTTAAATGAGTGTAAATTATTTTGCACTTTGAACTCAGTTGGTAGCAATGAAATAAGCAGAGGACAAAGGGAGAAAGCAGGAGGCAGCAAGAGAAACTAGAACACGTTAAAAAGTGGGACAACAGAAGATTAATTGGGACCATCCCTGCCAAATTGGGTCACTTGGAGGGTTTGCACTCATCTTGAGGCACAGTCTGCATCTGTGACCCATTTCTTCATGTGTTCTATTTCTCTGCAGGTATCTGTGTCACCACACAACATCCCTCACTTTATTTCTCTAAGGCTCCAAAATTGTGAGAAACCTCTCTGGGAGATTGAGGATTTCTTTTCATAGCCATTAGCCAATGAGAAAATGAAAAATAGCGAACCTGGGTAAATAAAACCAATAAGTGCTTTGGATGTAAATTTCATTCCCACGTGTATGAACAAATAGTTTCAGGAATATTCTCCCTACTCTGTAAGAATATGAGTTTCTGCATAATTTTCCAGAGCTATTCATACTTCAGACTTTGCTGTGGAAAATTCATTTGCACAAAAATGCACATGATCTCGTGTAGAAAAGCAGTATTTTACACTGGAATAAGTGCATTTGCACAACACACTTGTGCATTTTGCAAAAGGTTTTTGTCGAGAAAATGTTTTTTGTGCCCAAACCACCCTCTTCTGTACAGGAAAATTAAAAGTATTTTCTATAAACAAGCTTCACCCAATTAAGCCCAAAAGTACAAAGAATCTTGCAGCATTTTTTTTTTCTTTAGTGGGGTGTTGAATATCAACATACCCTTTTTTCAGAAGTTATTAATGTTAATGATTATTCTTCATATCCTTAGTAAGCAAAGGCACTTTCTAATGCAGGAGTGGACACAGTATGGGCCCAAGGCTGTTTTTGAAGTCCTCATGGTAAGAACATAAAATAAAATTAATCATTTATACAATCAGAGAATCCCAGAGTTGGAAGAGACCTCAAGAGCTATCCAGTCCAACCCCTGTCATGGATTAATACACAATCAAAGCACCCCCAACAGATGGCCATCCAGCTTCTGTTTAAAAACCTCCAAAGAAAGAGACTCCACCACTTTCTGAGGTAGCATCTTTCACTGTTGAACAGCTATTATAATCCGGACGTTCCTCCTAATATTTAGGTTTTTCCTGCTTGAATCTATTGTTTTGTGTCCCAGTCTCTGGAGCAGCAGAAAACAAATTTGCTCCATCCTCAATATGACACCTCTTCAATTATTTAAACATGACTATCATGTCACACCTTAACTTTCTCTTCTCCAGGGTAAACATACCCAGCTCCCTAAGCCACATGGTTTCCAGAAAAAAACTTTTTTAAAAAAATGAAGTGTCCTCTAGCTCACTTCTTCTTGCAGATAAAAAACCCTTCTTCTGGCCCTAAACCAACTAATGACATGTAAATATGTAGTACAAATGCCCCTGTGCCCCCCTGGAGTGGCATTGCAGACCCATAACTCCATTTACTTACCCCTATTCTAATGAAAAGAGATCATTCTGGAAGTGATTTCAATTTTAGTATAAAGGTAATAAGATATTACTAATTATCTGAGACATTCCTTTTATTCTCCTGTTAAAGTGTTATTTTTCATGGTAACTTGGTAAAGTGTTAGCTATGCTTGTATGCCTTTTCAAAAAATTGTTTCACTTACTTAACTGCGCTTGGCCAATGAAAACTAACATTAAGTCATGTGCATGTGTGTCCATGTGTAAATATACTTTACATAAACTGTTTTAAGCTTTATATGGCATAACCATCAAAGAAAGAGTGCCCTACACAACCACTTACAGAAAACATCTGTTACTGGGTGGTCTAAAAGTGCAACAAGCAAATAGACAAAAACAATTTATTTTCTACAGTACTCCACAAAAAAGTCACTGAATGCTACTATAATCCTCTACCGCACTGGTTGTCATATTGTATTATCAGTGAGCCTGGAAAATTATCACAGATCACTCAATGATCTGAAGGGCTATCTGTCCATCACTCCTTTGGGGCCTCTGTTTGATCTTGGAAGCTAAGCAGAATTACAGACTCAGTTGTACAAATCATTCTATAAATTGTGACACCTATTTTTTATGAAATTTATATACGTGTGGGAGGCTCTATACAGACTGTGGGTTCTGAAAATTTGCAAATTTCTGGTAAAGACAAATTTAAACTGCTTTGCAAGATACCTAACAATATAATCATGGAAAATACTGCTAACAATGTACTGTTTGTCCCTGGCTTGCATGACAACATGCTCAGTGTGTCAACTCTAGAAAAGAAAGGATATGAAATTACTTTTAAATGAGGACAATGTACAGTTTCTAAAGACAATGTCACATATGTACAAGCTTTTGAATGTGATGGTATCTATGAGTTATATATTTCAACTCCACAAGTAAATATGCTTCAAGGATGGATGGATGAAGGCAGCCTTCAACTATGGGACAGATGTTTTGTTCATCGCGACATGAAAGCAATTCTTCACTACAGAACCAAAATTTGGCTTCTGAGATCAAGGTAAAATCTCAAGACTGTGAAAACGCCAACAGGTGTGTAGTTTGTTTTGAACAAAAGGTGGTGAGTCCTTCATTTAGACCAAGTACTGAACAGAGAAGCTGTCAAGTACTGGATCTTATACACACAGACATATGTGGACCCACTGGTGGAAACAAATATATATTAATTTTCATGGATGATTTTTCAAGGTATTGTGTCACCTACCTTCTAAAGCAGAGAAGCCAGGCTCAATAGATGCTACAGAAGTATGTCACCATGGTGACAATCAAGTTCAAAAGGACACCTAAAACCATCCAATCAGATCATGGAAGTGAGTACTTATCACACCACACCCAATCTTTCTTAGAAGAACATGGAATTCAGCATAGAAAAAGTGTTCCTTACACTCCTTGTCATAATGGCTCCGCTGAAAGAAAGCTAAGATCTCTCCTGAAGATGACAAGATACATGTTGGCAGTTGCAAGTCTCCCTAACAAATTTGGGAGTGAAGCCATCATGACTGTAACGTATCTCCAGAATAGATTGCCAACCAAGGGCACTGCACAGACACCATTCCAGCTGTGGCATGGCAGAGTGCCAAACATGAAGCACATCAGAACATTTGACAGTCTTTCTTACTCTTACATAGCACAACAGAAGAGATACAAGTTAGATGCCAGATTAGAGCAAACTATCCCCATAGGTTATGAGCCTGGAACCAAAAGATACAAGGTGATGAATTTAAAAGACTGGCGAAGTAAGCATTCAACATGTGGTTCATTTTGTGGACATGTGGAGCAGAGTAGATAAGAGAGGAACTATTCTTGAATGCATAGATGGAACAAGATGGTGCACTGGACTTCTCAGAAGAGAAAGATGCAACATCAGGGTTCCTTGATCAACCAATTGCTGTACCTGTCAGAGAAGACATACAATCAGAATCTACACCTTCAGAAGGGGATGTAGATGATTCTGAGCTGATGGCTGGACTGGAGAATGCTGCAGAGATAGACCAGGTTCTAGAGCAGGCTCCTAGATACTCACTGTGACCCAACAGAGGTGTACCACCTACACGATTTTCCTACTTTGCCAAGTCAGATTTACCCAGAGAACAATCAAGTATAAAGGAAATTGAACAAATGTCTACTGATGAAGCAGATAAATGGAGAAAAGCAGCAGAGGAAGAAATAGATGCATTGCATAAGAATAGAACATGGACACTTACAGAACTCCCATCTGGAAAGAAAGCCATAGGATCCAAATGGGTGTTCAAATTGAAACAAGAAGCAGAAGGGAAAGTTGAACGCTACAAGGCAAGACTTGTTGCACAAGGTTTCTCACAGAAATATGGAGAAGACTTTGATGAAACCTTTTCACCAGTTGTGAAACACACCACTATATAAGACTACTCCTTAGCTTAGCTGCTTCAAAACAGATGGATGTCAGACATGTTGATGTAAATATTGCATTTTTACACGGTGTGATTACAGAGGATCTCTTCATGAAGTGACCTCCAGGTTTTGTAGACAAGGAAAAACCACACCTTGTTTGCAAGCTCAAGAAGGGGTTATCTGACTTAAACAGGTTGTTAGAGCTTGGAATGACAAACTGGATGAAATGCTGAAACAAGTTAGATTTTCAACAAGGAGAAGCAGATAAATGCCTATATACAAGGACCAAAGAATGTTTCATTCTAACATATGTTGATTACCTGATCATAGCTACTCAAAGAGATACAGACAACACAGAAATTGTAAGTCACCTGAATAAAGAGGTTGAATTGAAGGAATTAGGAAATGCTACATACTACTTAGGCATACACATTCAAAGAGAACAAGATGGATCTTTTCTACTATGTCAAAAGCAGAAGATTGCTGATCTCCTGGAAACACTAGGACTTCAGGATGTATATCCTGTAGCAACACCTATGGTAACAGACTTCCATAAAAGCAATGAAAAAGGAGAACTTCTACCAGACAATGGTTTGTACAGAACAGCAATAGGAAAACTTCTGTACTTAACCACAAACACTAGACCTGATATTGCTGCTGCTGTAGGAATACTGTGCAGAAAGGTCAGTGCACCTACCCAGAAAGGCTGGCTGCAGTAAAGAGAGTAGCAAGATACTTAAAAGGAACCATGAATCTTCAGTTGAAGTTGCCAGCCAGCAATAACCCAAGCCTTGTGTGTTACAGTGATGTAGACTGGGTGGTGACATCAAAGATCGCTGCTCTATCAGTGGTTATCTATTTTTTGTATGGCATTGACCTATTTCTTGGGCCAGTCACAAGCAAGAGATATTCGATCTGACCTCCACAGAATCAGAATACATAGCTGCATCAGAAGCCTGTAGGGAACTACAGTGGTTTGATCAACTGTTGATTGACTTTGGAATAAATGAGAAGAAGCCAATTCAAATTTTTGAAGATAACCAGACCTGCATCAAACTTTCTCAAATAGAGAATGTAACTGGACATAGAAAGCACATTGATGTAAGAATTCATCATTTGTGCAACCTGATGAAGAAAGGCATGATCAAGATGACCTACTGTCTAACCACTGAGATGACAGCTGACATCCTGACGAAGCCACTACTCTCCTATTTTGGGCTTTTTCACAAAAACCCAGAATTCTAACAACAAGCCAGGCCAGTACTTTGTGTGAACTAACTGTGCTCTTTAGAATATTCTCCAGCATCTTTTGCAAGAAACAAACTAAATGCAGTGATAACAGTTCAACATACATGACCCTAAGTCTGTTGCAATCATGTATAAAATAGGAGGGGATCTGATTTAAGAAGCAAAAAGGAAGCCATAGGTGACGAACGCAGAACCTTTCCCTGCCTGTGTTTGCCTTCTGGCCTTTAAACCTCTTTTTTCAAAGATCCAGCCCCCCCACCCCCCAGTAAGACTCATTTATAATATTGGAGTCAAGCTGAAAGGCTAGACTCTCAGTGATTCTCAAGCTCTGACATTCCAGGTGTGTTGGACTTTGGCTCCAAGAATCTCAGACCGTTAGCCAAGATGACAGAGGCTTCTAGGAGCTAAAGTCCAAAACATGTGGAGGATCAGTGTTTGGGAATCACTGAGACTAAACAGTAGGGTGGAAACTACAACAAAAAGAATTCTCCATTCCTCATGTGCCTGCTTTTCTCCTTAAAATAAACCTGCCACATCTCCTGCTTTCTATACTGCTGTGGCAAATCCAGGTTTTAAGTAGTCTGCAAATTTTCTGTCTTTCAGAAATGTTTCTATACTGATTTATCTGCTGAAAAATTCCTGAATATTTGCTGCAGAACCCCCTTTAACTAGGGCCAAACAAGAGGCAACATATTGGATCCATATGCTTAAGCCCTGGATCTGCAGACTTGCTTTCATATTAACTTAAGGTGTATTAGGGAGAAGGGAAAGAACAAAAGGGAAGCTACACCCTCCTGGGCACAACATATACACGGAAGCTTCAAGTGGGCAACATGCTGAACCATTAAAAATGGGATATATATATTCCTTCAAAGCAAGTTAGCTGCAGTCTTGCAGCAGGTAAGGAAACAAAATACAATATGAATACTTTCTCTCCCCCACCCCCGCCTCCATGCACATTCGTTCTACTCCTGAATATTTTGGTTTTGCTGCATGACTGTAAGTATTCAGTGCTACATGAACACAGCCAGTCAAGCATCAGGATTAGAGGCTGAGAAAATTGCTTTTGGGGGGAAAGGGAACTACAACACCCAGTACTTCCAGTGGCCACAATGGGTAGGGAATTCTGTGCATTGTAGCCCAAAAGAAAAGTGTTTCTCTCAGGCTTAGAAAGACTGCCTGCTCCCACATGAGCCTGTCTGGAATTTGAGATAATCAGCAAAAGCCCTGTTACATGTCTTTTCACTCTGAGAGGGCTATTAAGTACACTAGGCAGGGCTTTATCTGCAATGGCACCTCAACAATGGAACCTCCTCCCAATGGCAGAACTGTGCAGCTAAGACTGTACAGTTTCACACAGCCTTGAGTCCTTAAAACAAGGGTGCATTTTTAATTTTTTTATGTGTATGTGGGTTTTGAACTATTCTTAAAAAGCTATTTTAGTTTATTTTTAAAGATTTTTTTAACTTGCTCTATTTGTACAGTGCCTTAGGAGCCCTGATGAGATACACTAATACTGTACTTAAATATTTTTTAAATAAAAATGTTTTCAAGCTCTGAAACAAACAAAAAAAGTTTGTCAGCTGAGATCCTGATAATGCTGCTTATCCAAAGCAAATCCAGACAGCATCAAAATTTTCCCTAGTGCTGAGTAGCAGATGTGGTAGGTAGGAAGGTAGCTCAAACCACAAAAAAGTTGTCTGTAAAGTGAACTGGATTATTACTTCTGGAAAATTACTGTAAATACTCTATCTTTATGTGTCATGATGCTGGAGGCAAGGGTGTACCATGGCCATGTGGCTGGTCCCAAATTTCAGCCTGTAGATTCCTGTTCATTACCCAGCTGAAACGAGAAAAAACATACGTTATTATCCGAAAGACCTTTGAAAAACAGTTCTCATCCTAGCCAGAGGACATCTGGTGGTAACTCAGGAGGAAAAGAACCTGTGGCAAAAGGGGGGGGGGTTGAGAGGTTATTTTAGAAATAACAAAACAGGAGCCATAACGGAAACTCTGGGAAAGGAGCCAATTGATTGAAGCCAGAATGAATGGCAGCAGCTGATACACTCAGCAGCAGGTAGGCTCATTCCCTGGAATAAGAGCTTCTAGTGCTACTGCTCTCAGAAATGCCTGCCTGGCCTTGCACTCAGGAACTTGGAATTAGCTGCTTGTCAAAAACAAAATAGAGCTCCCCAGCTATACGCCTAGTTATGGGCAGGGCAGTTTTCTATGTACACCAAAGCAGCAACTCCTGGTACTGTTTCTTTAGCATCAACAGAATACATTCTAAGTAAATAGTTAAAATAAATATAAAGCACTGGGGGGGCAGAAAAGAAGAGTAAGAATCCAAAAAGGAGAGGTAGGGGTTCTCTTAGGGTTGCTGGAGGGCAGTAAAGAGTGGGTGCTACGCTCCACAGCATTCCAGCCTCTTGAGCAGGGATGAAAAACTGATTTATTTGCCTTCATGTGCCAAAATGCAGCCACTGAATTTGTTACTAAAGTTGTCCCTCCCGATTCGCGGGGAATCCGTTCCAGACCCCCCCCCCGCGCAAATTGGAAAAACAGCAAATATTCAAAGCCCATTGGTTAAAATGAGCACGCACACTATTTTGTCCCTCCTTGCTTGCTGTCTGCAAAGAAGCAAGACTGCAGACTCCAAGTCCCCGAACAGGGAGGGACAAGTATACTTCCAAGTGCTTTATTACAACCTACTCATAAACACAGCTACTCCTTCATGATGACACCATCCAGCTGGACAGAAGATTATTTCCCTATTAGAACTGCAGAATGCTGCCACCCCTAACACATACATGTGCATGCACACATGCACATACACACACAGTTGTACTGTTATCACTGGTGTGAATAATGCCCTCTGTCAGAATACCAGCTGAAACTCATAAGGGGGGAAATGACATCAAACCTTCATTACTGATCATGGGGCTACAGCAGGGATAGGGAACTGCCAACCTAAGGAATTAATGGGATCCCAAGCCAATACACATCAATTAGGTCAAAGTCATGCCAAAAGCCTTGCCAAATCCTTGTCCCTCCATGAGAGAGTTGGATAGCTAATGAGCTTCAATCTCTAGAAGCCTTGAATGACATTGAGAAGTTGTGGGAGAAAGAAAGCCAGGCGTGCTCAAGCACTTTGGGGATTAGCCAAGTCCTGAGGGTGAGTCCTGAAGTTAAGTGTACTTGGGTCTCCATTTCCCTTGAATTTTTCATAAAGAGAAGATAGCTTGGGGGTGTGGAGAAAATATGTCCACAACTGAGCTTCTCCAGCTGACACTTCAGCAGGGCCATCACTACATTTGGTGACACTTAGTGGGGAGGGATGCTGATGGGGAGAAGCGGAGGGCTACCCCACTCCCTCCTGCTAACTTGCTCATCTGCATCCCCTCCCTGGCTTCTCCTGGTTGCCCCTATCTCCCTGCCAGTTGTCTGGTTGCCCCAGGGAGAAAGCCCCATGATGGAGCAGCTAGGAAGGGTTCCCATTCATCCCTCCTGCACAATCACTGCTTCTTATTGAGCTAAATCAATTCCCCCATTGAGGGCAATAAGTGGATGCCTTTTCAGGACCCCTGAAATTTGGGTACCAAACAACAATGGCAATAGCACTTACATTTCTATACTGCTTTATAGTGCTAAGCATTCTCTAAGTGGTTTACAATGCAGTGGCATTACTGACTCGGGTGTCACCTGGTGCAGGAGGGAATCTGGGGGTGGGATCAAAAGAGCATGCCCCGTCACCTTGCTGCCGGGTACTATTTTACCCATGACTAAACCAGTGCCTGGCAGGGAGGGAGTTCTCTGGGCACTCTCCCCTCCCTGACAATGTCAGGTGTCAGCTGGTGTATGTGTGGGGCTTCTGGGGGTAGTGTACGCTCCCCCCCCCCCATTGCCATCATGTCCTGTTCCTGATGATAAAAAGGATGGGATGATGCAGGGGAGCATGGGGCTGGGAGCATGGGTGGGGATGGTGCATGGGAGGAGCATGAGGGGAGGGCCTGACTGAGTGTCACCACCCCCCTTCTGGGGTGTTACCCAGTGCAGTCCACACCACCACACCCTCCTAGAGACACCACTGGTACAATGTGTTAACCAGGTGGCCACAGAAGACAGCCTTCTCAGCTGTGGAACCATAGTTATGGAATTCTCTCCTTTTGGAGGCCATACCAGTGCCCACATTGGCTTCGTTCTGGTGCCAAGTTAATATATATATAATTTTTAAAAGTTTTCTTTGGGATCTAATGATTTCATCTATATCTGGTTTAAAACTGTAAACTGTTTTGACTTCTTTTAAATTGTTAAATTATTTAATGTGCTTTTAGACTCTTTGAGTTGTTATTTTTACTGTTCTACATTGTTTAAACTGATTTTGATATAAGCTGCCCTGAGATCTTACAATAATATAATACAATAAATAAAATAAATAATATAGTGTAATGTTAAGCTAGGCTGGCTAGCTCAAAAGCTTCTCATGTCCTTGCTTCTCATACACATACATACATACACACACACACACAAGCAAGGAAACAATTGGTTCAAGCCATGCAAATTCAGATGCAGTTCCAGATGTTACAGCCTGCAGCAGCCAGAAAGGTGGCTTAAGCCAGTTATTATACATACAGTAGCACCAGGATAAGAACCTGAGGTGAGAGTTCAAACCACACACAGAGCACAGAGGGTACCCTTAAGACCAAAAGGATTGGAGTAGGCCCACTTCCAATCTGGATCTGCACACTTAAAATAATAAATCCCAGCTGCATACAGAAACACTGCACTAAGCAAACATTCTCCCTTCTGTAGGTTCTTTCCATAAAAGTCAAAGTGAAGAGGCTGCTAATAGACAGTAGAGCCAATCACTCCATAGATGGGAGTGTCACATAATTGTAATTTATAGTAATTGGGTATCTTTTGGGTAAATTGTAGTAACTGTTTTTAAATTAGATGTTTGTTTAATAAATTTTTAAGGTTTGGGAGGATTGGGGCTGAGGGTTGATTTTATTGTATTGTATTTTTATGTTGGAAGCCGCCTCGATTGCTATGCAGAGGGGCGGGGTATAAATAAAAAATATTATTATTATTATTATTATTACATAAGATCATTCTGTGTTTTCTAAAGGATGAATATCTTAAAGAAGAGGAAGTTTTAAAATAAAATAAAATAAAAACCTTGTTTAAAGAGAAATGGAACAATTGGAAATTTGGGAAGAAAAAACATACTTAATTTCTTTCTCAAACACAGAAATGGGAATGGAAAGCCACACAATTTTGAAAAAAAGCTTAAATATCTACCTCAGAGCAGCCAGCAGAGGGAAACCTAATAATAAAAACTGCAGTACTGGGATCAATAAAATACACCCAGACTTTTTATGTCCAATAACTGTAGCTGATGCAATACTTCCTCTCATACAGCTATTCCCCAAATAACTGCAATATACAGTACTCAATAGTCCAGACTGGTATAATTTTAAAAAATCACACTTCTAGATGCACAGGTGACATGCCAAATGATAAGAAACATACTGTGTTATGCCATGGTGATGAGCATTATCATCATCATCATCATCATCATCATCATCATTTATTTATTCTTATCCTGTCTTTTTTCTCAAAGTTACAATTCAAGCCAGCATGGCATAGTGATCTGAGTGTTGGGCTATGACTCAAGCCCAGGATTCAGTTCCCAGCTCTGCCATGAAACTGACTGGGTGACCTCGGCCAAGTCACACTCTCTCAGCTTTAGGGGAGGCAACACAAGCTCCTCTGAACAAAACTTGTGAAGAAAAAAAACATGACAGCATGGCCTTAGGTATGTTTGGCATAAGTTGAAAACAACTTCTGAAGGCACACAATACACACACACAAATTTAGACAAATACAGGTTAAGACACATACATAAAATATTACTGTTAAACAGCAATTAAAATATCTATAGAATTAAAACATTTAATATATATATATCCATTAGAGAGACAAGAAATAAAATTAATAACAGTATAGCACACTGTTTAAAAAAACCTTTCCTTATAAACTATTTGCCAGAATAAAATGTTTTCACTTGCTAATGAAAGTACAACAAGGAGAGAGCCAGTCTATCCTCCCTAGGAAGGGAGTTCTAAAATCTGGGACAGGAGCAGCCATCAAGAAGACTCTCTTGTGTTCCCATCCCTGCTCTGAGGGTAGGGTGACCCATAGAAGGGCCTTCAATGAAGATCTGAAATCCAGGCAGCCTCAATAGGAGACATACTACTCTCAGAAAAGACAATACAGTCCTTCAGTTACCATGGACCCAAGACATATAGGGTACAATCAGAACTCTGAATTGTACCCAGAAATGGACCAGAGAAGGCGGCATTGTTACAACAAGGGAGTCTTGACCTCCTTATAAACAGCCACAGACAACATTCTGGTTGCAGCTCTTTAGGCCAGCTAATGTTTCCAAGCACTTTTCTGAGCCCCATGTAGAGAGTGTTACAGTAATCCAAATAATATATAAGTAAGGTGCAGCTTGTTGTGGCCAGCTTTGACAAATCTTTAAATGACTGTAACTATTAAACATGTTTTTATTCTACAAACAGACTCCTAGCTACCACAGAAGCCTGAGCAGCCAAGTTAGGAAATAAGCCCAGGAGTCTGCAAACTGCAAACTCGTGCCTTCAGGAAGACTGTAGCCCCATTCAGCACAGGCTGAATGCCTACTCCCTGTTTTGTCTTTTCATTGACTATGATTACATGTGTCTCTTCTGGATTAAGGTTTACTGTGCTTGCCTTTATCTAACTGATTTCAGATGACTGACACTGGCTTAAAAATAAGATAGCTAACTTGGATTTAAATGGAAAAGAGAAATAGAGTTGGGTGCTATCCGCATAGTGGTGATATCCGATAACAAAACTCTGAACAACTTCTTTCAGCAATTGCATGTATATGTTGAATAGGATGTGGGACAAAATGGAACAATGAGGGATGCCTCATCACAACAGCCCAGAAGTCCAAACAGGAATCCCCCAGCATTACCTTTTGGGCACAGCCCTCAATAAAGAAACTGAGTCACTGTAAAACTACCATACAAACGCTACTGTAAGTCAACCTCATGTATAAATCAAAGACAGGTTTTGGGACCAAAATTATACATTTTGATATGACATGTAGGTAGGTTGAAGGTACAACCTAGTGGCATGTAACAACAGATGTAAAGGAAGAAGCAAAGGAAAACAATACCAAGAACTTTAAAAAATTGGGCAAAACTGTTTGCACACACCCTAAAGGCTGGATGGATGAGAGAGTAGAGGGGGTTGATGCTTCCTTTAGATGCTCCAAAAAGAGCTTAAGCTCTCATCTTTCACCAGGGGATGGTTCCTTTTTTGTTAGGAGTTAATGCTGCATGATGGGGTGAGCTCCCATCACTAGTCCCAGCTTCTGCCAACCTAGCAGTTCGAAAGCATGCAAATGCTAGTAGATACCGTAAATAGGTACACTTTGGTGGGAAGGTAAACAGCGTTCTGTGCAATCATGCTCGCCTCATGATCACAGAGTAGTCTCTGACAACGCTGGCTCTTTGGCTTAGTAATGGAGATAAGCACTGCCCCCTACGGTCACACACAACTTAACAACCTTGTCAACAGGGAATACCTTTACCTTTTAAAGTTCAGCACTTACATTGACCTGTGGATAAGTTGAGCCAATGTTTTGACTACAATTTTTAGACTTGCACATAGATATATACAGTATGTCTCCAAGTCCCATTCCAGTGGGATAGCCCAGAAGGATAGCATGATCAAGAACAACAAAATACACTGAAGACTATCAGAAGAACCAACAGGGACACGCTCTCTTTGTACAGTTATTAGCATAAGGTGTTCTCCAAAATTATCAAGACTGTCTCTGCCCCCAAACCAATCTCAAAATTACATTAAAATGGATCTAAATAATCTGTCTCACCCAGAAATTCCAGGCACTGAGATGCCAGTTTACATAAAAAATAATAATTGGAAGATCTGAAACTGGTGCGACAAAAGATTAGCTCTAGAGGCTTAACATTCAAAAACAGTGTCAGGGATACTGCAAAATGCAGTTTCTCAACATTTGAAGCAGAAAAATCCATTATAAGGAAAGTATTGGTGTAACAGGTTAATCATATTTGGTCATGTTGACTTGGATTGATGGAAGCAGAAGTCCATCACATCTGGAGTAACAGCTTGGGAAAGGCTGTTCTAGATCTTAAATCTTGGAGTGAAGATAAATTAAATTCATTATAGGAAACTTAATTTACATTAATCATTTTAATTGGCATTTTTATAATAATAATAATAATAATAATAATAATAATAATAATAATAATAGACATCAGCCCTGGTGGCGCAGTGGTTAAATGCCTGTACTGCAGCCACTCACTCATAGACCACAAGGTCGCGAGTTCAATACCAGCCAGGGCTGAGGCTCGACTCAGGCCTGCATCCTTCCGAAGTCACTAAAATGAGTACCCAGCTTGTTGGGGGGCAATCAGCTCACAGTTGTAAACCGCTTAGACATCCCATAGCGTGATATGAAGCGGTATATAAATAAGCTGCTTTGCTTTTTGCTTTGCTTTGCTATACCGCCCAATGGTTACCCAATCCGGGCAGTTTACAAGTTAAAACATTACAATAACAAGATATCCCTCCCCCCCCTTAAAACAGTATTAAATAGTGATACAATTAAAACATCAACAATATAAAGTGAATTAAAATTAACAGGTCGTAGCAGGTAATCTCCTTGCTACATTAGAAAAGGAACCCGGTTTAAAGGAAGGAGGGAACTGCCCAGGGCCAGGTCATTTAGTCTGGAAAGGCCTG
>CM034706.1:229196278-229226157 GCA_020142125.1 Phrynosoma platyrhinos
TCAGCGCCTTGACCGCTAAGCCACCGGGACACTATTTTGCTATGCCATTGTATTTAATGAGATTTGAACACCCATGGATATTGGCATCTATGGGGAGTGGGTCTTGGAACAAAACCCCAAAAGATACCAAGGGATCACTGTACTCCTGTTGGTTTGCTTGCATGTTTGTTTGTTGCATTTTTACTCCACGCTTCAACCAAAAAGCCTCCCAAAGCAGCATACAAATTGTTAATTTGACAGTTTCCTGCCCTTGGGCTTACAATCTAATAAAATGGAACACACGAGAAATCCATCTTTGTCATTGGAAGCCCAAGTGGAGTCTGTGGTATAGAATGCTTGGGGCCAGCTCTAACTAGTGAGACAACTATAGCCATTCCTCAACAGGGAGAATAGTTCATGCACTGGTAACTTTGCGATTAGACTACTGAAATGCACTCTACTTGGGGTTGGAAGCCACAGTTACTGCAAAATTTGTCAGCAAGATTGCTGACTGGAATCCATACAAATAACATAATAAACCAGTTTTAAATGAACTCCAATGACTGCAAATTCCTTTCTAGTCTAAATTCAAGATTCTGGTGCTGGCTTTAAACTACTTGAAACCTCAATACTTGAAGGATCATCTCTCCCAATATTTACCTACCTCAGAACTGAGGTCTACAGGAAAGGTAGGAGCACCAGTAGGAGCAAAACAATGTGTGAGGACACAAGACAAAGCTTTTTCAGCTGTGGCATCCCACTTTTTTTTGGGGGGGGGGGGAACCCTCTTTGAGATGCAACTAATGGCAATATTGGTTTCTGTCCAGTGACAAGCCAAAATATTTATTATTAAAGCCTTCAGGGAGTTATTTATTTCATAGTATACATTTATATATTTTTTAAACTGTTCTAGTTTTTAAAGTGGCTTTAACGGTTGCTTTTAATGAAGTTTTTACCATTGCTCTATTTAATATATTTCTATCTTGTTCAAATTATTATTATTATTGATCTGGAAGTGTTTTAAATTGTTTGTATTGTACACCACCCTGAGATTCTATGATAAAATAAATGTGTGATAGACATCTTTAAATAAAGAATTAATTATAGTAATGACTAGTAGCCACTGTTAGATTTGTCTTTCAATCTTCTTTCATAATCATTTAAGCTCATAACCATCATCTCGTATTCTGATAGTGAATGCCACAATTGAGGTATGTGCTATGTGAGGAAGTTTTTATTCTCTTTTCCTGATTTGGCCACCTCTCAGCTTTATTAGATGACTCTGAGTATTGTGTGACAGAAGAAATTTTTCTCTATATCCACATTTCCCATGCCATGCATAGTTTTACAAACCTCTATCACACCCTCCTTTATTCTACTTTCTTTCTAAACAAAATAAATTCACATTTTCTAGTTCTTTAATAGCTCCTTGTATGAGATACAAATCAGAATTCAGACATTAGCATGGCGCAGAGCTTTTTTTCCCTTTGCTCTCCTCCCCATTTTTTTATTTTTTTATTTTTTATGTTTTTGGTGGGAGAGATTTCTGGATGAGCAATCAGGCAATTTCTAGATGGCTATTATATCTCCAGAATGTATGTCTTGTGAATAAGTACAAGTCCTCAAATCAAGGGCATTTCTCCCTCAAGAGTGAATATTTTAAACCCCAGAATCAGCGCTGACTTTTGCTGACACTGGGGTTAATGGAGACAGAGGATGTGGCACCAGATTGGCTAAGTTTGACATTTCACAAGAAGCTGGAAGAAAAGAACAAAGACTAAGGTGAAATGATTTAGGTAAAGAAAGTTGGAATATGCAATGAAAAAGGCCATATATGCTATTTCAGAGCACAGAATCACTGTAATCAGCATACCCAGTACCACAGTACAGTCATCACATGTAGCACTTATCTTGTGAATGAAGCCCAACAGATAAGTCAATGATTTATTGTGTCCCAAAGCCCTATGATGTGTACATGTGCATGTCTCTATGCATAAGTCTATGGTGAGGGAGAAGCAACACCACATTACAAACAGGTGTAATCTTGCACAAAAATGAACAGAAAGCTGTTAAAGGCAACTGATAACATAAAGAGATATGTTGCTTCTCTTGTGCAGTAAACACTGGCTGAATGAACAACATGACACTAATAGAAAGAGCATGACACTGTCCTATTGGCAGATGTGAACTAGATTTCACAGCTGCAGTAAAATAACAATACAGCACCCTGCCAAAATCCTGAATAGCTGTAGCTGTTAGTTTTCTCCCTCTGGTTCTGTCGATCTTCTATTTAAGAAATGAAAGAGTACCAGCCACAGCATCTTTGCAAGCCTAGCACAGGCATTTATCTTCTGTTTCCTGTCCCACCCCACTTACAGCCTAATGCTCTTGGCATGATCAGTGTAAATCACAGGACTCAACCATCTTCCAAACCCATAAAAGAGTCTAAATTTTGCATACAGAACTCAGTGCTGTAGGACACTTACAGATTCATGTTACCGATATATTAAAGCCATGATAGCAATCCCAACCTGATCTTTGCTTCTGTGATCATTCTGAAGAGGCTCCTTCACTATGTAACTTTACTTATCACAATATTTTGCACCTGAACTTTGACATCCTGAAACAACTGTCTATATGCTTACATGGTCTTAGTGAGGGAAGAAGCAGTGTGGGGTCAGCAAAAATAGTTTGGTTCATGATAAAACAGTCATTGACAACAACCAATGGTACACTCAGTAAGACTAAGAAGCACAAGAACAAATAAGCAGTATAGGTCTGGCTTAATCTGGCATCCTAAGAAAATATTAAAGGCCTCCCCCTGTCCATACCCAGTCACTGAGCTTCTGATTCTGCCAGCCTCCCTCCTTCTAGCAATTCCTACCTTAATGCAAGTATGGTTTAAATTCCTTTTTCAGTTGTTATGATTCTATAACATAGTCTTGAAAGGGATATCCAGACAGGAGAAGTGGCAATGTAACTGCAACTCTACATCACAATAGAAAACCACTTCACATGAACAGTGCCACTCCCCAACCCCAATGCATGTTTAAGCCCCTCCCCTAAAAAAAAAATCTGAAACTCATCAAGGCACAATGTAACACCGCAAAATGTTTCCACTGGCTTTATTTATTTGTTTGCACTTACAGATGGGCATAAAGGTATTTAACACAACTTGTTAATACCCATAAAATCCTTAATGATTCTATACTGAATTACCTAAATGTCTTGAATTTTGGAAATGAACAGAAGAAGGAAGAAGCTTTTATATTGAAAGTTTCATGGCAATCATGCTACAGAAAATGTCTGCATTTGCCAAAGTTTTCTGTTTGCAATATTCTTCAAGATTTATTTTCCAGACTTTACAAGTGGCTAACAAATCCCTCTGGGACTTGAATAGCACCCCAAGGTGTAGTTCTGCACTCATATGTATTTCTCACTTGTTTAAATTCCTATTATTTTGGAGCTGTGGACAGCCCAAGAAATAGCAATTATGACAGCTGCCTGAAGTCGTTCATTCCCTTGTGTCTACACTCATTTAGCTAGCATTCTTTCTGTGCAGCCCAGCTGATCCCAACAGCCCCAGAAATGTCTACCCAGTCATGTTTGAAAAGCATACACATACTCCTTGCACCATGAGTTAAGGCCTCCAAGAAAAAGATCATCAGGGAATGTCATCTGATAACCCATTCTGCTCACTTGCTATCATAATCATGCTCCCCCCTTTCTCCACAAAAGCCCATGAAAATATATTTGTAAATATATCCTGCTGCTTATAATCACTCTGGCATTTCATTACTTTGCCCAATTGTTGTTATTAACTGCCTGCTCATGGCAGCCCTATGGAGGAGACATCTCTAGGACCCTCTGTCCTCCACTGCTCTGCTTAATTCCTGCAACCTCTTAATACCCGTGGCCTCTTTAATAGAGTCCATCCATCTAGCATGTGACCTTCCTCTCTTCCTACTTCCCTTCACCTTCCCCAGCATTATTGTTTTTCCATAGAGTCCTCTCTTCTCATGATGTGTCCAAAGTACGACAGTCTCAATTTGGTCATCTTGGCTTCCAGGGAGGTTTCTGGTTTGATCTGCTCTAGGACCCATTTGTTTGTCCTTTTGGCTGTATATGGGATCCTCAACACTCTTCTCCAACACCACATCTGAAATGCATTGATTTTCTCCCCATCATCTTTCTTAGCTGTCCTGCTCTCACATCCATACATGGTAATAGGGAATACAATGGTTTGTATGATTCTAATTTTTGTTCTGATTATACAAAATTATACAAAATTTGCATTTTAGAATCTTTTCTAGTTCTTTCATAGCCACCCTCGCCATTCTTAGTCCTCCTCTGATTTCCTGACTGCAGTCCCCATTTCTATCAATGTTTGATCCCAGGAACAGGAATTCTTTTACTATTTCTATTTCTTCATTTTATAGGTTGAACTTGTGAAGGTCCTTGGTGGTCATTATTTTTGTTTTCTTCATGTTCAACATTAAGCCTGCCTTTGCACCTTCTTCTTTGATCTTCCTTAGTAGGTGTTCCAGGTCTGTGAGGTTTTCTGCTAGTACTATGGTGTCATCTGCATATCTTAGATCAGGGGTAGGCAACCCTTCCCCTTTAAGGGCTGAGGGACTTCAACTCCCAGAATCCCAGGAGCTATTGGCTAACATGGGACTATTGGCCAACATGGCTGAGGCTTCTGGGAGTTGAAGTCCCTCGGCCCTTAAAGGGGAAAGGTTGCCTACCCCTGTCTTAGATTGTTGATATTTCTCCTCCTATTTTCACTTCTCCTTTTTCTGTGTTCAAGCCTGCTTTTCTTGTCCAGACATCAGCCCTTTTGTTGGTCTCTCTCTCTCTCTCTCTCTCTCTCTCTCTCTCCCTCTCTCATATACACAAACACATTCCCCCATCCCTAAATAGATTTACTCATTTCACTACAGCTACCAGATTCATGGCTGGTCTTTATTACATATTTGTTTTAACATGCAATTATATGAAATAGAGAAAAGCCCAGGAAAACTATTCATCTGTTTCAGGCTGTCTCATGAGCTGCCAACAGAATGCTAGATTCCAGAAGAAGGTAAAGTACCAGCAAGTACCAGGTGTGAAGAATCTTTTACATTAAAAAAAGGAGGGAATAGGAGATCAGTATTTGAATGCCTGGCCCAGAATTTAGTACCAGTACTAAAACAAATCTACAAAGACAACAGAAGCAAAGTTAGCCCATGTTCTGAGGGAGGGGTGTGCCTCATCCCACCCCCATTTCGACTACAGGATGTCAATAAGCAGAAAGCTTCATTTCTAGGCAAGTAAAGCAAGTACCACAGTGATTAAAGGTAAAAATAAGAATTTAAAACAAGTTGACATGTTCTCTCAGGGGCAAAAAGTGACCTATTTTAAAGCAATACTTTCTAACCAGTCAAAAGATCATGGCTACACCTAATGACAGGTAACACCAACTGGAGCAATCTATATGAACCAATGGACACTATTATTCATTCACTCAGCACAACATCTAACTGCTTTGGAATTTCCAACTTGTTTTTTACTTGTTCATGACCTCAGAAGATTTTGTGGGCTGGGAAGCAATACAGAAATATTTTAAATATACTGTATAACAATAATGTCACCCACTGGTTTTTTATGACCGAGCAGGGATTTAAACCCTGTTCTTGGGAGTCATTGTCCAGTGCTCAAACCACTCATTACACCATGCTGACTCTCAAAATTATGAACATTACTACTCTTCTCTGTGTATTTTTTTCTTCTTCACTGCCCTTGGAGCTCATCAATCCCGATACATTAAAAAGGAAACAGGGAGTAGTCACATATTGCTAAACTACTCAGTCTGACAAAGTAAACTTCAGTCTTCTCATCTGATAGCCTCCAAGGTCCTCATTAAAACATGAATTCAGCAAGTCTCGACAAATTATCTCAGCTGCTACTCCTGCACTTAAAGTTAGAGGAAGAGTTGGACAAGTTGACCTGAATGGGCACATTTCCCCATCACTTATTCACAGAATTACATTATTACAGAAATGGGTTGAAAGGGATCCTAGGGATCCTCTTGTACAATTCCTAGCTAATGCAGAAAAAGGATGCTTATTGTCTTGTCCATCTTCCTCTGAGCACAACTCCCACTGTTGCCTAGTGACAAAAGAGAACTATCTGGCTGGTGTACAAAATCACAGAGAGCCCTTAGAACAATTAATTATTCTGTCGGACTTTAACTCCCAGAATTCTCCAACCAACATGGCCACTGAGAACTGTATTCCAAGAAACTAGCTCCTCAAAGTTCTGATAATGTTTGCAAACAAAAGGAGGAAGAGGACCATGGGGCTTAAAAAAAATATTAGCAACTCTGTATAAACAGAAAATCAGAACAGCAAAACACTAGATCAGGGCTCAGCAAACTACCTGCCCAGTCCTGCCACCGCCACCGCCGCCACCGCCGCCTTTTGTGGGAAAGGTCGCGCAAGACTTCGGGCGCCATTTTGGAATTCAAAATGGCGCCCCAGAGGAGCCCCACAGTGGTGCTGGGCCTGTCAGAGGCCCGCTGCTGCCAAGGGAAGCCTCCTGGGGGGCACCCGCGGAGGCGCTGGACCTCTCGGAGCCCTCCTGGGGGGCCCTGCAGCGGTGCTGGGCCTCTTGAAGGCCTGGCGCAGCCAAGGGAGCCCTCCTGGGGGCCCCCGGTGCCATGCGCATAAGTGCGCAATGCAGGAGGGACGTCCGCCATTTTGTTTGTCAAAATGGTGGTGCGTGGGAGGGGGCAAGCATGCACGCGCACCGGCCCCCAGCGCCATTTTCCCACCACCACCAGCCCATCAGCAAAAAGAGTTGCCGACCCCTGCACTAGATGATCCTCTCTTTCTCACAAGGGATAATTTTGTATCTCTGTGTCATTTTTTCTTTGGGGGAGGAGCATTCAGAAGTGCATGCTTCATCTGTGGCCTGAAACAGCCCATTCCTAGTTTCTTCTGCTGCTTATGTAGTCCCAGATTATTGAACCAACAATAGAATTCTCAGAGCCTCAAAAGTTTGTTGGTTATGTAGTTTAGCTTAGTCTCTGCTGCAAAGCTGGCCTCTGCCATGCAATAAGCTTAATTCTCTAGCTTTCCACTATTACATGTAAACACACCCACCAATTTCAGACTGCTGGATATGTGTGCATGTAGAAAAATGCAGCTCTCTAACTGGCATAGTATTTGGAGAAGTTCTGGAGTCTAATGTTCAAAGAGACAGATTCACAAACACAATGCTTCTCCATTCAAACTCCTCTACTAGTCAAGGAGCATTGAATATGTGAATTTACACACATTTCAGCTTCCTAGTTAGTATGTGAGTACTTGGAGCAAACCTTGAATCCCCTGCTTAATGGGTGGGTTTTAAAGGAAACAGAAAGCAATAATACCTTTGTGTTGTGTCTGTAGTCTGGGTGAGATATACGGATGTGGTGACTTAGTGGTTAACACACCAGTTTCTGATGATCAGAAGATTGGATAATAATTATCCAATCAGAAGATTGGATAATTATTATTATTATTATTATGGAAGGTTGGCAGTTCAGGGCCCGAATGCTGCATAATGGGGTGAGCTCATGTCACTAGTCCCAGATTCTGCCAACCTAGCTGTTCGAAAGCATGCAAATGCAAGTAGATAAATAGGTACCACTTCGATGGAAAGGTAGCAGCGTTTGGTGCAGTCATGCTGGCTACATGACCACCAGAGCAGTCCTCAGACAACACTGGCTCTTTGGCTTAGTAATGGAGATGTGCACCACCCCCTGCAGTCAGTTTTGACTAGACATTCATGTCAAGGGGGGTATAAATACTCCTAATAATAATAATAATAATAAGGGATCACCTTTACCTTTACCTTTATTTTTCTGAATGGATAGCTTCGGACTGCATATTACCAAATTTCAAATATCTTACTCACTAGAACATATCATGCAAATAATAGCCCAAAGGGCAAGTGAATGAGATATGAACATCTTATATAAAATCTCCAGAATTCTACTTCACTGAAGTATATATCTCACCCAGACCAAAGCCAATGACACAAAACAAAGGTATTGCTGCTTTCTGTTTCCTTTAAAAGCATACTTCCAAAGAGCCTACCCGACAGGGAAGCACTCCTTCACCCATATGAAATCCAGTGGGATCCTTATGTATGTACAATCTATGGCTATTGTGGTCTGCTGTCATATGTCTTCTTTGTGAATAGCAACAACATCACTCAAAACCCTACAATGGCCAGCTGATCCCCATATCTCCTTCTGAAGACCCTGTGTTGCTATGGAGATGGAAGCAGTGCCTTTACTAAACAGAGGTCATAAATGCACCAGAGAAAGGGAAAGATGAGAAATATTGGAGCAGAGCATTGCCGGAATGGCTACAGAAACAAAGAGAGGGTGGACGGAGAACTCAGTCTAGACCAGGGGTAGGCAACCTTTTTGAGCCGGGGGCCGGGTTACTGTCCCTCAGACAATTGGGGGGCCAAAGCACCAAAAATAGATAAATATAAATAAAAATAAAAATAAATAAATATGCATGCACACTCTCTCAGCCCCAGAAAAGCCATGGCAAAACCCCTGTGGAGATTTTGCCAAGAAAACCCCAAGAACAATAACAACAATAATCAATATCATCATGGTGGGTGGCAGGTGGCGAGGGCGACAGGACCGGCCTGGGGCCAGTCCAAAGGCCTTGGGGGGCCGCATCCGGCCCCCGGGCCTTAGGTTGCCTACCCCTGGTCTAGACAGTAGCATAAGGATGTCAGATGCATATTCATCCTTTCTGTTACCAACCAGTTTAGGTCAAAGGGGGTAACTGCAGAAGTGTGTGAAATCAGAGCTTCAGAAAATTACTTTTCTTAGATTTCAGCTCTCCAAATTTTCCTGGCCAACATGTTCATTGGTGATTTAGGGACGTGTGGTCTAAAACAGTGCTACTAACAGTGGTTGTCCCTGGATTGTTGCTGGTTCCCAGGCTTACAATTCCTGGAGAGTTTCCAGGAAAGAAAGAAACAACTGCAGCCATTGGGCACAAATAAGGTGCTGGTTCCTGGCACAATGGGAAAAAATAATTGCCATTCCCCCACATTACACATCCTGAGAAGCAATGATCTAACAAGTAAATTTCCCAGGCTCTAAGAAGGACCACTACACCAGCTAAGTGAGGCATGAACAAGCTAAAGTGTACCACATGAAATTCTTTGACATTCATTAGAACTTCTCCATCAGGCTTATTTAGTGCAACTTCTCAGGGCCTTTTCTGTGACTGCATCTTCCAAAAGAGGCCCATTCCTTCCTTCCTTCCCTCCTGACCTGACCCCATCTTTCATCATTTGGTAGAGACCTCCCTCTTTTCAAAGACCTTTGGCCTGCTGAAGTAATTTATTTTCTTCTGCTTGTTTTTATTTAGTCAGCTGATGTTGTATTAACATTCTTCTCTTGTGTGTAATCTACTCCTGTCCTGATTTATGATTGTTTTAAATTGTGCCATTTATTTGTTTATTATTTAAATTATGCCATTTATTTGCTTGTTTTACTTGCTCTAAATTCTGTTTGTAAATAACTATCTTTAGCCACTATGAGCTTCTCCTGGAGAAAAACTCGTATATTTAAATAATAAATAAACCAAGAGACCTGTACTTGCTGACTGCAGTTCATCTTCCATTTTGCTGTATCCTACATCACCTTCAAAGATACTGGACCTGAGCATTCCCAGTAGCAGGCTTTTACTCCCCATATCTATCTTGTTTCCTTTTGCAGAGATAAGGAAACAGCAATGCTGACACACTGGCTAACAGCCAGTAAGAATACAGGTTAATGCTTCCAACTTCCCCCAGGCTCCCATTCTTTCTTCATTCCCAGTTCCCCAATCAACCAGAGAACACAAAGAGGACCTTTTCTGTGCTTGCTTCAAAACTATTTTCACCCTAGTAGAAGGACTGAATGCAGAAACAGCATTGTTAAGAAACACATGTCCTTTACCCCTTTTCATGAGGACAATCTATCCATACAAGCAAGGCATCTTTTGAATGCCTGTGGTGTTCACTGTATTATTTGTCTCATTTTTATCCACCCTCTCCTCTAAGATACAAAGGGAAAACTTAAAAGAGATGTTCTCATTCTTTGTTTTTGATTCTGAAGAAAAGTCTAAGGACTCTCAGAGCTGTTCAAACACCATTATCAAACAGCTACACAGTCATGAGGTCTACTGGATAGCTTTGGCTGAGTAGTTGTTTGACATGGTGTTTCCATATCCACTACACTATTGTTGTGTGCCTTCAAGTCATTTCTGATTTATGGAGACCCTAAAGCAAACCTATCACTGGGTTTTCTTGGCAAGACTTGCTCAAAGGGGGATACCAAATCCAAATCCTCAAATTTAACAATATATTATTAATTGATTCATAATTCCTGTTGGAAAGTGTACAAACCCTCCTTACATTTGGAAGCCTAGTTTCCAATAGCTCAGATTCCACAGCAGCATCAGAGCAGCTGACCTAATGAGATGTCAGGGGTTGTGAAAACTCGGCCAGCAAAGTCTCGCTGTGACATTGGACCAGATCATCCAGTGGTTTCAAAAAAGCTGTGATAGGCAGGAAGGACAGAAGTCAAGTAAGGAGTCAACAGGACTGAGAAGGACTCAGGACTCAAAAAATAAGATGGATACAAGATAAGATTTCATTAGATAACAAAAACATAGACCCTTGTACATCCTCAGCTCCAAAAAAGATTAATTAACCAAAATATTGTTCAAGGAACTGAAAATTCAGACTCTATGGTCTCCAGTCACCTCAGAAATTCTCTTCTGTTGTGGTAAACTCAAAAATAGCTAAACCAATGACAGCAAGATCGGCTGCAGCAGTTCTGATTCAAAAGTCCCTCTGTGACATCAGAGCAGGTCATCTAATGGTTCAAAGGAAAAGGAAAAGGGATTGACCAGAAGAAAGGAAAGTGGGACGGATATTTAAGGAATCCCAACTATACCCACACTGCAAACTGTCCCTTGCCAGTACAACATGTTAATACATGGACCCCAGAATACACATTTGTTGTAAATATCAGACCTCTCTTAAGTCTAAAAATAATTCAAGTATTTAAATACAAACACACACACACTAAAGTACTTCCACCTCTTTTCCTTGATTTCTCCAATCTCCCGTAGAGACTGGTAAAGTTACAGGAGACTGGTAAAATAGTGCAGGCCATTACTCCTGTTTTCCTGAAAAGTGGCCTCTCCAAAAAAGATAGTGGGGAGATGAGAGCCAAAGCAAGGCACTGGGAAGCAGTGCTACAGATCCTGCCCACATCAAAAAGGAGATGATGGAGCACTATGGGGAAAGCTGAATTTCAGCACCTTGCAAGGGAATCTATTAGCTCCTTACCTATTCTAAAGTCTTAGCATACTCACATTCAGGGAGAAGTGAGCCCATGGGGAGCTGCTCTTTAAAAGCAATGACGGGTGATAAAATAATGCTCCCTGAATAATTGAGAGTCACTTTTCCTTTAAGCAACCAGAAAGGTCCCCATAATTAGAGGGCAGAGGTGCAAAGACAAGCTACTTGTTGTGAGGCCATGGATACCTCCTCTACTTTCCCTCCACCTTTAGCTGTATGTAACTTCCTGGGCTGACCAAGAATAATCACTCTTTATAAAGGGATCTATAACACTTCCTGAAGGGTTATACATTTACATATATAACTACTTTCTGTGTCGATGCATGTTCTAGGAGATTATCACACCTCCTGAATGACCCTGCTTACCTGTCCCAAACTGGACTCAAATTCGGGCTGCAGCTAGGTCCTACTGCATGGCTTTTGCAGCTAAAAATGCCATTTGGGTACATCCCTGCTCCAATGTGGGTCCCAAAACACTGCAGCCAAAATTTGAGTCCAGTTTGAGGGATGTAAGCGGGGTCGTTTAGGTGCGATAATCTCCCTAGTGTGAACCTGTGGAACTAATGCAACTCCAATAATACTTGTAAATATTGTGTACATGAATGTTTTATAGTGTTTGCATACAGTTGTGACCTTAGTATGAAATAAGTACAAATGTGACTTCTCACTGTGTGTGACAGTGGCATTTGTATGTGTGTGCATGTTTGTGGGTGTAACTGCATTGTTGTTTTTATTCTGCGCAATGCATTCAGGCACTCCCCTGGTTCAAACACAAAATGAAGTTTAGAAGTGTTCCCTCTGACACTATAAAGATTTTAACAGTGAACAGGAATTTGCTATAAAAGATTGCTGTGATTCTGAGTCATTATACTGGGGTCCCATTACTCAGTAGCAGGAGCAATAACTCTCCTCAGCCAGGGAAATATTTTAAGAGATTTCAAGATTCCTTTCAGCCAATTAAAAAAAAACCAGTAATAAACCTGGAATAAAAGGCCATATTGCACAGCAATAAAGATTCTTCTTCCCCTGGAGAATACCCCTGGATCTATACATCCTTCTACAAACTGAACTACTGACTTAATAGGCTACTGCAATTACATTCAGTTTACACAGCAGCTCAAATGAGAAGACAGTGATTAGTTATGACTCTTTCAGGACTTCCTCCTGATAGCTAGAGAATATGAGAAAGGTTCAAAATCATGCTGTCCTAGGAAGGATAATCTTAGAGTCAGTGGTAGCTCTTTGCCAGAGGTTAGGGTTGGGTGCTATCTTCATGTGTGAAACTAGACAACTTCCCTAAAGTCAAATTAGATGTTAAGGAGAATGTGCATTCCCAGGAATTAACATTTATTAATACAAACAATAGGATTTCATCAGAGATACATACCTCATCCACCAGGCTTGCACATTAAACTAGTATTTACCTTCCAATAATCAATCACAAACCATACTCAATGCAAGATATGTAGGGGAGGAAAACCATTCACCATCATAGACACATTTCAACACTTGGGGAGCAGCTCACCAAAAGGGTTCTAGCTTGGCCCCTCATTATTGGAAAGGGGAGGAAAAAGGATCACAGGCTCTGCTCCCACAGAGAGTCTCTTTATTTCAGTAGCTGCTACAGTGGAAGGATAGAAAGGAATCTTTCAATCTGTACTTTCCTGTCCATTGCTCACCCAGGCAGTCCTTGGCCTGCTAAAGGTATAAAACTTTTTCAGGTAAGGACTGAGCTGTTCCTAAGCAACTCTGTATCTTTCCAGGGCCTACCTCTTTCCCTATCTGGCCTCCTACAGGTTTGATTAATTTCCTCTCAGACACAAGCTCCAGAGACTTTTGCTCCCAGCTTTTTATCTCTCCCCATATTCATTAAGGCTGCTTTAGTCCCATAATCCAAACAATTTGTTTTAAACCAAGGACAGAAATTGTTTGGTTTGTGGAAAACGACCCTCTGACTTTTATGTGACCCTTGGAGCCTTCCCTCTTTACAGAAGAATCTTCTTCCAGAGGCTTCTGAGGACCCTGATTCTCCATTTAAGCAGTTTTTCCCTTTACAGAAACACTTAATGACAGTCCAGCAGAATTAATATAAACAGCGAATTTCATTCACCCAACTCAAGGTGTGTAATGCCCAAGACCAGTCAAATTATTTTGGTGCCTGCAACAATGGGCAGGTAGGAATCATGAAGGTGAAGGGGAAACTTATCACCCCCATATTTTAAAGCTGAGTTTGAAAAAATTACTCCTTGGCAATTGCCCTCAGAATCATGCAGCCAGAATGGCCAATTTCTCTCTGAACACTGAGTACGTATTTCTTCTCAGAGTCTACTGTACAACTCAGTGAGCTGTTAAATGAAGCAACAATAGCAGCACCAAATCATCTATAAAATATAGAGATGTATCCTTCTTCAAGCAGCACTGAAGTGAAACAAGGTCTGTTCTGGCCTTTCCTAGTGTGCCTTTGTTTGCTATAGTGGATATAGTTGCTGGTACTATAGGAAATCATGTCAAGAAAAAATTCTGGGAGACTTACCACACAACTTTAGGGAATAATTACCTGGATTCGTTAAAAAAACAACAACCAGAGTCTTAGTGCTAATTTTAATGAATAATCTATTGCAACAGTGCCTCTCTAAGCTAGTGAATGCCAACAGTACATTTGCTTAGACAAGGTCATCAACTAAGACCAGTCCTGGCATTAGGAAGTGTTAGACAGTAGCCTTAAACAGCAGACTTGGGATATCATGCAATGTCAGGAAATTGCTATTTCATTTGTTATTGCTCTATTTTTACTGCTAAAGAAGAGGAGAGATGCATTTATGATTTTCTGGCTCACATGCCAAAATAACTTGGCTGGCTTTGAGAGCTATGCATCTTGACTTGGATGAGTGAGAGCTGCTATTTGTTCCTCGATCTCAGAAAATGAAACCTATTCACCTAGCCTGTCACTAAGGATAAAAGGGCACTATCAGTACACAACAGAAATATCCGGGTATAAGGAAGCAAACCTCACACCAATTATCTAGAGAGGATGAAGCATGCTCAGAAGATACAGAATACTGGATATCTACCTCTGTATATGGAAAACGCCATTTTTCTACCTCAGTATATGGAAAACGCATGCTCACGACGCCGGCGCTGTTTTGCGTTCCAAAATGGCACCTGCCATCATGTGCATGCATGCACAAATGCGGGTGCCATTTTGGAAAAAAAATGGCATCCCACGTCATGCGCGCGGCGGCGGCGGTGCGAGCGCAGCGGTGGCAACAGGACTGGCCATGGGCCGGTTCAAAGGTTTGGCACGCGGGCCATAGTTTGACAACCGCTGCACTAGTGTATGTACTTTGAGGGGTGCTGCAGAACAAGATTGCCATGCAGAGGGGCGGGATATAAATAAAATGTATTATTATTATTATTTATTAAGTAGCCCAGGTATCTTAACAGAATACTTCTTGCCTTGATTGTGCAACATCACCTTGGAGATTACTGGGTGCAGCTCCATCCTCTCAGCCATTGATCAGCTGTATAGATATGCCCTTAGGAGTGTTCTGGAGAAGGAGTAATATTACAAAGAGGGCAGAGGTTGCTCTTTCTTCTCTGGGTGCACAAGAGCAGTCAGAATATGCCCAGGTACCCCACATACACTCAGTGGCAAAGGGGATGGCAATGGCCCTAGGAGCTCCCCAGATGCCACCGCATGCCAGGGGAAGGAGCCAGGAAGGAAGGAGCAGCCTCTACTCCCAACAACCAGCCTAAGTGCATTGGCAGAGATTTACAGTTTGTCAGCACTCTCGTAGATTTTGGCAAAGATGTTACTTGAGGAAAAACTGTGATTGCGCTTACTGGATACTTGGAATCTGCCAAAAAGCATTCAAGCCTAAGTGATGAAAACAGCTTGCAGACACTAACATATTCCATAAAAGAGACAGTGGATTACAGTCCTCATACACCTGGCAGGACCATCTGAGTCATCACATCATTCTTGAGTTTGGAATCAGTGGACCAAACTGCACACTCCAGAGAACTTTGATCAAGACTGGTGATCGAACCTTCTGGCCAATACAACCACAATGAAGTGAAGCTCACTGCTCTGTGTTGTGGCAAGCGGCATATCCATCCATCTCTGCTAAGAAGTTCAAGAAATTCCATTTGAAGGGCTCAGTGCAATTCAAAATTGTTCCAATTTAACAACAAATGGTCCCAGATGTTACAATAGTACATGTCACCTCATATTTCCAACTACTTTCTCACTTCAAATGAACTTGATGAATGGCAGAGGATAACCAATACAATTACAATCTTTTATATGGAAACCTCCTGCAATAGAATCACCCTGCCTTCTACAGCTGAGTGTAGCTCATTATCTAAAGTATGGAAGAAGCAGAACTTGAAAAGGTCACTTTAGGGGGCTTAAATCCAATTGCTATTTTCAACTGCAGTGGGCTCATTGAAGCAATGGGGTGTGCATAAATGTTGACCTACCATTCAGTGACTGATTCAATAGGCCTTCTCTAGTTAGACGTAGCAACTGGACTTCAGTCTTGGACTAAAGATCTGGAATTCTTGGAGGCATGCTCCAAAAATTTAATAAAAATAAACTTTGGGCAGAACATTGAAATTGTTATATGAGATGAAGGTAGCCATATCTACAATGGAAACTAAATATTCCACCCATGAAATCCTGCAGCAAAATGGCTGTCAGTACATCTGCCATGGGCCTCTAGGCATTTCTACTGCAACAGCCTAACTCAACAGTGATAAACGTGTAATTCTATCTTTTACCATGTTGTCATGGACCAAGTAGGCTTCCTAACCCCTTCTTTCACATATAATGGACTATGACCTTTCACACATGGTGTAATTACCACAAATGGTGCTTATACTATACATGGTATAAAATTTATAATGCCTTTTCATGTGAAATTGTACAACCTTTGAATCACTGTCACAGCATATACCATATTCATTTTCTTGAGCAACTGATCCCAGAGGCAAAAGCAACTTGTTAACACTGCCTCTTCTGTTAAATTAATTACCCTTCACTTACTGGCATGAGCAGCTATTTAAAGGAATAAATTATCTGCTAAAAATTGCAATTGAGCTATTTTGGTTTCCTTGATAACCATTTAGTAAAAAAAATCTGGATCCTCATGCCATGGACAATGAATATTCATAATCCCCCTCCAAAAAAATAAAAATAAAAGTTCAATGGTACCCCACTACAAGCATGTTCATTCATCTGCCTATGACAGACAGCAGTATATTTGAAGCTATTGCAAGTTTATGATAGTGCAGTTATAAGCTGGGAGCAGACAGAATTTTATCAATTATGGCATATTCATCAATATTAAAGACTTGAAGAAATACTCATGCTTTCTAGAACCTAATCATATGTATTTTTTGTCTCAGAGGAAATTATATTTCCATTCCTATGAAAAATGCTCACAATTTTTTTTATCCACTTGGGACCATTATGAAGAATACTTGAGAATGCAAACAAAGCTGGGGAAAGTTTGCATCAAAAGAAATGGCATTTACTAAATTTATTCAGGAGTGGCCAAGAGCTCTTTCCCAACAAAGGAAGCCCAACTACATAAGTAATATGGTCAGAGTTTCTTCTAATCCATGTTCTGTGTACTTTGGTTCTTGAAGCACAATATTCAGTGCTACAGTGAACCATGAGCTTGACCTACTATGGCACACTTAACCTTTGCCTGGACCTGAATAACCAAGTCTCAGATAGCAATTCCACTGTAGTCCTACTGCCTTTATTTTCCAGTCACACAAATACATGTAAAGCCTCTATTTACTCCCAATAAAACTGCTTTAATATGGCAGTTCTATCTTTCTTCCTTTCAGTAACTTTTTGCCTTTTCCTAGTTCCTGCCCTTGGAAAGATGCTGATTTTTCTCCAGACATATAGTGTTAAGGAAAAGATTGTTTATCCTATTGGAAATTATGAAGAAAATAACTGAGGGCCTTTACAGACTGCCAGAAATAATGCAGCTTGAGACCACTTTAACTGTCCTGGCTCAGTGCTAGGGAATCATGGGAACTGTAATTTATTGTAGCACCAGAGCTCTCTGACAGAGAAGACTCAACGTCCCAGAAAAAATACAATTCCCATGATTCCCTAGTAAGGAGGGAACTGAGCCAGGACAATTAAAGTAGCCTCAAGCTGCATTATTTATGGCAATCTGTAAAGGCTCTGAGTCTCCATAAAAGGTGTGCTGTCCATTTGGGAAAACAAGTCTCAGCAGTTGTAAACCAGCAATAACAACTCAGATAACACTTTTCCAGAAGAGATTGACACTGCTCAGCCATCCACACAGTTACTTCTGAGAGACTTTTACACCTGTTATGTATATTCCAAGATCCCTACAATTTGGTTTGTACAATTTTAAGGAAAGGAAAGGAAGTTTATATCCAACATATTACAAATGAGAAGTTTATCACATAGGAGGAACAATGCCCCAATCCTGTGCAGAAACAGGATTTGAAACCCAGGGAAAACCCACAAAAGTGGGTTGATTTTCAGACACGTGGGGGTTAATGACCATTAATGTGACATTAATCCAGACAGAAAGTTGACAAAATGCACCGCTTTTGACTTTTGAGACATCATCTGAAAATCAATCCACTTTTGCGGGTTTTTTCCACTTTCCACTTTCTATCCAGGTTAATGTCTGACATAGCCTGAAAATCAATCTGCTGTTATGGGTTTTTTCTAGTTTAAATCCCGTTTTTGCATGGGATCCCTGCAGTGTGATAAACTCAATCAAATAACATGAAGAAACTAAATGTCTGCCCCACTAAAGAGGTTAGAATAAGTATGCATGGGGGGGTTGATACTGACTGTTCACTGTTAACTTTGTGGCCCTTTAACTTGAACTGTCTTTTTCCTCCCAAGCCTTCACTACTTGCTTTGAACCCATATTGGCTGGGATGGAGGAACATTCAGCTGCTTGAAAAGGTCTCTTTGAGGGTCATAAAAATGGCAGCTGCAAGAGTGAAATCACTGCTCCCACTTTAAAAGATAAAGCAAAGCTTTGCTTAGCCATGGGAACCAAGAAATACAGCAAGAACTAATGGAGTTCAAAATTCTTGTTCATACCTATTCAGAACATTGTGCTGACATGGAAGCTTTATCTCATCATTAGAGAGACAGGAAGCCAGAGGACAGAGGACCGTGGCTTCAATGAGGAATAGTTGAGAAAAGAACTTTCATTTCAGCCAGATCAGCATTTCCAGGCTAGTTTCTACTGCTAAACCATGTGAAAATTTCTAACAAATCTAGAGGCATTAAGAGACCCCAAACTTGAACATCATCAGGCTTAAGTATGCCAAGCTTTTAAAAGGTATTCAAAGTTTCTCAGGAAAGAAAGTCTATAAATCTACTTAATTAGGTGTTCTCACAAACATAAAGAATCCCAAATGTGCTCTCCATTTACCAGAGTGTACTGGGATTCAGCCTCTCGTCCCATTTCTCTGCAATGGGAAACTCTTCAGGCATACTCAGCTCTCACATGGATTGCAGATACTGAGACAGCCATCCCCACACCATTCATTAGAAAAATGAGACATCTGTCCCATATTTCCAACATCCAGCCAGCACTGAAAGTGAGAGGCTGAGAGAATGAGAATGGGAGCAGGAGCACCCTGTAGTCAAAGAGGGAAGGAAATAGGAGGCAGAAAAGTTCCCATGGGCACCAGAAAGTGACAGAAGTCTCATGGCAGCAGAAGAAAGGTGCAGACTCAGAGTTGGGATAAAAGGAACAGTAACCATACTCCCCACCCTCTCCCCACCATGTGTGTCAAACAACTGCAAGTCTTGCTTTGTGCAAATGCTCCAATTGGTTAACAGCTAAATGGCAGGCTTAGCCAGGCAGAACCCCAAAGGAAGAACCAAGGGGAAGTATCTACCAGGGGAGCCAATTTGTTAAAGAAAAAGAAGCAATTCTGCAATTTATAAACATAAGATGTGAATGAATGCTCTGGAAATCTAAACACTCACACACACACACATCCTTTTCTTGCATAACCCAAACACATCCATAGTTAAAAATATAAATGATTATAAGCAGAAGAGTAAAAGCAGCAGAGGAAATGTGTTGTGCTAAACAAATTCCTAGAAAGGTTCTAAGATGCTTAGTCCCCACAGATGGGGTTGTATTCTAGAACAGCAAGCAAATAGAAGTTCTTCTCCTTTCTCTTGTAAAAAAATAGATTGAACAGGCATATGGAAATTCAAAATTACAGATGGGTCTTTTCTTGGATTTCTGTCTCGTTTCCAGGGCAACAAGACTCAGTGTCATCTGTTAGTTGCCATAGCAATTTCACCTGATTTCTGGTTGAGCAATGTATTGGGAGATAAAGCAAGACAGTTCCTTTTACTGTTATAGAGTTCCTGGCCTTATACATTAAAGCTGCTGGGGGAAAGGATAAGAAAAGGTCCTTTACATAATGCATCCAACAGACTGATTTAAAGAGACGGGGGGGGGGGGGGGGGGGGAAGGACTATAGCTAGTCACAGCACAAGCCATCCCTTATTTAAATATTTCAGCATCACCAACTTTCTATTTAAATGGATAAATCATGTTATCGATAAACTAACAATTGAAAAAGTAATGCTCCATTTTGTTACTTCTCTTTGTATATTTCAGGAAGGGCAAAGTGAGGTCTGTGAGCCACACATGGCTTCCAGGGAGCAAAACATTTAATCGAGCAAAACAACAACCCCAACAAACAGCCTCCAAAGGGCTGAGGGGCATCTTTGCCAAATTTTGAAGGTGTATAAGACATTTGTTTTGTAACAAGAAATGACTTGGGCTACAGCAAATAAACACTATGTCAGCCTCTGTCCAAGATGTTGGTTTTTTATTATGTTTTTCATAATATTCCAACATATCCAATACCACTCTTAAATTTTCCTGCATTTGGCGCTGAGGCAAAAAAACTCTTTGATCCTCATCTATCCAATCTTTTAAATAGTTTTTAAGTCTATTAGCCAATATAATAGTGAAAATTTTATAATCGATATTTAACAAAGAGATTGGTCTGAAATTCTTTGGATCAGTTACATCTTTACCTTCTTTTGGTATAAACACTATGTCAGCCTCTGTCCAAGATGTTGGTATTCCTTTGCATCGTATCAAATTCATTATCTGTTACAATGGGTTTTGTAAAGGTTTTGTAATAGAGTGGAGTAAATCCATCAGGCCCCGGAGCTTTGCCCTCTTTGTATTTTTTGATTGCATCCATTACCTCAGCCGTGGAAATATCCTTATTTAACTTGTTAAGCTGGTCTTCATTTGGGGTTTCAAATTTTTGTTTGTTCAGATATTGCTTAATTTTCCTTATATCTGCAGGTTGATTGTGGTATAATGTTGAATAACATTTGTAGAATACTCCTTTTATCTCTTTTTGTTGTATTACTAGTTTCCCTTTGTCCTTAATTTTGGTTATCGCTTTCTTCTCCTTTTCTTTCCTTAATCTTTCTGCCAGCCACCTACCCACCTTATTTGCTTGCTCAAAATTTTCCTGCTTCAAAGCCTTTAATTTTTTTCCTATTTCAACTGTGTCCTTCCTAGCTAATTGCTTTTGAAGCATTTCTATTTCTTCTACAATGTTCTTGTCTCCTAGTGTTTCTCTGAGTTTTCTTTCCTTTTGGATTATTAATTTCTGCAATTTTTGACTTTTTTCTTTCCTAATTTTCTTTTGGTAAGCCTCCTGATTAATTAAAAAAAAACCTCTTAACACTGCTTTCCTGGCATCCCAAATCAAAGACATCTTAACATCCTTTATCATATTTTCTTTAAAAAATAATCTGATAGTGTCTTTTGCTTTAATAACCAAATCTTGGTCTTGGTCTCATATTTTAACCTCCAAATATTATTATGTTTCCTTTCCTCTTACAAATTAAGAATGACTGGGTTATTGTCCGATATTGTACAGGATAGTATGTCCACTGCTTTAATTAATTTATTTCAAATTGTGGGAAGCCAAACCATATCTAATCTTGAAAATGAACTATGTCTGCTTGAGTAAAATGTATATTCCTTATTATTATTATGTAGGTATCTTCACACATCATTTAATGCATAATTTTCCACTAATTCAAAAAAGGATCTTGGCAGCTTACCCTGATTTCCTTTTATTTTATTGTCCGATCTTCTATCGAAACTAGGGTTTACTATTCCGTTAAAGTCCCCCAAAATTAACACATTTTCATAATTAAACTGAGAAATCTCTAACTGTAGTCTCTGAAAAAAAGCCACTTTTGTTTTCTTGTGGGGCAAAAACTCCTATAAAAAAACCATAACTTTTCCATTCCAATTCACCTATACTCCAATAAAACGTCCCCCAGGATCATTTATTATCTCTTTTGCATCAATTTTTTTGTTAATATATATAACTACTCCTTTCTTACGATTTTTAGAGGCTGAAATAAAGTTATTTCCTAATCTCTTATTTCTAATTAATCTTTTTTCAGAATATTTGATGTGTGTTTCCTGCAAACATATTATGTCATATCTCTCCTTCCCACTTCCCAAGAGTATGGAAAACTCTTTTCCTCTTGATGAGTGAATTTAAACCTTTTACATTCCACATTATAATTTTCATTTTATTTTTGGTTCAGTTTAATTAAAAAATCGAAAATGAGGAAGATGAGGACACCCAATAGATTATTTAATCAATATTTTCCTCTTCTTCTTCTTCTACACTATCTTCCCCTTCTTCTTCTGGTGTTTCTTCTCTACTTGGCTTGAAAATATTTTAAAAATATATCAGTTCCAAAAAGCAAATCTTGATTTGGCAATTTTATATAAAGGATACCATTTTTCTATGCCATTGTATTTAATGAAGCCAAACCCCAGCAGATACCAAGGGTCCACTGTATCCAGTCGTGCAGAAAATTATGTAGAAAGGAACATATTCCTGCCCCAAAATGATATAAAGTTTAATTGTTTGTCCTTCATCTCATAAAACAACTCAGCTTGGGTAACAAAGGATTCTTCCTACATTTTGGGCAAAGTCTCAAGTAAAATCTACAGTTACCACCTCCTTATAGTTCAGGACAACCCTGGGTCTAGTCTGCTAAATTGTATGTTTATTTGACATTAGTATATATTCTACATTCCAAGAAATTTTAGTTAAAACTGGTTAGTGGAAGGCATGTGTCTCTAGTACAGTCCACCCGTCCAATACCCAGGCTTTGCCATACTTGAACTTGAACTCACATGAGTGGCAAGCCTGGGGGGACAAAATGACATGTGCAGGAGTGCACCGCCATGTGCAAATCTCAGTTACTCACCAAAACATCTACAACCAAGCAGGCAGATGAACTGATTAGTATGAAATCTGATATTAATATGCCAAATATTGAATTGTCTTCACCCAAGTAGCTATTTCTCAGTTTATCAAGCTGCTCAAGTAGATAATCCACAATGAAAGTTGTGTGTGCTCCTTAGAGTTGCCTGTTAACTTATGAAGACCCCATGAATCCAATAGGGTTTTCCTAGGCAAGAAACATTCAGAGGTAGTTTGCCAGTTCCTTCGTCTAAGCATCTGGTACAATAGAGCAATAAATCTGGTACAATAGATCTGATACAGCATCTGGTTTTCATTGGCGATTTCCCATCTACATACTAACCAGGGCTGATCCTACTTAGCTTCTAAGATCAAACAGGATCTGCTGCCTTAGAGTAGGCCTATTGTTCATCTGCCCTTTTTGCTGATCTCTCTTTCCCAGATTCATCCAGCACCAGAGATTCTCACCCAAACCCCTTCCTTGCTTCCCTCCTTCCCATGTCTTAAATCACCTTTGCCTTGTTTATATTCACAATCAGCCTTAAAACAGAGCAATTTAAAATAATCAAGCTGATTCAAGAGTTTCTCCACAGCAGGCAGTCATACATTAAAATCAATCCAAATTATACTCAGAGGTCCATTTGGAGCTTAACTTCTCTGACTGTGGTCTAAGTTGCAAGAGGGAGGGGAAAGAGGAGAAATACTGCTCTCCCCATAACTCACAGAGGGTTCGGCTATCCAAGCTCTTCTGATAACCCCTGTTCTTACACATGCTCTGTGGTACTAAACCAAAGCACAACTGGGCAAAGAAAGCATAGAAACTAAGTTTCCTGCTGAGAAAGGGGAAGCAGCCAAAGGGAACTCTCTGATTAGCATCTGCCAAGCTGTGGGTGAATAATTCAAAATGAGCCAGCAAGAATCTCCAGGGCCTTCATCTCCATGACTTCCTTCAGCCAAATGCTTTCTATGTATTCTAGAAGAGTAACCTCCTTATCCTCATCTAGTCAAACCAGGAGTATCTTGTTGCACTTTAAGAATTAATATTTTTCCATGAATAAGTCCAATCAGCCTCAGGTAGAAACCTAATGAGCAACCAGCCCCAGGTAGCTGGAAACCTAATGAGCAATACTGCCCTAGCTAATTTAATCATGACTTCTAAAAGACAAACATTTATCCAGTTGATTTGCCCTTGTTCTTGGATAGCTGGCTGAACATCACAAAGACATAGTGGCAGAAAATAAGTACTAGATCCCATCCCATAGGTCCAAAGAATGAACATATTAAAATACATTTAACTAAACCTTTTAAAAAAACAGCTTCTCAAAGCCAGAAAAAGTCAGGAAGGTATGAGGTGGGCAAGTGAGTGTAAAACACTAGGGTAATGTATGCAGTCTAGCATTGAGATGATGCAATCTGATCACTTACAAACAAGATTCAAATGTTAAATAGTACTTTTACTAGAATTATTATTTTGTTTATTTATTATTATTTTGAAAACAATGGAAGAAAACTGCAGATGGCTTCTGTACCTCTAAAGGTTGTATAGAAGCAGCAATTTCAACAGGTGCTGCTGGTTATCTGGTTTCATGGCAAGTAGCACCTGTTGAAATTCCCTCTTCTTCCCATTCATTAAAGATACAGGAACCATCTCCAGTTCAGTCTCATAGCCCTATCCCCCATCCTCCCTTTCATCCAGAACATAATTTTCTGTATTTCAAGGAAGCAGTTTTTGTATATTTCTAAAAAGCATTTTATTTTGTTTTGTTTCTTTTATGCCTTAGCTTTTATCATGTTCCCAGGAACATGAATTTGCAAAAAAGGTTTCTGCAGTAGCCAGGAATGCTTTGCACATTTAAAGTTTGTGTGCCAACTGCATCCATTCCTTGAAACACTAGATCTGACCATGGTGGTACTTGCCTGAGTTACATTACGTTTGGACTACTGTAATTTTGCATTCCCTATTACTATGTATGGATGTGAGAGATGGACAGTTAAGAAAGACAATAGAAAGAAAATAAATTCATTTGAGATGTGGTGGTGGAGAGGAATGCTGAGGATTCTGTGGATAGCCAAGAAGACAAACAAATGGGTCCTAGAGTAGATCAAGCCAGAGATATCCCTAGAAGCCAAGATGACAAAACTGAGGCTGTCATGCTTCAGACACATCATGAGAAGGCACAACTCATTGTTAAAAAACAGTAATGCTAGAAAAGGTGGAGGGAAGTAGAAAGAGAGGAAGGCTGCATGCTAGATGGACGGATTTTATTAAGGAGATCACCAGTATGAGTTTACAGAAACTAAGCAGACACGTGGAGGACAGGGAATCTTGGAGATGTCTCATACACAGGGTCATCATGGGTTCAGACTGATTTGAGGGTGGTTAACAACAACAAAAAATGCTCTCTACTTAGGGCTGCCTTTGAAGAATGTTCAAAAATTTCAGCTGGTCCAAATTTCAGCCAGACTAACTGGAACAGGTCATAGAGACCATACTACCCTCCTATTGAAACAGCTCCACTGGCTGCCAGTTCATTTCTGGACACAATTCAAAGTGCTGGTTACGACCTATACAGCCATATATGGCTTAGATACAGGCTACCTAGTAGACTGTATCTCCCTGTATGTGCCTACCCAGACTCCAAGATCCTCAGAAGAAGCATCCTTTTAGTCCTACCACCTTCACAGGTATGGCTGGTAAGAGAAAGATGTCTGTGGCTGCCCTCGGGCTCTATAACTCCCTCCCTAAAGAGTCTAGAATGGCTCCCTCCTTGTTGTCATTTCATTGAAGACTTTTCTTTCAATTCCAAGAAGCTTTCAGACTTCAATGTTTTTGAGGAAAGGGCTTTTAATAGGGTGCTGTATTGTTTTAAACTGTACTGTTTTTACTGCTTTTAAAATCATTTTTAAGTCTTTGTGTTGTTGTTGTTGTTGTTGTTGTGTGCCTTCAAGTCATTTCTGACTCATGGTGACCATAAGCAATAGTTTGATTCCAATTTAAAGTTTGACTCTGTGTTTTCAACTATATTCTAATCATTTTGGCTAAGATGCCTTGAATCCCAATCTGGGAGAAATATAGGGTATAAATAAAGTTTAAGAGGAGGAGGAGAGGAGGGGAGGGGGAGGAGGAAGAGGTGCTGTAATTATGCAGTGTAAAAGAGCCCCTGATAGCATCATAAAACTAGACCATTAAAAAAACACTCCCTATTATATATAGCTTTAAATGCAGTTTTTAAAAATCTACTGCCGACCATGTGATACATAAGGGGCTAGCCATTTTTAACTCACCATGACTGATGGGTTAAAATCATATTTAATTTCTGATTTAGAACAGGCATTCCATGTGACTGCATTCTCTCATCACACATCCCAGATAATCTGTATTATAACTGTTATTTTGCTGAGCATATCCACATAACATTGGCGCCTTTGTTTGTTTCGCATATTCAAGTAATATGGGGTCAGATAAGGACACACAGTAGTTGAGGACCAGATTATTGCCAATAGTTATATGCAGACTGTAGTTCATTCTCCCTCCAGTCATGATGTCCAAGATGGCAAACACATCCTCTGCTGAAACCCTTTGGGATGTTTTGTTGTTAAGACAATGCCCAAATGATGTGAATCCCTTTTTTAAAAGCAACCATGCTCACCTAGCACTCAATGAACTCATTGCTAGCTACAGACACATGACACAATGGTTGTCCCTCCACAAATTTACCGGTAAGTGGGGAGATTACATATAACACACATATATACATAATCAGTACACACAAATGTAATTCACTTGATGCTTTTCAGCCTGGATTTTCCCACTAAGAACTAAATGCTAGTGCCAAAACTTTCTAAGTTGTTAGAATCTACAAATGTTTCCTTCAGACAGCTGCCCAAATACACACAAGTAATAATGAATACCATGACACAAGGAATCATTATGAACCAAAATGAATGCTTTCATTTGCACCAATCAAGGGTTGTTGGGGGGTTTTTTGTCTCTGTACTGAGCCAGCTCTGTTAACAATGCTGACTCTAGCTTTCTGTTGCCTTCTGCTTGGTGTACTGTACTTCAGGCTGCTTTAACTGCCTGAGGTTAATGAATTCCTTTTCACTGGCTATTTCTTGCCACACAGACTGAGTTTATAGCTGATCTTTAGCAGAGTTTTATTCCCAGGCAGAGTGGAGTCTCTTTTTACTGCAACCATGATTGCATGGCATGTGGGGAGGAAACAGAACTGTATAGACAATGACAGCTTTGTGTCCGACTTACCAACTTTGAGCAAGGCAGATCCAGGAGGAATGCAGAGCTATACCCCAAAACAGTTTCCCCCACAGATTATTTGGCACGTACGCTGCCTTGTGTGTTCTGCCCCTAAGGTCAGCCCAGACACGGACAGTGATGAGGGCAGAAAATATTTTCAAACTAGAAGTGTATGTCTGAACAGGGGATGTTTTACAACAGACCATTGAGAACTGTGGCTCCTATTCAGGCAATATCACCAGTATGCCCAGAATGATTAGAGATTCATGCTTGCTTCATCACGTTATGTCTATATTTGGGGAAGGAAGAATGGAATCAGAATTGCCATAAGTAGACTCTTCCAGGCCCCTGTAACCCTTATTAGTCCAAAGCACTTTTCTGGCATTTCAGTAATAGTATGATCTGTCTTTCTATCTATTCTCTCTCCACTAAAGAGGATTAGCTTCTAATCTGTGCATGTTGTCTCATCTTCTGCATATCATCTTATCTTTTGGTGGAAGATATTACCTTCCACTACATCAGTAGCATGAAAGAGGCTGTAGCACAAGTTGTTCTATGTTGCTTCATTAATGTTACATCTACAAGATTGCAAGATGACTAATACCAATAGCATCTAAACATCACTCACTGTGGTAGGCAGAAAAGCACTTGACTAGGCTGTAAGCATCTCATTAGTTCTTCCCAGTTTCTCAGGGATCTTATATTAACAACATGGCATGGAAATATATCGCTTTGCCACCATTTCTGCTTCACTGAAGTAAAATAATATGAGGATGTGGCATCAGAAAAGGGGACATAAGTGGTGGCTGCAGTGTCATAAGACTAGATTTCCATTTCTTTCCAGCTCTGTTAGGTTATAACAAAATATTCAGGTCACTGTCATCTATAGCAGTGATTTCCAAACTCAAGTCCCTAGATGCTATTGGACAATTCCCATAATGCATGGTCATACACTATGCCAGATGGGGCTTCTACGAAGAGAAGTCCAACAACCTGGGGACCAATCCTGTGGAGTGAGTGCTTTTCTCAATGAACCACACATTGCATTTTAGACTGACCTCTCTGTTGTGACATACAAAACATTTCATAGGCATGTATTTCCTTACAATAATATCCATGTTAAACTTCCCAAAACTGACAAAAGAAGGAAGTATATCTTACCTCAAAAATCCATATATTTCACAGGTTAGTGATTCACATAAAACCACAGTTTGAAAAACAAGTTGCAAACTCATGTTAATTAACTTAGTCAATGGGGGAAATGTGTACAAAATGCATATGTTAGGAAATAATGCATTTAGGAAAATTATGTTCTGAAGGAAAAATGTATAGTGGCCCCTCCATATCAGTGGGGGTTTGGTCTCCTCCCTCTCCAGATATGAAATATTGCGGGATCTCAAGTCCATATAAATCTATGGACAGTGACATTTATGCATCTGCATAGAAGTACCTGCATTCATATGGCACCACTGACTTAGGGGGGTTGCAGACTGCCAGAAATAGTGCAAATTGAGTCCACTTTTAGGGTTAGTGCTAGTGCTAGGGAATCATGGGAATTGGTTTTTTTTCTGAGAAATTGAGCCTTCTCTGTCAGAGCGCTCTGGTGCCACAATAAACTACAGTTCCCATGATTCCCTAACCCTAACCCTAAAAGTGGACTCGATTTGCAATATTTCTGGCAGTCTGCAACCCCCCTTATATGGGGTGGGGCTAGTGCAGACACACCAAACAGTGGATACCTAGCCTGCCAATACAGTGGGCTAGCTGTATACACAAATATGCAAGAACTCCCATGTACAAAGGAGAGAGGAAAAATCAACTGATAAGAAAGTGAAACAAGACAAGAATGCTGGTAGGAGTCTAACATTCTTAAAGTGATATGAAACTAACAAACGATCAAATCTTATTCTGCACCTCTACACAAGAGGCATCAGGAAGAGCAGCCAGAAAGTTGTAGCATCCTAAGTAGTATAACTATTGTAAATGGCGTTGAAGTCTTAAAGCAGGGGTAGGCAACCTTTCCCCTTTAAGGGCCGAGGGACTTCAGCTCCCAGAAGCCTCAGCCATGTTGGCCAATAGTCCCAAGTTGGCCAATAGCTCCTGGGATTCTGGGAGCTGAAGTCCCTCGGCCCTTAAAGAGGACAGGTTGCCTACCCCTGTCTTAAAGCTTCCAGGTACAAATGTTCATTTTCACAGACTCACAGAATCATAGAGTTGGAGGAGACCACAAGGGCCATCCAGTCCAACCCCCTGCCATGCAGGAACTCAAAATCAAACCATCCCCAACAGATGGCCATCCAGCCTCTGTTTAAAGATCTCCAAGGAAGGAGACTCCACCACACTTCGAGGGAGTGTGTTCCACTGTTGAACAGCTCTCACTGTCAGGAAATTCCTCTTAATGTTGAGATGGAATCTCTTTTCCTGTAGCTTGCATCTGTTGTTCTGGGTCCTGTTCTTTGGAGCAGCAGAAAACAAGCGAGCAAGTTCCTCAATATGACATCCCTTCAAATATTTAAACAGGGCTATCATATCACCTCTTGACCATCTCCTCTCTAAGCTAACACACCCAGTTCCCTAGGTCATTCCTCATAGAGCAGGGGTAGGCAACCTTTCCCCTTTAAGGGCCGAGGGACTTCAGCTCCCAGAATCCCAGGAGATATTGGCCAAGATGGGACTATTGGCCAACATGGCTGAGGCTTCTGGGAGCTGAAGTCCCTCGGCCCTTAAAGGGGAAAGGTTGCCTACCCCTGTCATAGAGCATGGTTTCCAGACCCTTCACCATTTTTGTCGTCCTCCTCTAGACATGCTCCAGTTTTTCAACATTCTTTTGAACTGTGTGCTCAGAACTGGACACAGTATTCCAGGTGGGCCCGGCCCAAAGCAGAATACAGTGGCACTATTACTACCCTTGATCTAGATACTA